>CM057225.1:36183204-37383204 GCA_029891385.1 Erythroxylum novogranatense
TACAAAATACTCCAGTTACTTTTCAAAATCAATATGAAATTAGTCATCAGTTTTATATTCTTCAATTCTATTCTGCATTAAAGAAAGAAACTCTGCAACAACAACAAGTTTATTTAACTAAGATGTCTACACTTATTAATTAACTTTTTCTTAGCAGCAATGGATGCCTCTTATTTCAATCGCAAACGCTATTTAAAGAATAAACTCAAAGAAATTGATCAACGGATTGCAAGAATCGACAGTATTATTACAAGATGTTATACATTAGATCCTAATGCACATTGGAATCGAGATATTCGAGAACGAGGACTCATGACTGTAGAACATTTGACACAAATGATGCTCACTTTGAAACAAACTTTAATTGAAACAAGACAATTTTATGTCAATTGTATCACTCCCCTTATTGATTAATTGTAATTTTCCGTTTTTATTAATGGAAGATCAGTATATTCGACGAATTGGTGAAGGAATTTATATGACAGAACTTGATGGACCACGTAATAAAATCCGTCAATTAAAACACACTTTAGATACATATATTGAAATGGTTATTGAAGATTTAGAATATAGTGAAAACAGTATTGAAAATGCATTTGTGTTCTTCATGTATTTGCATTTGTTGACATAAGGCATATTTCCATGAAGCAGTAAGTTCTTCGAAAATTTCTCCAATGGTTAAAAATGGAGTCTTGAATTTTTGAATGATTTGTAACTGCTCCGGAGAAATAGGTTGTCTAATGAGAGAAATCATGAGTAAATGGAATCCTTTGTAATTGACTCTAATGGTAGATTCTGTAGTAATGCGAACAGTTTGTATATATATGCCTTCCAGACAATTGAGGTTGAACTGGTTGATTGCTGTCCATGTGAATTCATGATTGGGAGGAGTATCTATGGCTGGATAAATTCCATTGCTGATGCCAATAGTAATATGTGCAATGCGTGGAATCAATATGTCTGCATCTTTCATTGAATCACTTTCTGCAAAGATAGGATAACTGCTCCATATCTTTAAATATATTTCGCGTTCTTTTGCAAATTTTTCTTTATAATTTTGATGGCTTGAAGAAATCCAGTAGGGAATTCTGAAAGGATGGTCAAGGTAGTTATATAAAGTGTATCAATCAATCCACTTTGGAAAAGTAGATAAGTGGTTAAAGGATCTGCATCGGGTAAAACAATGGCTTTGGGTCCATATTTGCCTCGGTTTAGAGGATAATATTGATGGATTTTGAGAGCTTCGGTCCAATTGTTTAAATTTTGGAAACAATCATAAAACATTTCTGAAGTGAGTTTCCTGGTTTCAATCTGAAGAGTTTTAGTGGGTATAGAATTGATTCTATCCATATTAGGAACCTTTCCTAATATGACTTTGTTTGAAGAGGATGCAGGGGTTTCAAGAATTTGTTTATAAAGTGGCTTGAGCTCGATTTGTTGAGACTGTTTATATTGAGCCAGAGAGGCTTCTGCTTCCATTTTTGTTTTGAAACTTTTATGTAAAATACCTGAACGTCCAGTGATATGTACAACGGCTTTGTGCCATGCATCAAAGATACCTGCCATAGGTCCATTGTAAATCACATAAAATTTTTCAATGGTTTCATCTTGCTGTTTTTGGGACAGAGAGACTGGTTTTTGAGTAATTTGAGTAGGAGTAATTAAAGGAGGGGTAGAGGTAGGTATAGTAGTAGCTGTAGTGAAAGCTTCTTGTGTTTCAGAGGTGTTTTGTCTCAAAACTTGAATAGTTGTCTCTAATTGGTTTATGTCTCTAGTGATAGCTCCAATCATTTGTTGCTGGTTTATGAGGTCTAATTTTCTTTGAGCAAGAGTGTCTTCAAGGTTTTTTATAACTGCTTCCATTCTTGAGTTAAAATATCTGCAAGAACATTGTTAGTAGACTTGATATGATTATTATCAAAATTATATTGATTGAGTTCCAATTGCCATCTAATTAATCTTCCTTGATTGTAATTGGCTTTAATATTTAATTTAGGAAAGCTGCAAAGATAAGTAGAATCAGTTTGAATTAAAAAGGAAATTGGTAATAAATCAATTTTCCATTTTCTCAAAGTTTTAATGCATGCTAAAGTCTCTTTTTCATGAATGGGATATTTAAATTCAGAGGAATTGAAAGTGCCATTGATATATTTGCATAAACGATATTTACATTGATTGGGAGGTTTTGCCAAAAGGCATCCTGCCCATGTATCCATACTTGCATCTATTTGTACGAGAAGTTGATCCTCGGACAAGTAATTATATAAAAGAGGAAGCTGTTTACATAATGCTTTGAGTTTTCTCACAGCATTGGTATCTATATCAGTCCAATTCCATTGCATAGTAGTACTACATTTCTTTTGTAATAATCTTCGTTCTTTGGCTAAATCTTTTAAAAATCCTTGATCAGATATATAATTTAATAAGCCTAAAAATTGTTGTATATGTGTTCTATTATTTAATTGATCAGGAAAATCATTGACTTTTTGTAATATATTTGGTTGTAATTTCATGAATCCATTCCGTTGAAATTCTATTCCTAAATATTCAATGTTCTGTTGAGCTATCTTAGCTTTCTTTTTACTTAAAATTAAACCTTTGTCTTTACATCGTTGAAGTACCATTTTCACCTTGTGTAAATGATCATCTTTAGTTTGATTAGAATAAATAATTATATCATCAATATAAACAAGTGTAAAATTTTCCAAACCTTGTAGATTATTATCCATAAATCGTTGATATATACTAGGAGCTTGTTTTAATCCAAAAGGTAAAACATTCCATTGATAGTGTTTTTGAGGAGGACATGTAAAGGCAGTTAAATCTTTTGTATTATCATGTAAACGTAATTGCCAATAACCTGATTTTGCATCGAAAGTTGTAAACCATAGATGTCCTTTTAATTTATTGATAATATAGTCTTTTCGAGGTAACTTTTGATAATGTCTAGTATTATAAATAGGAATTTTAAGAATAATTGATTTTGATTAATTTGTTTAATTTCGGTGTTTTGAGTGTGATATAATGTAAATATTGACAAAAGGATTATATAATTTAAGAAAGTTATTTCTAGACTTAATGATATTTCATGATTATGTTGATAAATAGCAGGAATTACAAAGATATAATTTTCTATAAGAATCTGGGTATAATAACTAACATACCAGATTGATTTTATACTTCCATCAGCAATACTAATTTGTAATGGTTTTGATAATCGTTTCCAATTGTTTAAAATTCTGCGAGAAGCAAGACATATAGTTGCTCCTGTATCTATATAGGCATTAATTTTAATTTTCGTTTTCTGTATCTGTACTGGAATATAAGTTGTATTCAGATTGATGTGATGATTGGGCTTCTTCTTCATTAGTAGATTCACAAAGATAAATAGAGGAGATAGTGGAATCAGTATTATAGTCAGATTCAATTGGTTCTAATTGTTCTTCTTTAGCACATTGTAATATATGTACTTTTTCGGTATATTTCGAATTTTTACTTTTGTGTTTTGGACAAGTATTTGCATAATGTCCTTCTTCTTGACATAACCAACATCTACAATTTTTCTTCTTCTGTGGACAATCTTGTTTTCTAGGTTTAAATCTTCGATAATGTTTCTTACGAAAATGTCTATTATAAGGTTTGTAAGGTCTTTGTTTGTAATAATGTTTGGGATATTTGCGCCAATGATAGCGTCTAAAAGGTTTAGATCTATATTTGGATTTTTTATATGGTTTTCGTACAGTACAACCCCATTGTTGTGGTACATCGGGATTTTTTGCACAACAGTTTCGTAAATCTACATGTTTTAATTTCTTTCGAAACTTTTCATCTAAACATTGTTCGGCAAAGATTTTTCTAGTTATATTTATTGCACCTCCTAGATTATAAGCAATTTTATTTTTAGTTTTATATTTTTGAAAGCGTTCTTCGACTTTGATATTTATGGGATAAGGTAATTTTTGAATGAAAATTTGTATATAGATTTCTTGTTCTGATCTAGGTAATTCGTAATAATATCGTTGAAATTCACAAATATAATTGTCTAAATAGCAAGGGTTACAAATTTGCATATTATTGAGATGCCAAATGGCTTGTTTTCGTTCTTGTGCTTTTATGTCTTTATTATGATATAAAAGATCTTTACCAGCAAATTCTTTATAAATTTCTGCTGCTACTATATAAAAGGTTGAAGTATCTGTATTAGCTTCTTGATATTTAGGTGTAGCTTTTAATCCAATTTCGTTTTCAGTTAAAAATAAACGTACATTACCAGAGGTTTTATATGTAATAAAATTCCATAATGAATTTTTGTTCATAATATCTCCAAATGGTCTATCTATTTGTAAAATTAATTGTATCAGATCAACCCATTCTAAAATTAGTTTTTCTGTATTTGTTACACAATCAATATTTAAAACATCTTTTGTTTCTTTATTAATATGTTTGGGTATATATTCAGAGGGATATTTTCTAATTTTAGTACCGCGTTGATAATAACCATGTTTACTTATACTTTCAGTATCTATTGGAAGTGATTGAGCTTTTCTCTTAGGTGATTTCGGTGGATTTTCGTCTATTTCTTGTTTAGTTCCACTGGTTCCTGGTTCATCTTGTTCAACATATAATTCTTCATCGGACATCAGATCTACTATAAATTCATCTTTTTCAGGAGTAGATTGAGTAATTTTATGATATTGTTCGATTGGTTGTATTGTAAATTGTTGCATTAATTGAGTAATTTCTTCTAATTGATTTTTGATATTTATTTCAATATCTTCTAATGATTCTTTACCTATTTCCATCTATGATCTCTTATTATTTCTATAGATTTTCGTTTAACAGTCTCTGATACCACTTATCTACCTAAAACTCGAGTTGAAGGTAGGGCGTTATCAAACCTTTTATACCCATCACGCTTCGCTGTGTAAGGCGCCGGATCGGAAGCAGTAGATGTGCTGCAACTCGAACACGAGACGTAGGGGCAGCCCAGGCCTATACCTGGACGCTTTGATACCATTTCTAACGTGGCTTCTAGTGTGGTTTTTAATTGATTTATTTTTGTGTGTAATGTTTGTAATTCTTGTAGTATTGTGCTTTGTTGTTGTATCATTGCTTTAACTTGACTGTTTAATTCTTGTACTTCCTGTCCAATACTCATAAAGTATGTTTAATATACTGATATAAATCTTTGGTTTGAGATTTTAAATCATCTAATTTCATCGAAAGATCAGTAATAGAAGAAGTTGATATAATTGGATCAGTGATTTTTATTGTCCTTTTCTTTTTATCTAACGATTCTGATTCTAACGATTCTGATTCTAATTTTTCTAGTGAGACAGAGGGTTCAATTTTTAAAGAAGGAGATCTTTCAATAAAGGAATTAGAGGTTGATGCTGTATCAGAAAATGAATGTCGAGATTGTAAAAAGGGGACTTGTATGGACGGTAAGGGTCTTAAATGAGTTCGAAAATTAGTTCCAACTTTGGCTACATCATTAAACAATTGATCTATATAAATTCGATCAGTATTTTTAAATTCAATACTGTGATGCGAATTAGTTAAAGCATAACTTATTTGATAAGTAATAGAAAAAGGATATTGACCAGTAATCATTAAATCATCTTTGTAAAATTTATAAGCTAAAGTGATTGTATCTTCCAAATTTTTCGATTGTAATGGTATTCCTAATTTTAATCTTGTGTTAAATTTAATCTTCTGATAAGCAAGATTTCCATTCATAATGCCAATAATTTGATCATTTAAATTGTTCATTCGTTCATCTATGACGGCCATTCTAATAGGAGAATCTATTCCTTCTAAAAAAGTAGATTTTAAAAGAATTTGAATAGTTGATAAATGAATATAACCAATTTTAGTACGTTTTTCTAGGGGTATTTTTTGTAAATGTTTTGTAAGTTGTTCTTGATTAATCAAACTTATACGAATATGTCCATTACATTGATCTATTCGAATAGGAGTTTCATGTACAATTTTTCCATAATAAATAATGTTTTTACGATTAAATACTTGATTTAATAAAGAAGTTTTATAAATATCTTGTCCGATTTTAAATCTAATTGTGTTTTAGCTATTTGTCTTTGTTTATCATTTGATAATAATGTATTAATATGAAAAGTACCTTGAGCTTCTTGTAATTCAAGATTATCGACATCTATGATGTCTTCAACGTTGTTGTCTTTAATTTTAATTTCAGTCATATCTATGCCAATTACTATGTAGTTTATGATCGGTAAGCATATTGTTTAAAGTATTTATTTCGTGATTATAAAATTGATGAAACTGCTGCTCAAGAGTTAAAGTTTCTTGTATACTATTTGAGTGGTGATTTTGACATTGTACTAATAAATATTGGATTTGAATAAAATGTTGATATTTCATATATTCTAAATATTCGATTTGTTCTTCTAATTGTTGATGATACAACAATTAGAGGTTTGACAAATAGAACAATTGAAATAATGATAATAATGTGACGACATATATATTAATAATCTAATAATCTTCTAAATTATGATAATTTATAAAAGGATTAAATAATTTATTTAATATATACTGAAACATTAAAGGAGTAAATCCAAATCGATAACAACATAAGAAATAATCGATAATTCAAGATTAGATAAAATAGTAGAACAGAGAATTAAATAAAACATAAGTAATGAAATAAGCCAATAAAAGAATTGAATAAATGGATAGATAACATGAATACAAAGAATTAAGAAAGAATAAAAATTCATGATGAAGATGATGTATCTCGTTGAATAAATTCATTTAATTTTTCAATGATATGAACAAAGAGTTCCATTTTTCGATTACATTCTTTTATATTTTCAATACTGTTTTCACTATATTCTAAATCTTCAATAACCATTTCAATATATGTATCTAAAGTGTGTTTTAATTGACGGATTTTATTACGTGGTCCATCAAGTTCATCATATAAATTCCTTCACCAATTAAATGAATATACCGATCTTCCATTAATAAAAACGGAAAATTACAATTAATCAATAAGGGGAGTGATACAATTGACATAAAATTGTCTTTTTTCAATTAAAGTTTGTTTCAAAGTGAGCATCATTTGTGTCAAATGTTCTACAGTCATGAGTCCTCGTTCTCGAATATCTCGATTCCAATGTGCATTAGGATCTAATGTATAACATCTTGTAATAATACTGTCGATTCTTGCAATCCGTTGATCAATTTCTTTGAGTTTATTCTTTAAATAGCGTTTGCGATTGAAATAAGAGGCATCCATTGCTGTTAGAAAAAGTTAATTAATAAGTGTAGACATCTTAGTTAAATAAACTTGTTGTTGCAGAGTTTCTTTCTTTAATGCAGAATAGAATTGAAGAATATAAAACTGATGACTAATTTCATATTGATTTTGAAAAGTAACTGGAGTATTTTGTATGAATGAACTAATATTCATGATGATTTGAGTATAATTTCTAAAATCATAATACCTATATATATATATGTATATATATATATATATGTGTGTATATATATGTGTATGTATGTTTGTATATATTGATGTTTGTTACATGTAAATGCTAAATAATGGATTAGGAGTTGTTTATGGATGATTGATGTTGTATATGATGAGTAAGAAACTATGAGTTATGCTACACAAGTTTTAAAGATGAATTGGTTGTGAAATAGATGTTTTAATGAGAATTGGAAGTTGATGAGTATAGAATGCATCTAAAACATGTTTGTGTTAATGGTTGAGTGTAGAAATGAGTTGAAATAGAGTTGAGAATGAGGAGTAGATGGAAGGATGATCTTTGTACAAGTATGTTAGGTGTAAAAATCTGGAAAAACTTGAAGATAATGGATTGGAAAATGTTCACTGCATAAGCTTGAGTTTTTTAGCCATAACTTCTTCTTGAGTTGTTCAATTGAGATAATTCTTGACTTGTATTAAACTAGATACATATGGATACATTTCTTATGAAGACATACAATTTAAATGTTGTCTTTAAGAGTCTCAAAATTTGACATGAAATTAGGAACTAGGAGTAGTAAAATTTGTGGATGAATGTAAATGTTGTGTTTTGTTTTGAATGTATGAGCATGTGTTATACTTTGGGTGTTTATGATCAAGTGGGTAATATGAAATATGTATGGATGATGTTGAGTTGAAATTGGGTATATTTGAAGCAGTTATCCACTCACTTGAGATGATGAATCAAATGAGTTGAGAATTGAGAGTGAATGAAATCTAATTGGTGTTTGAATGGTTATGGAGTGATAATTGTATTAGAATAGGTGAATTTGGGAAGATTATGAATGGAAGTGAGGTTAGAATGGTCGTAGGATCCATTGGAGGAGTTTTGGAGAAGAAGAATTGAATAACCCGAAGGTTATACGGTCAGGCTGTGTAAATTCACATTGCCCGTGTGTTTTTGATATAAAAACACATTCAAACTCGAAAGAAACACGGGTTGCCCGTGTGATTTCACACGGCCGTGTGTTTTGACAAAATCTCATTTTAAAGTATTCACAAAAGTTGTAGATCTAGAAATCATCTTTGAAACCGTCTAAAGATGAACATTAATCCGAGATCTACAGCAAAAGTTATGACATTTTTCCTAAGAGATGTTTGTTTATGAATGATTGACTTATCAATGTTGTACGATGAGATGTTTAGGCTTGTTAATGATATTAAAGGAGCCCAATTGAAGTAGGATTGAGTTATTAACATAAGGGGAGTGTTCTCGGTATTAGGGAATGATTCAAAGATCTTGATAATTGGTTATGAGACATGTATTAAGGATATACACCTAGGAATGCCATTGAACATGCATTGTACATATTTAATATACATAAGTGTGCATCAATAGACACTTATACAATTGTATAAAATTGTAATATGTGTATGTTTTAAACGATATATAGGAACATGTAGAGTGCCATCATCCTAGACTTTTCCACACTTTGGAAGCAAATGCTAATCTGGAGCATACTATGAGTAGACCTAGATGGTCTTACTTTATTGTTTGTTTTATTTATATTATGAATTGAATGATTATGCATTGTGAATGTGAATTGAATTGTGTTGATTTTCGAATAGAAGGTTCGATGATTGTGAAATGTGAATGAGATATTGAAGTGCTCATTGAATGTGAATTGGACGGAATAACTGTTTTCTCAACTTAAATGTTGAATGACAGACTAAGGTCCGATAACAATGTGAATAAGAATGTGATAGTGAATATGATTGTGTGATATTGAACACTTTCAATTGACTAAATATATGTGATGCATTTCATTACATAAATGCATAAAAGATAAAGGCAGTTGTGACTGAAATAACCACTGAAAAAGAGCTTAATGCTTAGCATGTGAAAAAGAGCCTAAAGCTTAGAAAATTTATAAGAGCCAAAGGCTTACTATGTAAAATGAGCCCGATATTTCTAACAGATACGAGATAATTATCAATGGACCCGATACGGGACAGTTATCAATGAGCTCAGTACCCACAATGGATACAGGACAGTCAGACACTCGGTCACAACAAAGTTATAAATTGAAAGTGAGTCTCATGTGCACTGTATATGCATAATGTGAATAATTGTAATGTGTTGAATGTGAAATGAATGATCAAGTGATGTATGCTTAAGTGAATGTGTAATGTATGTGACTTGATCTGATGAATTGTACGTATTATGTGATTGAGTGAGCCATCGAGAATGGCCACTTACTGAGTTCGTAAAAACTCACCCAAAATTTTGTAGTATTTTTCAATCTCATAAGAGTTCCTTGTTAGGCAAACGGGAGTATAGCCACTACATACAATTGAAAGATAGAGGTCGGAATCAGTTCACGTCTGCATTTGTATTTTCTTATTTTTGTATCGAATTGAGTCTTCTACAATTGTTATAACTTGTGTGTTTGAGTATTTATGTTTTTAATAACTTTCCAAGTTCGAAAGGTTAGTAAATGACTTTGAAATGTAATGAAATTATGACTACAAGTATTTTTGTATTTGTAATGGGCCCAAATGGCTATTAAAATTATGATGATTGCATTACTGTGATTGAAAGTATTTATGAAATAAAAATGGGTCCGATTTGATAATTGATTTCCGCATAAAATTGTGTTTCAAAAAAAGAAAAAAATTGTAAGGAAATTTTACTAACTGACTGTGTTAGCATGTCACCCTCACAAGGCATGCACTCGGATATCACTTAGGATGTCAGGTACGTATCTTGTGGGAGTGGGGTGCTACACCAATGGATTTTTTGTGATTTTTTTTCATATCATAAGAAAAGTTAGTATCAATAACATCTTTAGAGAATTAAGTATCATCTTTAATATCATCTGTCTGGAGATGTCTCATGGCTTCATATATCTTAAAAGCTACTTCCTCATTCCCTATCCTTAGGACTAACTTCCCATCATTCACATTATTGTAGCCTTTTGTAATAGTTAGAAAAAGTCATCCTAAGATCAAGTGAACCTCCATATCATTCTTTACATCCAAAACCAAAAATCAATAAGAGATATGAATTCCTCGACTTTAAACAAAATATCTTCTATAATGCTCCTAGGATATTTAATTGACTTATCTACTAATTGAATGCTTATCTTAGTTAGTTTAGGTTCACCCAATCTTAATCTCTTGAATATGTTATATGAAAGAAAATTAAAACTAACACCTACAATCTTTAATAGCCTTTCAATTGACAAACTACCAATATTACATAGATAATATAACTCCATTTATCCTTAAATTTTGGTGTAGCTTATTGATTGCAAGTAATTTGTAAGTACACAAAGTCAATTATAGAATTTTATAAACTACAATACTCCATAATATCTAATATTAAAAGGAACTATGTCATTATAAATATTAATCCTCTATAGACAAGAAAACCAAGACAAGAAAGCCAAATAAAACTTGACTTGATAAAAGATAATTAAACTAATGAACTTAAAAAAAAGTAAATAGTTAATGAAAGAAAGTTCAATTAGCAAACAATAGGGCTTTGAGGTTCACTTACGAGGAATTCCTATTATAAAATAACATTGATTATATTTGAATTAATCAGTGGTTAACAATGGTGAATTAAAAAAAGGTAATTAATTAATAATCAACAATGGTGCATTAGATAGAGGGGATTCAAGAAGCTAAGAAAAGATTTACTAGAATACATACCTAGAACTGAAACTAAAGATAAAGTTATTTCAACCCTCCATAGTTCAGGTAAATTCAACAATAGTTCAACTAGAAGATTGTTTAGACAACCAAGGACAAACGTAAGCTACATAAGCTGATCTGGTTCCTAACAAATTTCCCCACATATGTAATTACAACTTGGTTAGCTCTTAATGATAGGTTAGCTACAATGGATAAAGTTGAATGCTCTTCTCCCACAAATCCTTTGTATATATATGTACTAAAATGTAGGAAACAAGATCCCATTTATTTTTCAGTGCCAATTCACAAATATGCTATGGAGAATAATCAAAGCCGCCTGCAATACTAAAGGAATAAACAACACTTGGGAACAATTAGTGAATTAACTTCTAAACATGAAGAGGAAAAGAGATGCTATCCAACTTCTAAAGATAGCTTTATGTGCAACCATATACAAATTCAGGCAACAAAGGAATAGGAGAAAATTCAAACAAGAGCAAATGGAAATCTTTAATTTTGAAAGTCTCACCTTATGTAAGATTAAAGAATACTTTATGTTATCCGGGAAAAAGTCTTCATTAACAAAGGAAGTGGCTCTTATATGGGGAATTAATCAGCACTAAAAGGGAAACCTACAATATAATATGACCCATTCAAAGATGAAAGTTATTGTTAGATAGGCATTAGAATGCTTACAATTGTATGATGATATGTGCCATTTTTTTTCACTCCTTATAAATTCTTATAAGGCTTAAGCTATATAGAGTACAATTTTAATTTTAAAAAAGAAACAATTAACTTAAGGTATTTATGCCCTCTATCAAGGTACACCAATACATCTAATTAGGCAACTACAACCTCTTAACATGCAATTCAATCTAATCAAATTCAGTAAACTTGGTTAATTTATTTACTTATCAACAAATTCTAAGATATTGACATTCTTTAGTGATAAGGTGTTTATTCTCCTAGTGAACATATTATATTTCACTTGTTAGTCCTACATGTAATCCCTATGAATAAATCTATAGTGGCTAATCATAAATGTAACATTAATAATAAAGAGAATAAATTCAACTAATCAAATTATGTGTAAATAATTGTAGAATTCTTATAAGTGACATCTTTAACCATAACTAGGATTTTTTGCTACTAAACATAATTAAAATAAAAAAATTTCAACATGTAGAAAAAAGTAAAAGGTAATAAGTATATAAGATGTCACTGGCTCCTCCATCCTTGCTCTAAATCTTCCTCCAATACTTAAGAAAGAATGAAACTATGGAAAACTAAGCTAGGTAGCTCCAAAAGTTTGCCAAAAGAAACCTAAGTAAAACCAAATACAAGTATTTATAGTTGAGGTTCCAAAATTAGAGTTCTAGACTACTTGAACATGAGAAATCACACATTCATAATTTTTTTAAAGAACTAACACTGGACTATTACCATCACTAATGATGGTCTTGTTCTAAAACTAAAAACATCACAAATCCATATATAAATAATGTTTGACACCAAGTTGTAACTGGCACCAATTTTGTTATGTTGCTTAACTCCTTGTATCTTTATAAAGACAGGGAAATGTTATTATAGTATGTATGATGCCTATTCCACTAACTTCTCCACTTTTCAACATCTTTGAGTTAGAATTGGCATTCTATATCTTTTACAAAGTTATTTTTCCCATCTTATTATCTTTAAAATAAATCAAAAATCTTGTTGATTGGACAACTATGGAGACAATTAAACTAACGGGGTGCTTAGTTAATAGGTATGGGAAGAAAGGAATGGATAAGGAATAAAAAATAGCTACTTGGTAATATATTGTCATCGTATAAATTGTATTTGTATATTTGAGTTTGGGGCATTACTCTATACACTTCGATTATGTCATTCAACTAAAAAAAGAAGTTTCATGTGCATGACAGAAGCTGTCATGAGCGTGACAACACATGACACTTTGTTCTCTTTTTTAGAAGAACAACATTTTGGGTGATTAAACTATATTTTAAGGACATTATGTGATCGATGATATGTTGATGCAAGTAAATGCTAGAGATTTTTTTTCTTCAAGAGCTATAGGAAAGGAAATATTGCAATATACTTGATTTTAAACATTCTGTCATCATATATGAGGTGCATAAATTAAATATAATTAATTAGAATATATTAGAATTTGATGTAAAACAATTTTTTAACAATTTTTTATTTCTCAATATCCTTAACAAACCAATCACTGTCAATGGTAATGGTAATGGTAATCATTCCTTCGTCCTAACCAACCACCATAATTATAATAATTATATTCATTCTCATTGCTCACTATATTCATTATAAATCCTATTACCATTTCCCCAAGTAAACTAAGCACCCCCTAAATAATGTGTTTGCTCCTTAAATCATTGCTTATAAGATAATGAACTAAATATAAAAAACATTGTAAAATCTAATTTAAACATTCTATAAAAGTACCTATACCAAGTAATATAACCCCAAAGAACATATGAAATATAGAACTATAATATTTCCCATACCTAACTCATTTCTTATCCTTAATTAATCAACAAAAATAAACCCTAACTTGTAACATAAACTCAACTAAAACAAGAATAATTCCACTTTCGTTGTTGTACATTGACATTTAACATAAGACACTAGCTTTTAAATTCCTAGGTTTCCCTAGTGGAGAATCTATATGGTTTATTTAAATGTTGCCCACAAACATCACCCTAAACTCATTATTTAACTTTGCTATTAACAATACAAGATATAAAAATTCTAATCTCAATTAATTCGCAAAAGTTAAACACATAAAACTTTATAAATAAATCACTATGCAAATATAAGAATACAAACAATATTCTATCTCATTCATCTAGTTTAAACACTTAAATATGACATGTCCATATAAGATATCACTCATTCACCCAAGTTTTGAAATTTTAGTGAGGTACTCTCATAATCTTTTATGAAAGTGAACTCACTATAGCGTAAAAATTTATATAATCTCTATTACTAAAAAGATATATACAAGAAAAAATCAAAAGCACTTTGATTAGGTTTGTAACATGACCAAAATAGTTAGATAGTTTACGTAAGGAAAGGGAAAGGAAGAAATAAAAAATATTCATGACCAAAAGTGTTAGATAGTTTACTTCAGGAAAGGGAATGAAAGAAATAAAATATTCATAACTAGTATAGTAATAATAGATAATCAATCCTCACTTTATTAACTCCCATATTCTTGCACTTACACATTTTTTTCGTACTTTTGAAATAAAAAATCTATGTTAATTTATTTTCAACACTTCATTTTTCCTTTATTTTCTTTTATTTCCTATCTTTTTCTTTGAACTTTTCAAATTTACATAAGATTCCCTTTTATATTTCCTCTTGTATACACTTTACCAATTCCCCACACTTATTTTCTTGCATCCCATTTCTAAAAACATTAAAAGAGACATTAGAAAAAGCTTTACTAATCATAAATTAGAGAGATCACTTTTTTTTTTCTTTTAGACTTAAGATTCTCTAAAGAATCATTGTTAAAGAAAAACTTAATTATAAGGTTAAAAGGGGCTCACTAATGGATTAATGTATAAAGTTAGCTAAATAGATATATGCTTAAATAAGTTAAGAATCCATCCAGTATAATAGAAACAGAAACAACAACAAGAACAACAATTTAGTAAAAATCTTGCTAAAATGTTGGGTTTAGGAAAGTCCAGTAATATGCAGCCTTAGCCCTAACTAGTAGAAAGTTTGTTTCCAAAAATCCAATATAATAAGTGGTTTGTAATTTAAACATATACATCATGTCCCTTTGGCTTCATTTATCACATTGTGATAGCCTTTTATTATTAAAACTCAACTTCCTACCCTCAAATGGTAATATAAGAGGCTCCTTAATTATCTCTTCTAAATTTATAACCTCAAATCCTCAAATATAGGAGTAAATTTATGATGGATTTAGTTTAACCTTCTCCTTTATGTTAACATATAACTTTTTTATTGCCTTTGAGTAGTAGTCTCCTTGAAAAGGCAATGGATAATCCCACTACAAACTTTAAAGCACTTTTCAATTCTTAAAGGCCTTATCAGTGGGTGAGATTATGATCTTTTCAATAACCATATGATTGTTGCTCCTCTTATTATACCATTCCTCATTCTCTAAATTTTTAACCTCGAACTATCCACCAAAGGAGATGGTTTCGATGAAGAAGTATACAGAGGAACCTTACTTCTTATAGTCTTTCCTTTATATCTTTGAAGAAGCATATAGAGAAACTTTACTTCTTATAGTCATTCCTTTATATATTTGAGGCATCTTTCCATAGTCAATCTAATAACGACGTCAACACTTCATTTTAACATATAAAATTTAATCTATAAAACACACTTCCATAACACTTCACCATAACTCCAACAAGAATATAAACTAAAATTCCAAGAACAATATACCACAAACTACATGATGCTAAGTTAATTATCTTCCCAAATCATAATAATAGCATCACAAATTCCATAAATGATCCACTTAAGCATTTTCTACCACTATGAAATTAGCTAGAATAACTTGGAACAAAGTGCATTCAAAGTCTATGCTTCAATGTCTCCTAAAACACCTAAAAATCAAAATTCACAATCTATGGCTTTGAATGCAAAAATGTGTAGAATGGGTGAACATCTAATATTTTTGGATGTGGGAGAGATATAGTTTCCGAAAGGTTATAATTAGTGTTTAAAGTTGATAAAGAATTAAAAAGAAAGAATTTTGGATGTTAGATCATGATATAGATAAAGACAATAAGGCTTAGTTAAGAAAATTAAAGTTTTCTTTTATAGACTATTAGGTTTCATAATAAGATCGACATCAAACAATATACAACACCAACTTTGATTTTTTTAATATAAGAATAGTAAGAGACATGCTTCTTATATTGAAATTGATTTTGTTTAGTCCCTAGACAATCTCTACATTAGTTACCACCAGTGTCTGTCCTACCTTGAAGACCTATGCCAATTATCCTTTATAACCTTCAATTCATTTTTAACTTGATTTTTTCATCATCATTATTGTAAGTCACATCTCGCATAACCTTTAGCTTAATAAATAAGATATATATGCATAGACAATCATAATAATGCAAAAACTAGAACTCAGATACGCCAAACTAAAACTTTATAAATAAACTATGTTAGTTAAGACTCAAAAACTAATGGAAAATCTTCAAAATTTCAAACCCCCACACTTATGAATGTAATACCTTTAATGATAAAATTTAAGGTGATAAGGTCAATCAAGATAGGTAATCAAGGTTAGTAAACCCCTTACTTGTAAGTTTTGTAAGGTAAAACTTAAAAAATTTTGACTAAAATTTACCTATAATATTGATATGTGATTGATTATTTATTTATTTTCTAATGCTTAATGATTAATTTTTATTTTGTGTGTAAGAAACTTATTTTTGGTTTAGGAGCAAGTTAGGGGAACAAGAAGTAAAATAAGCTACATTATTAGTTTTTGGTCAATTTTACTATTATTTGGTCTTATTTACCTTTATAGGCTAAAAGAAGATGAATTAGGATGAAATCAGGATAGAAAATGGAAGAAATGAAGTTATAGTGGAGGAAGACACCCATAAAAAAGAAGGACATGCTCATGTAAGTCACCTATACGACTATGTGGGGGACCATATAAGTCACTATGAGCGTATACGACTTTAAGGACATGATATTCAAAGCTGAGCATAATTTTATAGCTTGTTTTTAGTTTATAAGGCTCCAACATCTGTGCTCACCCACTCTATACATGCCATTATGCTTCAAACTCACCTTTTAAGTAAGTACTCTTGCTATTATACTCCCTTTTTTTTTCTTTTATTGACTAGTGTAATTTTATTTTCACTTATCAGGGATAATTTATGATTTAGGTGCATAGGACTAAATTGATAAATGACTTTTTTTTTAATTCTCTAAATTAGTTTGGTAACTTAATGTTAGGAAACCTTATTAGTTTATATCTACCAACAGTTCTTCAATTTGGTTAAAAAATTTATACTTTGGACCTTACTCATTATTTTTTAAAGTATCCACCTCTTTTGATATTTTCTTTGAATAATTTTGAGTTATTATGAATTATTAAATTAAGTTAAAAGGCAAGATAAAAATAAATGCCTCTTTGTCTTAATGGTTTATTTAAATGATATGTATGAGTTCCTCGTTGTCTTTATAGTTTATTTAGATGATATGTATGTTAGAATTTATACAACTTATAGCTTTTTGTGAGCTTTTAAGCCAATTAACAATTTATCATTTTCTTGTTCCATTTATTTTTGTTAAGTGATTATCAAACATGACTTGATCATTCTATAACTTGCTTTATATATATATATTAAGATCACATTATTAAGTCCATGAATTAGAATGACAAGGGGCATTTAAGTTAACTATTTTGAATTCTTAAAAAGCTTTCTTTGATTGCATTTACCACAAGATATCCAAGTTTTCTTTAACCCTATCGTTGTTCTTTGTTAAACTAATTTATGTTACTTTAAGCCTGTTTTAAGTTAAGTTTTTGGACGTTAAATTAAAGAATTAGATGAATTAGTTGCATGACATTGGATTTCTCTTGTGAAGTTTGTAGTAAGACTTTGGGATTGGAGTAATTAAAAAATGCAATGTTACAAATTAAAAAATAAGTATAAAAAAGCAAAAGCAAAAGGAAAATAAATAGAATAGTAGAGAGAAGCTTGCGATAAAAGAGAGCTTGGAGGCGCAATGAAGGGGTCTTCGGTAGGGTTATTAATAGGGGTTGAAACATTTTTCGAGAGACATCCATGGAGAGTTAGACATCTCGATGCCAGTTCAGAGGTGACTTTGATGCTGACGATTCCGGTTAAGGTATTTCATATTTTTGTTGTTTCTTTCTCTCCTATTAAATTGATTGTGTTATCCTAGGCATATGGATTTGGGTTTTGTATGGATAATCAAATTTTCATTAGTGTTTCGTTATTTGTGTATGAACCCATTGGGTATTGTGAAAAGATGATTTTCATGCATTCATTGAATCTTTTATTTGCAAATTCATTGCTAGAATTTCGATGTAATTCGTAATTATTATGTTGAAATTTATGTGTAGAGACTAATGATTCATAATAATTAGGGATAACATGACCTAGGTTAAATGACGAATTGTATGTGGTTGTTGCCTTGATTAAATGATTTTTCTATTTGGCAGTGATACTGCCTAATTAAATCTAAAGATCGTATCCTAGGTTATTTGCTGGTTAGGTTTAATTAATGATCGTATCTTAATTAAATAAAACCAAAGGGAAAATTTAGGTTAATTATTATCCCATGATTAATAGTAGATATAAGAGGTTTGAGAATAACAAATTAATGAAATATGCTTAATTATGGTGTAGGCCGAGATTGAACCAAAGAACCGGATCCCTACCGAATTCTCCACTTTTATCATTTTACATGTTTTCTTTAATTTGTTTTTATTAGTCTAGTTTCATTTTATTTTCTTGTTTGAGAAATCCAAACCCCCTAAACCTAAACATCGATTAATTTCATTTTATAAACTTTGCACACACTCTCTATGGGATCAACCTAGACTCACCACTGCTAGAGTAATAATCTAGTTATTTTATTTTGACTAGCATTTGATATGTTGTCAATTTTTGACGTCATTTCTAGGGAGTACAATGTTTTATTTTTAGTTTATGATTTATTTGTTTTTTTGTATATATTTGCTTGTAATTGATTTCTTTTCAGTTATTTCGTGATATCTTTATTTTTTTATGTTTGTACAAAAATTTGATATGGACGGAAGTAATTTCTTTTATAACTTCTGTTCTCAATCCTATAACAATGTTTAGACTAATTAACCTAATTTTTTATGGATGGGATAACCATTAGACTTACTTCTATGATAGTTTGCAGGACACACAGCAATTCCCATATAGATCATAAGCTTCTTGTCACAGCTCAAGTACATCTTTGGAAAAATCGATGAATGTTGTGATTGCTAACAATCTCCAATTTCAATAAAGCCTACAATAGCAATTGCAACAGTTCCAACAGGAAATGAGGCATAACATCTAGAAACCAAAACATGGCAAGCCAAATGGGTGAGATGGCAACGAGGATTGGCTACCTAGAATCACAACTGGAAGAGGAGAAACTATATCAACCCGAGGTATACCCAATCGACATTAGTGAGGAAACCTTATAGAGTGATGAGGAGCTTGAGAATTTTGAGGTCAATCCTCAATGAATTGCTTGTGTTGAAGAAGTTGAGGAAGAGATCAAGGCAGAGAAAGCTATATCTTTTAGCTCGAAGGTAAATATTGAATTCCATTTTGTTGTTGAGAATGAATCTTTACTTTTAGTTTTACCTAATAGGTTAGAGGAATTAAACGAGGAGGAAAAAGGTGAAGAGACATTCGAGATCTTTCAAGAAAACATAGACTCAGTAGAGATTGAAAGTTTAAGGATAGGGAGGATGTTAAATGGGGATGATGATCAACTAAGGCCATATCTGGAGCAACGTCGCTTGGAAGTAACGCTAACTATAATACCTGAAGATCATAATTTTGTCACGTGAGGAGAAGACGGAGTCGAGCCAATGACTCTAAACAAAGGCACTTCTTGGGAGGCAACCCAAGGGAAGTATATTTTTTTCTTTACATTTTTGCATTACTTTTTATTTGCATGTGTGTTTCTATGTTAGTTTGTTTCTCGCTTGTTTTAAGTTTTCAATCAAAATGAGAGAAAGAATAAAACAACAAAACAAACATTTTTTCTTTTCTGCAGATTCTAGGATTATATAGTCATGATTAGAGTGTGAATTGACTAGAGAATTTCATAGCAACTTTAACATGTATTTTTACTCTTGTGATTGGTCGATATGCATTATCTTTAGAAGAGTAGTGACTAGCAGTAGACAAAGCTGGTGAGATTTTGAGCCTTATTTGACTGACACCTTTATTTCAGTCTCATTGTCTTTTAATAATATGTGACCTTCATGACATATACATCCTGATTTTGCTTTGAATTTCTATTCAAGACCACATTTTTATCATATACATTAACATGGAAATGATTTGACATTCTTTGTTTTTCCGAACTACATTAGCCAAATAACGAAAATGATTTGACATTCTTTGTTTTTTCAAACCACATTAGCCAAATAGCCTACCCTACTAATATAGGTTTTCCCTTGTTAACCCCCTTTAAGCTATATACCTTTCTTTTTGTATAAACCACATTTTATACTTTTAAACTTAACCAAATTTCCTAAGCCAAGCCATAAAGTTAGTGGAACATTTGTGATTGTTAAGTTTGTGAATGGACAAAATTTTAAGTGTGGGATTGTACATATATGAGAGTTGGTTATAATGTGGGATGTTATTTTATATCTTATAATTGAAATTCCCATGTTAATGTAGTTTCTTTTAATGTGAAAAAAGGAAAAGAAAGAAAGAAAAGAGAAAAGAACAAGAAAAGAGAAAGAAAGAAAAAGAAAGAAAGAAAGAAAAAGAAAAAGAATGAAAAAAGTTATCAAGGAGGAAGTGCATATGAGTTTGAAAAGTTATTCATAATTAATGCATCTTCTTAGAGTTGTAATGAATGTGTTATTTGAGTATGTTGAATATGAAGTAGATGTTAGGCTGGAAAATTCACTCTTATGATTTCAATGTATTTTTGGCATAAACAATATGAGTGATTCCTTCAGATTGGAATATGCATCATATGGTTTATGTGTGAGAGCTTAAATGAGTTGTGAAATATAAGTGTTGCATTTGTCATAGCTGACGGTACCCAGTTTTGTATGAGTGTGAGCTTATGCACTGGATGTCATATTGAGTGTTGCATTTGCTTCACTAGCTTTAATGACTTTCATGCTACTTGACCCAAATACATCTCACCTTACCTTTTCCCACATTAAAACCTTGAAAAGGCATTTGATCCATAATTTTTCATGCGAATTATAGTGGTAGTGAGATGAAATGATATGTAAAGGAGAAATGAAATGATATGTAAAGTTATGGATTGTCATGATCATGAATGACGTTGAGTGTACCCGTTGATATATTTTAATTAAACATATTTTTCGAGTCTACCATTAGATTGCTCAGTTTTTGAAGATGATGAATGTTAATTAATCATAAGTAAAAGCTTGGAATGTTGACTTCTTGCTATAATTTTTGAAAGTCATTCATCTTTGTTATGATTATATATTCCTGGACAATATGAGAAATGAATAAATCTTGTTTTTGGGTCTATAAGCTTAATTTTAATGTTTTGCCCGAGGACAGCCAAAAGCTAAGTGTGGGAGAAATTAATAGGTGTTTAATTGATTATGAAATTATTCTATAACACTTAAAAATTATTGACGTGAAATTGTTTAAGGTACTCACTTTGTCTCATGTGATTTTAGGTACAATTGGGAAACAAAGAAGTTAAAGTAAGTTAAAAGTTTTTTATTTTGGTCATTTTTTGAAGATTAATTTTTACTTATCTTAATGGAGCAAGAAGAAGAAAATTAAAAGATAAGAAGAAGACAAGGAAAATGAAAAAACAAAGAAGATAAATTAAAGATTACATCTCACCCCATGCAACTGCATGAATATTATGGTTCATTAACAAAACAATTATAGAAGAAGAAAGTAAAACTATTTTGTAGTAACATTGGACTTAAAATGTTGAAGTAACACCACAATAAATGGTGAGCAGATCAACCAAAATGTAAATGGCCAAGAGTAAAATGTTGCAATAGGTTGATAGCTAATAGCCCAAAACGACATAAGCATAAGAAGAAAATAGCCACAGTAAGTACTTGGAGGAAGTAGTAGTAAAAACGGCAGCATGTGCAACAAATGTTTCATGTAAATGCTATTCACGTAAATAGCAATTAATACATACATGCCACAACATAAAACTTAAGCAACACACGGGCTGAAACGTTGTAGTAGGAGCATTAGGTTTTAAAAGGTTGGTTTATTAAAAATGAAAGAAGAGGAGTTTGGTCTTCGTTTTAAGGAGGGGCGTGAACAGTAGCATGGACCACAAATTAAATTGTCAAATTAGTGTATAGTAGAGAGAGTAATGTCAAATAGAATAGTAGAGAGAAGCTTGCGACTGAAGAGAGCTTAGAGGTATGACAAAGGGGTCTTTGGCAGGTTATTAAGAGGGGCTGAAACATTTTTTAGGAGAGATTCAATAAGGGTTAGACATCCCGACACCAGGTTGGAGGTGACTTTGATACTAAAGATTCGAGTTAAGTGCATTTCATATTTTTGTTGTTTCTTTCTCTCTTAGTAAATTGATTGTGTTATCTTACGAATATGGATTTGGGTTATGTATGGTAATCAGATTTAAATTATTGTTCGGTTATTTATGTATGAACCTATTGGGTATTGTGAAAAGATTATTTTAATGCGTTCATTAAATTTTTTATTTGCAAACTCATTGGTAGAATTTCAATGTATTTTGTAATTGTTATGTTGAAATTTATGTGTAACGACTAATGATTCGTAATCATTACGGAGAACATGACTTAGGTTAAATGATGTATTTTATGTAGTTGTTGCTTTGATTAATTGGTTTACCTAATTCGTAATGCTACTACCTAATTAAATCTAGAGATTGTATCCTAGGTTATTTGGTGGTTAGGTTTAATTAACATTCATATCTTGATTAAACAAAACCTAAGGGAACACTCGGGTTAATTATTGACCATGATTAATAGTTGTTAGGACAGGTTTGAGAACAACAAATTAATGAAATATGTTTAATTAGGGTGTAGATCAAGATTGAACCAAAGAATCGAGTCTCTACCCGATTCTCCACTTTTATCATTTTTTGCATGTTTTCTTTGATTTGTTTTTATTAGTCTAGTTTCATTTTACTGTCTTGTTTGAAAAATCCAAAGCCCCCTAAACCTAAACATCGATTAATTTCATTTTATAAGCTTTGCACACACTCTTTATACGATCGACTTAGACTCACCACTGTTATAGTAGTAGTCTAGTTATTTTATTTGACTAGCGCTAAGACGCACTGTTCATTACGAGTTACATTAGCCAAATAACATACCCAACTATGTGAATTTTCCTTTACTAACCACCTTAAACTTTATTATCCTTTTCTTTTGTATAAATCACACTATATGCACCTAACCAAATAACCTACCCAAGTTTTAAAGCTAGTGGACCATTTGTTAACTCTTGATGAATGTGATTGTACAAAAGCCTAAGAGTGGGGATATGCATACATGTGGGTTGGTTATATTTGTTAAAATTTCATGTTATGAATCTTATGTTGATGTAACTTCTATCACTTCTACTTTTGAAAAAAAGAAGAAGAAAACAAAATGTGAGTTTGAATAAAAAGTATCAAGGAGGAAATATAATTGATATACAAAGTTGTTAATTAATAGTTTATCCACCTTAAGTTATATTAATTGGGTGTTTGAATATATTGCATATGAGGCGGATATTGTTTTAGATGGAGCACTTTTTGTGTTATGCTAATGTGGCTAATGGTGTGAGAGTTAAATTGAGTTGAGAAACATAGTTGTTGCGTTCTCCATCGCTAATGATACCTAGTTTTGAATGAATGTTATCTTGCACATTTGATATCTCGTTAAGTGTTACTTTTTCTTCGCTAACTTGATGGATTTTATGCTACATTACCCAAAATACATCCCACCTTATCCTTACCCACATTACATAATTATGCATGTGAATTTTATTGGTGGAGAAATGAAATGATATGCAAAGTTATGGATTGTTGTGATCATGAATGGTGTTTGAGTGTACCCATGGAAATATCTTGTTTAATCACTTTTTGTTAAAGTCTACCTCCAAATTATTCAGTTTCAAACGGTGGTGAATATTGATTGATCATCAGTAGAAGCTTTGAATGTTGAGTTTTTGTTATAGGTTTTGAAAGTCATTCATCTTTGCTTATGGTTATTTGTTCTTAAGAAATATGGAAAATTAGTAAAAATTTTGGTTTGTGATTTTGATTTTGAAGATTTGCATAAGGACAGTCAAAAGCTAAGTGTGGGGGGAGCCTGATATGTGCTTAAATGTTGATTCATTTGATATGCTATACTTAGTGATTAATGCCTCAAAAATGCTTAGGATACTCACTTTAGCTCATATTTGATTTTAGGTACATTTCGAAAGTAAAGGATCTAAAATGACCCAAAAGTGTGTTCATTGAAGTCATCTTTTCCATTTCCATATTCACTTGTCTTTTTGGAACAAAAAATGATAAATATTAGAGCAAGTAAAGACAAGAAAATCAAGATGATGAAGCTGCATGGAAATTGCATATGGCAGCACCATGCAACGTGTTTTGTGGGAATTAAATGAAGACAAGAGGTAGCTAGAAGAGAAGTAAAAATGGCAACACAACATAAAGGAAATGATACAGCAGATACACACATATTAAAATGACATAGCAGATAAAAGTAAGAAGGAGTGCATGAATGTTTGCAAAAACACAAACAACATTTGTGTTTAACGTTTGCGTTAAATGCATACATTATGCGCGTTTTTAAAAGAAGACATGCACAATAACAGTAGGAGGTAAATAGTAGAGGTGGACTAAAAATTAAATCAAGAAATAGAGAGTAGAGCAAAGAACAAAGGTGGAGGTGCTAAGTTCTTTCTTTATTTTTCACCACCGACTCAACCATAGAGATGAGGATTGACGCTTAGAGTATAAAAATATAGATGGAAGGCTAGCTTCCCAATGCTGGTTCAACGGGAATATTGACACCAAGTCACGGATAAGCTATTTTTATCACTTTAAGGTTGTAATTTCTTTTTAGATTGTTTTGTTGTTGATGTTGATTTGATCAGGTTTTGGCATAAATGATTTTCATACATTATTTTGATTATTCTATTTTGAACCTGTTGCTAAAACATTGAATGTAATTCATAATCATTACTTTTAATGTTTGTGAGTAGCATCTAACAATTCCGTATCGTTAGGAACAACATAACTTAGGTTAGATAACCCAAACATACAAGGTTACTACTTTTATTGATCGTTTTCAACATTGTATTGCGGCTAAAAAATTAAATCTAGAGATCGTATCCTAGGTTATTCGGTAGTTAAGTTTAATTAATAATCGTATCTTGTTTAAATAAAACCTAAGGAAAATTTGAGATTAGGAAAGCGATCTATTAGTCTTAAATCGATAGTCCGAAAAGAGTTATAAAGACATCAATATGATGTAATATGCTTGACTGTGTTTAGTCTGAGATTGAACCTAAAATTAGACCTTACATATATTCAATAGTTTAATCATTTTTTATCGCATGTTTTAATTTGTTTTCGTTAGTTTGCTTTTATTTTATTTTTAAATTGCTAAAAATCCAAAAACCCCTTTTTATATTTTCCTTGCATCAATTAATTTTGTTATAGAAATTAACCGAACATTCCCTGTGGATTTGATCCCGACTCACCATAACTACAAATTTTAGTGTGCAGAGTCAAGTAAATTTTGTAGTGTACTCGACATGCATTGTCAATTATCCTGACCATATCAACCAAAGTTATGTTCTTTCTCTCTACAACTCCATTTGTTTAGGCATCCTTGGATAAAATAAGTTCTAAGTTATACCATTGCTGTCACAGAATTCTTCAAACTTTCTGTTATCAAATTATCCTTTATGATCGCTTCGAATTCAAGTGATGTAGTACCATTTTGCTATCTAAATTTTCTACAAAACTTCTCAAACACTTCAAAAGCATCATCCTTATTTGATAAAAAATAAGCCCATGTAAATATGGAGTAATCATCTACTAGAACAAAATCATAATGTTTACTTTACCGCCAAAACTTTGAGTCTTAGTGGTACTGAATAAATCCATATGCACAAGTTCAAGTGGTTGGGTATTAGACACCATATTTTTAGGAGGAAAATTGCTTCTGATTTGTTTAACTTTTTAAACAAACTTCATAAACTTGTTTGCTTTTGAACTTTAAGGTTGGTAGTCATCTTCCTAACTCATTTTTGGACAATTTTGATAGAATACTCATGTCAATATGTCTAAATCGACTGTGCTAAATAAATGAATCCTTTTCTAGAGAGACAAAATACTTAACATTTTGTGAGGACATATCTTCTAGTTGAACACAATATATATTTCGATTTTTAGGACCAATAAACACAATATTATCATTATGAATATCGACAATTTCATAATGAGATGTATAAAAAATGACTTTGTAACTTTTGTCACATAACTGACTCACACTCAATAGATTATGTTTCAAACCATCAACAAAGAGAACGTTATTAATGGATGTAGATTCAAAATTACCAATTTTACTAATTCCAGTGACCTTTGTTTTATTTTCATTTGCAAAGACAACATTACCTCCATTTTTTTTCAATGCAGTTGAATTGTGATATTTCACCTATCATGTGTCTCGAACATCCACTATCAATCTATTGAATCTCTCTTGTCTTTGTCTTGAAACATATCTGCAGAAAGCATTATCTCATTTTAGGCTCCAAATTTATCTGGGTCCTTCTAGGTTAGTAATTTGACCTTGATTCCTGATGGATTTGTTGTACACTTTGATTAAGGTGCAGCATACTTTGTTGAAGCTACTATATATCTTACCGAAATTGAAGTTTGTTAGTAGTAGAAACCTTGATAAATTCAACTAAAGCATTACCTGAACTGGAAGAAGGGGCTTCTTGTGCCCTTAGTTAAAATTGTTATGCTCCTTGGAATCGATTCTGGAAGTAATTTTTTTGTAAGTTCCCTCCTTACCTCAAGCTAGTGTGATCCCTCCAACTTGGGTTATACATCTATGAATACAAGTTGTATTGGTTCAAGCAGTTCCCTCCTACAGCATTCATGTACTCCATAATCCCTTTTTACAATGTTAGGCACTCATCAGTTAGATGGCTAATGTTTGAACATATCCCGCACACTTTCACTTGTGCCTATCCAACTACAATATGTCTTATAAAGGTTGTTAGTTCATTTAAACAATGTTTAGTAGATGAAGTGCTTACCTATTTTACTCGTCGAACATCGTTGCGAGTGCTGAATTGTTGGGTGTTAGTGGCCATCCATTTAAGTAATATCCTGGCTTCAATGGGAGTCTTTTTGCAAAGTTCCCCACCACTCACCGCATAATCCAATCTCCTCTCCATCGGTAGCAATACTTCATAAAAATATTAAATGAGAAGTTCCTCTAGTATATTGTGGTGTGGACAATAGGCACATAACTTCTTAAACTGCTCCTAGTATTCATAAAGAGATTCTTCGTTGTATTGCTTGATGTCATATATCTCCTTCTGAATACTTGTTATCTTTGAGGCCGAAAAATATTTTTCCAAGAATAAGCTCTTCATCTCTAACCAAGTATTCACGCTTCCAACCAATAAGTCAAAGAGCCAATCCTTTACTGCATCTTTGAGTGAGATTAGGAAGGCCCTCAATATGATCTGCTCGTCGGTCACCCCTTGAGGTTTCATGCTCAATAACACTACTTCGAGTTCCTTAAGATGCTTATGTGCATCCTCACCCCCAAGACCATGAAAATTAGGTAATAAATAAATTGATCCAGATTTTAACTCAAAGGTAACATGTTCAACAAAATTTGGAAATGTTATGCATAATGGTCTTTGAGTTAAATCAGGTGCAGCCAACTCCCTTAAAGTTCTTATATTTGCCATAGATTCTGATTCCAATTTGTCTACCAAAGTTAACCTTGCTTCCTTACATAATCTCCATAATGTTCTCTCAATCTCGAGATCAAGTTGTTCAATTTCTCTACAAGGAGATCTGGTCACTATCATACACCAACATTAATAAATAATTAAAAATTAACAAGTAATAAAAAGAATGATTATAAACAAATATATTCACAAAACACCAACTAAAATTAAATTACCATACTTCCCAACAATAGCGCTAAAATTTGGCAGCATATGTCAAGTGCACTACAAAATTTACTTGACTCTGCATAGTAAAATTTGTAGTTATGGTGAGTCCGAATTGAATCCATAGGGAATGTTCGGTTAATTTTTGTAACGAAGTTAATTAATTCAAGGAAAATATAAAAAAGGGGGCTTTGGATTTTTAACAATTTAGAAAATAAAATAAAAGCAAACTATTGAAATCAAATTAAAATAAGTGATCGAAAATGATTAAACTATTAAATATACATAAGGTTCGATTTTAAGTTCAATCTCGGCCTAAACACTATCAAGCGTATTTCATCATCCTAACGTCTTTATAACTCTCTTCGAACTATCAATCTGAAACTAATAGAACACTTTCCTAATCTTCGTTTTCCCTTACGTTTTGTTTAATCAAGATATAATCATTAATGAAGCTTAAGTATCGAATAACCTATGATATGATCTCTAGATTTAATTTGAAAACCACATTACGATATGAAAAACGATCAATAAAAGTTGTTACCTCATACGTTTTGTTATCTAACCTAAGTTATGTTCTTCCTAAAGATACGGGATCATTAGATACTGCTCATAAACATCAAAAGTAATGATTACGGATTACATTCAATGTTTTAGCAATAGGTTCAAAATAGAACAATCAAAATAATGTATTAAGATCATTCATCCTAAAACCTGATTAAATCAACACCAACAACACAACAATCCGAAAAGAAATTACAACCTTAAAATGATAAACATAGCTTAATCGTAACTTGGCATTAATATTCCCATTGAATGGTGTCAAGAAGCTAGCCTTCCATCTCTATTTTTATACTCCAAGTGTCAATCCTTATCTCCATATTTGCACTAGTGGTGAAAAATGAAGAAAGAACCTAGCGCCTCCACCTCTGTTCTTCGCTCCACTCTTTATTTATTGATTTAATTTTTGTTCCACCTCTACTATTCACCCCTTATTGTTATTGTGCCTGTCTTCTTTTAAAAACCCACATAACATCTGCGTTGAATGCAGACATTGTCTGCGCTTAATGTAAATGTTGTTAGAGTAGTGCCCTAAAGGCAATCCCCTTTAGCGCATTTTGTTCATAGTCATGTACAGACTTTATGAATAAATAAAGCAAGGCATATTTCATTTATTTGATGTTCATTTTATTATGAATTGACAGTGATCTTTAATCAAATTAATGAAGTCCCTGATACATGACATAGCATGAAGGAAATTATGATGCGATCATACTACTGAGATTCCTATCATGTGCAATTATGTCAGTATCTAAATTATCCTTAGTCATAGGATTAACGAGACCGACATCGTTAATCCGGATAGATATAGCACATGTCAAACTCCTTGATTGGATCAGCGGTGGATCTCAGAAAACTGTAAATATTGAGATATTTAGATTTGACATGTGGATGCTTACTAGTGGTAGTAAGTACATTGGATGACCTGCCATGAGATCATCACATGGATGTCCTATACAAATGTCAGTGATAATCTCATCATAGCAATGGTGCAAGTATCCTTAGACTTGAGGTACTCAAGGATATCTTGGGTACTGATTCTGTACTTTGACTCCATTCCTTGTTGCCTTTCAGAGGTCGCTCATAGGGTGGTGATTGGGTACAGCTTGAGGTATTCAAGGTAATTGAGTAGCCAATACTGATTCATCACTTCGTGATAGCGCAGAGATACCCATGGCCTCTTATCAGGATCATTACTTTGAAGTCTCTGGCGCCGGAGCATACATATTTCATGAAGATGGTCTTCATGGACATATAAAGTAATGAGTCCTAGGACGAGAACTGATTACACTTGGACTAGATTTGATCTAATCAGTCTAGTAAGAGTTGACACATTGCCCATACTCAAACCAAGTGGGGTATAGCATGGTGAAAGGACTAATTGCACGATAATTGTCTATGGAAGGGTTCGTGATATGGTTTCATTAGTCAAACCAATTACTTTCCGGTCAATTGGGGTCATGATGTGTTGCTAGATACCGCTCATGACTTGCTCAGATTAAGTGTTAATCTAAGTGGCCAACATAACCGGAACCTAATAGGTCACACGATAAGAGTGACTCGGAGAATCAGTAAAATAGTTTCGAATGTAGATCTGATATAGGAGAGCAATAGGATTAAATGGATCCCGATGAGATTGGGATATGTCCCGATGAGATCGCGACATCAACATTGCTGAAAACCGTCTCCGATGATTTTTCAATCTGGGGGTCTGAGAGGCTAGAGAACCGACCCCAGTTTGACTGGACCTCTTCAGCAAATATATATATATATTAATTAATTAATTAAGAATTATATATATATGAATTTCGGTGGAAGCCATAAGAATGGAGAAAAATGTTAGTTTGAAAAGTCAAACTTAATTATTAAGTTAACATTTCAATGCATTTTATGCCACCAACGTGGCTATCCTCCAAACCAAGCCTTTCTATGTATTTTAATTAGTTAAAAGACATATAAGAAGGTTAGAGAAGAGTGAGGATACGGTGGTTTTGGTGGAAAGAATCGAAAGCTTAATGGTTAAGCTTTGAAAAAGGGTTTTTCATCTTCTTCCTCTCTTCCTCTCAAGTTGGCTTCTACTTCTCCAAGGCTTCTCTTGATCATTTCATTTGCTCTCCAAGGCTAAGGTAAGAGCTAGCACTCTTTTCTTTAGTCTAGCTATTCCCGGGTCAAAAGAGTTTGTCCCGGTTAGGTTTTCCGACCTCTGCGTGGATACCGTTAGAGACGGTCTCCTTTGGTTGTTATGGTTTGATTGTTTGTACATACATATGGATCCTGGCTTTCGGAATGTCTCGGGACTTAAAATTTTAAATTCGCACTGTGTTCATGTGATGAACACCCGGGATTTTCCTACAGTGGTATCAGAGCAGCTTGTGTTGTATAAACAAATCGAAATGATAACTAGGTCGAATTCCATTGTGAATTGAGCTGTGTAGCATGCTGCTTCTGTGAATTTCGAAATCAGTATAGACTTAGGGTTTTCGAAATTTTCTGCCATAGACTTGCTCATACGATGTTTCTGAATGTGTCTATGAAAGGAAAAAATTTATCGATGTCGATTGATATGGTTTTCCTAATTTAATTCCCTAAGTTTCGGATGCTGTCTTGTTGAACGTTTCTGAAATAGGTATACTTGTAAATTCGAGAATAATTTCTAGAAAAATTGTTTTTTCAGATTGGTTTTCACCGACATGTCCCTAAGATGTTTGTGAATTTCTCTGTGGATGGAAAAATGTTTTCAAGGTGATTTACCATTTATTTCCGAATTTCTTGTGTGCTGATGGGAATGTCTGTGTTGGAGAACACAGATTCTGGTTCGGCTAGATTGCTGAGGTTCAATGAGTTTTTGTGGGAAATAAATCCTGGAAAAATTCATGGAGCATGTTGGGAACATGTTTTCACCTCTGTATTTTTCTCAGTATTTATTGAAAGTGTTTCAATGATCATTTTGAGCAAAATGTTGAGCGTAGCAGTTTTGAGAAAGTTGCTGGGTCTATTTTGTTTGGAATGATTGGTTGTGTATTTCTCATTTCCAATGCCTTGAATCATTTTTATAGTGATTAAAAATGTGTTATATTGATGTGGCATGCATCCCAAGATGAGATTCTTGAATTTGGGTTTCCAATAATTTTTGGATGTCGAATAGGTCACTTTAGCGTCTCGTTAGCTTATTCCGTTATCTTGGTTATTTTGGCCGTCGCAATTTGTGTGACAAGTGCCGGAGTAATCTTGATAACGTGTGACCTACCTAGAGATACTTAGCATGATAATTTGATATTCTTAAAATTATGTGGAAATCTAGTAGTTAATGGTGATTAATCAGTTTCAAGCTTTTCTCATCTAGTATGACTAATTGGTAAGCACGCTTTTAATGAATATGATTCATTAGCACATCAATATAAAGGATAATATACTTGGTATATTGGTATTGTGAATTGGAACTACGCGGATTGAGAATTAGCCGATTTAAGAGCAATTCCATGTCACCAGTCGACTGGCACTGAGGCTAGTCGACTGGGACTTATATCTTGTCTTGTCACCAGTCGACTGGAACACGAGCTAGTCGACTGGTGCTCGTTGTTTCAGTGACCGGTCGACTTCATCTCATCGGAATAAGAGCAAGAAGAAGACTAGTCGACTGGCACAAGTGCTAGTCGACTGGAAACTTGCCAGAGTGGGATGATGGGTGATTTTAGGTATAAATTCAATGCGATTGATGCCATGCCCTAAATCAGACCATATAGTCATGGTGACTATGATCCTTGGATGAGATAAGAAAGATGAGACCTAAATCTCTCAATTTAAATATGAAAACTAACGCCTTCCATTAATATGGTAAGAACCAGAGTTCTTATAGGATTCAGTTGTTGGGCAAACTCAAGCTCGCCCTATACGGATATGTTCGAATCATGAAAATGAGATTTTCGGATTAATGGGTCGGTTTTCCTAGAAGCGTTGATTTGTTGGGCAAACTCAAGGTCAACGTGGACAGAGGCGAAATTGGGTAGTGTACATCAGATGTACACGCATCAAGTGTTGATAACCCAATGTATGTGCATACATCAACTGTTGATAGAACTGGGCGATAGTTGCATTTGAGATGCAATTGGTATGTCCGATACCTACCGATTGACCTAAGGTGGCTTGTTGGGCAAACCCAAGGTCATTCTTAGTAATGTCAGATATCGACCCACTAGGTCAATGTGCCATTTTGTTTCTTGGATTCATGATGAGGGTTATGGATTCTGTTGAAACTAGTGGGAGCCATATGTATGTCATTTAAGTCCTTATGGTCATACATTTAATTCTATTCTAACTTTCTTTCTCTCTCTACTTTTAGGTTGGTTGAAGATGTCGACTAGTGTGAATCTTCGCGCTCTAATGGACTCAAACAAATTAACTGGACCAAATTTTCTTGATTGGCTACAAAATCTGAGAATTGTTCTCAGATCTGAGGATCTAGGATATATCCTTGATTTTCCGCTTCCGGATCCACTTGTTGAAGGAGCTTCTGATGATGATCAGAAGGCATATCGTAAGCATCTAAAAGACAGTGACATAGCCACCTGCATTATGCTTGCATCGATGTCACATGAGCTGCAGAAGCAGCATGAGTCAATGGATGCTCACACGATTGTGTTTCATCTTAGAGAGTTGTTTGATGAGCAAGCTCGGTCCGAACGGTTCGAGACCTCAAGGTTGCTCTTTACAACGAAGATGACTCCTGGTTCATCTGCAGTGCAATATGCATTGAAGATGAATTGCTATATTGAGAGGTTGGCCTTCTTAGGTTTTGTGATGGATTCTGAGTTAAGTATAGACTTAATTCTTGTTGGTTTGTCAGATAGTTACTCACAGTTTGTGTTGAACTATCGAATAAACCAAATATCCACCACAATTCCCGAGCTGATCAATCTGCTCAAGACAGCAGAACAAGCTGTGAAGCAAGATAGCAAGGCGTTGCTATTGGTGGATTCTTCTTCCTCTGGTTCCAAGAAAAGGAAACAGAAGAAGAAAAAGGCTCAGAAGCCGAAAGGAAGTGCAGCGAAAGGCAAGAAGGTTAATGGAACTGCAATCGTATTCCTTGTGTTATATGTAGATGACATATTGTTACTAGGAAACGATGTCTCAATGCTGCAATCAGTAAAAATTTGGTTGTCCAAACAATTTGCCATGAAAGACCTTGGAGAAGCAACTTATATCCTTGGGATAAAGATTTATAGAGATAGATCGAAGAGGTTGCTTGGTCTTTCACAGTCAACGTACATAGACAAGGTGCTAAAGAGGTTTAGCATGGAGCAATCCAAGAGAGGGTTTCTTCCCATTGTTCATGGGATAACACTCTCGAAGTCCATGTGTCCTAAGACACAGGATGAGAGGATGCGCATGAATATGATCCCGTATGCATCTGCAGTAGGATCTATCATGTACGCAATGCTATGTACGAGACCCGATGTATCATATGCTCTAAGTGTTACGAGCAGATACCAATCGGATCCTGGAGAGGGTCACTGGGTGGCTGTCAAGAATATCCTAAAGTACTTGCGAAGAACTAAGGATGTTTTCTTGATATATGGAGATGGAAGTCTCCAGTGGCGGGCATCTGATGCGATTTTCAATCTGATAAGGACGACTCGTGTCCCAATCAGGTTATGTTTTCACACTAAGCGGCGGAGCGATCGGTTGGAAGAGTTCCAAACAAGAGACGATCACGATTCAACGATCGAGGAAGAGTACATTGCCGCATCGACGCAAAGAAAGGAAGCGCTTTGGATCGAAGTTCATTTCGAACTTGGTGTGGTTCCTAATGTGATGGACCCATACTGATTATATTGTGACAACATCGGGGCTATTCTGGCAGCAAAGGAGCCAAGGTCTCATCAACGGTCCAAACACGTACTCACCGATACCATTTGATTTGGGAGATCATTACTCGGGTGATGTCCTCGATAGAGAGAATTCCACAGAGCGAATATTGTCGATCCGTTGACAAAGCCATTGCCACGTAAGAATTTTGATTCTCATGTACTCGCTTATGGTATTAGATACCAAGGCGATTGGCTTTAGGTCAAGTGGGAGATTGTTAGAGTAGTGCCCTAAAGGCAATCCCTTTAGCGCATTTTGTTCATAGTCATGTATGCACTTTATGAATAAATAAAGCAAGGCATATTTCATTTATTTGATGTTCATTTTATTATGAATTGACAAGTGATCTTTAATCAAATTAATGAAGTCCCGATACATGACATAGCATGAAGGAAATTATGATGCGATCATACTACCGAGATTCCTATCATGTGCAATTATGTCAAGATCTAAATTATCCTTAGTCATAGGATTAACGAGACCGGACATCGTTAATCCGGATAGACTAACACATGTCAAACTCCTTGATTGGATCAGCGGTGGATCTCGAAAACTGTAAATATTGAGATATTTAGATTTGACATGTGGATGCTTACTAGTGGTAGTAAGTACATTGGATGACTGCCATGAGATCATCACATGGATGTCCTATACAAATGTCGTTGATAATCTCATCATAGCAATGGTGCAAGTATCCTTAGACTTGAGGTACTCAAGGATATCTTGGGTACTAATTCTGTACTTTGACTCCATTTCTTGTTACCTTTCAGAGGTCGCTCATAGGGTGGTGATTGGGTACAACTTGAGGTATTCGAAGGTAATTGAGTAGCCAATACAGGATTCACCACTTCGTGATAGCAGCGAGATACCCATGGCCTCTTATCGGGATCATTACTTTGAAGTCTCGGCGTCGAGATACATATGTCATGAAGATGGTCTTCATGGACATATAAAGTAATGAGTCCTAGGACGAGAACTGATTACACTTGGACTAGATTTGATCTAATCAGTCTAGTAAGAGTTGACACATTGCCCATACTCAAACCAAGTGGGGTATAGCATGGTGAAAGGACGAATTGCACGGTAATTGTCTATGGAAGGGTTCGTGATATGGTTTCATTAGTCAAACCAATTACTTTCCGGTCAATTGGGGGTCATGATGTGTTGCTAGATACCGCTCATGACTTGCTCAGATTAAGTGTTAATCTAAGTGGCCAACATAACTAGGAACCTAATGGGTCACACGCATAAGAGTGACTCGGAGAATCTGTAAAATAGCTTCAGACAGAGATCCGATATAGGGAGAGCAATAGGATTAAATAGATCCCGATGAGATTGGGATATGTCCCGATGAGATCGCGACATCAACATTGCTGAAAACCGTCTTCGGCGATTTTTCAGTACCGGGGCCCGGTAGGCCGGTAGAACCGACCCCAGTTTGATTGGACCTCTTCAGCAAATATATATATATATATATTAATTAATTAATTAAGAATTAATTAATTATATTTATATATATATATGAATTTCGGTGGAAGCCATAAGAATGGAGAAAAATGTTAGTTTGAAAAGTCAAACTTAATTATTAAGTTAACATTTCAATGCATTTTATGCCACCAACGTGGCTATCCTCCAAACCAAGCCTTTCTATGTATTTTAATTAGTTAAAAGACATATAAGAAGGTTAGAGAAGAGTGAGGATACGGTGGTTTTGGTGGAAAGAATCGAAAGCTTAATGGTTAAGCTTTGAAAAAGGGTTTTTCATCTTCTTCCTCTCTTCCTCTCAAGTTGGCTTCTACTTCTCCAAGGCTTCTCTTGATCATTTCATTTGCTCTCCAAGGCTAAGGTAAGAGCTAGCACTCTTTTCTTTAGTCTAGCTATTCCCGGGTCAAAAGAGTTTGTCCCGGTTAGGTTTTCCGACCTCTGCGTGGATACCGTTAGAGACGGTCTCCTTTGGTCGTTATGGTTTGATTGTTTGTACATACATATGGATCCTGACTTTCGGGAATGTCCCGGGACTTAAAATTTTAAATTTCGCACTGTGTTCATGTGATGAACACCCCGGGATTTTCCTACAAATGTCTGCATTGACGTGAATTGTTTGCGTGTGTTTGTGTTTCCATAAACGTTTATGCACTCCTTCTTTCTATTATCTGCTATGTCGTTTTAACGTGTGTGTGTTTGTTTATCTACTACAACGTTTCCTTCATTTGTGATGTCGTTTTTGCTTCTCTTCCAACTACCCCTTGTCTTCATTTAATTTCCATAAAAACATGTTGCATGGGGCTGTCATATGTAATTTCCATGCTACTTCATCTTGATTTTCTTGTCTTTGATTGTTCTAATATTTATCATTTTTTATTCCACAAAGACAGTTGAATATGGAAATGGAATAGATGGCTTCAATGAACATACTTTTGGGTCATTTTAGACCCTTTACTTCCTTAATATACCTAAAATCAAATATGAGCTAAAGTGAGTATCCTAAGCATTTTTAAGACATTAATCACTATGTGTAGTATATCAAAGAATCAACATTTAAGCACATATCAACCATGTTATGTGAAAGTGAACTGACTCATGGATGCTGGGCAAAAGCAGTATCTAAGGCCTATTATGTACTCAAAAAATTTCTTATAAGACTTATTCTAAAAAAGACCCCCTATGAGCCATGGAAAGGAAGAAAACCAAATGTTGCTTACGTTTGAGTTTTTGGCTGCAATTGTTTCATTCTAAACAATAGAAAAGGCAACCTTGGAAAGTTCGATGTGAGATCAAATGAAGTTATTTTTTAGGGCTATAGTACTGCCAGTGAAGTATTCAAAGTATACAATAAAAGAACAAGGAAGATAGAAGAATCGATACATGTGGTATTTGATGAAGTATTACCATAGACGACAACAACTGATTTAGATGATGAAAAGCATCTTTTAATTCCTAAAAATACATCTGATAATCAAACTACACCAATAATACCCTCAGAATTGCACAATCAAGAAGGCCCCTCTGAAGCTAGAACAGAGCAGGCTCCTTCATCTTGGTAGGAGCTTATGTAATAAAAAACACTGGGAGAATGGAGAGGCTTGGATACACATTAATATATTCTTGGAGATTACCTAAAATTCTACGAACAACATCACTGTTCAAGAACAATTTTGTGGCTCTCATCTCACATATTAAATTAAAGACCATTGAAGAAGCCCTTACCGCCAAAAACTGGGTTTCAGCTATGAAAGATGAACTAAATCAATTTGATAAAAACAAAGTCTAGTTACTAGTAACTTTTTCTCAAAACAAGTCAATCATTAGGACACAGTGAATATTTCCAAACAAACTTGAAGAAAATGGTAAGGTGATAAGAAACAAAGCTAGACTTGTAGCTTAATCCTACAATCAACAAGAAGGTTTTGATTTTAATGAAACTTATACACCTGTTGCTAGATTGAAATCGATTAGAATTTTACTTGCCTTTACATGCTATAGAAACTTCAAGTTGTTCCAAATGGATGTTAAAAGTGTATTATTAAATTTTTACATTAACAAAGAAGTATTTGTTAAGTAACTCAGGTTTTGAAGATGAAAATCATCCAGATTATACGATGAAGTTAACCAAAGCTCTGTATGGTTCAAAGCAGGCTCCTCGAGCATGTATAAGACGTTAAGTAACTTTATTCATGAGAATAACTTTGAAAGAGGAAAGGTCAATAAAACCTTATTTATCAATAGAAAGGAAAATGATTTACTCATAGTGCAAATATATGTTGATGACATAATATTTGGTGCTTCTATCCTTCTGTGAGGAATTCTCAGCATTAATGCAAAGGGAGTTTAAAATGAGTATGATGGGACAATTATCATTGTTTTTTGGATTACAAATCAGACAAACAAAAAATGGAATCTTCATCAGCAAGACAACTACACAAAGGAACTTAATAAGAAATATTATTTTGAGAATTTCAAATCGATAGGTACTCCTATACACACTGGAACTAAATTTGATAAAGATGAAGAAGGAAAAGCTATAGATGAGACAAAGTATAGAGGAATGATTGGATCACTATTATATCTTACAAGCTCAAGACTAGACATTATGCTTAGTATGTTTCTTTGTGCACACTTCCAATCAAATCCAAAAGAAAGTCACTTCAAGCAGTCAAAAGAATCTTTCGATATTTCAAAAGAACTGTGGACTATGATATCCAAAAATCGATTCATTTGATGTAGTGGGCTATTGTCATACAGATTATGCAGGTGATAAAGTTAATCGAAGAAACACAAGTGATCACTGTAAAATTTTTAAAGGATGTCTATTATCTTGGTTTTACAAGAAGCAAAATTGCACAACACTTTTAATGATTGAAACGGAATACATAGCAGCAACCAGCTGTTGTACTTAAATTGTAATAGCTCATTCCTACACTTAGAAATTTATCTACTATATGAAGTCATATGAGTCATATCATATGAGAATACATGAAGTGCATTTCATTTACATGCATCATAGTCACATACATATATGAATTATGATTTAATACATATTGCAAAGATAGTTTATGCACTCAATTGATTTATTCTGGGGTATAAAAAATGTTAAATGTTTATGTTGTGATTGAGTGATTGTGAATTGATCATGTCTTAAATTTTAGTTTAATGGAATAAAATATGTGAATTGGAATTTATTGTCATAATTGGGTGATTAATGAAGTGATATATGCATCTAGTATAGGAAAATGTTGAATAGTTAAATCAATTGATACATGGAAATTTAGGTTGACTAGACCTATGAAATAGTGACACATGGCATTAATAATAGAGTGATAAATGACTTGAATCCATGAGTGACAAATGGTGGTATAGTTGAATGACAAATAGCCTAGTGATTAATTGACAAGTGGACTAGTTATGGAATGACAATTGGTAGTGTAAGAGGAAGACACATAACATGGCTCTCTACTTGATAAATAACATGACATGTGTCCACCTTCTCCTCCACACACCTACACCCACAATTTTCACACTTAAAAGACCACCCTCTTTCATGTTTTTGGTTAGATGCTCTCTTCATCTTCTCCTCACCATCGACACCCCTACACAACCTCCATAACCTTGAATTTTGTCAAACTTTCTATAGCCTTCATCTTGTAAATTGAAACCCTTTAATCCCATCTTATTCTTAATGTATGTTTGATGCTTGGGAGACTTGCTTAACTTATTGATTGAGGAAATCTTGAGACAAACAAGTAAATATTTGATTACCTTATTGAGTTATATTTGAGCATAACATCCATAAAGATTGGTTAGGGATGAATTGAGATGAAGTGCATGTAAGGTTGAAGATGAGATGTGCTAAAATTTGATGAATGAATGTACGATTGTTGTTTTGTTTTTTATGATTGAAAATAGTGGACTATATGGATGGTTTAGGTTGATATTTGAAGTGTAAATGATGTTGTAACTATGCAAAAAAATGAATATATTAGGAGTGCTCCAGAAATTGATAAGTTAGTGTTAAATGTATGAAGATGAATGATAATGTTATTTTGATCATGATGTATGAAAGACTATAATTTATGAGTTATCAATTGAATGATTTTGAGTTACAGTTGGTAATAGAAATTGATGAGGAAATGAAGCATAATTTAGGTATAATTGAGGTATGATCAATAGATTAGTATGATGGTGCCAAAATTTAGAAAAAGATTAAAGGAAAAGGATAGTGAATTACATATTCACCCATTCCACGATCGTGGAAGCAACATGAGCTTCTACCCATGATCTTAGGAAATGCCCTGGAGAAGAAGTTTTTGTTTTTTCTTTCCACGATCGTGAAACGGTAACCACAATCATGGGAAATGCTTGGGAAGTGAAAAACTCTATTTTGTGTGATTGTTGAAGCAATTAAGGATAAGTTACTTTACTTTGGTGTATTTGGATTTGATTAAAGTTTGAAATGAACTTGGAAGGTTGTTTGATAGATTGATTAAGGGTTTCATAATTTTAAATTGATAAATTATGTTAGAATTTAGTAATGGATTGTTTGATATCAATGCATATGAATTTGGGAAGTATGAGTTGTTAAAAAAAATAAAAGTGTTCTTATAAATGCAAATTTGATGCAAGGGATATAAGTCATAAATTAGGTATGATTGAATGAGAATTGGGAAGTTGTATGAGTACAGAATGTTAGGAAGTGATAGATAAATGTTTGATTGAATGAATTTAAAGTAATCAAGATCTCTTAAGACATTGCAATAAGTTATATACAAACTATAATGAATGAATGAGCAACATTTGTGAATAAGGACACATACCCAGGAAAAATCGATTAACCATACATTAAACATGACATATATACATGTGCATGACTGAGTATTCATTTGATTAAACAAGTTAGTAATGTATATTGCATGATATAGAAGCACAAATTGACTGACCGCATCCAGACATCGTCGGATCATATCTGGAGCTTACTGTAAGTCAACCTAGATGTTCTCTCACCATAATCTAGTTGTTTTGTTTAAAATTTAGTTTTTCAATTGCTACTCATGTGATTGTGATAATTCTGGACTGTCAATTGTCTGAAGAGAATGATATTCGGGAATGCATTAGAAGTGTTTTATAAATGTATGCGAATGTGGAAATATGTGTTCTCAACTGAATGTTGAATGCCAAAATTAGATTCGAAGATTATGATATATGACTGGACCATATCAAATGTGAAATAATGAATGCATCATATGTGAATTGTTGCATCTCACTGCATTGAAATGTATGCACAAATAAAGGAGTTGTGACCAGAGTGACCTAAGTGAAAAAAGCTTAAAGCTTATAAATGTGCACAACGAGTTGCAGGCTCAGTTATCAATAAGCCTAGTATCCATAATGGGTACATGACAGTATATAAAACGATCCTAGTATCCGTAATGGATACGGGACAGTCAAATAGGCACTCGATCACAACAAAATAAAATAAAAGTGAGTCTAATGTGCATTTACATCTATATCTTTACATGTGTTCGTGAGATTGATTACAAATAAATGTTGAATTATGTTGTAATGATTTGTAATCCCTGTGTACGCATTGACGATATAAAGATTCAAGATAAATGAATTGTGTTTAATACATGAGATGTTTATATTCTGTTTGAGTGAGTGCATCGATGATGGTTCACTTAGTGAGTTTGCAAACTCATCAAAATTGCAAATGTTGATTTTCAGGTATTGAGGAGACTATGCTTCTAATATAATCTAGTAGTAGTCTAGTATTGTCAATTTTGGAACAAGAAATGGCTCAAAGGTCAGTCAGCTGACACTAAAGAGTACAGATAGGAACATTCCACTTCATGTAAAACGTCTTGTAAAGAGTAAAAAACTCTTAGATGTTGTTAGTAATGTATATATGTAGATTATATACTGTAATGCAACAATGTATGTTCATGTTTATGAATAAAATCGGAAGTTTTGATCTTCTTAAATACTTGTGTTACATATGATGCCTTAATAAGTGAATGTGATTGCTTTAACATGTCATTTTCACCAAGCCACTCTCTAAAGATAGATTTTGCATATTAAGAAAAGAGCTTTGAATTTGCAAACTCTTTGATATTATTTCTGCAAGAATATTCTCTGCTACTTGTCTTTGCAGATCCCTTTTGTTAGCCCAATTTTTTTTTTAATTAAGCGTGATTTAAAATAATTTTGAGGTACTGATAGATTAATTATTTTTATTTTGTGGAGTTAATTAGCATGTTAATATGAGCAAGATTATATGACATGGGTTAATTGAATTAAGGCAATAAGATGATATCAAGTCACTTAAGCTTAAAAGACATAAGACTTTAAATGAAGGGCAAAGTGGACATTTTAGAATCATTAAGGGTATAAAAGAAAGAAAGAAGACTTGTCTTACATTTAAAGAGGAAAAAAATGAAAATTAGAAGAGAGAAGAGGGAGAGAGTGTCGTTGGAGGGAAAAGAAAAGAGAGAAGAAAGCTAAGCTAGGTTTTGATTTTTCTTAGTCTTAAAGAGTGAGTTTGAAGTTTGTTTAAGAAGTAAAAAGGAAGTGGAAGATTAGAGCTTCCATTAGAGCCAAGAAAATTATTGTTTGGTGAAGATTCAAGGTAAGTTTATGTTTAATCTTTTGGATTTTGGAATGGGTTTTGGTTCAAAGAGCTTAGGAAATGCATGAGTTTAAGTATTCTAGGGTCAATTTTATGAATATGTTTCTTTGGGTTGTTCAATTTGAATTCTTTTTTATTTAGGGTTTTTATCAATATTGAAGAAAATCAAGAGAGGCAAGAGGAGCAAAAGTAGAGGCATCTTGAGTAAGGTTTTCTAGCAAGGAAGTTAAGGTGGGTTTCATTTTTATAATTGAGTTAATGAGCCATAAATGTTCTTCAAATAAATGGATTTTAATGATTTTTTTCAATTACCTTATAAATGTGCATTTGTTGTCCTTTGAATGATTGAGAATGTGCCATATGTTGTTGTGTGTGAATTTTGGGAATGAATTCCAATTGCTTCAAAATTGTTGTATTTGTTGATCTTGAATGAGTTGAGAAATGGCTTCTACACTTGGTATAGGAATGTGGTTGTTGAATTGTGAAATGATGATGGGAATGCATATGAAATATGTCATGTTCATGAAAAGCAAGTTTTTGAAATGTACCATATGGGCAAATGGTTTTCAGTTCACAAATTACATGTTAAGTGGGTTTGGTGTTGTACATTCAAGAATGTCACGTGCACATTGACCAAGTTAAAGGCTTCTCTTGCCTACCCGCTAGTGGCACGGAGCTCCTTCATGGACTCCGTCAAGTTTATGACTACACAAGACCATTACGTAGAATTGTGTAGTTCGTCATGTTTATGAATCTACCCAAACCACTATGATGTGCTTATGTGTTACTTGCATTGATAAGTTTGATGAATGCTTGACTTATGTGAGTTGTGAATTGGTTTGATATGTTGAGAATTTAAGGAATATTTTTTTGTGGATTTCATATGAAATTGCTTTGATCATGAATATTGTCAATGGTTTTCCTTTTTACCGATTATAAAACTGTTACCCACAAACTTTAAGCTCACCCCCATTCCTTCCCATCCATAGGCGATGAGCAAGATATCGAGTGATCGAGCCGAGAGTCAAGGCATCACTCCAATTTGCATATTTTGTTCTTTTGAAGGTAGATTATGCAAAACAAGGCTTTAGTCACATTTTGAAAAATTATTGTTCTTGTAAAGTTTGTATTTTGGATTATGTTGTAAGGTGGCTCGATATGGCCACTAAAGCATTGTAAAACTCTTGTTTTTTATGTGAACGAAATACATATACATTATGGTTGTTTATGGCATTTCAAGTCTTTATATTGAAATTTTCAAGTTTTCGTAGGCGTAGGATTTGAGTTTTGGCTTTGGGAGAAAAATTGCATTGATTTAGTTAGAATTAACCAAAGTTATCTTCCAGAGAGTTGTAACTTTTCTTTCTAACTTTCCAACGATATAAAGTAGGCAATTTTTGGATATCGGTGTTAAGAGATATGATTGTTTGAGTAGGTGATGTTGCATAGGATGTGTATCCCGAATAACTAGACTATATGAAGTGTTATCATGTTAGGAGAGTTGAATTCGGGAAGATTATGAGAAAAAGGGATGCTAGGATGGATGTAGGATCCTTGGAAAAGGTTCTGGAGAAGGGAAAGGGAAATTTTAACAAGACCCGAAGGTTACACGGCCTGCCCATGTGAATTCACACAGTCTGTGTGTTCCTAAAACAGAAGCACAATTAGACTTGCAGGTTACACGGTCTGTCCATGTGAAATCACACAGTCTATGTGCTCCTAACGTAGAAGCACACTCATACACGAATGAAACATGAGCTGCCCGTGTGATTTCACACAGTTTGTGCTTTATCCAAATGATAGAATTTCACTTTAAAGTTTTCATGTAAGTTGTAGATCTAGAAGTCCTCTTTCAAATTGTCTAAGAGTAAACTTAATCTGACATCCCTTGTGGAAGTTATGCCCATTTTCCCAAGATAGGTTCAACATGATCGAGGATATGAGTATGGTTGATTCTTTTGGCCATAACTTCATAACTCGGCCTCCAAATTAAGCGATTCTTGAAGCAATAGATTTTAAAGAAGTTTAGCTATCTTTCCATAAAGATTAGTAGCCTTTAGTGTTGAGTTCAAAAAGATTAATGGAAAGAAAATGAGGGATTGGTTGGAAGAGCATGCTTGATCATGAACATACTTCGGTATTGTGATGATATATTGATCTGTAGAGCTACAATTGGTTGAAGAAGTCAATGTGTGATTTTGGTGTTTAACTAGTGGGGCATGCCACCCTTGTAGGATGACGACTAATGAGGTTACATTGAAATAACCCTACAAAGAAATCCGCTCATGTTTTATGACTCCGGATAGTTAGGCTTCGGAAACGGGATTCCAACAGTTGTGATATCAGAACGATTAGGTTTAGAGATATCCTAGGCAAATAGGTGGGTAGTTTTCTAGTACGAAGTGAACGTACATTATTTTAAATGAACCACATGCATTGTTTTAAATAAACAACTTGCATTGTTTTGAATTGTTTTACATGACTTGAAATTGTTTTGCATGAACTAAAGATTTTTATATGTTTTGAAATTGAAGGAGTGATTATGCCACCTTGAAAAAGAACTCGAGGAGCTCTAACTCAATCTCACTCTCACTCTCACTAAGGAAGCACGGATGAATCCTATGTCGCACAAGATGCGGGGACGCACTATGCTTCTAATTTTGAGGCACCTAATGTGCAACATAAAGTGCCATGGCCTCCTTTGCCTATGTTTACCATGGATCCGCAATTTTTTCAAGCCTTTGCCCAGACTTTTACTTACGTCATGGGCGAAGGGTCACAAGCTCCAGTGCCAGCTCTAGTGGAGAGGAGTGGATAGTATGATAAGCTCCGCAAGTATTGAGTTGTAGACTTCAATGGGACTACAAATCCTAAAGAGGACAGAGAGAGTCTTGATTCAGATGAAGCGCTCTGATGAAGAAAAACTGGACAATGCAGTCAGCTTACTGCAGAGGGATGCACTCCACTGGTGGGAATCAATTCTGTAACACCCCACTACCGAGTGACCCGAACCCGATATCGTTGGTGATATCCGAGTCTGTGCCCCACGAGGGTGGCGTACTACATCAGTCGATCGGTAAAACTTGGTATACTTTTTTTTTGGAAATACCGTTCATTCCATGTTAAAAGGAAGCAGTTTCAGTCATTTCATAATTACGCGGAATAAGCAGTAAACAGTAGTAAATCTTTTACAGTAGATACAATCATTTAATAATATTTTACAGTAACCAAAAAGTACAACTACAAATCAGTTACAACAATTGTGGACTACAAACTTAGGAAACACAAAGGCAGACGCGAACTGATCCCGACCTCTATCTCAACTTGCACCAGACATACTCCCGTGTCAAACGGGGTACTCTTCTAGTCCTGAAAAATATATTGCAATTTTGGATGAGTTTGCGAACTCAATGAGAAACCATCATCGATGGTTCTCCCAATTCATGCATCATATAACAATTTACGATGTCAGCAAAGCGATTCTGATCAATCACAATAGTCATACGGTCATTTCGGGCATTGATGACGATGCAATGCACATATGACTCTTTCCAGCTTATTACGTTGTTGTGACCGAGCGCATAACGATGAAATGAGACGCTTAGCGTCCGGGAGGTAGAACTCCTTCGAGCTCAAGCTCTTTTTCAAGATCGACCAATAGACGCTTGGCGTCAGGAGTAGACTCCTTTGAGCTCAAAGCTTCGCATGTCGATGTCGATGGCGACTTGGTTCACAATTATTCTTTATCGGTTTATGCATCATGCATGGATGCACATGCCCATTTGAACGATCACGTAACGAAGATATAATTCACAATGATCAGTGATCTACGATTAATTAACGCTTAATATTTCGCGATCAATCGATCAATTAACGATCCATATCGCATAAGTAATCACATTACGCGATCCATAATTCCTAAACACGATAATCCCATAGGCGGTCAAGTCACAGTAAACACATAGATTGAGGTAACCACCTAGGTTACTCACCTATAATTCCGAGCCAAAATCTAGAAGTCTCAGTGACGTCGGTGGACCGACGCTCCAAGTGTGACTCTATAACAGCGACAGTATATAAACATTATCAATTGTTCAATCAGAACTATTTCAGAATGCACATGTAACACTTAGAAGGTGCACAATGCATGTTCATGATATTCCCAGCCTTAATCCGTTTTTTTTTTCATTAGAAAGATCCGTTTAAAATTAGAAATCCAATGGCGCTGACGGCGCTCAATTTGGACCTCTTTAGGTCCCCAATTAAATAAAACAGTGGCATTATCCGAACACTAGTCAATTTCCCATCCAAAAATTCCCAATCTCTCAGAAAATGAAATCAAATATTCAATGAATCCGATGCCTCAAGAATCAGGTCAATCGGACGTCGGACGAAAAAGTTATTCACGAAAGAAACCAAAATTCACTTTAAGCAATTAATATATATATATATATATATATAACCCTTATTTCCCTTTTTTTCTGATTTCCAACCAAACTTCCAACATCCATAACTCTTTGCACACAATTCAGGGAATTATAAACCATATCTCATTGGAAACATAATGAAACCCTCTACAAGTTTCATTTAGACCATTCAAAGTAATTCCACCCCTAAGGGTGTCAAAACCCCATGAAAACTACTGCTCACTCAAAGTCACTCAACACAGTATAGTATCTTCTAAATTCAGTAACTTTCATTCTCTTCAGTCAAAAATTACACAATAAATATTCTCATCAAGATCACAATGTTATCTAAAACTTTCATGAATAACCAAAATCCCAATTCATTTACTAACTAGGTCGAATAATTCACTGAAGCATCTGTCTACTAAACTGTCCCAATATGAGCAGTAAATTTCCAACCAGTATATCTCCTAGCAAAACTGTCGAACAAATCACTACTTTATATCCCTGAAAATATAAGATCTCAAACTTCAATCTTCATGAAGAACCCAAATTCCAATTCAACCTCTAACAATTTCAAATCTGCCAAACAATGTACTGATCAGGGCAGCAGTGAGAAACCTAATGTAGGTTCAGTTTTTGCAAATTCATTACTCCCAAATCTGACATCCAAACATTACATGCAATATAAAATTTTCAAGATAATTTCTTTCTCTACAACTTTTCAGAAGATCATCAAAGCCAATTCCAGTCACAAAAATTGCTAAAATTGCTTCCAATTAGAAAGTTCACAAAATCGACAATTAGGCTAGGTTTCCACAAATGACAGAAAATCAGTCAACATTCCACAATGCATAACTTCCAATATACAGATCGAAAAATTACAAGATCAGTGGAAATGGAAAGCTAACAATGTAGGCTTCAACTCTCATGAAGACCATTTTCCCTAATTCCATATCAATTAATTGAGAAAAATCAGTAAAACTCTAGGTTCTATGTCTCGGTTACTGTTCACATAAGTCCCAGCAGCAACTTTCCAAGCCAAATTTCAACCTCTTAGAGTTACAATTAGACAATACCTATTTCACACAAAAATGTAGCCAACAAACCAAAGTTTCAATGGGCACAAACCTTGTCTCATTTTCATAACCACACAATAAGTTATGCTTAAAACAATACAGTAGGTCAAAAACCAATTTTCCAGCTTTCATCTTCAACTTACATGCAATCACTTCTACCACCAATTCCACATGCATAAGCATCCTAATAACACAAGAATTATGCCAATAGGTCATCAAGACCTTCATGTCAATATATATCCATAAATTTCAGTACCTATTTTCAATCATTTTCTTATGAATTCATGCATTAAAACCATAAGTAAAACATAAACATAAACATCATCTTACCTAATTCTTCCAACTCCACTTCTTCAAGCCTTTAATTTTCCAACTACCTTACTTCTTTACTTCTCACACATGCACAACATCATCAACTTGAACACTTAAGGAGGAAGAAAAGAAGAGCAAGAGAGCTAGGGAAAAAGAAAAGAAATTTCGATGGGGATGAAAAGAAGGGGAGATTTTCGGATGCAATGAAGAAATAATCAAGAGTTTGGTCTTTTTCATTCCTTTTATCAATGAGGTTGCCGAATTCATGGGCTAGGAACAAGACAAAAACATTAATACTCTTTAGGACACTTGGCAATTGGAGGAAAAAGCCAAAATAAGGATAAGTCCAACTAATGACACTTGGCAATTAATGGAATTAAACCTTAATGACATAAATTTGACCCATTCAATTCCAATGGCCCTAATTTCAATCCCAAAATAATGTACCCAATATTGTAGTGCCATTGGATAGAAATTTTCGCTACCGAAAATCAACAAGTTCGTCGCTTGGCGATTTATCCGGTCCGAAAATTTTCTCCGGAAAATTCCAGAAAAATTCCTAAAAATTCCTTAAAATATAAAACACACTCTAGATCAGTCAAAATAATTTTTCAAACCCTATAACCATGTTACTCCCAATAAAATTACATTTGGCCCAATTACCGGGAATTATCATGAATGCATGTACATTAATTCCATGTGCATAATTGATACTGTGTAGCAATCCTATTATGCATGAACAGTACTAATTATTCCCTATCAATCTCATCCTATGACAAATTTCCTATTTTACCCTTTCAGTAGGGGGTGGGATGTTACAATTCTCCCCTCCTTATAAAAAATTTCATCCCCGAAATTCTCAGTCAACAATTCACTATGACAGTTCTCAAAGTCCCTACATGTTCCACACACTTTTCCACTCAATGATTCATTTTCCGAAAGGTCACAAGAACCACGCAATCGGTTGTTCATCACTTATTTGGCCAACTCATTATCACTCATCACAAGAGATTTAATTCAACACTACCGTGTCGGTTGGCGACCTCACTATCTTAACTATCTCACTTGCCATTTTCGAGTAGCAATTATCTTTAGTTCCAATGCTATAACTCGTTCATTTTTTTCCAACTCGCTGCCTTATCACGCTTTATCCATCCAATACCTTTTCTCCAAAGAATATACAGACTAATTCAGATTCCATTAAGTACATCTTTTCAAGGTGACTTACCATAACCTCCTTTATCTTGTCCCCGACGTTTCACTTTCCTTTGGTACCAATACTGTTGACATTTAGATCCATATTGCCATAACCAAAGATAATTTACCTAATGCGGTCATTCTTTATATTCCGCTGGCTCGTGTTCAAATTCAACTCCCTTAGACAATTCAATTGTTCTAAAGTGTTAACGCACTTTATTCGGATATGTACTTAACCCATTCACTTTCTGAGTCACTTTCCTTTGTTTCACTCATCACGCCTCAAATCCATTATGGTCTTTGACTCGTTAGGCATTGTGCGGTGTAGCAAGATATCCCTACAAGAAATCGTAACTCTATCACACGATCATAATCAAGTATTTTTCCTGTTGAACATTTAAACCTATAAGCACTTAAATCAATAATCACTTCATTCTATACCCACAGTTATTCAATTTCACTTTTCGCATATGATTACTAGAATGTCTAGATTCGACTGTTTCAATTTCTTTGCTCATCAATTCCTTTGTTCAATCCCGACACATGCTTACTATTATTATTTTTTGAATCATCCAATACCATTCTCCCGATTACACTTGACTCTTCAGATTCAGGATGGGAAACACTAGTTTGCTTCCTAAACTAGTAACCTTTCTTACCTCTATCCAGTATCACTAGATCTACAACCTCAATTTTCCAGTAACACTTCATAATTACCCGATAATCTACTTGACATTCTTTGCAAATCCCAATATCTGTAATTGATATGTTCCTTGCAGCCTTATCTGTTCACTATTTGAGTTAAGTCGTCAGAATTGTCTGTTCATTTCAACATTGTCGGTATAGTAGTCATTTATGCCCGTCTTTTTCCTCGAAGTAACACAATGTATTATTATAGGAATCTAAAGTCTCCAATACCATTTATCAAAGTCAGTTCCATTTATCTTATACCAGTTTAACATATTGTCTCAGTTCATCATACACTGCCCACTCTCCAAGGGTATGCTTATCCTCAGTATCAAATTCTTCACTTATTCATATAGTTCTTTTTACTTTTCACTGTTCAACACTTTCAATCACATTCCGTCTATAAACATAGTCACTACCATTTGCTTACCTTACATAATTCCCTATTAGGGTCTTGTTGACTTTACCATACATCATTCAACTTTTTCATTGAGTCCACGAGTAGTGTATTTGCAATCCCTTTATGAAGGTAACACTACATCACGTCATTGTCAATTTCCCTTTAGGACTTTTTGTTTCTACTCATTTTTTTCTTTTCAATTGATTTCCTGTCATTCACATCAACATATGCCAATACCTAGTCATCCGTACTTGGACTTTCATAAATTCCACTTCATTTGAGTATTTTACTTTGCAGTTCGGGACTATTTTCTTCTTATTTTCAAATCAAGATTTCTCAACAGTTTTGCATCACATATGGAGATCTATTCACTTCACATTGCAATAAAATCATCTCAAATTAAAATTCCACTTACGTAGTTGGATACTTTACATTTCCGTACACACAATACAGATAACCTCAGTCGTATATTTCACTTGTTATGCCTAAATCTTCTCTTGAGATATGACTCACTTTCACTTTTGATTTCGTCCGTACTTCTTTTCGTTTGACCATTAGTCTTACTCGTTATTATAATTTATTCACGAAAGTCTCATCACCAATTAGTGTCCCTAATTACTTTTCAATCATTCTCAACTATACGCACTATCTCAATCAGAACAATTTTATGCCATAATTTAAAGATCAGAACAGTCCTTGCACTAGGGTTCCATGTGACGATCCATAAACACTTTCTTTAACACTTATTCGTAATCTACACCTCACCGTAAGAGGATTGATGCCATAATTTTTTTTTTGTTCATTTCCTCTCATAAAGGTACATTCAGTCCTCTTATGTCTTACTTTAACCCATTATGAACTTTACACTTATACCACTCTAATCATTCACCGATCATCTCCTCTATGATTTCCATGTATCTTTCATATCGTTTCATTAATCATGATCAACTTTACTGTCCAATAGATACTCCCAACGGTAAATCGACTTAAATACGACAACTCTTTTCATATATTACTATCATTGTTTCTTTTTTTTTATTTCCCTAGTTTCATTCCCATATCATTCATGTATCAGCTTAACCACTTGGCTTACACAATGTCATCGCATTATTGCTACGTCTCTCTTTATTTTCCTCAAACAATCCACGATAGGGTATTCACATTGATAGTACCTTCGGGGATATGTCCCCAACCACAACAAGATCATAGATACTCCACTGTATCTCTATCTATTTACCCATCCATTTACCATTTATGTGTCCATATACATTTTTTCCAACCCAAATCCAGAATTTCCCGATACACAATGAGTAGAAATCATCAGTCTGTCTTTTTCCCTTACGATTTTATCATACTGATTTCCAAACTCTTAGCACAATAGTCACATAACCATTTCAGTCTCAAGCTTATGCGGTCCAGATCATAACCATTTCACGAATTCATTTCAGTTTATCTGTACACTTTTATCTCACCCTTTCTACTTTTTCTCGCTCTACTAGGCACTAGGCACCTTGCTCTTTCAGTTCTTTCAGTCCAAAGTAGACCGTTACAGTATAACCTTATTTTTAGTACAATCTCGCTATCATCATTTGCCTATAATATCTACTGATATCTAACACGAATGCAGTGAATCAATATATGCCTGATCGGACCATCTACACTTTACTCCGGTCTAATATTTCCCATTTCATGACATATACAGTCAGAGCTGTAATTACCTAATCATCCCGGACTTTTAATCTCACTTAGGCCTACTATAACCAGTATGCTTCCCATATCTCTAGTGGACCTTTCCCAGTTCTAGACATATTCATTTTTCTATCACCATAATATTACCATTTTAATCCGGGAATTCATTGATATCAATTCTTTCCTTAATCCGTCTAGCCAACACGCCATTCTAACCACAAGACAATATTAATCTCCTTATCCATTTTTCCTTTTCCTTTCCTAATTGTTTATACACTTTCGGGGTTCACCCTCTAACACAGCCTCACTTTTCTCTCACTTAGTCACTGACACGTATGCACATCGTAGGATTTCTACCGCATTTACTCAAACTAGGATCGCTTGCCACGATGCGCAATGACACGACTCAAATGCATGCACCCTATGTTTGATCGTGCCCAAATACATTACGTACTCTCGGGCTCGATACCACCTAAATGTAACACCCACTCGAAAGTGACCCAACCCGATATCGTTGGTGATATCCGAGTCCGTGCCCCACGAGGGTGGCGTACTATCATCGATCAAGAAAACTTGGTATACTTTTTTTTGTGGAAATACCGTTCATTCCATGGTAAAAGGAAGCAGTTTCAATCATTTCATAATTACGCGAACAAGCGAAAGCAAATGTAAATCTTTTACAAGAGATACAATCATTTAATAATATTTTACAAGAACTATAAAGTACAACTACAAATCGCCATACAACAATTGCGGACTACAAACTTAGGAAACACAAAGGCGACGCGAATCGATCCCGACCTCTATCTCAACTTGCACTGACATACTCCGTGTCAAACGGGTACTCTTCTAGTCTGAACAATAGATTGCAATTTTGGATGAGTTTATAACTCAATCGAAACCATCATCGATGGTTCTCCCAATTCATGCATCATATAACAATTTACAATAATCGGCGCGATTCTGATCAATCATAGTAGTCATACCATTTCATTTGGGCATTCAATGACGAGATGCAATGCACATGTGACTCTTTCCGCTTATTACAGTGTTGTGACCAAGCGCATAACGAGAAATGATGAGACGCTTAGCGTCGGGAGGTAGAACTCCCTTCGAGCTCAAGCTCTTTTGATGTCGATTCCAAGAGACGCTTGGCGTCTAGGAGTAGACTCCTTCGAGCTCAAAGCTCGCAGATATCGATGTCGGCAACAACTTCGGTTCACAATTATTCTTTATCGGTTTATGCATCATGCATGGATGCACATGCCCATTTGAACGATCACGTAACGATATAATTTACAATGATCAAGGATCTACGCTAATTAACAGCTAATATTTCGCAATCAATCAGTCAATTAACAGTCCATATCGCATAAGTAATCACATTGCACAGTCCATAATTCCTAAGCACAGTAATCCCCATAGGGCAGTCAAGTCACAGTAAACACATAGATTGAGGTAACCACCTAGGTTACTCACCTGTAATTTCGAGCCAAAATCTGGAAGTCTCAGTGACGTCGGTGGACCGACGCATCCAAGTGTGACTCTATAACAACGACAGTATATAAACATTATCAATTGTTCAATCAGAACTATTTCAGAATGCACATGTAACACTTAGAAGGTGCACAATGCATGTTCATGATATTCCTGGCCTTAATCCGATTTTTTTTCCATTAGAAAGATCCGTTTAAAATTAGAAATCCAATGGCGCTGACGGCGCTCAATTTGGACCTCTTTAGGTCTCCAATTAAATAAAACAGTGGCATTATCCGAACACCAGTCAATTTTCCATCCAAAAATTTCCAATCTCTCAGAAAATGAAATCAAATATTCAATGAATCCGATGCCTCAAGAATCAGGTCAATCGGACGTCGGACGGAAAAGTTATTCACGAAAGAAACCAAAATTCACTTTAAGCAATTAATATCTATATATATATATAACCCTTATTTCCCTTTTTTTTGATTTCCAACCAAACTTTCAACATCCATAACTCTTTGCACACAATTCAGGGAATTATAAACCATATCTCATTGGAAACATAATGAAACCCTCTACAAGTTTCATTTAGACCATTCAAAGTAATTCCACCCCTAAGGGTGTCAAAACCCCATGAAAACTACTGCTCACTCAAAGTCACTCAACACAGTACAGTATCTTGTAAATTCAGTAAGTTTCATTCTCTTCAGTCAAACATTACACAATAAATATGCTCATCAAGATCACAATGTTATCTAAAACTTTCATGAATAACCAAAATCCCAATTCATTTACTAACTAGGTCGAATAATTCACCGAAGCATCTGTCTACTAAACTGTCCCAATATGAGCAGTAAATTTCCAACCAGTATATCTCCTAGCAATAATGTCAAACAAATCACTACTTTATATCCCTGAAAATATAAGATCTCAAACTTCAATCTTCATGAAGAACCCAAATTCCAATTCAACCTCTAACAATTTCAAATCTGCCAAAAAATGTACTGATCAGGGCAGCAATGAGAAACCTAATGTAGGTTCAGTTTTTGCAAATTCATTACTCCCAAATATGACATCCAACAATTACATGCAATATAAAATTTTCAAGATAATTTCTTCCTCTACAACTTTTTAGAAGATCATCAAAGCCAATTCCATTCACAAAAATTGCTAAAATTGCTTCCATTTAGAAAGTTCACAAAATCGACAATTAGGCTAGATTTCCACAAATGACAGAAAATCAGTCAACATTCCACAATGCATAACTCCCAATATACAGATCTAAAAATTACAAGATCAGTGGAAATGGAAAGCTAACAATGTATGCTTCAACTCTCATGAAGACCATTTTCCCTAATTCCATATCAATTAATTGAGAAAAATCAGTAAAACTCTAGGTTCTATGTCTCGGTTACTGTTCACATAAGTCCCAGCAGCAACTTTCCAAGCCAAATTTCAACCTCTTAGAGTTACAATTAGACAATACCTATTTCATACAAAAATGTAGCCAACAAACCAAATTTTCAATGGGAACAAACCTTGCCTCATTTTCATAAGGACACAATAAGTTATGCTCAAAACAATACAGTAGGACAAAAACCAATTTTCCAGCTTTCATCTTCAACTTACATACAATCACTTCTACCACCAATTCCACATGCATAAGCATCCTAATAACACAAGAATTATGCCAATAGGTCATCAAGACCTTCATGTCAATATATATCCATAAATTTCAGTACCTATTTTCAATCATTTTCTTATGAATTCATGCATTAAAACCATAAGTAAAACATAAACATAAACATCATCTTACCTAATGCTTCCAACTCCACTTCTTCAAGCCTTTAATTTTCCAACTACCTTACTTCTTTACTTCTCACACACATGCACAACATCATCAACTTGAACACTTAAGGAGGAAGAAAAGAAGAGCAAGAGAGCTAGGGAAAAAGAAAAGAAATTTCGATGGGGATGAAAAGAAGGGGAGATTTTCGGATGCAATGAAGAAATAATCAAGAGTTTGGTCTTTTTCATTCCTTTTATCAATGAGGTTGCCGAATTCATGGGCTAGGAACAAGACAAAAACATTAATACTCTTTAGGACACTTGGCAATTGGAGGAAAAAGCCAAAATAAGGATAAGTCCAACTAATGACACTTGGCAATTAATGGAATTAAACCCTAATGACATAAATTTGACCCATTCAATTCCAATGGCCCTAATTTCAATCCCAAAATAATGTACCCAATATTGTAGTGCCATTGGATAGAAATTTTCGCTACCGAAAATCAACCAGGTTAAATAAACTTGGCGATTTATCCGTCCGAAATTTTCTCCTAAAATTCCGAAAAATTCTAAAATCCTTTAAAATATAAAACACACTGGATCACCAAAATAATTTTCAAACCCTATAACCATGTTACTCCCAATAAAATTGCATTAGGCCCAATTACGGAATTATCATGAATGCATGTACATTAATTCCATGTGCACAATTGATCTTGTAGCAATCCTATTATGCATGAACAGTACTAATTATTCCCTATCAATCCCATCCTATGACAAATTTCCTATTTTACCCTTCCAGTAGGGGGTGGGATGTTACAAATTCCCCATAGTTATGTTATGCCTCTGGCACTATCATGGAGAGATTTTGTGGAATTTTCCAGGAAGAAATACCTTTTGAGGGTTTATGTACAAGAGAAGGCCAGGGAGTTCCTGAATCTCACATAAAGGGATATGAGTGTAAGTGAGTATGAGTTGAAGTTCACCCAGCTTTTCCAGTATGTAGCCAACATTGTGGCGAATAAGGAGGAAAAGTGTCGAAGTTTGAAGGGGGACTTCATTTAGGGATCAAAGAGAAGGTGCTTATCCATAATTTTTGTGACTACCAGCTATTAGTAGATGTGGCCCTCTAGGCGGAGAAACTAGAGAATATAAAGAATGATTGAGTAGGAAAAGGAAGAATCGAAAGCAATCTTCTAAGAAGGGGATGAGTGCTCCAATGCTTGGGAGGAGTACAAGGAGTTACCATACACAGAGTGAAGTGGGAAGTAGTGGCCTTGTCAAGAACAAGCAGGAAAGGGCAGTTTCAGGGCAAGCCTCAAGTGTGGGAGGCACAGGAAGGACGGGGAGGAGCAGATCCACAAACCCTCAATGTGAGCATTATGGGAAACTTCACAAAAAAGAGTGCTTTAAGTTACTTGGAGCATGCTTTCGATGTAAAGAGAAGGGACACATGATCAGGGATTGTCCCCAAATAATAAGGCAAATGGGGTCGCAGTTGCAAGCCTTAAAGAGAATAGAAACAATGGAGATGAGGTCAATCACTGAGGTGGGCAGTTATGGAGCTACAAGGAAGGTTGTTCCTCCAGGAAGACCAAGAGGTCAAGCTCAAGCTCAGGCTCAGGCTCAGGCTTAAGCGAGGGTGTTCGCCATGACCAGAGAGAAAGTTGCATCCGCACCCGAAGTTGTCATGAGTATGACTCAATTATTTAATTTTGAAGTATATGTCTTGATTGATTCTTTTTCTACGCATTCATTTGTTTATGCAATTATAGTTTTACATGATGTGAATTTGGTGCCATTGGATAGTCTCTTGATTGTTAGCAATCCTTTAGGGAGGAAGGTGATAATAAGTCAAGTATATAGAGACTATGAACTGATTATTGAGGGTGCTAGACTGGTAGTAGATTTATTTCCTCTACAGCTGAAGGGTCTAGATGTTATACTGGGTATGGATGCTATGGAGAAATATTGTGCAAAGTTAGATTATAGCCTCAAGGAGGTAGAGTTTGACTTTGGTAATGGTGAGAAGGTGATTTTCAGGGGAGATAGGAGAACACCATCATCCAAAATTATTTCGGCTTTACTCACCGACCAGATGATAAAAAAAGGCTTTGAAGTCTTTTTGACACACGTCGTGGACACTGATGTAAATGAAGGGAAGTTAGAAGATTTTATGATTGTAGGGGAGTTTCTAGACGTGTTTCTAGAGGACTTACCTGGTTTGCCATCGGTGAGGGAAATCGAGTTTGCCATTGACTTGATTCCCGAAATCGCACCCATCTCTAGACCACAGTATAGAATGGCTCCAGTTGAACTGAAGGAGCTCAAGGAACAATTGGAAGAATTATTAGAGAAGGGGTACGTAAAGCCAAGTTCGTCACCGTGGGGAGCACTATTTTGGTTTGTTAAGAAGAAGGATGGGATATGGGACATGTGCATTGATTATCGGAGACTCAACAAGGTGACTGTTAAGAACAAGTACCCTCTACCTCGGATTGATGATCTATTTGACTAGTTGCAGGGAGCAAAGTTCTTTTCCAAGATTGATCTTAGGTCAAGCTATCATCAACTCAGAATCAAGGAGTCTGATGTAAACAAGACAACCTTTAGGACTCGTTATAGGCATTACGAGTTCCTAGTCATGCCATTCGGACTGACCAATGCTCTGACTGCATTCATGGATCTTATGAATAGGGTCTTCAAGGAGTATCTAGATCAGTTTTTTATAGTGTTTATCGATGACATTTTGGTATATTCCAAGAGTGAAGAGTAACATGAGGAACTTCTCAAAATAGTATTGCAAACACTAAGAAAGAAGGAACTTTATGCCAAATTTAGCAAATGTGAATTATGGCTTCACGAAGTGATTTTCCTGGGACATGTGATAACAAAAGATGGGGTGCATGTTGGTATTATAAGAGGTTTGTGGAAGGATTTTCTATAATAGCTACTGTGATGACCAAGTTATTGAGGAAGAATCAAAAGTTTATTTGGAGTGATGAATGTCAGAAGAGCTTTGAGAAGCTTAAACACAGATTAACAAGTGCTCCAATCCTAACTTTGCCTTTTGGAGACGAAGGTTATACAGTTTACATTGATGCTTCAAGGAAGGGTTTGGGTTGTGTATTGATGTAAGGGGACAAGGTGATAGCTTATGCCTCAAGACAGCTAAAACCTTATGAACTGAATTACCTAACCCATGATCTGGAGTTGGCATTAGTAATTTTTGCTCTAAATATTTGGAGACATTATTTGTATGGGGTACAAACAAAGATTTTTACAGATCATAAAAGTCTCAAGTATTTGTTAAGCCAAAAGGAATTGAATTTGAGACAAAGAAGGTGGTTAGAGTTGCTTAAGGATTATGACTTGTTGATTGAATACCATCCAGTAAAGGCGAATGTGGTAACAGATGCTTTGAGTAGGAAATCCTTTATAGCTCATGTTCGAATAGTTCATCTACCGTTATTGGAAGAAATGGCGAAGCTTAGAATAAGTTTGAAATAGGAGGAATCAAATTGAATTCTTGTTAATTTCAGAGTGAGACTGATACTCTGGGAGAAAGTTAAGGAGTTACAAGCACAGGATGCAAAATTAAGTAAGCTCCGAGAAGAAATTCAGAATGACAAGAAATCTGAAGTGGTAGTGAGGGATGATGGAGTAATGGTTGTCAGAAATAGACTTTGTATTCCGAATGACAAGGAAGTAAAGGATGAAATACTGGATCAGGAACATCATGCGCCTTATGCCATGCATCCAGGTAGCACCAGGATGTACAGAGATCTGAAAGAACATTTCTAGTGGAAAGGCATGAAGATAGATGTAGCGGAATATGTGAGCAAGTGTTTAGTGTGTCAACAAGTCAAGGTTGAACACCAGGCACCTTATGGGAAGTTAAGTTCATTGTCCATTCCTGAGTGGAAATGGCAACAGGTGACCATGGTTTTTTTGATGGGTTTGTCCCAAACTAGTAGGAAGCATGATGCTATATGGGTGATTGTTGATCGGTTGACAAAGTCGGCCCATTTTCTAACAATTAAATAGAGTGATTCTCTGCATGTGCTAGCAAAGAAGTATATTGATGAGAGAGTGAGACTCCATGGAATTCCCGACTCTATAGTTTTTGACAGAGATCCTTAGTTTACTTCGAGATTCTGGGGAAGCTTACAAAAGGCTCTGGGAACCAAATTGAATTTTAGCATTGCTTTTCATCCTCAAACAGATGGTAAATCTGAGAGGACCATTGGGACCCTTGAAGGAATGCTCAGGGCATGTGTGATGGATTTCAAGGTCGCTTGGGATGAACACTTGCCATTGATCGAATTTGTTTATAATAATTTGTACCACTCGAACATTTAGATGGCTCCTTATGAAGCATTGTATGGAAGGAGATGTAAAACTCCGATATGTTAGGATGAAGAAGGAGAAAGGAAATTAATCCAACTAGAGTTACTTCAGATGACAATCGACAAGGTTAATTTGGTTAAGCCACGGCTTAAAGTAGCACATGATAGAATGAAGAGCTACACTGATGCACACCGGAAAGAAATGGAGTATGAAGTGGGTGAAAAAAATTTCCTTAAGACATCTCCTTGGAAAGGAGTCATGAGGTTTGGTAAGAAGGGTAAGTTGAGTCCAAGATATGTGGGTCCTTACGAGATTTTTTAGAGGATCGGATTGCTAGTCTATAAGTTGGCACTACCACTGGAATTATCGCAGATACATGATGTCTTCCATGTTTCCATGTTGAGGATTTATAGATCGGATCCTTCCCATATTATTCAGACCACTGAGATGCAGTTGAGAGATGATCTGACTTATGAGGAGACTCCAGTGGAGATCTTAGGCACCCAGGAGAAGGTCTTAAGGAACAAGACAGTTCAACTAGTCAAAGTTTTATGGAGAAACCATTTTGTGGAAGAGGCCATGTGGGAGCCCTTGGAAGCCATGAAGGAGAAGTATGCGTACCTCTTTGATGATTCAGGTAAGAATTTTGAGGACGAAATTCTTTTAAGAGGGGAAGAAATGTTAACCCTAGAAATTTTTTTTAATTAAGCGTGATTTAAAGTAATTTTGAGGTATTGATAGATTAATTATTTTTATTTAGTGGAGTTAATTAACATGTTAATATGAGCAAGAATATATGACATGGGTTAATTGAATTAATGTAGTAAGATGATATCAAGGGCAAAATTAGCATGTCACTTAAGTTTAAAAGACATAAGGTTTTAAGTGAAGGGCAAAGTGGACATTTTAGATTCATTAAGGGTATAAAAGAAAGAAAGAAGACTTGTCTTACATTTGAAGAGGAAAAAAAACAAAAATTAGAAGAGAGAAGAGGGAGAGAGTGTCGTTGGAGGGAAAAGAAAGGAGAGAAGAAAGCTAAGCTAGGTTTTGATTTTTTTTAGTCTTAAAGAGTGAGTTTTGTAGCACCCCACTCCCGCAAGACACATGCCCGACATTCTGATGGATATCCGAGTCCTTGTCCCGCAAGGGTGATATGCTAGAACACTCAATCATGAAAAATTCGGTATAAATTTTTTTTAAAACAACAATAAACATATGCGAAAATAATTATTCATAAACATTTTCAATCAACATAATACAATCAATAAGATTTCAATATCCAATTGGGGCCCATTATAAAAACAAAACACTTTGATCATAATGTCTTTACATTACAACATAAATACATTTGTATACACATTGTGCAAAAAATTTTGAATACATTATTCGATACAAAATTTTCAAAATAAACACAATTCAATACAAAAATAAAGAAGTACAATGCAGAAGCGAACTGATCCCGATGCCTATCCTGTATTTGTATGCTATAGGTATACTCCTGTTTGCCTAACGAGGTATTCTTTTGATCCTAAAAAATATTTGCAAATTTTGGGTGAGTTTTACGAACTTAATGAGTGACCATCATCGATTGCTCACCCCTTCACATAACACATCATTTCATATTTCACATCCAATGTAATTTAACGATTCATATTATGCATATGCAGTGCATATGAGACCCACTTTCCATTTGTTATTTTGTTATGACCGAGTGCCTAAACTATCCCTTAAAGAGCTCATTAATAACTGCCCCTTATCTACTTGGGGGATACAGGGCTCATTAAACGTTGAGTCTGAGGCTCTGAATCACTTTTGAGCTTGAGGCTCATTTTCACTCGTTAAGCTTAAAGCTCTGATCGATAGCTACTATGGTAACAATAGCCATTATATTTCATGCATTCATGACATGAAATGCATCAATTACATTTGCATATTTCTATTCACTCACATTCATATATCATCCGACTATAGTCTGGCATTCAACATTAGAGTTGAGTATCACTCTTTCGTTCATATGCAAATGCACATTCAAAAAAACACACTTGTCATCGGATCATGGTCCGGCATTTAACAATCATATTATACACACTTATTTCATCTCATTTACATACAAGTAGCACTTCAATATCCCGATCAACATCACAATCATCGGACCTTCTATCTTGAAATCAACACAATCAATTCACATTCATATAAGCATTCAGTAGTCAATCAATACAAAATTGCAAACAAAACAAATAATAAAATGAGACCATCTAGGTCTACTCACAGTACGCTCCAGATTATCACTAGCTTTAAAATATGGAAAAATTTGAATGCAGATGTTCTTCCTATACATCAAAATTATGCAATACATATAATGCACACACATTAATAATTGCACTATTATAAGCATTCCCTTATGCACAAGTGTGTATATAAAATATGTACCATCCTGGGTATGTTTCCCTTATTCTCATCACATTATTAGTCTTATATCAAAGCTCATCTAAGTAATTTTTATATTTAGGTGTATGCTTTACTAAAAACATTAAAATCGCATTTCATTTCTCATTGAATCCCTTCAGATTTTTCCATAACACACTTTTGGTCTACTATTCACATTCAATTAGATAGTGAAACTGATAAAATTTGGTCATACTCTCTTCTAGAAATGTGTTCCTCTATGTCTTATATTTCTATTGACACCAAAATCACTCAATTTGGCTCAGTAATGTGAAAGTTATACTCGAAATATTTTTAGACTATTTTTATTCAGAGACAGCACCCTATGCTCAACTTCCACCCAAAAATTGAAATTCTTAGGATCTGATTCCGAATTTAATTTCTTCAGATCATTTGTATCCCTATATCTTTAGTTTATTTCAAATCAAAAATCAGACCATTTGGATAATTACAGAAGAAGATATGCTCAAAATAGTGAAACATGTTTAGTGTAGAAAAAGTTCATTGCGACGAACTCCTCCAGAGAGGAATTCTCACCAAAATTTTACAAGTTTGTCGCAGCAAAACCCAAAATTTGCCACGTCAAACTTTATCCAAAAGAAATTCTCACTAATATCCTTCAATTTCACCACGAAAAACTTCCAAAAGTTTGCTGCGGTGAAAATACACAAACGCAAACCCAGTTTTTCAACAACTTTAGTTCAGATTTTTCCCATTCACAGCTTATACTAATATCACCTTTTCTACTTCATTTACTCCTCATTATTAACTCTATTTCAACTCAATATCATTCACAAACAATTCATAATATACATATATGTATGACCATTAACCAAAAATAGAACATATATGTTTACCCATTTAGAAATAATTTTCTACACTCATCATTCTAGCTTCAATTCAACCATACCCATAATATTTAAGGCCTAACTTACTTGATTTAGCTTCAAAATTCTTCAAATCATTGTGAACCCTAGGTCCTCCAACAAACACGATCATCAATATTCATGGAGGAATAGGTTGGGTCTTTAAGCAATAAGAAGGAGACAATAATTCTTGAAGAAGCAAGGTGAAATAGTTTAACAAACATCAACGTGATGAGAGTGAGAGTGAGAGTGAGGTGTCGTGAGTGAGGAAGAGAAAACATAAAGAAGATGAAGAAAAGAAGAAGAAGATAGAGAAATGGAGCATGTATTGTAAAAGACAAGTGAAAGACCCTAAATATGGGTCTTTCACCTAAGAATTTCGTGGCTTAAACAAGTGGAGTGGCAAGTCACTCTCTCAAGGTCTCTTTTTGGACTTTTAATCTACTAGTCCATTTTATCTCCAATTTCTAATCCAATTGTCTACAAATTTTCAATGGAGCTTGTCAATAAATCCTAAAGTCATTTATCAAAATTTCCTTTGCCATTTAACAGTAATTTTTACTACCAGTCATCAATTGTTTTGCCAATTGACATTTTTCCTAATCCAAGAATCATCCCAATTCTTTCAGAAAATTTCCCCAAAAACTCCAAAAATTCTAAATCAAGAATTCTAATCTCCTAATCAAAATTTTCAATACAATTAAACCACAATTTTTGATAAAAACCACATTTACTAAAAATTATACCCGAAAATGTCAATGAATGCATGTACAATCATTTTGATATGTGCAAAATTTAATATTCACATATATGTGCATATCATGCAATGTATGAGCATGAAATGTGCTTCCTGATTTCTCCATAATCTCTCACATTTACAATTTTAGCCTTAACATGGGTAATGGGATGTTACAAGTTTAAAGTTTGTTCAAGAAGGAAAAAAGAAGAGGAAGATTAGATCTTCCATTAGAGCCAAGAAAATCAGAAAATCATTGTTTGGTGAAGATTCAAGGTAAGTTTATGTTTAATCTTTTGGATTTAGGAAGGGGTTTTGGTTCAAATATCTTAGGAAATGCATGGGTTTAAGTATTCTAGGGTCAATTTTATGAATATGTTTCTTTGGGTTGTTCAATTTGAATTCCTTTTGATTAGGGATTTTTGTCAATATTGAAGAAAATCAAGAGAGGCAAGAGGAGCAAGAGTAGAGGCATTTTGAGCAAGGTTTTCAAGCAAGAAAATTAAGTTGGTTTCATTTTTATAATTGAGTTAATGAGCCATAAATGTTCTTCAAATAAATGGAATTTAATGATCTTTTTCAACTACCTTTGTCTTTTAAATGATTGAGAATGTGCCACATGTTGTTGTATGCGAATTTTGGGAATGAATTCTAATTGCTTAACAATTGTTGTATTTGTTGTTCTTGAATGAGTTGAGAAATGGCTTCTATGCTTGGTATAGGAATGTGGTTGTTGAATTGTGAAATGATGATGGGAATGCATATGAAATATGTAATGTTCATGAAAAGCAAGTTTTTGAAATATGTCATATGGGCAAACAGTTTTCAGTTCATGAATTACATTTTAAGTGGGTTTGGTGTAGTCCATTCAAGAATGTCATGTGCACATTGACCAAGTTAAAGGCATCTCCTACCTACACGTTAGTGGCATGGAGCTCCTTCATGGACTCCCTCAAGTTTACAACTACACAAGATCATTACGTGGAATTGTGTAGTTCGTCATGTTTATGAATCTGCCCAAACCATTATGATGTGTTTATGTGTTACTTGCGTTGATAAGTTTGATGAATGCTTGACTTATGTGAGTTGCGAATTGGTTTGATATGTTGATAATTTAAGGAATTTTTTTTCGTGGATTTCATATGAAATTGCTTTGATCATGAATATTGTCAATGGTTTTGCTTATTACTGATTATAAAACTATTACCCACGAGTTTTAAGCTCACCCCATTCCTTCCCATCTACAAGCGATGAGCAGGATATCGAGTGATCAAGTTGAGAGTCAAGGAATCACTCCAATTTGCATATTTTGTTCTTTTGAAGTTAGATTATTCAAAATAAGGCTTTAGTCGCATTTTGAGAAATTATTATTCTTGTATAGTTTATATTTTGGATTATGTTGTAAGGTGGCTCGATATGCCCACTAAAGCATTGTAAAAATCTTATTTTTGATGTGAATGAAATACATATACATTATGGTTGTTTATGGCATTTCAAGTCTTTACATTGACAATTTCAAGTTTTCATAGGCGTAGGATTTGTGTTTTGGCTTTGGGAGAAAAGTTGCATTGATTTAGGTAGAATTAGCCAAAGTTATCTCATGAGAGTTGTAGCTTTTCTTTCTAATTTTTCAACGATATAAAATAGGCAATTTTTGGATATCGTTGTTGAGAGATATGATTGTTTGAGTAGGTGATGTTGCATAGGATGTGTATCCCAAATAACTAGAGTATATGAATTGTTATCATGTTAGGAGAGTTGAATTCGGGAAGATTATGAGAAAAAGGGATGCTAGGATGGATGTAGGATCCTTGGAAAAGGTTCTGGAGAAGGGAAATTTTAGCAAGACCCGAAGGTTACACGGCTTGCCCGTGTGAATTCACACAGTCTGTGTGTTCCTAACACAGAAGCACAATCAGATCCGAAGGTTACATGATCTGTTAGTGTGAAATCATACAGTCTGTGTGTTCCTAACGTAGAGGCACACTCAGACCCGAATGAAACACGGACTACCCATATGATTTCACAAAATCTGTGCTTTGTCCAAATGATAGAATTTTACTTCAAAGCCTTCACAAAATTCGTAGATCTAGAATTCCTCTTTCAAACTCTCTAAGAATAAACTTAATCTGACATCCCTAGTGGAAGTTATGCCCATTGTCCCAAGATAGGTTCAACATGATCGAGGACATGAGCATAGTTGATTCTTTTGGCCATAACTTCATAACCTGACTTCCAAATTAAGCGATTCTTGAAGCAATATATTTCTAAGACTTTTAGCTATCTTTCCATAAATATTAGTAGCCTTTGGTGTTAATTTCAAAAAGATTAATGGAAAGAAAATGAGGGATTGGTTGGAAGAGCATGCTTGATTATGAACATACTTCGGTATTGTGATGATAACTTGATCTGTAGAGCTACAATTGGTTGAAGAATTCAATGTGTGATTTTGGTGTTTAACTAGTGGGGCATGACTAATGAGGGTACATTGAAATAACCTTGCAAAAAAACTCGCTCATGTTTTATGACTCCGGATAGTTAGGTTCCGAAAACGGGGTTCCACACCTTCTAATTTAATTCCTTAAAAACTCTAACTTAGTATAGTAGGCCTCTTCTAGTTTAGAAGGCCCCGTCGTGTTAGAAGGCTCCTCTTAGTGTAAATCTAAGTATGCATTTGTCAGAAGATACGTAAATAATTATGCTTCCTCTTTTAGCCTATACGTCTACTTATCCTCTTACTTAGTATACCCTAAGCAAACTTCCCTCGCTTTCTTATCTATATCATTCTTATTCTCTCTGTGCCCTAACTCTCTGCATTACCTCCTATTTTCTCTCTCAAACTTCACCATGCTTACCTACAATGGCAAGTACAAAATCAAAAGGACAGAAGAAATTTTTGGGCTCAACTTCTAGCCATGACGAAGCACCTCATCATGAACAAACCTTTACTTTTGATTTTGCATCTTTGTCTCCCATTATAAGTTCTCTAAACACTACTACTGAACATGTTTATGTCTCCTCAAACATCCAAACCTCAGAAATACCCAATGAGGAGACCCCAGAAGACAGGAAAAGGAAGATTATTACTATGTTGTCTCTAGATTATCCAGATTCCTCTTCAGATGACAAAAAAAGAAGCAATCAAAAAAGAATATGCCTCTGATTCAGAAGAAAAAAAAAAAGAAGAAAGAGAAAAAGAAAAGAAAGAAGAAAGTTAAGAACAAGAAAGTTTTTCAGTAAGGGGGAGTTACTGAAAAATGTGAGATTCCATTTACCTATTGTCTCCTTACCCACTTCTACTCGAAAAAATTTTGAAATTCCTAAACCTAGTCCTAAAGAGAAGAAAGTGCTTGAAGAGCACTAGGTAATAAATGACGATGGTTCTAATGCAGAAAATTCTAGGTTGGAAAGAAGACCACAGATTAAAGGAATTGTTACAACACAAACTCCACAAAAAAAAATTATTGAAGTAGAACAAAGAGAAAAATGAGTCAAGAAAAAGAAAAAGGGAAGAGAAAAGATAAGGAAAAGAGCCTATGGTTGAAGAAAACATTGAGGAAGCCGTAATCAAGGATGAACTATTTGTAGAACAGGACTTGTTTGAAGAAATCCCTAGAGCAAAAAGATCTAAGAAACTTATGGTCCATAAGAAGGGAAAATTGTCATCCCAAATAAAATCTTTTCAATCAATGGAAGCTGAAGTCTACTATAGAATGTTGTACAAGAAGCGAAAAGTGGTTGTTGGGTGCATTATGCCTCCTCATAAGTTCGATGATATTGGTATTCCTCTCTCTACTTTTTTTGTTGCTGTTGGGTGGGAGAACTTTTTAAATTTGGATGATACAATGTGCAATGAATTAGTCAAATGTTTTTACACACACATACGAAAAGAAGAAATTGATAGAAAGATAGCCATCATATCTTAGGCGTGGGAATGAGAAATCTTAATAATAGAAGATATATTGGGGAACATTTTGAACATAGCTCCTATAGGTAGGACTAACCTTCCTTGCCATAAGTAGGACATTGTTGATCTTAATTTAGGAAAGGTTGTCGACTTCATAACTCTGCATACTGAGAATGCCTACAAGGGAGACCCATGTGTAGAAATCTAGACCTACTGCCAAGATGCCTTGCATCAATATCAACTATTTCAATTTTTCCAAGAAGTAGTTCAGTAAAAAAATGTAGTCTCCTGGATACCTATGTAGTATACAATCTACTAATGGGCAACAAAATAAATCTCCCAAGAATGATTCTAAAGTTTATGGTAGAAAAGGGAAGCCACAAGAACACAAGTGGAGGTCTACCTTGTGGAATGTTGTTAACCAAGATCTTCACATTTTTTGGCATTCCGTTTGACAATTTGACGTGGCATGAACGTAACAAATTTCATTCCTCTATCCCCTACTAATTTGGGTATAAAAAAAAGAAAATATTTGGGTGGAGAAGAAAATAAAAAGAATAGCGGACTTCTTGGTCTACCTCAAAGCAGAGGTTTGAAAGGATACTAGAAATTTTAGGTCTTACTCTAGAGTAACAGACTCCTGTCCCTCCTTAAGACATATGTAACATCCCGTTACTAATAGCAAGGGCATTATGGTAATATTGGGTTAGACTGATAGGTTTCATTGCATTCACTGAATGAGCATGTTACTGGCCTCTAATTATAGAGGAACAGGTTTATTGCATATGCATTTATTCATAGGTATATGCATTCATGATTTTCCGACATTTTAATTGTGAGTATGAATCGATTGGATTGTGAACTGACTGAACTGACTGGATCGTAATTAATTGAGAAATTAGGAGTAAGTGGGCTTGAATGACTGATTTAGTATAGTTTAAGAGTGATTGGCAATTGATACTGGCTTATAGGAAATTTTCTGGAAATTCGGGAGAAAATGCCCTAATCAAAATTTTGGAGTGATGAATCGATTGATTGTATAAGATCAAAGAATTGTCCAATCGCAAAGGAGAAATTAGAGTTATACTGTTAGGAAATGAAAATGTTGATCCATTGAAATTTAGAGACTGAAATTTGAACTGATTTGGAGACCTATGCCTATAAATAGCTTAGGTTTTGAGATTTAGGGATTTTACCCTAAGGTTTAAGCATTTCTTCTCTTCTCCACGGTGTTCTTCGATTTCTTCCATTGGTGAGGATTCTTCGATCTTTTCTTATGGTTTCCTTCTCATTGTGCTAATCTAACTTGTTATTATGGTTTATGAAGGTTGAGAAGGGTTGAGAGTGGTTAATCGATGATTGGAGAAAGTTTTAGAGTTTACGGTGATTTGTGGTTTTGATCTTCGATTGGTAAGTATTTATGGCTTTAATGTTGTTATTAATGGTTGTTCCATGCATTTATGGCATTTAGGGTTGATTGAGTAGTTAGGGTGTTAAATGTTGAGATTAAATAGCATTAATGGCGGAAATCGATCGGAGAAGACAATCGGGCCTTCGCACGTCGCGACGAGCGCCAGAGGCGCTGAGGATTCCTCATGATTTAATAATGATTTATTCGTCTGTGAGCTCCGTTAGACGTCGCGACGAGCGTGGATTTATTCGTCGCGACGAGCGGTCTCCACGTTGCGACAAACGGACTTCTTTACGTCGCAGCGAAGGGACGTAGGTCGCGACGAGGGATAGAAATTCTGAATGGATGAGTGTTAGTTTATTGGGCATAACTTGTGGTATAGACCTCCAATTGAGGTGATTCCTGATTCATTATGAACTAGGGAAAGAGGTCTACAATTGAGGATAATTTTGAGGATTAGAATTTAATTTAAATGGTATTGATTCATAGAGAATAAGGTCAATTATGGTTCATAGTGTGACCTAAGTATTGAATTGAGACAATTGGAATTTTAATTGGGATTTTCAATAGAGGTTTCGACCCAATGAATAGGGAATTGCTATATGGAGTATGAATTGAGGAAATTGAATTGAATTCTTTGGAATGGATCAATTATTGTCGATAAATTGAACGACGAGTTAGAATTGGGCATAGGATATCAAAATTGGGTTTTAGCGCCGGAAATCGTGAACATGCATTGTACATAATTTCATCGAGACATATGCATCACTGAATTGTTTAATCGATCATCTAGTAATGGGACTGAATTTAAATGTTATAGAGGCGCCGTTGGATCATCATTCTACGGACATTGCTTGAACTTCCAGGCAGTAGCTCGGAAGTTACAAGTGAGTAACCTAGTTGGTTTCTCAAATTCTTGATTGTCTAAATGCTCAATGTGAAATTGCATGATTACTGAAATGTACATGATAGAATGGCATGTTTCTACTGTATTGGATTGGATTACTGCATGACACTGAGAAATGCAATACTGGGCTTTTATTGTCATACACTGAATTATTGAACACTGCATTACATGCATAAATGCATGATCAGATAATGGATATGTGACCCAAGTTGCTATTATCACTGAAAAGAGCCTCGAGCTCGAACACTGTACTGACCGGGCCTCGAGCCCAGAGGGAGAAATCCCTGACGCGTCCCCCACTGAATACTGACTAAGCACTTGGGCACAACACTGAATAACTGGAAAAGAGTCTCATATGCATTGTATACTTATAACTGATTGAATTGCGACACTTACTGAATTATGTGATGACATGAGAGATTGCAAATTGTTACATGCTACTGTAAACTGTTGCATAATACTGTGAATTGTGATATGATACTGCAAACTGTTATAGGCTACTGCAAATTGTTATATACTAATTGTATCTTACTGTGTCGTGCTGTACACAATCTGCGTAATGCATGATTTGAGTGAACTATCGATGATGGTTTCTCACTAAGTTCGCAAACTCACCCAAAATTGCATCTAATTTTTCAGGATCGATAGAGTAGACTCCTAGCTCCGGATATAATCTTTTCCTACCGTGCGAGCGTGCTGGCAAGAGAAGCGATGGCACTCAGGTCGGTCAGCTGGGTTGGACTTTTGCGGATGATTAGGATAGATGTTTGTATCAGTTTCCTTTTTGGTGTTGTTTAGGGGACTGATAGTCTTGTCTATTCTGATATTGGATGACTGTATCAAGATTATTTTGGATTCTAAAATTTAATGATTTCTGATATATTATGGTTTTAATTATTGCGATGCCATGTGGAATATTAGCGAGAGTTTCTAGTAGTGCACCTTTATCGTGGGATACGTGTCGGAGCGACCTTTGGGCGTCCCGATGTGTACCCTACGATGAGGGGGCGCTACATTAAGTGGTATCAGAGCATGGTTTGGAATCTTTTGGGCATAGTGTATTTTAGGCTGGAATCACTGTAAGAATGGCATAACTGATCGAAATTTCTTGTCTATTTTAGGTCATCCGTCCTTGGGGATCGAGTTGAACAACCAGCTGACCTAGAATCGGTAGGAGCTAGTAGGGAGTCTCCCGTGCCTCTTTTAGAGGAGTTGCCTCCTCGAGTTCCTGTGAGATGGGAACGGAGATATGATCGACTCCGTAAGCAGGGAGCGGTTGATTTCTATGGCAGCACCGACCCTGCGGAGGCTGAGGGATGGTTAGAGAGGACCGAGAGAGTCCTTGATCAGATGGATTGCGACCCTGAGGAGAGGTTTGATTATGCCGTCTCTTTGCTACAGGTTCCTGCATATCAGTGGTGGAAGACTGTTCCTGGCAGTACCACCAGGCCCTATATACTGACTTGGGATGATTTTCTGAGGGGCTTCAAGGACAATTTCATGCCCAAGGTCTATCTGGAAATGAAGATGCAGGAGTTCTTAGAGCTGAGACAGGGACATATGACCGTGGCCGATTATGAGTTGCGGTTCAACGAGCTGGTGGTCTATGCTTCTTCATTGGTTGCTACTGAGGCTGACAAGTGTCGGCGTTTTGAGGGCGGACTCAATCTGGAGATCCGTACCCTATTGGCTAGGTCCGATATGGGCAATTTTATCGAGTTGAGGGCTGCAGCAGTGAGAATTGAGCAGCTTTTGAGGGAGAGGCTAGCTGAGACTGGTCAGGGGACCAGGCATAAGAGATCTAGTGACATCGAGGCGATCTTGGCGAGAGGTTCAACAAGCATCGAGTAGGCCCTTCAGTCCACAGTGAGGGGCTAAACAGACCGGTCATGGGCGAGAGGGCAAATTTATACAGTGGTAGTGGCAAGGCAGCGCTGAGGTTCGAGGAAGACTGCTCGGCTTATGAGCATTGTAACAAGAGGCACATGGAGAGTGCCGATGGCTGTCTGGAGCCTGCTTGAGGTGTGGCTCGATGGACCACAGTAAGGAATTGCCCAGAGACTTTGGGAGCCCACCATCGGATCGGAAGATCAAAAGAATACCACTGCAGTGCAGAGCCGTGGAGGTGGATCAGATGGAGAGGCCGAGGCCGAGCGGAGGGGTCCGCATGAGGTCGAGACAGAGCAGCGATAGCATCCACACAGCTGTGGTCTATGCCATGACTCGGCAGGAGGCCCAGGATTCCCCGGATGTAGTTGCGGGTATGCTTCTGATTTCTGGTTTTGAAGCTATGCATTGTTGGATCCTGGATCCACTCATTCTTTCATTGCACCGCATTTGGCATGTAGACTGCATAGGGATAGGCAGAGGTTACAGTATGGGTTGGAGGTGAGTACACCTCAGGTAGTCTGACCGTATTGGGAGAGGTCTCAGATAGGGTGTCGAGTTGGATCGACCGAGCGATTCTGAAAAGCCGATCGATCATTTTGCCTCTGAGGGAGATTGACGTGATATTGGGGATGGAATGGTTGACTTCACATAGGGCTATCATGGACTGTTATACCAAGGAGGTTGTGTTGGAGTCTCCTGGTCAGCCCAGGGTTGTTTTTCGAGGAGTTAGTCAGGCAGTGCCAGCGAGGATGATATCCTTCTTGAGTGCCCTGAGATTGATGTAGGGAGGTTGTGAGGCCTATCTGGCTCACGTAGTGGATTCCCGAGTCAAGCCGAGATTTCAGGATGTTTCCGTAGTCAGGGAATTTCTGGATGTGTTTCCCGAGGAGTTACCGGGATTGCCGCCAGAGTGGGAGACAGAGTTTGAGATTGATCTCGTTCCCGGTACAACCCCTATATCGATACCTTCGTATAGGATGGCACCGGTGGAACTGAGAGAGCTTAAGGCTCAGTTGCAGGAGCTACTGGACAAGGGGTTCATTAGACCGAGTGTTTCTCCATGGGGAGCTCCGGTACTATTTGTGAAGAAGAAGGACGGACGCCGAGAGGCGTGTATTGATTATAGGCAGTTGAATCGGGTGACAGTGAAGAATAAGTATCCACTGCCTAGGATTGACGATTTATTTGATCAGTTGCAGGGAGCTCAGGTGTTCACCAAATTGGATCTGAGATCAGGTTATTACCAGTTGAGGATTTCAGAGGCCGATGTGTCTAAGAGTGCTTTCAGGAGCAGGTACGGGCATTTCGAGTTCCTAGTGATGCCGTTTGGGTTGACTAATGCCCCGGTAGCCTTCATGGCTTTGATGAATAGAGTTTTTCAGTCCTACCTGGATTGGTTCGTGATAGTGTTTATTGATGACATACTGGTTTATTCAAGGAGTAGACAGGAGCACGCTGAGCATCTAAGGATTGTCCTTCAGATCATGAGAGAGAGATAGTTGTTCGCCAAATTCACTAAGTGTGAATTCTGGCTTGATGAGATTGTATTCCTGGGGCACGTGGTGTCCGGTGAGGGTATCCAGGTGGATCCCCACAAGATAGAGGCAGTTATGAGTTGGGAGATTCCGAGGAGTGTGCCAAAGTTACGAAGTTTCCTAGGATTGGCCGGATATTACCGGAGGTTCGTAGAGGGATTTTCGTTGATCTCCGCCCCTTTGACGAAACTATTGAGGAAGAATGTGCCGTTCAGATGGTCTGAGGAGTGCTAGAAGAGCTTTGAGGAGCTGAAACATCAGTTGACGACTGCACCGATGTTAAGCATTCCATCTGGGACTTGAGGCTTTGTGGTTTACAGTGATGCCTCACATCAGGGATTGGGATGTGTATTGATGCAGCATGGGAGAGTTATAGCGTATGCCTCGAGACAGTTGAGGTCTCATGAGGTAAATTATCCAGTGCATGACTTAGAGTTGGCCGCAGTTGTATTTGCTCTGAAGATCTGGAGACATTATCTGTATGGGGAGACGTTCCAGATCTTCACTGATCATAAGAGTTTGAGGTATCTGTTGAGTCAGAGAGAGCTCAATCGAGAGCGAGAGGAGATGGATAGAGTTCTTGAAGGACTATGACCGCATCGATTGAGTATCACCTAGGGAAGGCCAATGTGGTGGCCGATGCACTGAGTAGGAGATCGCATAGGAGTGCAGCTCAGGTTCAGGTTTCAAGGTTACCTGGTCTGATTCAGTTGAGAACTCTTAATGTACAGATGGATTTGGGTCGGGGCGAGCTCGATTGCTACTCGAGGCCGAGGCCGATGTTGCATGATAGGATCCGGAGAGTTCGTGATCAAGACCAGTGTTAGTGAGGCCGATTGAGAGAGTCGGGCCAGATCGATTCGGAGTTTGAGTTAAGAGATGGGACTTTATGGATGGGACAGAGACTGTGCGTGCCTGATGTAGATGATTTGAGACGGGAGATCCTAGAAGAGGCACATGTAGCTGCCTATGCTATGCATCCTGGTACGACCAAGATGTATAATTCACTGAGACAGCATTTCTGGTGGCCTGGTATGAAGTGGCAAGTGGCAGAGTATGTTTCTGTGTCCGATCCGTCGGCGAGTTAAGCGAGCATCGAGCTCCATGGGGAAGTTGCATTCACTGCCCATTCCGGAGTGGAAATGGGAGCGAATTACCATGGATTTTGTGATGGGGTTGCCTAGGACACCGAGACAGCATGATGCTATCTGGGTCATAGTGGACCGATTATTAATCGGCTCACTTCTTGCCAGATGAGGAGAGCAATACTCTCGATCAGTTGGCCCGGAAATGCGTGCGTAGATTGTACGATTGCATAAGGTTCCGTTGTCGATAGTCTCGGACAGGGATCCCAGGTTCACTTCGAGGTTCTGGAAGAACCTACAGACTGCTATGGGTACTCGATTGAACTTGATCGCATTTCATCCTCGAGATGATGGATGAGCGAGAGGACGATTAAGACTGCTGAGGATATGCTTGAGCTTGTGTATTGGAGTTCGAGGATCATGGGATCGATGTTTGCACCGATCGAGTTTGCATATAATAACCAATGTCGAGGCGATATTGGGATGGCACCGTCGAGGCCTTGTATGGGAGGCCGTGTCGATCGCCAATCATATTGGGATGAAGAGGGTATAAGATCGATTGAGGGTCCCAGATGATTCAGATATCTGATGGATAAGGTACAGTTGATCCAAGTCGCATCAAAGCGCGCTCAGATGAACATGAAAGAGCTATGTGGATCAGCATCGATGAGAGATGGAGTACAGTGTAGGTGACAGAGTGTTTCTCCGAGTGTCTCCTTGGAAAGGAGTACTGAGGTTTGGCCGTAAGGGCAAGTTGAGCCCTCGGTATATCGGTCCGTATGAAATCCTTGAGAGGATAGGACCGTTGGCTTTCAGATTGGTGTTACCGAGTGAGATGTCCCAGATGCATGACGTGTTTCATGTTAGTATGCTCCGACGGTACCGTTCAGACCCGATGCATGTGATTCCGGCTCAGGAGATTGAGATAGCCAGTGATTTGAGTTATGTCGAGGAGCCGGTACAGATTATAGGATCACGGGTCAAGCAACTGAGGAACAGGGTGATTCCATTGGTGAAAGTCCTTTGGAAGAACCACTCTTCTGAGGAAGCTACTTGGGAGACTGAGGAGCATATGAGGAGTCAGTATCCTCATTTATTCGATCGGACATGTATTAAATTTCAAGGACGAAATTTTTATTAGGAGGGGTGAATTGTAAGATCCCGTTACTGATAGCAAGGGCATTATGGTAATATTGGGTTAGACTGATAGGTTTCATTGTATTCACTGAATGAGCATGTTACTGGCCTCTAATTATAGAGGAACAGGTTTATTGCATATGCATTTATTCATAGGTATATGCATTCATGATTTTCCGGCATTTTAATTGTGAGTATGAATCGATTGGATTGTGAACTAACTGAACTGACTGGATCGTAATTAATTGAGAAATTAGGAGTAAGTGGGCTTGAATGACTGATTTAGTATAGTTTAAGAGTGATTGGCAATTGATACTGGCTTATAGGAAATTTTCTGGAAATTCGAGAGAAAATGCCCGGAACGGAAATTTTGGAGTGAGAGACCGATTGACTGTATAGTACCGAAAGAATTGTCCAATCGCAAAGGAGAAATTAGAGTTATACTGTTAGGAAATGAAAATGTTGAGCCATTGAAATTTAGAGACAGAAATTTGAACTGATTTGGAGACCTATGCCTAGAAATAACTTAGGTTTTGAGATTTAGGGATTTTACCCTAAGGCTTAAGCATTTCTTCTCTTCTCCACGGTGTTCTTCGATTTCTTCCATTGGTGAGGATTCTTCGATCTTTTATTATGGTTTCCTTCTCATTGTGCTAAGCTAACTTGTTATTATGGTTGAAGAAGGTTGAGAAGGGTTGAGAGTGGTTAATCGGTGATTGGAGAAAGTTTTAGGGTTTACGGTGATTTGTGGTTTTGATCTTCGATTGGTAAGTATTTATGGCTTTAATGTTGTTATTAATGGTTGTTCCATGCATTTATGGCATTTAGGGTTGATTGAGTAGTTAGGGTGTTAAATGTTGAGATTAAATAGCATTAATGGCGGAAATCGATCGGAGAAGACGATCGGGCCTTCGCACGTCGCGACGAGCGCGCAGAGGCGTGAGGGCTTCGTCGAGATGAATAATGATTTATTCGTCGCAACAAGCTCCGTTGGACGTCGCGACGAGCGTGGATTTATTCGTCGCGACGAGCGGTCTCCACGTTGCGACGAACGGACTTCTTCACGTCGCGGCGAAGGGACGTAGGTCGCGACGAGGGATAGAAATTCTGAATGGATGATTGTTAGTTTATTGGCCATAACTTGTGGTATAGACCTCCAATTGAGGTGATTCCTGATTCATTATGCACTAGGGAAAGAGGTCTACAATTGAGGATAATTTTGAGGATTAGAATTTAATTTAAATGGTATTGATTCATAGAGAATAAGGTCAATTATGGTTCATAGTGTGACCTAAGTATTGAATTGAGATAATTGGAATTTTAATTGGGATTTTCAATAGAGGTTTCGACCCAATGAATAGGGAATTGCTATAGGGAGTATGAATTGAGAAAATTGAACTGAATTCTTAGGAATGGATCAATTATTGTCGATAAATTGAACGACGAGTTAGAATTAGGCATAGGATATCAAAATTGGGTTTTAGAGTCGGAAATCGTGAACGTGCATTGTACATAATTTTATCGAGACATATGCATCACTGAATTGTTTAATCGAGCATCTAGTAATGGGACTGTATTTAAATGTTATAGAGGCGCCGTTGGATCGTCATTCCACGGATATTGCTGGAACTTCCAGGCAGTAGCTCGGAAGTTACAGGTGAGTAACCTAGTTGGTTTCTCAAATTCTTGATTGTCTAAATGCTCAATGTGAAATTGCATGATTACTGAAATGTACATGATAGAATGGCATGTTTCTACTGTATTGGATTGGATTACTGCATGACACTGAGAAATGCAATACTGGGCTTTTATAGCCATACACTGAATTACATGCATAAATGCATGATCAGATAATGGATATGTGACCCAAGTTGCTATTATCACTGAAAAGAGCCTCGAGCTCGAACCTTTGATCGACCGGACCTCGAGCCCGAGGAAGAAATCACGACGCGTCCCCATCGAATCTTGACTAAGCACTTGGGCACAACACTGAATAACTGGAAAAGAGTCTCATATGCATTGTATACATATGGCTGATTGAATTGCGACACTTACTGAATTATGTTATGACATGAGAGATTGCAAATTGTTACATACTCACGTAAACTGTTGCATATCATGTGAATTGTGATATGATCTTAAGCTGTTATAGGCTCATGTAAATTGTTATATACTAATTGTATCTTCTTGTCTTTGTCTTTATGCATGTCTGCGTAATGCATGATTTGAGTGAACCATCGATGATGGTTTCTCACTGAGTTCGCAAACTCACCCAAAATTGCATCTAATTTTTCAGGATCGATAGAGTAGACTCCTAGCTCCGGAGATAATCTTTTCCTGCCGTGCGAGCGTGCTGGCAAGAGAAGCGATGGCACTCAGGTCGGTCAGCTGGGTTGAACTTTTGCGGATGACTTAGGACAGATGTTTGTATCAGTTTCTTTTTTGGTGTTGTATCAGTTTCCTGCCGTGCGAGCGTGCTGGCAAGAGAAGCGATGGCACTCAGGTCGGTCAGCTGGGTTGAACTTTTGCGGATGACTTGGGATAGATGTTTGTATCAGTTTCCTTTTTTGTGTTGTTTAGGGGACTGATAGTCTTGTCTATTCTGATATTGGATGACTGTATCAAGATTATTTTGGATTCTAAAATTTATTGATTTCTGATATATTATGGTTTTAATTATTGCGATGCCATGTGGAATATTAGCGAGAGTTTCTAGTAGTGCACCTTTATCGTGGGATACGTGCCGGAGCGACCTTTGGGCGTCCCGATGTGTACCCTACGGTGAGGGGGCGCTACAACATAGACAGTATTGATATTTTACAACTGTTGAGGGACATTTGTGCAAGCCAAGATTAAATAATCGAATAAATAGACAGTCTTTAAAACCAAGTCCTGGATTTGCAAATTATACTAAGGAAATCTCCTCACTAACTGTGTCATTTTTTATTGTGTTTTATTTCCTCCCTATACTCTATTTCTTTTTTATAATGACAAAAGGGAAGAGTTTATATGATATATTTTTGCATTTTTTCATATATGATGATATATTTCTAAATGCTACTCTGTGATTGATTATTCTATTGAAATTGTGAAAATATATTACATATAAATGATAGGTTCCTTTATTAAAAGATAGGCTCCTACTAATTATGACGAACATATATAAGTTACAGTTGTCTTTCGAAATCATATATTAACTCTTTGAATTTTAAAAAATATATCTATTATTGGTTGTCATTATCAAAAAGGGGGAGAATGTTAGCTTAAGGTTTATATTTAACGATTTTGATGATAACTGTATCATATTTCAAAATTTAAATTGGATTTATGTCCTTATACAATTAACGGTCTTACTCTCAAAAGGAAATAAAATCATAATAAATACGGTTTCTCTTGCAAGAACCTTTTTTATGAACTTACATTATTAGAAATAGTTTATCCAAAAGGATCATACTAATTATGAAGGTCATCTATTAGCTCCATGATTACTAGAAGATTTTTGAAAAAGATAACATCGAAGTTATTCAAAGTTAAATCCATCTAGTTGACAAAAGATGTGAGTGACGCAACAACTAGTTAAAAAAAATTGACTATTTAAGGAAGAGCGACAACACTTATGAAGACAATAAACATATTCAAACTATTGAAACATTTTGAGCAGTATCTATACTCTTAAGAATCATATCATTACTATTGTGCTTTAAAAAGTGAAACACTCTATCAAGAGAGAAATTGTTATTTTGTTTTTCTATGAGAATTTTTAGAAGCTCATTATACACTTCGAGTGTGGAAGGTTGGAGAACCTTGAAAAATATGTACTTGTAAGCTTGGAGAGGCCCGTCAAATTTAATACTTGGTTTTTACAGTGAAACACTCAAGTTAGATACTTGGGGACTAGATGTAGGCTTGGGTTGTAAGCCAAACCAATATAAATTGACTGCATCTTTCTCCTCTCTCTTTAACTTTTAAATTTTCATATTATATTGTGTGCTTGTTCATTTCAGTAAGAGGTTCCTTCACTTTTATAATAGGCTCCTTCTGCTCTTAAAAATCATATCATTACTATTGTGCTTTAGAAAGTGAAATCACTCTATCAAGAGAGAAATTGTTATTTTGTTTTTCTATGAGATTTTTTAGAAGCTCATTATACACTTCGAATGTGGAAGGTTGGAGAACCTTGAAAATATATACTTGTGAGCTTGGAGAGGCCCGTCAAATTTAATACTTAGTTTTTATAGTGAAACACTCAAGTTAGATACTTGGGGACTAGACGTAGGCTTGGGTTGTAAGCAGAACCAGTATAAATCGACTGCGTCTTTCTCCTCTCTCTTTAACTTTTAAATTTTCATATTATATTGTGTGCTTGTTCATTTCAGTAAGAGGATTCTTCACTTTTATAATAGGCTCCTTCTACTCTTAAGAATCATATCATTACTATTGTGCTTTAGAAAGTGAAATCACTCTATCAAGAGAGAAATTGTTATTTTGATTTTCTATGAGATTTTTTAGAAGCTCATTATACACTTCGTGTTGGACCCCGATCTTTGAGTGAAAATTTGAATTATGAAAATGAAATTTAAGGAGTGGTTTGTGTATGTCTTGTATAAGAGATGTCTTAAAATTTAAAGAATATTGAGAAGAAAAGAAATGATCTGATTTTGACATCTTTGGGGTTTTGAGTGAATTGGTATGGTTTATGAAATTAAGTGGATGAGTTGATTGAAATTAAGTTAAAAATCATGACTAAAAAAAAGAGAAAGTGTGAAAATATGAAAAATTATGAAATAGTTGACTTTTTGGCCTTTGAAAGTTGACTTTTGATTTAGGCAAAATTTGATAAATTGGTCTTCTGGAAACTTGTAGATTATGTTAAGAGCTTTCTTTAGCCATAAAGTTTGCAATTTTTCGATATCGGGAGTGGAAGTTATGATCAGTCAAAGTTATGTGTGATAGGGTTGACTTTTGACTTTAATTATGACTGAATCTTTGACTGAGAAATTAACCTAGTTAGAGGTTAATTTAGCTTTGATGTTCTTCATGAAAATTGAAGGATTTGTTTTGATCTTTATTTTGATATAAAGTATGCAATTTTTCGATCTCGGAATAATAAGTTATGATTTTTACAAGTTTATATTGTGGTTTTAGCATGATTATTAGAGGATAGTATCTTTGACCGGAAAATGGACTCCCTTAGGAGTCGAATTGATTTTTATGTCCTTCATGGAAGATGTAGATCTTCCTTTAAGCTTTCTATAGAGACTAAGTTCGTCAAAATTGGAGTTCGGGATTAAGAGTTACGAATTTTGGAAGTTTTGGATTTCTTTGTAAAAAAAAAATGAAAATGAAAATTTATGTATCCTCGTCGCTAGGGCGACGCATCGCCGTAGCGATGGCGAGCGTTCAGCTCGCGTCGCTAGGGCGACGCGTCGCCAGGGCGACCGCGCCCTCTCCTCGCCCTAATACGACGTCGTTTTGCTCCTTTAGTTTTCTTGCTTCCTCCTCCAATCCGACATTTGTTCACTATTTTGCTCATATCTTTTCCGTCCGACATCCGATTGAGTTGATTCTTGCGGCGTTGGATTCCTAAGACAATTCCCTACATCCTCATGGGAAATTTATAATTTTATGAGATTAAATTAATGGCGATTAATTTAATCAAAGTGAGTAGGGAAATTTTCCAAACATAGTTTAGTATTTTGTGAAATTCGGGATCTGTAGAGATCCGATTGAAGCGATTCTTGAGGCAAAATAAATATAAGACAAGGGGCTACAAATCGTATGAAGAAATGAAATGTCAATTTTGCCTTTAAGACTTTCGAATTATGAATGGAAGTTCGGATTAGGGTGTAATTTTTGGATTAGGAACATGTGAGAGTATTTTGAGCATAACTTTTGATCTGGGAATCGAAATGAGGCGATTCTTGTTTTGAATTAAACTAGAGACATAAGGCTACAATTTTTATGAAGACATCGAGTTTCAATTCTAGGATTAAGAATGTAAATATTTGGACGGAAATAATCGTACATGGAAAATGTGTTAGAATATGGATATACCCGAACTGTTTTATGCATAACTTTTGATGTAGTGATCCGATTTGAGCGTGGTCAGTGGCGTTGGATTCGTATGATTAAGAGGAACATTTCTCGAGAAGGAAGTTTTAACAAATTCCTTCAACTTGATGGTGCGAATCAGACCCGCAAGTGAGAATGACTTAAAGGTAAATGTAAGGGCAATTTGGTCTTTTTAGCCCTCATTTAAATAACATGATATATATATATATACATATGGGCTGCCGTATGTGGGTGGAGAATTCTCGAAGATTTTAGAAGAAGAGAAGAAAATAAGAAGAAGAGAGGAAAAAGAAGAGGAAGTCGAAGGAGAAAGAAGAGAGATTAGAGAGAGAAAGTTAAGTTTGCATTTTAAGAGTTTTCAAGAGGATTTTTGTTGTTTTCAAAGGAAAAGAGTAGAAAAGCTTGAAAGTTTCCTTGAAGCAAAGAAATCCGAAGTTTGAAGGAGAAAGAGGTAAGGAAAAAAATTTGGATTTTGAGTTTTTGATAAGTTTTTGGTTTAGAATCATTAGAAATGGTGTGGGTTTACTAATTCCATGATCAATTTTAGAGAATACATGTTGAAATTGATTTAATTTTGGATGAAAATTTAATTGGGATTATGCCCAAATTTTATAATTTGGGGTTTTGGAAATTGTTAGTGTAGAATCATGGAAAATACTATGGATTGATGATATATGAAGTTAATTTTGAAGAAATTGTATTTTATGGTATTGAATTTGGATAAATTGGTTTAGGTCAATTCTAATATTTGGGGATTTTTGAAATCGAGGATTTAGATATTTTGGAATTAGTGTGAATTGATGAATTTTGACATTATTTTTGAAAATTCAGTTATTTATGAGATTGAATTTGAGTGTATTAGTTTAGGTCAAATTTTGAAATTGGGGATTTTAGAAATTCTGGTTTTAGAAAGCTTGGAAATATGATGTTTATGAATTTCTGATAGTTAATTTTGAGAATTATGCAAATTATGATGTGGAATTTGAATGATTATGGCTTAGGTCAATTTTAATTGAAAGAAGGAAAGAAGCAAGGATCAAATTGGAGCTAGGATCAAGTTTCTGGCAATAATTCGAGGTGGGTAGCATATTTATATTTTGATTTGTAAGCAATCTCTTAATTTTGAAAAAATCAAGAAAGCAAAAAATTTGGATTTTGATAAATTAATGTTTTGTAAATGTTTGAAAATAAAAGTTTATTCTTGTTTGGAATTATGATTTCCAAATGAGTTTTGGATAAAATTGCATCATTATACATGAAGTTTTAATAATTGCTATGGTTGTGCATTATTGAATTTTGAGAATGTGTTATGTGTATTGGTTGAATATTGTGAAGTTATGAATGAAAATATATCCATTAGGACATGTGTGAAAAAATCAAGATTTCAAACGTGCCTTGGGCAATCTGAAATTCGTTTTCGATTATGTGTTATGTGGGTTTGGTCAGTCCTTGGTGAGTCGATTACCGCCTCTCTATTCGTTATAGCCTTCGCCTTGCCCGCTAGTGGCACGGACTTCGATTCGGACTCCTTCACGGCTACCTTTGGACCGCTATCGCGAAAGTGTAGTACGCTCTATTCACGATCGCACAGGACCGCTATCTTGAGAATGTGCAATACGCTCTATTTGGACCGAACGGACCATTTTGATATGTTGCGTGTTTTTAATTTGTTTACGTGTTACGCATTCATGCTTAAAATTGAAAAATGAAAAGTGAATTTTGTTATGAAAAGTTTGAAAAATTGAAAGGTTTGAGGAAACCGTTTTGAAAAGTTACAAAGTTTGAAAAATTAGCCCTTTTGGCAAAAAGCTTATGAAAAATGATTTCTGCTTATTTGTCGATTTATAAATGTGTTATCCACGAGCTTTCGAGCTCACCCCCCCTTTCATCCCCATCTCCAAGTTTCGAGCAGGAGATCGGATGAAAGAATGTGAAGACGTTTGGTTCGTTTTTGCATCGTTTGCATTGTATTATGAATTGAGATTTGAAATATTTGGTAAGTGGCTTGAATTGTCGTTAAGTGATTATGATGTATTTCAGAATGTATGAAGATTATGAATGAATGTATGAGAGTATGAAATTGTATATGGAATTGTGTATAAGTTTGGGAATGAGATTGAGTTATGAGATCAGTATATTGTATTATAGTTATGAGAATGTTTTAGAATTAAGATTGCGGTTGTTTCTGCTGAGATCCCGGACGGAGGGTCCAGTTGATTTTGATGATTGTTTGATTGATTGGGCTTTTAGAAGTGTATTTTTGAATACTTTACAGGTTTGGGTTAGGATAAATGCAACCGTTATGCTGCCGAAATTTCGATAAAATTAGAATAAAAAAGTAATTTACGATTTATATGGATAAATAAGAATATGATCAGATTTAGAGATTTGCATGAGAATGATTTTTCCAAAAGTGGAATTTGGTTGTGTGATTTGAATGAGATTGACTAATGAGGTAAGAAATGAGAATAAGAAAAGAAATAAAAATTATACCAGATTTGAAATGTCTTAGGGTTTCCAACGCGATTATGTTCATTCGATCGTTTTCTGTGATTATTGTTCTCGGATGTCGGATATGTTTCAGTTTAATTGATTATTTCGTTTATCCCGCCTTATGATTCGATTTTATTGAATTATCCGATGTGCATTGCTTTGTTTTCGATGCGAAATTTCCGTTTCCATTCGCTTTTGTTTCCTTCGTTTTTTGTTTTCTGGTTGGGATCCGATTTCCGGAACGGGTCTCAACATTTATGGTATCAGAACCCAGTAATAGGATCTTACTTGGGCGTATGAGTATGAGTAAGAATTTGAGAAGAGTTTGTAATGATAAGAGTGAATTTGTGAGAATGTACTAAGTGATCATTTGATGTTGATGACAAGAAGTATAATTGACTTTAGGAATGTGAAATTGATGTGTATGACTTGTCATGAGTTATTTGAAGAATTAAAGTGATTGGTTTGATTTGAGTGACAAGAATTAAGATTGATTTTAGTAAATGAAATTGAGGTGTGAAATTTTTTGATGAATTGGGATGAAATGGTTTGGATATGAGTGGTATGAGATTCAAGAATTGAGAAATTGTGGAGAGATTGAGATATATATGATGAGGAAATTAGATAAGAGAAAGTGATTGATTATGAGTTTTGGAAAGAAATTAGTAAGAAAGTACTTGATGATCTTTGTTTAAAAAGAAATTTATGCAAGAATGAGTTACTTAAAGTTTAAGTAAGTATGAATTTCGAGGACGAAATTCTTTTAAGAGGGGGAGAAATGTTGGACCCCGATCTTTGAGTGAAAATTTGAATTATGAAAATGAAATTTAAGGAGTGCTTTGTGTATGTCTTGTATAAGAGATATCTTAAAATTTAAAGAATATTGAGAAGAAAAGAAATGATCTGATTTTGATATCTTTGGGGTTTTGAGTGAATTGATATGGTTTATGAAATTAAGTAGATGAGTTGGTTGAAATTAAGTTGAAAATCATGACTAAAAAAAAGAGAAAGTGTGAAAATATGAAAAATTGTGAAATAGTTGAGTTTTGATTTAGGTAAAATTTGATAAAATGGTCTTCTGGAAACTTTTAGATTATGTTAAGAGCTTTCTGTAGCCATAAAGTTTGCAATTTTTCGATATCGGGAGTAGAAGTTATGATAAGTCAAAGTTATGTGTGATAGGGTTGACTTTTGACTTTAATTATGACTGAATCTTTGACTGAGAAATTAACCTAGTTAGAGGTTAATTTAGCTTTGATGTTCTTCATGAAAATTGAAGGATTTGTTTTGATCTTTATTTCGATATAAAGTATGCAATTTTTTGATCTCGGAATAATAAGTTATGATTTTTACAAGTTTATATTGTAGTTTTAGCATGATTATTAGAGGATAGTATCTTTGACCGGAAAATGGACTCCCTTAGGAGTCGAATTGATTTTTATGTCCTTCATGGAAGATGTAGAGCTTCCTTTAAGCTCTCTATAGAGACTAAGTTTGTCAAAATTGGAGTTCGGGATTAATAGTTACGAATTTTGAAAGTTTTGGATTTTTATGTAAAAAAAAATAAAAATAAAAATGTATGTATCCTCGTCGCTAGGGCGACGCATCGCCCTAGTGATGGCGAGCGTTTAGCTCGCGTCGCTAGGGCGACGCATCGCCGTAGCGATGGCGAGCGTTCGGCTCGCGTCGCTAGGACGACGCGTCACCAGGGCGACCGCGCCCTCTCCTCGCCCTAATACGACGTCATTTTGCTCCTTTAGTTTTCTTGCTTCCTCCTCCAATCCGACCTTTGTTCACTATTTTGCCCATATCTTTTCCGTCCGACATCCGATTGAGTTGATTCTTGCAGCGTTGGATTCCTAAGACAATTCCCTACATCCTCATGGGAAATTTATAATTTTATGAGATTAAATTAATGGTGATTAATTTAATCAAAGTGAGTCAGGAAATTTTCCGAACATAGTTTAGTATTTTGTGAACTTCGGGATCTGTAGAGATCCGATTGAAGCGATTCTTGAGGCGAAATAAAGATAAGACAAGGGGCTACAAATCATATGAAGAAATGAAATGTCAATTTTGCCTTTAAAACTTTCGAATTATGAATGGAAGTTCGGATTAGGGTGTAATTTTTGGATTAGGAACATCTGAGAGTATTTTGAGCATAACTTTTGATCTGGGAATCGAAATGAGGCGATTCTTGTTTTGAATTAAACTAGAGAAATAAGGCTACAATGTTTATGAAGACATCGAGTTTCAATTCTAGGATTAAGAATTTTAAATGTTGGACAGAAATAATCGTACATGGAAAATGTGTTAGAATATGGATATACCCGAACTGTTTTGCGCATAACTTTTGATGTAGTAATCCGATTTGAGCGTGGTTGGTGGCGTTGGATTTGTATGATTAAGAGGAACATTTCTCGAGAAGGAAGTTTTAACAAATTCCTTCAACTTGATGGTGCGAATCAGACCCGCAAGTGAGAATGACTTAAAGGTAAATGTAAGGGCAATTTGGTCTTTTTAGCCCTCATTTAAATAACATGATATATATATATATATATACATATGGGCTTCCGTATGTGGGTGGAGAATTCTCGAAGATTTTAGAAGAAGAGAAGAAAATAAGAAGAAGAGAGGAAAAAGAAGAGGAAGTCGAAGGAGAAAGAAGAGAGATTAGAGAGAGAAAGTTAAGTTTTGCATTTTTAAGAGTTTTCAAGAGGATTTTTTGTTGTTTTCAAAGGGAAAAGAGTAGAAAAACTTGAAAGTTTCCTTCGGAAGCAAAGAAATCCGAAGTTTGAAGGAGAAAGAGGTAAGGAAAAAAATTTGGATTTTGAGTTTTTGATAAGTTTTTGGTTTAGAATCATTAGAAATGGTGTGGGTTTACTAATTCCATGATCAATTTTAGAGAATACATGTTGAAATTGATTTAATTTTGGATGAAAATTTAATTGGGATTATGCCCAAATTTTATAATTTGGGGTTTTGGAAATTGTTAGTGTAGAATCATGGAAAATACTATGGATTGATGATATATGAAGTTAATTTCGAAGAAATTGTATTTTATGGTATTGAATTTGGATAAATTGGTTTAGGCCAATTCTAATATTTGGGGATTTTTGAAATTGAGGATTTAGATATTTTGGAATTAGTGTGAATTGATGAATTGTGACATTATTTTTGAAAATTCAGTTATTTATGAGATTGAATTTGAGTGTATTGGTTTAGGTTAAATTTTGAAATTGGAGATTTTAGAAATTCGGTTTTAGAAAGCTTAGAAATATGATGTTTATGAATTTCGATAGTTAATTTTGAGAATTATGCAAATTATGATGTGGAATTTGAATGATTATGGCTTAGGTCAATTTTAATTGAGCGAAGGAAAAAGCAAGGATCAAATTGGAGCTAGGATCAAGTTTCGCAATAATTAGAATTGGGTAGCATATTTATATTTTGATTTGTAAGCAATCTCTAATTTTGAAAAAATCAAGAAAGCAAAAAATTTGGATTTTGATAAATTAATGTTTTGTAAATGTTTGAAAATAAAAGTTTATTCTTGTTTGGAATTATGATTTCCAAATGAGTTTTGGATAAAATTGCATCATTATACATGAAGTTTTAATAATTGCTATGGTTGTGCATTATTGAAATTTTGAGAATGTCTTATGTATTGGTTGAATATTGTGAAGTTATGAATGAAAATATGTCTTTTAGGACATGTGTGAAAAAATCAAGATTTCAAACGTGCCTTGAGCAATCTGAAATTCGTTTTCGATTATGTGTTATGTGGGTTTGGTCGGTCCTTGGTGAGTCGATTACTTTGCCTCTATTCGTTATAACCTTCGCCTTACTGCTCGCTAGTGTACGGAGTCTCGATTCGGACTCCTTCACGGCTACCTAATCGGACCGCTATGCGAGAAAGTGTAATCGCTCTATTCACGATCGCATGGGACTTGCTATCTGGGAATGTGCAATACGTTCTGTTTGGACCGAACCAGACCATTTTGATATGTTGCTGCTTTTGATTTGTTTACGTGTTCGCATTCATGCTTAAAATTGAAAAATGAAAAGTGAATTTTGTTATGAAAAGTTTGAAAAATTGAAAGGTTTGAGGAAACCGTTTTGAAAAGTTACAAAGTTTGAAAAATTAGCCTTTTTGGCAAAAAGCTTATGAAAAATGATTTCTGCTTATTTGTTGATTTATAAATGTGTTATCCACGAGCTTTCGAGCTCACCCCCCCTTTCATCCCCATCTCCGTGTTTGACGGGAGATTTGATGAAAGAATGTGAAGACGTTTGGTTCGTTTTTGCATCGTTTGCATTGTATTATGAATTGAGATTTGAAATATTTGGCAAGTGGCTTGAATTGCCGTTAAGTGATTATGATGTATTTCAAAATGTATGAAGATTATAAATGAATGTATGAGAGTATGAAATTGTATATGGAATTGTGTATAAGTTTGGGAATGAGATTGAGTTATGAGATCAGTATATTGTATTATAGTTATGAGAATGTTTTAGAATTAAGATTGCGGTTGTTTACTTTGAGATCCGGACGGAGGGTCCAGTTGATTTTGATGATTGTTTGATTGATTGGGCTTTTAGAAGTGTATTTTTGAATACTTTGCAGGTTTGGGTTAGGATAAATGCAGCCATTATGCTGCCGAAATTTCGATAAAATTAGAATAAAAAAGTAATTTACGATTTATATGGATAAATAAGAATATGATCAGATTTAGAGATTTGCATGAGAATGATTTTTCCAAAAGTGGAATTTGGTTGTGTGATTTGAATGAGATTGACTAATGAGGTAAGAAATGAGAATAAGAAAAGAAATAAAAATTATACCGGATTTGAAATGTCTTAGGGTTTCCAACGCGATTATGTTCATTCGATCGTTTTCTGTGATTATTGTTCTCGGATGTCGCATATGTTTCAGTTTAATTGATTATTTCGTTTATCCCTGCCTTATGATTCGATTTTATTGAATTATCCGATGTGCATTGCTTTGTTTCCGATTCGAAATTTCGATGCAAAATTTCTGTTTCCATTCGCTTTTGTTTCTTTCGTTTTCGTTTCGGTTGGGATCGGTTTAGGATCGGGTCCCAACATTTGATATCGTAACCCAGTAATAAGATCTTACTTGGGCGTATAAGTATGAGTAAGAATTTGAGAAGAGTTTGTAATGATAAGAGTGAATTTGTGAGAATGTACTAAGTGATCATTTGATGTTGATGACAAGAAGTATAATTGACTTTAGGAATGTGAAATTGATGTGTATGACTTGTCATGAGTTATTTGAAGAATTAAAGTGATTGGTTTGATTTGAGTGACAAGAATTAAGATTTATTTTAGTAAATGAAATTGAGGTGTGAAATTTTTTGATGAATTGGGATGAAATGGTTTGGATATGAGTGGTATGAGATTCAAGAATTGAGAAATTGTGGAGAGATTGAGATATATATGATGAGGAAATTAGATAAGAGAAAGTGATTGATTATGAGTTTTGGAAAGAAATTAGTAAGAAAGTACTTGATGATCTTTGTTTAAAAAGAAATTTATGCAAGAATGAGTTACTTGAAGTTTAAGTAAGTATGAATTTCGAGGACGAAATTCTTTTAAGAGGGGGAGAAATGTTGGACCCCGATCTTTGAGTGAAAATTTGAATTATGAAAATGAAATTTAAGGAGTGCTTTGTGTATGTCTTGTATAAGAGATGTCTTAAAATTTAAAGAATATTGAGAAGAAAAGAAATGATCTGATTTTGATATCTTTGGGGTTTTGAGTGAATTGGTATGGTTTATGAAATTAAGTGGATGAGTTGATTGAAATTAAGTTGAAAATCATGACTAAAAAAAAGAGAAAGTGTGAAAATATGAAAAATTGTGAAATAGTTGACTTTTTGGCCTTTAAAAGTTGACTTTTGATTTAGGCAAAATTTGATAAAATGGTCTTCTGGAAACTTGTAGATTATGTTAAGAGCTTTCTGTAGCCATAAAGTTTGCAATTTTTCGATATCGGGAGTAGAAGTTATGATCAGTCAAAGTTATGTGTGATAGGGTTGACTTTTAACTTTAATTATGACTGAATCTTTGACTGAGAAATTAACCTAGTTACAGGTTAATTTAGCTTTGATGTTCTTCATGAAAATTGGAGGATTTGTTTTGATCTTTATTTTGATATAAAGTATGCAATTTTTCGATCTCGGAATAATAAGTTATAATTTTTACAAGTTTATATTGTGGTTTTAGCATGACTATTAGAGGATAGTATCTTTGACCGGAAAATGGACTCCCTTAGGAGTCGAATTGATTTTTATATCCTTCATGGAAGATGTAGAGCTTCCTTTAAGCTTTCTATAGAGACTAAGTTTGTCAAAATTGGAGTTCGGGATTAAGAGTTACGAATTTTGGAAGTTTTGGATTTTTATGTAAAAAAAAAAAAAAAATGAAAATTGATGTATCCTCGTCGCTAGGGCGACGCATCGCCGTAGCGATGGCGAACGTTCGGCACGCGTCGCTAGGACGACGCGTCGCCAGGGCGACCGTGCCCTCTCCTCGCCCTAATACGACGCCGTTTTGCTCCTTTAGTTTTCTTGCTTCCTCCTCCAATCTGACCTTTGTTCACTATTTTGCCCATAACTTTTCCGTCCGACATCCGATTGAGTTGATTCTTCCTGCGTTGGATTCCTAAGATAATTCCCTACATCCTCATGGGAAATTTATAATTTTATGAGATTAAATTAATGGTGATTAATTTAATCAAAATGAGTCAGGAAATTTTCCGAACGTAGTTTAGTATTTTGTGAACTTCGGGATCTATAGAGATCCGATTGAAGCGATTCTTGAGGAGAAATAAAGATAAGACAAGGGGATAAAAATCATATGAAGAAATGAAATATCAATTTTGCCCCTAAGACTTTGGAATTATGAATGGAAGTTCGGATTAGGGTGTAATTTTTGGATTAGGAACATCTGAGAGTATTTTGAGCATAACTTTTGATCTGGGAATCGAAATGAGGCGATTCTTGTTTTGAATTAAACTAGAGACATAAGGATACAATGTTTATGAAGACATCGAGTTTCAATTCTGGGATTAAGAATGTAAATTTTTGGACGGAAATAATCGTACATGGAAAATGTGTTAGAATATGGATATACCCGAACTGTTTTGCGTATAACTTTTGATGTAGTGATCCGATTTGAGCGCGGTTGGTGGCGTTGTATTCGTATCATTGAGAGAAACATTTCTCAAGAAGGAAGTTTTAACAAATTCCTTCAACTTGATGGTGCGAATCAGACCCGCAAGTGAGAATGACTTAAAGGTAAATGTAAGGGCAATTTGGTCTTTTTAGTCCCCATTTAAATAACATGATATATATATATACATATGGGCTGCCGTATGTGGGTGGAGAATTCTCGAAGATTTTAGAAGAAGAGAAGAAAATAAGAAGAAGAGAGGAAAAAGAAGAGGAAGTCGAAGGAGAAAGAAGAGAGATTAGAGAGAGAAAGTTAAGTTTTGCATTTTTAAGAGTTTTCAAGAGGATTTTTTGTTGTTTTCAAAGGGAAAAGAGTAGAAAAGCTTGAAAGTTTCCTTCGGAAACAAAGAAATCCGAAGTTTGAAAGAGAAAGAGGTAAGGAAAAAAATTTGGATTTTGAGTTTTTGATAAGTTTTTGGTTTAGAATCATTAGAAATGGTGTGAGTTTACTAATTCCATGATCAATTTTAGAGAATACATGTTGAAATTGATTTAATTTTGGATGAAAATTTAATTGGGATTATGCCCAAATTTTATAATTTGGGGTTTTGGAAATTGTTAGTGTAGAATCATGGAAAATACTATGGATTGATGATATATGAAGTTAATTTTGAAGAAATTGTATTTTATGGTATTGAATTTGGATAAATTGGTTTAGGCCAATTTTAAGATTTGGGGATTTTGAAATTGAGGATTTAGATATTTTGGAATTAGTGTGAATTGATGAATTGTGACATTATTTTGAAAATTAAGTTATTTATGGGATTGAATTTGAGTGTATTGGTTTAGGTCAAATTTTGAAATTGGGATTTTAGAAATTCGGTTTTAGAAAACTTGGAAATATGATGTTTATGAATTTCCGATAGTTAATTTTGAGAATTATGCAAATTATGATGTGGAATTTGAATGATTATGGCTTAGGTCAATTTTAATTGAAAGAAGGAAAAAGCGAGGATCAAATTGGAGCTAGGATCAAGTTTACGGCAATAATTGAGGTGGGTAACATATTTATATTTTGATTTGTAAGCAATCTCTTAATTTTGAAAAAATCAAGAAAGCAAAAAATTTGGATTTTGATAAATTAATGTTTTTGTAAATGTTTGAAAATAAAAGTTTATTCTTGTTTGGAATTATGATTTCCAAATGAGTTTTGGATAAAATTGCATCATTATACATGAAGTTTTAATAATTGCTATGGTTGTGCATTATTGAATTTTGAGAATGTGTTATGTGTATTGGTTGAATATTGTGAAGTTATGAATGAAAATATATACATTAGGACATGTGTGAAAAAATCAAGATTTGAAACGCGTGCCTTGAACAATCTGAAATTCGTTTTCGATTATGTGTTATGTGGGTTTGGTCAGTCCTTGGTGAGTCGATTACTTTGTCTCTATTCGTTATAGCCTTCGCCGGCTGCCCGCTAGTGGTACAGACTCGATTTGGACTCCTTCACGGCTATAATTGGACCGCTATCTTGAGAAAGTGTAGTCACGTTCTATTCACGATCGCATGGACCGCTATCTGAAATGTGCAAAACGTTCTGTTTGGACCGAACCAGACCATTTTGATATGTTGCGTGTTTTTTATTTGTTTATGTGTTCTGCATTCATGCTTAAAATTGAAAAATGAAAAAGTGAATTTTTGTTATGAAAAGTTTGAAAAATTGAAAGGTTTGAGGAAACCGTTTTGAAAAGTTACAAAGTTTGAAAAATTAGCCCTTTTGGCAAAAAGCTTATAAAAAATGATTTCTGCTTATTTGTCGATTTATAAATGTGTTATCCACGAGCTTTCGAGCTCACCCCCCTTTCATCCCCATCTCCAGGTTTCGAGCAGGAGATCGGATGAAAGAATGTGAAGACGTTTGTTTCGTTTTTGCATCGTTTGCATTGTATTATAAATTGAGATTTGAAATATTTGGTAAGTGGCTTGAATTGCCGTTAAGTGATTATGATGTATTTCAAAATGTATGAAGATTATGAATGAATGTATGAGAGTATGAAATTGTATATGGAATTGTGTATAAGTTTGGGAATGAGATTGAGTTATGAGATCAGTATATTGTATTATAGTTATGAGAAGTTTTAGAATTAAGATTGCGGTTGTTTCTGCTGAGATCCCGGACGGAGGGTCCAGTTGATTTTGATGATTGTTTGATTGATTGGGCTTTTAGAAGTGTATTTTTGAATACTTTGCAAGTTTGGGTTAGGATAAATGCAGCCGTTATGCTGCCGAAATTTCGATAAAATTAGAATAAAAAAGTAATTTACGATTTATATGGATAAATAAGAATATGATCAGATTTAGAGATTTGCATGAGAATGATTTTTCCAAAAGTGGAATTTGGTTGTGTGATTTGAATGAGATTGACTAATGAGGTAAGAAATGAGAATAAGAAAAGAAATAAAAATTATACCGGATTTGAAATGTCTTAGGGTTTCCAACGCGATTATGTTCATTCGATCGTTTTCTGTGATTATTATTCTCGGATGTCGGATGTGTTTCAGTTTAATTGATTATTTCGTTTATCCTTGCCTTATGATTCGATTTTATTGAATTATCCGATGTGCATTGCTTTGTTTTCGATGCGAAATTTCCGTTTCCATTCGCTTTTGTTTCCTTTGTTTTTCGTTTTCTATTTGGGATCCGGTTTCCGGATCGGGTCCCAACATTTATGGTATCAGAACCTAGTAATAAGATCTTACTTGGGCGTATAAGTATGAGTAAGAATTTGAGAAGAGTTTGTAATGATAAGAGTGGATTTGTGAGAATGTACTAAGTGATCATTTGATGTTGATGACAAGAAGTATAATTGACTTTAGGAATGTGAAATTGATGTGTATGACTTGTCATGAGTTATTTGAAGAATTAAAGTGATTGGTTTGATTTGAGTGACAAGAATTAAGATTGATTTTAGTAAATGAAATTGAGGTGTGAAATTTTTTGATGAATTGGGATGAAATGGTTTGGATATGAGTGGTATGAGATTCAAGAATTGAGAAATTGTGGAGAGATTGAGATATATATGATGAGGAAATTAGATAAGAGAAAGTGATTGATTATGAGTTTTGGACAGAAATTAGTAAGAAAGTACTTGATGATCTTTGTTTAAAAAGAAATTTGTGCAAGAATGAGTTACTTGAAGTTTAAGTAAGTATGAATTTCGAGGACGAAATTCTTTTAAGAGGGGGAGAAATGTTGGACCCCGACCTTTGAGTGAAAATTTGAATTATGAAAATAAAATTTAAGGAGTGCTTTGTGTATGTCTTGTATAAGAGATATCTTAAAATTTAAAGAATATTGAGAAGAAAAGAAATGATCTGATTTTGATATCTTTGGGGTTTTGAGTGAATTGGTATGGTTTATGAAATTAAGTGGATGAGTTGATTGAAATTAAGTTGAAAATCATGACTAAAAAAAAGAGAAAGTGTGAAAATATGAAAAATTGTGAAATAGTTGACTTTTTGGCCTTTAAAAGTTGATTTTTGATTTAGGCAAAATTTGATAAAATGGTCTTCTGGAAACTTGTAGATTATGTTAAGAGTTTTCTGTAGCCATAAAGTTTGCAATTTTTCGATATCGGGAGTAGAAGTTATGATCAGTCAAAGTTATGTGTGATAGGGTTGACTTTTGACTTTAATTATGACTGAATATTTGACTGAGAAATTAACCTACTTAGAGGTTAATTTAGTTTTGATGTTCTTCATGAAAATTGAAGGATTTGTTTTGATCTTTATTTCGATATAAAGTATGCAATTTTTCGATCTCGGAATAATAAGTTATGATTTTTACAAGTTTATATTGTGGTTTTAGCATGATTATTAGAGGATAGTATCTTTGACCGGAAAATGGACTCCCTTAGGAGTCGAATTGATTTTTATGTCCTTCATGGAAGATGTAGAGCTTCCTTTAAGCTTTATATAGAGACTAAGTTTGTCAAAATTAGAGTTCGGGATTAAGAGTTACGAATTTTGGAAGTTTTGGATTTTTATGTTAAAAAAAAATGAAAATGAAAATTTATGTATCCTCGTTGCTAGGGCGACGCATCGCCCTAGTGATGGCGAGCGTTTAGCTCGCGTCGCTAGGGCGACGCATCGCCGTAGCGATGGCGAGCGTTCGGCTCGTGTCGCTAGGACGACGCGTCGCCAGGGCGACCGCGCCCTTTCCTCGCCCTAATACGACGCCATTTTGCTCCTTTAGTTTTCTTACTTCCTCCTCCAATCCGACCTTTGTTCACTATTTTGCCCATATCTTTTCCGTCCGACATCCGATTGAGTTGATTATTGCGGCGTTGGATTCCTAAGACAATTCCCTACATCCTCATGGGAAATTTATAATTTTATGAGATTAAATTGATGGTGATTAATTTAATCAAAGTGAGTCAGGAAATTTTCCGAACATAGTTTAGTATTTTGTGAACTTCGGGATCTGTAGAGATCCGATTGAAGCGATTCTTGAGGAGAAATAAAGATAAGACAAGGGGATACAAATCATATGAAGAAATGAAATATCAATTTTTCCCCTAAGACTTTCGAATTATGAATGGAAGTTCGGATTAGGGTGTAATTTTTGGATTAGGAACATCTGAGAGTATTTTGAGCATAACTTTTGATCTGGGAATCGAAATGAGACGATTCTTGTTTTGAATTAAACTAGAGACATAAGGCTAAAATGTTTATGAAGACATCGAGTTTCAATTCTGGGATTAAGAATGTAAATTGTTGGACAGAAATAATTGTACATGGAAAATGTGTTAGAATATGGATATACCCGAACTGTTTTGCGTATAACTTTTGATGTAGTGATCCGATTTGAGCGCGATTGATGGCGTTGGATTCATATGATTGAGAGGAACATTTATCAAGAAGGAAGTTTTAACAAATTCCTTCAACTTGATAGTGCGAATCAGACCCGCAAGTGAGAATGACTTAAAGGTAAATGTAAGGGCAATTTGGTCTTTTTAGCCCTCATTTAAATAACATGATATATATATATACATATGGGCTGCCGTACGTGGGTGGAGAATTCTCGAAGATTTTAGAAGAAGAGAAGAAAATAAGAAGAAGAGAGGAAAAAGAAGAGGAAGTCGAAGGAGAAAGAAGAGAGATTAGAGAGAGAAAGTTAAGTTTTGCATTTTTAAGAGTTTTCAAGAGGATTTTTTGTTGTTTTCAAAGGGAAAAGAGTAGAAAAGCTTGAAAGTTTCCTTCGGAAGCAAAGAAATCCGAAGTTTGAAGGAGAAAGAGGTAAGGAAAAAAATTTGGATTTTGAGTTTTTGATAAGTTTTTGGTTTAGAATCATTAGAAATGGTGTGGGTTTACTAATTCCATGATCAATTTTAGAGAATACATTTTGAAATTGATTTAATTTTGGATGAAAATTTAATTGGGATTATGCCCAAATTTTATAATTTGGGGTTTTGGAAATTGTTAGTGTAGAATCATGGAAAATACTATGGATTGATGATATATGAAGTTAATTTTGAAGAAATTGTATTTTATGGTATTGAATTTGGATAAATTGGTTTAGGCCAATTTTAAGATTTGGGGATTTTGAAATTGAGGATTTAGATATTTTGGAATTAGTGTGAATTGATGAATTGTGACATTATTTTGAAAATTAAGTTATTTATGGAATTGAATTTGAGTGTATTGGTTTAGGTCAAATTTTGAAATTGGGGATTTTAGAAATTCGGTTTTAGAAAGCTTGGAAATATGATGTTTATGAATTTCCGATAGTTAATTTTGAGAATTATGCAAATTATGATGTGGAATTTGAATGATTATGGCTTAGGTCAATTTTAATTGAAAGAAGGAAAAAGCGAGGATCAAATTGGAGCTAGGATCAAGTTTACGCAATAATTAGAGGTGGGTAGCATATTTATATTTTGATTTGTAAGCAATCTCTTAATTTTGAAAAAATCAAGAAAGCAAAAAATTTGGATTTTGATAAATTAATGTTTTGTAAATGTTTGAAAATAAAAGTTTATTCTTGTTTGGAATTATGATTTCCAAATGAGTTTTGGATAAAATTGCATCATTATACATGAAGTTTTAATAATTGCTATGGTTGTGCATTATTGAATTTTTGAGAATGTGTTATGTGTATTGGTTGAATATTGTGAAGTTATGAATGAAAATATGTCTATTAGGACATGTGTGAAAAAAATCAAGATTTCGAAACGTGCCTTCAGGCTATCTGAAATTTCGTTTTCGATTATGTGTTATGTGGGTTTGGTCAGGTCCCTTGGTGAGTTAGTGCACTGTCTCTATTAGTTATAGCCTTATTGCCTGCCCGCTAGTGTACGGAGCTCCGATTCGGACTCCTTCACGGCTACACTGGACATTATGCGATAAAGTGTAATACGCATTCTCACGATCGACAGACCGCTATCTTGAATGTGCAATACGTTCTGTTTGGACCGAACCGACCATTTTGATATATTACGTGTTTTGATTTTTTACGTGTTCTGCGTTCATGCTTAAAATTGAAAAATGAAAAGTGAATTTTGTTATGAAAAGTTTGAAAATTGAAAGGTTTGAGGAAATCGTTTTGAAAAGTTACAAAGTTTGAAAAATTAGCCATTTTGGCAAAAAGCTTATGAAAATGATTTACGCTTATTTGTCGATTTATAAATGTGTTATCCACGAGCTTTGAGCTCACCCCTTTCATCCCCATCTCCGGGTTTGACGGGAGATCGGATGAAAGAATGTGACGACGTTTGGTTCGTTTTTGCATCATTTGCATTGTATTATGAATTGAGATTTGAAATATTTGGTAAGTGACTTGAATTGCCGTTAAGTGATTATGATGTATTTCAGAATGTATGAAGATTATGATTGAATGTATGAGAGTATGAAATTGTATATGAAATTGTGTATAAGTTTGGGAATGAGATTGAGTTATGAGATCAGTATATTGTATTATAGTTATGAGAATGTTTTAGAATTAAGATTGCGGTTGTTTCTCTTTGAGATCCGGACGGAGGGTCCATTGATTTTGATGATTGTTTGATTGATTGGGCTTTTAGAAGTGTATTTTGAATACTTTGCAGGTTTGGGTTAGGATAAATGCAAATTATGTTATCTTTAGAAATTTCGATAAAATTAGAATAAAAAGTAATTTACTGATTTATATGGATAAATAAGAATATGATCAGATTTAGAGATTTGCATGAGAATGATTTTTCCAAAAGTGAAATTTGGTTGTGTGATTTGAATGAGATTGACTAATGAGGTAAGAAATGAGAATAAGAAAAGAAATAAAAATTATACCGGATTTGAAATGTCTTAGGGTTTCCAACGCGATTATGTTCATTCGATCGTTTTCTGTAATTATTGTTCTCGGATGTCGGATATGTTTCAGTTTAATTGATTATTTCGTTTATTCCCGCCTTATGATTCGATTTTATTGAATTATCCGATGTGCATTGCTTTGTTTCCGATTCGAAATTTCGATGCGAAATTTCCGTTTCCATTCGCTTTTGTTTCCTTCGTTTTTCGTTTTCTGGTTGGGATCCGGTTTCCAAATCGGGTCCCAACATTTATGGTATAAGAACCCAGAAATAAGATCTTACTTGGGCGTATAAGTATGAGTAAGAATTTGAGAAGAGTTTGTAATGATAAGAGTGAATTTGTGAGAATGTACTAAGTGATCATTTGATGTTGATGACAAGAAGTATAATTGACTTTAGGAATGTGAAATTGATGTGTATGACTTGTCATGAGTTATTTGAAGAATTAAAGTGATTGGTTTGATTTGAGTGACAAGAATTAAGATTGATTTTAGTAAATGAAATTGAGGTGTGAAATTTTTTGATGAATTGGGATGAAATGGTTTGGATATGAGTGGTATGAGATTCAAGAATTGAGAAATTGTGGAGAGATTGAGATATATATGATGAGGAAATTAGATAAGAGAAAGTGATTGATTATGAGTTTTGGAAAGAAATTAGTAAGAAAGTACTTGATGATCTTTGTTTAAAAGAAATTTATGCAAGAATGAGTTACTTGAAGTTTAAGTAAGTATGAATTTAGAGGACGAAATTCTTTAAGAGGGGAGAAATGTTGGACCCGATCTTTGAGTGAAAATTTGAATTATGAAAATGAAATTTAAGGAGTGCTTTGTGTATGTCTTGTATAAGAGATGTCTTAAAATTTAAAGAATATTGAGAAGAAAAGAAATGATCTGATTTTGATATCTTTGGGGTTTTGAGTGAATTGGTATGGTTTATGAAATTAAGTGGATGAGTTGATTGAAATTAAGTTGAAAATCATGACTAAAAAAAAGAGAAAGTGTGAAAATATGAAAAATTGTGAAATAGTTGACTTTTTGGCCTTTAAAAATTGACTTTTGATTTAGGCAAAATTTGATAAAATGGTCTTCTGAAAACTTGTAGATTATGTTAAGAGCTTTCTGTAGCCATAAAGTTTGCAATTTTTCGATATCGGGAGTAGAAGTTATGATCAGTCAAAGTTATGTGTGATAGGGTTGACTTTTGACTTTAATTATGACTGAATCTTTGACTGAGAAATTAACCTTGTTAGAGGTTAATTTAGCTTTGATGTTCTTCATGAAAATTGAAGGATTTGTTTTGATATTTATTTTGATATAAAGTATGCAATTTTTCGATCTCGGAATAATAAGTTATGATGTTTACAAGTTTATATTGTGGTTTTAGCATGATTATTATAGGATAGTATCTTTGACCGGAAAATGGACTCCCTTAGGAGTAGAATTGATTTTTATGTCCTTCATGGAAGATGTAGAGCTTCCTTTAAGCTTTCTATAGAGACTAAGTTTGTCAAAATTGGAGTTCGGAATTAAGAGTTACGAATTTTGGAAGTTTTGGATTTTTATGTAAAAAAAAAATAAAAATGAAAATTGATGTATCCTCGTCGCTAGGGCGACGCATCGCCCTAGTGATGGCGAGCGTTTAGCTCGCGTCGCTAGGGCGACGCATCGCCGTAGCGATGCGAGCGTTCGGCTCGCGTCGCTAGGACGACGTGTCGCCAGGGCGACCGCGCCCTCTCCTCGCCCTAATACGACGCCGTTTTGCTCCTTTAGTTTTCTTGCTTCCTCCTCCAATCCGACCTTTGTTCACTATTTTGCCCATATCTTTCCGTCCGACATCCGATTGAGTTGATTCTTGCGGCGTTGGATTCCTAAGACAATTCCTACATCCTCATGGGAAATTTATAATTTTATGAGATTAAATTGATGGTGATTAATTTAATCAAAGTGAGTCAGGAAATTTTCTGAACATAGTTTAGTATTTTGTGAGCTTCGGGATCTGTAGAGATCCGATTGAAGCGATTCTTGAGGAGAAATAAAGATAAGACAAGGGGATAAAAATCATATGAAGAAATGAAATATCAATTTTGCCCCTAAGACTTTGGAATTATGAATGGAAGTTCGGATTAGGGTGTAATTTTTGGATTAGGAACATCTGAGAGTATTTTGAGCATAACTTTTGATCTGGGAATCGAAATGAGGCGATTCTTGTTTTGAATTAAACTAGAGACATAAGGATACAATGTTTATGAAGACATAGAGTTTCAATTCTGGGATTAAGAATGTAAATTTTTGGACGGAAATAATCGTACATGGAAAATGTGTTAGAATATGGATATACCCGAACTGTTTTGCGTATAACTTTTGATGTAGTGTTCCGATTTGAGTGCGGTTGGTGGCGTTGGATTCGTATGATTCAGAGGAACATTTCTCAAGAAGGAAGTTTTAACAAATTCCTTCAACTTAATGGTGCGAATCAGACCCGCAAGTGAGAATGACTTAAAGGTAAATGTAAGGGCAATTTGGTCTTTTTAGCCCTCATTTAAATAACATGATATATATATATACATATGGGCTGCCGTACGTGGGTGGAGAATTCTCGAAGATTTTAGAAGAAGAGAGGAAAAAGAAGAGGAAGTCGAAGGAGAAAGAAGAGAGATTAGAGAGAGAAAGTTAAGTTTTGCATTTTTAAGAGTTTTCAAGAGGATTTTTTGTTGTTTTCAAAGGGAAAAGAGTAGAAAAGCTTGAAAGTTTCCTTCGGAAGCAAAGAAATCCGAAGTTTGAAGGAGAAAGAGGTAAGGAAAAAAATTTGGATTTTGAGTTTTTGATAAGTTTTTGGTTTAGAATCATTAGAAATGGTGTGGGTTTACTAATTCCATGATCAATTTTAGAGAATACATGTTGAAATTGATTTAATTTTGGATGAAAATTTAATTGGGATTATGCCCAAATTTTATAATTTGGGGTTTTGGAAATTGTTAGTGTAGAATCATGGAAAATACTATGGATTGATGATATATGAAGTTAATTTTGAAGAAATTGTATTTTATGGTATTGAATTTGGATAAATTGGTTTAGGCCAATTTTAAGATTTGGGGATTTTTGAAATTGAGGATTTAGATATTTTGGAATTAGTGTGAATTGATGAATTGTGACATTATTTTTGAAAATTAAGTTATTTATGGGATTGAATTTGAGTGTATTGGTTTAGGTCAAATTTTGAAATTGGGGATTTTAGAAATTATGGTTTTAGAAAGCTTGGAAATATGATGTTTATAAATTTCCGATAGTTAATTTTGAGAATTATGCAAATTATGATGTGGAATTTGAATGATTATGGCTTAGGTCAATTTTAATTGAAAGAAGGAAAGAAGCAAGGATCAAGTTTCTGGCAATAATTCGAGGTGGGTAGCATATTTATATTTTGATTTGTAAGCAATCTACGAATTTTGAAAAAAATCAAGAAAGCAAAAAAATTTGGATTTTGATAAATTAATGTTTTTGTAAATGTTTGAAAATAAAAGTTTGTTACTGTTTGGAATTATGATTTCCAAATGAGTTTTGGATAAAATTGCATCATTATACATGAAGTTTTAATAATTGCTATGGTTGTGCATTATTGAATTTTTGAGAATGTGTTATGTGTATTGGTTGAATATTGTGAAGTTATGAATGAAAATATGTCTATTAGGACATGTGTGAAAAAATCAAGATTTCAAACGCGTGCCTTGAGCAATCTGAAATTCGTTTTCGATTATGTGTTATGTGGGTTTGGTCAGTCCTTGGTGAGTTAGTGCCTTCGTCTCTATTCGTTATAGCCTTGGCATGGCTGCCCTAAGTGGCACGGAGTCTCGATTCGGACTCCTTCACGGCTAATCGGACCGCTATGCGGAAAGTGTAATACGCTCTATTCACGATCGCAGGACCGCCGCGGGAATGTGCAATACGTTCTGTTTGGACCGAACCAGACCATTTTGATATGTTACGTGTTTTTGATTTTTTTCTGTGTTCTGCGTTCATGCTTAAAATTGAAAAATGAAAAAGTGAATTTTTGTTATGAAAAGTTTGAAAAATTGAAAGGTTTGAGGAAATCGTTTTGAAAAGTTACAAAGTTTGAAAAATTAGCCATTTTGGCAAAAAGCTTATGAAAAATGATTTCTGCTTATTTGTCGATTTATAAATGTGTTATCCACGAGCTTTCGAGCTCACCCCCCCTTTCATCCCCATCTCCAGGTTTCGAGCAGGAGATCGGATGAAAGAATGTGACGACGTTTGGTTCGTTTTTGCATCATTTGCATTGTATTATGAATTGAGATTTGAAATATTTGGTAAGTGGCTTGAATTGCCGTTAAGTGATTATGATGTATTTCAGAATGTATGAAGATTATGATTGAATGTATGAGAGTATGAAATTGTATATGAAATTGTGTATAAGTTTGGGAATGAGATTGAGTTATGAGATCGGATATTGTATTATAGTTATGAGAATGTTTTAGAATTAAGATTGCGGTTGTTTCTTTGAGATCCGGACGGAGGGTCCAGTTGATTTTGATGATTGTTTGATTGATTGGGCTTTTAGAAGTGTATTTTGAATAATTTGCAGGTTTGGGTTAGGATAAATGCACCGTAGTTATCTTTGAAATTTCGATAAAATTAGAATAAAAAAGTAATTTACGATTTATATGGATAAATAAGAATATGATCAGATTTAGAGATTTGCATGAGAATGATTTTTCCAAAAGTGAAATTTGGTTGTGTGATTTGAATGAGATTGACTAATGAGGTAAGAAATGAGAATAAGAAAAGAAATAAAAATTATACCGGATTTGAAATGTCTTAGGGTTTCCAACGCGATTATGTTCATTCGATCGTTTTACGTAATTATTGTTCTCGGATGTCGGATATGTTTCAGTTTAATTGATTATTTCGTTTATTCCGCCTTTATGATTCGATTTTATTGAATTATCCGATGTGCATTGCTTTGTTTCGATTCGAAATTTCGATGCGAAATTTCCGTTTCCATTCGCTTTTGTTTCCTTCGTTTTTCGTTTTCTGGTTGGGATCCGGTTTCCAAATCGGGTCCCAACATTTATGGTATAAGAACCCAGAAATAAGATCTTACTTGGGCGTATAAGTATGAGTAAGAATTTGAGAAGAGTTTGTAATGATAAGAGTGAATTTGTGAGAATGTACTAAGTGATCATTTGATGTTGATGACAAGAAGTATAATTGACTTTAGGAATGTGAAATTGATGTGTATGACTTGTCATGAGTTATTTGAAGAATTAAAGTGATTGGTTTGATTTGAGTGACAAGAATTAAGATTGATTTTAGTAAATGAAATTGAGGTGTGAAATTTTTTGATGAATTGGGATGAAATGGTTTGGATATGAGTGGTATGAGATTCAAGAATTGAGAAATTGTGGAGAGATTGAGATATATATGATGAGGAAATTAGATAAGAGAAAGTGATTGATTATGAGTTTTGGAAAGAAATTAGTAAGAAAGTACTTGATGATCTTTGTTTAAAAAGAAATTTATGCAAGAATGAGTTACTTGAAGTTTAAGTAAGTATGAATTTCGAGGACGAAATTCTTTTAAGAGGGGGAGAAATGTTGGACCCCGATCTTTGAGTAAAATTTTGAATTATGAAAATGAAATTTAAGGAGTGCTTTGTGTATGTCTTGTATAAGAGATGTCTTAAAATTTAAAGAATATTGAGAAGAAAAGAAATGATCTGATTTGAATATCTTTGGGGTTTTGAGTGAATTGGTATGGTTTATGAAATTAAGTGGATGAGTTGATTGAAATTAAGTTGAAAATCATGACTAAAAAAAGAGAAAGTGTGAAAATATGAAAAATTGTGAAATAGTTGACTTTTGGCCTTTAAAATTGACTTTTGATTTAGGCAAAATTTGATAAAATGGTCTTCTGAAAACTTGTAGATTATGTTAAGAGCTTTTGTAGCCATAAAGTTTGCAATTTTTCGATATCGGGAGTAGAAGTTATGATCATCAAAGTTATGTGTGATAGGGTTGACTTTTGACTTTAATTATGACTGAATCTTTGACTGAGAAATTAACCTTGTTAGAGGTTAATTTAGCTTTGATGTTCTTCATGAAAATTGAAGGATTTGTTTTGATATTTATTTTGATATAAAGTATGCAATTTTTCGATCTCGGAATAATAAGTTATGATGTTTACAAGTTTATATTGTGGTTTTAGCATGATTATTATAGGATAGTATCTTTGACCGGAAAATGGACTCCCTTAGGAGTAGAATTGATTTTTATGTCCTTCATGGAAGATGTAGAGCTTCCTTTAAGCTTTCTATAGAGACTAAGTTTGTCAAAATTGGAGTTCGAATTAAGAGTTACGAATTTTGGAAGTTTTGGATTTTATGTAAAAAAATAAAATGAAAATTGATGTATCCTCGTCGCTAGGGCGACGCATCGCCCTAGTGATGGCGAGCGTTTAGCTCGCGTCGCTAGGGCGACGCATCGCCGTAGCGATGCGAGCGTTCGGCTCGCGTCGCTAGGACGACGTGTCGCCAGGGCGACCGCGCCCTCTCCTCGCCCTAATACGACGCCGTTTTGCTCCTTTAGTTTTCTTGCTTCCTCCTCCAATCCGACCTTTGTTCACTATTTTGCCCATATCTTTTCCGTCCGACATCCGATTGAGTTGATTCTTGCGGCGTTGGATTCCTAAGACAATTCCCTACATCCTCATGGGAAATTTATAATTTTATGAGATTAAATTGATGGTGATTAATTTAATCAAAGTGAGTCAGGAAATTTTCTGAACATAGTTTAGTATTTTGTGAGCTTCGGGATCTGTAGAGATCCGATTGAAGCGATTCTTGAGGAGAAATAAAGATAAGACAAGGGGATAAAAATCATATGAAGAAATGAAATATCAATTTTGCCCCTAAGACTTTGGAATTATGAATGGAAGTTCGGATTAGGGTGTAATTTTTGGATTAGGAACATCTGAGAGTATTTTGAGCATAACTTTTGATCTGGGAATCGAAATGAGGCGATTCTTGTTTTGAATTAAACTAGAGACATAAGGATACAATGTTTATGAAGACATAGAGTTTCAATTCTGGGATTAAGAATGTAAATTTTGGACGGAAATAATCGTACATGGAAAATGTGTTAGAATATGGATATACCGAACTGCTTTATGTATAACTTTTGATGTAGTGTTCCGATTTGAGTGCGGTTGGTGGCGTTGGATTCGTATGATTCAGAGGAACATTTCTCAAGAAGGAAGTTTTAACAAATTCCTTCAACTTAATGGTGCGAATCAGACCATAAGTGAGAATGACTTAAAGGTAAATGTAAGGGCAATTTGGTCTTTTAGCCCTCATTTAAATAACATGATATATATATATACATATGGGCTGCCGTGCGTGGGTGGAGAATTCTAAAGATTTTAGAAGAAGAGAGGAAAAGAAGAGGAAGTCGAAGGAGAAAGAAGAGAGATTAGAGAGAAAGTTAAGTTTGCATTTTAAGAGTTTTCAAGAGGATTTTTGTTGTTTTCAAAGGAAAAGAGTAGAAAAGCTTGAAAGTTTCCTTGAAGCAAAGAAATCCAAGTTTGAAGGAGAAAGAGGTAAGGAAAAAATTTGGATTTTGAGTTTTGATAAGTTTTTGGTTTAGAATCATTAGAAATGGTGTGGGTTTACTAATTCCATGATCAATTTTAGAGAATACATGTTGAAATTGATTTAATTTTGGATGAAAATTTAATTGGGATTATGCCCAAATTTTATAATTTGGGGTTTTGGAAATTGTTAGTGTAGAATCATGGAAAATACTATGGATTGATGATATATGAAGTTAATTTTGAAGAAATTGTATTTTATGGTATTGAATTTGGATAAATTGGTTTAGGCCAATTTTAAGATTTGGGGATTTTGAAATTGAGGATTTAGATATTTTGGAATTAGTGTGAATTGATGAATTGTGACATTATTTTTGAAAATTAAGTTATTTATGGGATTGAATTTGAGTGTATTGGTTTAGGTCAAATTTTGAAATTGGGGATTTTAGAAATTATGGTTTTAGAAAGCTTGGAAATATGATGTTTATAAATTTCCGATAGTTAATTTTGAGAATTATGCAAATTATGATGTGGAATTTGAATGATTATGGCTTAGGTCAATTTTAATTGAAAGAAGGAAAGAAGCAAGGATCAAGTTTCTGGCAATAATTCGAGGTGGGTAGCATATTTATATTTTGATTTGTAAGCAATCTACGAATTTTGAAAAAAATCAAGAAAGCAAAAAAATTTGGATTTTGATAAATTAATGTTTTTGTAAATGTTTGAAAATAAAAGTTTGTTACTGTTTGGAATTATGATTTCCAAATGAGTTTTGGATAAAATTGCATCATTATACATGAAGTTTTAATAATTGCTATGGTTGTGCATTATTGAATTTTTGAGAATGTGTTATGTGTATTGGTTGAATATTGTGAAGTTATGAATGAAAATATGTCTATTAGGACATGTGTGAAAAAAATCAAGATTTCGAAACGTGCCTTCGGGCAATCTGAAATTTCGTTTTCGATTATGTGTTATGTGGGTTTGGTCAGGTCCCTTGGTGAGTTAGTGCACTGTCTCTATTCGTTATAGCCTTCGCCCGGCTGCCCGCTAGTGGCACGGAGCTCCGATTTCGGACTCCCTTCACGGCTACACTGGACCGCTATGCGAAAGTGTAATACGCTCTGCTCATGATCGCACAGACCGCTTATGAATGTGCAATCGCGCTATTTGGACCGAACCAGACGATTTTGATATGTTACGTGTTTTTGATTTGTTTATGTGTTCTGCATTCATGCTTAAAATTGAAAAATGAAAAAGTGAATTTTTGTTATGAAAAGTTTGAAAAATTGAAAGGTTTGAGGAAACTGTTTTGAAAAGTTACAAAGTTTGAAAAATTAGCCATTTTGGCAAAAAGCTTATGAAAAATGATTTCTGCTTATTTGTGGATTTATAAATGTGTTATCCACGAGCTTTCGAGCTCACCCCCCCTTTCATCCCCATCTCCAGGTTTCGAGCAGGAGATCGGATGAAAGAATGTGAAGACGTTTGGTTCGTTTTTGCATCGTTTGTATTGTATTATGAATTGAGATTTGAAATATTTGGTAAGTGGCTTGAATTGCCGTTAAGTGATTATGATGTATTTCAAAATGTATGAAGATTATGAATGAATGTATGAGAGTATGAAATTGTATATGGAATTGTGTATAAGTTTGGGAATGAGATTGAGTTATGAGATCAATATTGTATTATAGTTATGAGAATGTTTTAGAATTAAGATTGCGGTTGTTTCTTTTGAGATCCGGACGGAGGGTCCAGTTGATTTTGATGATTGTTTGATTGATTGGGCTTTTAGAAGTGTATTTTGAATACTTTGCGTGTTTGGGTTAGGATAAATGCAAATTAGTTATCTTTTGAAATTTCGATAAAATTAGAATAAAAAGTAATTTACTGATTTATATGGATAAATAAGAATATGATCAGATTTAGAGATTTGCATGAGAATGATTTTTCCAAAAGTGGAATTTGGTTGTGTGATTTGAATGAGATTGACTAATGAGGTAAGAAATGAGAATAAGAAAAGAAATAAAAATTATACCAGATTTGAAATGTCTTAGGGTTTCCAACGCGATTATGTTCATTCGATCGTTTTCTGTGATTATTGTTCTCGAATGTCGGATATGTTTCAGTTTAATTGATTATTTCGTTTATCCCGCCTTATGATTCGATTTTATTGAATTATCCGATGTGCATTGCTTTGTTTCCGATTCGAAATTTCGATGCGAAATTTCCGTTTCCATTCGCTTTTGTTTCCTTCGTTTTTTGTTTTCTGGTTGGGATCCGATTTAGGACGGTCTCAACATTTATGGTATCAGAACCCAGTAATAGGATCTTACTTGGGCGTATGAGTATGAGTAAGAATTTGAGAAGAGTTTGTAATGATAAGAGTGAATTTGTGAGAATGTACTAAGTGATCATTTGATGTTGATGACAAGAAGTATAATTGACTTTAGGAATGTGAAATTGATGTGTATGACTTGTCATGAGTTATTTGAAGAATTAAAGTGATTGGTTTGATTTGAGTGACAAGAATTAAGATTGATTTTAGTAAATGAAATTGAGGTGTGAAATTTTTTGATGAATTGGGATGAAATGGTTTGGATATGAGTGGTATGAGATTCAAGAATTGAGAAATTGTGGAGAGATTGAGATATATATGATGAGGAAATTAGATAAGAGAAAGTGATTGATTATGAGTTTTGGAAAGAAATTAGTAAGAAAGTACTTGATGATCTTTGTTTAAAAAAAAATTTATGCAAGAATGAGTTACTTAAAGTTTAAGTATGAATTTCGAGGACGAAATTCTTTTAAGAGGGGGAGAAATGTTGGACCCCGATCTTTGAGTGAAAATTTGAATTATGAAAATGAAATTTAAGGAGTGCTTTGTGTATGTCTTGTATAAGAGATGTCTTAAAATTTAAAGAATATTGAGAAGAAAAGAAATGATCTGATTTTGATATCTTTGGGGTTTTGAGTGAATTGGTATGGTTTATGAAATTAAGTGGATGAGTTGATTGAAATTAAGTTGAAAATCATGACTAAAAAAAGAGAAAGTGTGAAAATATGAAAAATTGTGAAATAGTTGACTTTTTGGTCTTTAAAAGTTGACTTTTGATTTAGGCAAAATTTGATAAAATGGTCTTCTGGAAACTTGTAGATTATTTTAAGAGCTTTCTGTAGCCATAAAGTTTGCAATTTTTCGATATCGGGAGTAGAAGTTATGATCAGTCAAAGTTATGTGTGATAGGGTTGACTTTTGACTTTAATTATGACTGAATATTTGACTGAGAAATTAACCTACTTAGAGGTTAATTTAGTTTTGATGTTCTGCATGAAAATTGAAGGATTTGTTTTGATCTTTATTTCGATATAAAGTATGCAATTTTTCGATCTCGGAATAATAAGTTATGATTTTTACAAGTTTATATTGTGGTTTTAGCATGATTTTTAGAGGATAGTATCTTTGACCGGAAAATGGACTCCCTTAGGAGTCGAATTGATTTTTATGTCCTTCATGGAAGATGTAGAGCTTCCTTTAAGCTTTCTATAGAGACTAAGTTTGTCAAAATTGGAGTTCAGGATTAAGAGTTACGAATTTTGGAAGTTTTGGATTTTTATGTAAAAAAAAATAAAAATGAAAATTGATGTATCCTCGTCGCTAGGGCGACGCATCGCCCTAGTGATGGCGAGCGTTTAGCTCGCGTCGCTAGGGCGATGCATCGCCGTAGCGATGGCGAGCGTTCGGCTCGCGTCGCTAGGACGACTCGTCGCCAGGGCGACCGCGCCCTCTCCTCGCCCTAATACGACGCCGTTTTGCTCCTTTAGTTTTCTTGCTTCCTCCTCCAATCTGACCTTTGTTCACTATTTTGCCCATATCTTTTCCGTCCGACATCTGATTGAGTTGATTCTTACGACGTTGGATTCCTAAGACAATTCCCTACATCCTCATAGGAAATTTATAATTTTATGAGATTAAATTAATGTGATTAATTTAATCAAAGTGAGTCAGGAAATTTTCCGAACATAGTTTAGTATTTTGTGAACTTCGGGATCTGTAGAGATCCGATTGAAGCGATTCTTAAGGAGAAATAAAGATAAGACAAGGGGATACAAATCATATGAAGAAATGAAATGTCAATTTTGCCCCTAAGACTTTCGAATTATGAATGGAAGTTCGGATTAAGGTGTAATTTTTGGATTAGGAACATCTGAGAGTATTTTGAGCATAACTTTTAATCTGGGAATCAAAATGAGGCGATTCTTATTTTGAATTAAACTAGAGACATAAGGCTACAATGTTTATGAAGACATCGAGTTTATGAGTTCAATGGGGTTTAGACTAGGTTTAATTTCTTAAATTTTTTTTAAGGTTTAGTTAGACTCAGACTCAAGTTGTTCGGTCTAACCTAATCCAAAGTTCAAATATATCATCTGAAAATGACTTCATTCTGAGTAAAATGATGCCATTCTTCAAATTTAAACTAAGAAAAAAGAAAATAATTTGTTTTGACTGAGCTTGATTAGGTTTTAGACTGTCTAAACCTAATTGAGTTTAGACTTGATCATGAGTCCCGGGCTCGATAGAGTTATAAACTAGACTCAAGTCTAATTAATGAATTTCTCACTATGAGCCCAGCTTGACTGATTGTCATTCCCAATATCCTTGTCTTAGTGATTAAGTGTATGAAACAAAACAAAAATTAATCTTTTAACTAGAAATTATGCTATTTATTTGATATTTTTATTTAATTTTTATAATTTAATTTAACAACATCCCGTTTTTGTTATATTGTTTTATATAGAAATACATCAACCTAATATCTATAAAGCTTTAAAAGTTAACCAACCCTTAAACATTCCTTTTTATGAAAACATTTTGAACCTAACAGCATGGTAATAACAAACTATATATGATAATGGATAAAATGTTACAATGTAAATATGAATTTAAAAGTAAAATACTATTTAATTATTGATAGTTAACATACCAAGAGCTTCATAAGTTAAGTTCTTAAGTTGAAATATACATATAGTTATGTGTATATATATAAACTTAACTTGAAATAATTCCATATACATGTGTGTATATATATATATATATACACATATATATATATATACATATATATAAACTTCTTGGAGTACTTCCCATACAATTGGATCTTTTTGTCGAATTTTACTCTTAGCAACTCCTATGTTCGAAACAAGATTTTGTCTAATTAGACCATATATATATATATATGCTACCCAAAACTCGAGTTGAAGGTAGGGCATAATCAAATTACTTAAATCCACCACGCATTCGCTAGTTAGCGAACGTCTCCCGGCATCATTTCTGAATGCATGGGAGAACTTATAGCCAATTCTTTTTTAGGATTCGAACTCATGACGTGGGGCTAAACCTTAGGCCCATACCTGAGCTCTGATACCACTTTGCTACCAAAACTCGAGTTGAAGGTAGGGCGGAATCAAATTACTTGAATATATATATATATAATATTTGTTGGGCATTTGTGTATATATAAGGGAATTGCTATATATTTGTTGGGCAATGGTGTATATATAAGGGAATGCATATAGTATGGCCTGACTAGCCATGTTTATATATATAGGAAAATATTTGCTAGCCATGTGTATACATATAGGAAAATATTTGTTGACCATGTGTGTATATATAGGAAAATATTTGCTGGCCATACTATATGTATATATAAGAAAAATATTTGTTGGGAAAAAAAGTTGATGGTTAGCCATGTGTACAGATATTGGAAAATATTTGCTAGCCATGTGTATATATATAGGAAAATAACATGGCCTATTTGTTGAACATGTGTGTATATATATTAGAAAAAATTTCCTAGCCATACTATATGTATATATAAGAAAAATATTTGTTGGGCATTTGTGTAGATATAAGGGAAAAAAAGTTGTTGACTCGTCATATGTATACATATAGGAAAATATTTGCTAGCCATGTGTATATATAAAGGAAAATATCTGATGACCATGTGTATACATATAGGAAATATTTGCTAGCCATTTGTATATATATAGGAAAATATTTGCAGACCACGTCTGTGTATATATTAGAAAAAAAATTGATGACTAGCCATGTGTTTATATATTTCCTGTAGCGCCCCCTTACCGTAGGCTACGCACCGGAACGCCCGTAGGTCATTCCGATACATAACTCACGATACGGGTGCATTACGATTCGATCATTTCTATAACCCACATGGCATCAATATAATAAAGCTGTAATATCAAAATTGCTATAATTTAAAACCAAAGATTTTCATTGCATAACCTTAAAACAGAATTTACAAGTCTATCAGTTTCCATGAACTATACAGATCTTCCCAAAAAGAACTGATACAAAATCCTAACCTAGGTCATCCCCAAAAATTCAACCCCAGCTGACCAACTTGTGAGCCATGCCTCTTTCGCCAACGCCCTCAACAAGGTGGAAAAGTCTCGCTATCCGGAGCTATGAGCCTACTATCGTTGTCCTGAAAAATAAATGCAATGATGGGTGAGTTTGCGAACTCAGCGAGAAACCATCATCGATGGTTCACCCAATTCATGCATTACGCAAAATTGCGTACAAATCAACACAATAACACATTCGGAATAACCATCATAATTTCACTAAACAATCATCACACCTATGCATTTAATCCATTTCACATTCACAGCACAATCAGATACTGAATGCATGATGATTTTCATTTCATTTTAGTGTTGTGACTGAGCATCAGTATTATCCCATTTTTGGGCACATTAAACAGTAACCGCGTTTTAGGGATAGGAGAGCCCTCTGGGTATGCACTACTGCCCACGCGTATTTGGGATAGGAGAGCCCTCTGGGTATGCACTATTTCCTTTTTGGGCCTTAAGCCTATTTTCACAGTAATTGAGCTTATAGCTCTGATCAGAATTTGCTCTAGTCACAACTGTTAATTACCAAATTTCCAACCATGCCTAGCATGCATTCACAATTTCACGATAACATATCTCATACAGCAGTATGCATTTAAGTCACATAATTCATTCAAAGCATTTAACAAATCAGAGATTGAGGAACCAACTAGGTTACTCACCTCTAAACTTCCAAGCTACTGCGGGGAAGTCTCCACTGTGTCGGAGGATCGACGCTCCACTTGAGCCTCTATAACAATCAGAATAATTACATATTATCAATTGCTCAATTTCTAATATTCAATAATGCATATGTAGCGAACAAATAATGTACTATACATGTTATGACATTTCCGACCCTATTCCCGAATTCTTCCAATTCAATACCTTTTTACTCTGATTGATAGCAATTTCTAACACCATAATTCAATTGACTAAGTTCCGAACTCTTTAAAACTAAATTCCAAGACATTAGAATTATCCTTAAGCCAAAATCACATTCACTATTCAATCACCAACCGATTTCGAGAACCACCGAATAAAATTCCGAAATTCCATTCTTCTATATTGCAATTCTTAGTCTCTAAATTCCAAATAATTCAAGAACCAATCCGAATTTAACCTCAAATTCTCTAATTAAAAGAATCACTTTCGACCTAAATAGGCGTCCTCGCCGCGGCGAGACTCCCCTCTCTCGCATACGTCGCGGCGTATGCGAGAGCGCGCCTAGCGACGTGTCTTGCTGACGCTCGCCCCGACGTGTGCCAGCGCTCGCCGTGGCATGCGAAGTAGGATCGCTCGTCGCGGCGTGCGGACTGAGAATTGCTCGCCGTGGCGTGTGACGAACACGTCGCGACGTGCAAACCCAGAAACACCCCCGAAACCCAGATATTCCCAGATCTGCTGATTTAAATCCATTCCTTTCCATTTTAAACACTCTCAAACAACTCCAACTACTAAACACAACTCATTTCTAATCTCAAATCCATCATTTAATCATTATTCAACAAAAACCCAAATTAACCACAATAACCCTACAATCCCATTCATCCGAAACTCCATCACCATTTAACAAGCATAAAATCGAATAAATCATAGAATCAAACAATCTAAAGCATAAGGGAGTGAGAACTTACTTAATTAAGCCTTGCAAAACCTCAAGACATTAAATTCTCAAACCTCCGAGCTCAATCAACACCCACGGCAATTACCCATAAAAACACCAAATTTCATTCTTTGCCAACACAAGCTTAGGGTTAGCTAAATGATGAGGAAAGAAGCACTTAACGAGAAGGAAATGGAAACAAAGGGCAACGATGATGATCCATGAAAGAAGAAAAGAGGAAGACAATCAAATTTTCTTTCAAGGCAAAGGAGTTTCGTGGAAGACAATTTCAAAGGATTAGGGTTTATATACTAAGACTTAACAAGGCTAGGGCATGTTTGGCAATTCATTTGCCACATGCCTACTTCTTAGAGTCTAAAAATCTAAATTCTTATTCTAATTTTCTCCCAATTTTGCAATGGAAATAAATAATAAATCCTAAAATTATAACTCCAAATTATCTCAAACCAATTTTCAATCGATTTCGGAACCGGAATCCAATTAATCAGTCATCTGGCCAGATTTCCGGTCCAGACCCATAACTCTAAAAATCCCCAAAAAATTCCTATAAATCCTTAAAATTAGGAAATACATAATCCTATACTCCAATTCCAATTCTCAAACCCCAAATTTCGATTTTCACTCCAATTCTATGATCAAAACCTAATATGTACAATTTTCACCAAATTTTCCGATTAACACAAATAAGTCAAGAAATTGTCATACATGCATGTACATACATATGCTAATGCAACAATAATCATTTATCAATAATTTATAGAGGCTAAATGCATATGAAATTCAATGATATGCATGCATTCATTCCTAACCCATCCGGATTACCGATATGCCTTTCACACCAGTAACGGGATGTTACATTTCCTATATATAAACACATGGCCATACTACATATATACATACTATATTTTTCTTATATATACATATAGTATGGCCATGTATATATATATATAGGAAAATATTTTCTAGCCATATGTATATATATAGGAAAATATTTGTTGACCATATGTGTATATATATTAGAAAAATTTCACAGCCATATATATATATATATATATATATATATATATATATATATCAATAATATTTGTTGGGCATTTGTGTAAATGTAAGGGAAAAAGTTACTAATGAGCCATGTGTATATATATAGGAAAATATTTGCTATATATGTATATGTATGTATGTATATATATATATATACATATATATTTTTTTAATTTTACTCTCATTTTTATTTTATATTTTCATTTTTGGAGGAGCAATCCCTAATAAATAAATAAGGAAGCTATAATTGTAAACCACAATCGAACAAATTCAAACTTGAAAAAAGAATCTTTCTGACTCTCGAAGAATGAGGGGTAAAGGGATTGATCGAGAAAGATTTCTTGTTCTTATTATAAGTTATAAGAAAATCAAGAATATTGGTTTAAAAAAAGATTTGCATGATTCTTTCTATAATTTACTCTTATATCACCCCAAAAACCCATTCACTAGATTTTTGCTTTGATTATGAGAAATAATAAATAAATACTTGTTTGTCAGAAATAAAAGAATTTCACTAATTTAATTAACTATTAGTTTGAATTTCATTTTTAATTAAAGGAAAGATGAAACATAAATCATTGATCAATTAAGCTCTCTCGGGGACTTGCTTAAGAATAAGAAAGAGGTAAATACCATGTAATAGGGTTTGATCCTATTTATGGGGATTCCGTAAATATTCTATTCCAAAAAAAAGAAAAAATTTGAAACAATTGAGTTTTTTTTTCAGATTAGATGGAGTTTTCAAAATTTTTATTGGTCAATAACCATACTTAATATATTAAGTCAATTCATGAACTCAATTAGTAGTAGGAATTGTATATAGAGCTGCAAAAGCTTGACTTGGTTAGAGGGGAAGGTCGGAGTTCACACCCGCTTAAATTTGGTTATTTTTAGTTTTAATAACCATATGAACTGTGCATTTTTTTAAAGAACTATTCAAAGAACAAGCGATCCCCTTTGTTACCTTTTGAGAGGCCTACGCCCCATAGAAATTATCTACCTGAGACTGTCCCTTAGCCCGTAGGTGTTGGGACCCGATCCGGAGACCGGCGCCCCAACCGGAAAACAGAAGACGAAACGAATCACAAAGAGGCGGAACGAATTAATGATTGATCACAAAGCGAAACAAATCATTAACGAATCGAAAGCCAACTTGGAAGCGAAGCATACAAACAAAGTCAAATCGAATTGGCTCGGAGACAAACCAAACAAACGATCACGAATCACAGATCGAATCGAAGCATTCGAACTGAAACATAAGTACCGACATCCGATAATATACTTTTAGGAGAAAGCGTCGCGTTGGAAACCTTGGACGAACCTTAATCCGAAATCGGTATAAATTTTTTTTTTCTTTTTCTTTTCTTTTCTCTCTTTTCTCATTCCTTAATCCAAATACATTCACATACAATCGCACTATCCATGTGCAACACCATAACTCAATAACCTTATCCAAATCTCAAACCACAATACCTTATCATACTCATAATCATATACACATCCCATACATAACTTAAATAAATACTTAATTCCAGAATTCATACACCTTATGCTCATTACATACCCAATTTCATAAATCAAAACTTTATACAAATCAGAGTGGCATTTTCAAGCCTTATACATTACCCATAACCCTAAACCAAAGTACACAATACACAATATAAACACATGCAAACAGAAATCTTCAGTTTTCCTTACCCGATCTTCTTCTCATCACCTGAGGATGGGAATGAAGGGGGGTGAGCTCATAGCTCGTGGGTAACAGTTTATAACAAATATATAAGCAAAATCCTTGAAATTCTTTTTCTTTTCTGGTCTTAGAAAACATTTCTTTGAAATCCGTAAAACACATTTTCAAAAGGTTCTTTTCCTTGCTGTAGCCAAAATCTCCATTTGCAAAACATATGATTTTTAGGCTTTCAGCTATAAACCCATAAGTTTATAAAACATGAATGCATCAACTTGACAATTCATAGATGCAATGGCAATCACATAAGCAATGCACAACAACACATGACTCGAGAGTTCCGTAAACACAACGGATAAACCGAAGTTTCTACCGTAAACTATCCGAGTCCGATTTCTCAAGGATCTCGTTGCCTCAAGCGGGCAGCCGGGAGAAGGCTATAATTTTCCATACGTCAACGTGCACGTGACTATCCATCCGTAACTCTCTCGCCCACACAAAAGCATATAAGCAATGCTCAAGATCATTTATCAAAATGATATGCTTCCCTTTTCTTTTCTTCTTTCCATTCAAATCAAAATGCCATAGCAAACTCCAATGGCATAACATTATCACATCAATAAACATATTCAATCTCAATTCAACAATGTAATCAAGTATGGATCAACATCAGAACAATGAATGCAAGTGATTTCTTTAAGACATAAATCAACGTATGCAGGTTCATAAAGCACATTATTCAATTTTATTTTATTTTTACTTTTATTTTCATAAATCTTGTATTTTCTTAAAAACATTCCGAAAACATTTTCATAACTTATCAAATTCGTTGAAAATAACGAATTTAACACTTTACGCAATTTCTTAAATCCAAATCACGGAAATAAATTTCAAAATCCTTCTTCATTTCACAATTCATTTTAAAACTCGTAACCCTTTTTCCAAAAATATTCGAGAACAATAAAATTCAATATTTTCTCAATTTTTCAATCAATCTCCCAAATCATTTGAAGACAAGAAATTGGGCCTTTGTGTCATTTTTCGAAACTTCAGAAATTTTCTTAATTTATCAAACATTTAAAACTTGTATAAATTCTTAAAACAGTTTCTAAAACAATTTCAAATGCATTTCGGAAATCACACTTTGTCAAACATTTTTATAAACAAGTTTGGAAATCGTAAACTTTTCAAACACTTTTATAAACAATGTCGGAAATCATAATTTTTCAAATACTTTTTTTTATAAACATTAGCCATTCGGAAATCGAAATCTTTCAACCACTTTTATAAACAACATTTTCTAACTAATTTCGAAAGTATTCGGAAGTCATAAATTTTCAAATAATTGCATAAACCATTTTCTAGACAGTTTCAAAGCATTTTTAGGAATCAAAACTTTCAAATATTTCCATAAACAATATTTTCTATACACTTCCGAATTTATGCGGAAATCACAAGTTTTCAAATTTTTACATAAAACCATATTTTATAAAAGCTCTTAAAACTAATCGAAATCATAATTTTTCAAACCTTTATCATATTCAAGCTCAATATCATTTATTGAATGCTCTTTCTTTCGAATATACCGAAATGCCATGAAATCTTTCGAGGCATAACACAAATGTATTTTGCAATTCATCAAAAGCTCATATATGGAATCAATGATGATTTTTCAAATCATTCACACAATGATGCAACACTTATGATGCAATTGAAATCAGAAAATCCCTTTATTTAAAGAAAGCAGTAGTGACTTATAAATTCTATTATAAACTGGTACCTACCTCGATTCAATGCTAGAAAGTTGTTCCTAGCTCCAATTTGTCCATTGGTTTCTTCTTTCTTCCAAATTAACTTCACCTAAAGCAATTTCACCCAAATTCAACATCATAATTAACTTAATCCTCAAATTGAACTTAGAAACACTAATCCCTCATATATTCAAGCTTTCTAAATCATAAATTTCCAAAATCCCCAAATTTCAAATTTGGGCATAAACCCTAATTAATTTCCATCCAAAATTAAACATAACCTAAGGCATAGACATCAAAATTGATTTCATACTCCACAAACCCATACCATTTTCCATAATTCTAAACCAAGAAAACTCATCAAATCTCAACTTGAAAATTTTGAACTTACCTCTCTCTCCACCATTTTCGGCCATGTCTTGACTCTATAGGCAAGCTTCCATCATCCTCCATCTATTCTCTTGGACAACCCTCGAAAACCCTTTAAAACCAAAGAGAAAAATCGAAACTTTGAAGCTCTTCCATCTTCTTCTCCACCGTTGGCTCGCTTCTCCTTCTCCTCTCTTTTATTTCTTTCATTCTCTCACAAATTGTGGCTTTCTCTTGCTGCCCACGACAGCCTCCCTCTATTTATACTGCCATGTCATTTAATGATTGGCTAAAGACCAATTGCCCTTCCCCTGCCTAAGGTCTCAACTCCTTAAGTAAACTTCCAAAATTGCCCTTCCTTTTTGCCTTAAAACTTTAGAGAAATGTCCTCTATGTCTCACTTAATCCATCGCTTCAAGAATCAGATCGTTTGGAGCTCTATAACTCAAGATATCTCCAAAATATCAAGTTTGTTCTTCGCACTGAGGCTGAACACTACACCTAACTTCCGACCTACATTTGGAAGTCTTAGAGGCTAAATTATAGTTCGGCTCCTTCATAACATTTGTAGCCCCATCTCTCTATTTTAATTAGCAACAAGAATCAACTCAATCCAAGTTCTAGTGATCGAGATATAGCCAAAATACTGAACACTGTTCAGCCACTACAACACCGGGACTGAACACTACACTGAACTTCCGACCTGTATTTGGAAGTCTTAGAGGCTACATTATAGCTCGGCTTCTTCATAACATTTGTAGATATATATCTCTAGTTTAATTTGAAAAAATAATCAAATCTATCGAAGCTCTATATCTCAAGATATCTCAAAAATACCAAACACTATTCAAATTTTATAACCGATCAGCTCACTTTCATCCGAGCTATCTTTCTCCATTTAATTCCAAAACCGACCTATCTAGTATGGAAAGATAGAAAAATGTCTTAGGAATCCAACGCTTCAAGAATCGGGTCGATCGGATGTCGGACGAAGAAGTTATGGCCAAAACAAGGAAGAGAGGTCGGTCGGCTGAAAATCGATCGCAAAGGTCGCACAGCAGGTCGGCCGCCCGCACCAAGTCGGTCGCCAGCACCAGGTCGGTCTCCCACACCAGGTCGGTCGCCCGCACCAGGTCGGTCTCCCGCACCAAGTCGGTCGCTCGAGCGGGCGCGCGCGGGTGGGCGATCAACCATGCGATCCGACCTCCAAACTTCAAACGTTCATATCTTTTGACTCCGAGCTCCAAATGAGACACGGTTTGTTTCGTTGGAAAGCTAAGAGACAGCTCTACCATTTTCAAGCAGGACTCAAAGGTAATCTCGGACACTAAAGGGATCAAAAGTTTACACAAAGATGACTGATCGATAATTTCTCAACAGTACCAAAACTTGCAAACATCATAACTTTTGATCCAGAACTCCAAATTTAGAAAACTTAGTGTCTATGGAAAGGTAAAAGAACCCTCTATAACTTTCATGAAGACTTTAAAAATCAGATCTACCCCTAAATGGGTCAAAATCTCCACACAAACCGACTGGTCGATCATCTTCACACTAAACAGCATTAGAACTTCTAAAAATCATAACTTTCTACTCCCTTGTCCAATATTTTCGTGATTTATATCAATGGAAAGATAAAAACAAGCTCTACAATGTTCATGAAGGACTCCAAGGCAACTTCAACCTCTAGCTAAGTTAATTTTTCAATCGAAGTTTCTGCCCTGATAGCCATCACTTAAGCAATATCCAAATTTCACATTATCATATCTTTCAACCTCCACAACCAAGAATCGCATATTATACATCATTTTAAAGTTATTCAAATTCTCTATAATTTTCACGTAACTATTTACTCCAATTCAAACCACATCAGTACGGAAATCGCCTCAAAACACAACATATACCATCCTACACTTAGAGCATTTTCCAAAACCAAAGCAAAATACACTTAACTTTCAAAGATCATAACTTTCAATCCCGATATCGAAAAATAGCATACTTTATGGCTACGAAAGGCTCTCAACATAAGCTACAATTTCATGAAGATCATTTCCTCAAATTTTGCCTAAACCAAAAGTCAACTTTTTACTCCAAAAAGTCAAACTTTCTAATTTTCTTCAAAATATAACACTTTCACTAATTATTTCTTACTTTCAACTTCCATTTCAATCTTCTCATCCACCTAAACTTTCATAACCAAGACTAATCTTTAAATTCATCAAAACCAATAAATTCCTTTTCTCATCAATTTCCTCAAGGCGTAAAAACTTCTATAACATAATTCATATCCGAAAACACTCATTGAATTCATTTCATATCTCTAATTTGCCACTTAAGGGTCGGGGTCCAACAGTAGGTCCTAACACAAGGTTAAAATTCTATCTCTTCTGAGGGGTATATTATATATATATATATGTGTGTGTGTGTGTGTGTGTGTGTGTGTGTGTGCATTGCTTTGAATTTGGAATCCAATATGTTGGGGTTGTATTGATGGGTGATTGTTTGATGATACAAGAGGAAAGTTCTGGAGAAGAAGCAATGACAGTATCTGGGGGAATAAGCATTGGTTGATACTTTGTGAAAGATTCCTACAAAGGGTTCGGTGAGACCATAAAACTCACTAGGATAAGCGGTATTATTGAACCAAATAAAGCAACAAGTAATGAAACCAAAAATGGATAAAGCGCTAATGAGCATATTGAACTATCCATGTGGTTGAGAGCCCTCACAGCCCAGGCACAATGACGCAATTATCAGGGGCGGAACTATCCATATCCAGCTCATCCTTTAGAACCATATCACATCCCGGATCTGATGAAATAGGATGGTTAAAGCTAAAGTTCCATTAAAGAACGTCCAAGGCTCTGAAAAGATCACTCAGGAAATACCACATCTAGAAGGGTATTTTTGTCAATTTTGTAACGCCTTAGCGACATACCCGAGTGGTCATGGGATTCGAGCGGTCCGGGGGGGACCACCATGGCTCCTCTTTGTAGAATATAATGAAAAATGGTAGAAATAGAAATTGAAATCTGAAAGATGTAAATCCATTGGAAAATCCAAAATACGTATGTCGGATGAAATGATGGTTGTTATATATATATATATATATATATATATATATATATTCATTTGTGAATCAGCTTCCACCTTGATAGGGTGGTTGTAGCATCTCACTCCCACAAGACCCGAACCCGATATCGATGGTGATATCCGGGCCCGTGCCTCACGAGGGTGGTATGCTAGAGGGGTCAAATCAGTTTAAAACTCGGAAAGACTTTTTTTTTAAAACAAATAGAGTGCGCAGATATTAGTAACAATTTTGGGCCCGCGATACGGAAACATTTTCAATCCAAATACTATTTCAGTACTCAAATCAGTTCATATACATATATTCATAGCCAAATTAGGTCCAATACAATATCAGTACAATTTTGCGAAAATACAAATTTACACATATAATTCAGAATGACTCAAATACAGACGTGAGACTGATCCCGACCTCGCACTCTGACTTTCTTGCAGTAACCATACTCCCGTTTGTCTAACGGGGTACTCGTCAATTCCTGAAAAGATAAGATCTCAAACTTCAATTTTCATGAAGAACTCAACATCCAATTCGATCTCTAACAATTTCAAAACTGTTATGCAAGTTTCTGCCAAATCAGAATGTACAGCAAATCCGCCAATCCAGCTAGGTTTCATTCAATGCATGAAAACAGTCAATAGTCATCAGTCCATAACTCCTACTATACATATCGAAAAATTGCAAAATCAGTGGAATTGGAAAGATAACTTAATAGGCTTCAACTTTCATTTAGTCCATTTGTTCTAATTCCTTCTCAATTAATTTAGAAAAATTAGCAAAACTCTAGGTTATGGTTTCGGGTACTATTCATTCCAGTCAATAGCAGTAACTTTCCAAGCCATATTGCAACCTCTTAAAGCTAAAATTGGACAACACCTATTTCACACAAAAATGTAGCCAACATCCCAAAGTTTAATTGGGCACAAACCTCACCTCATTTTCTCACCTACACAATTAGTTATGATCAAAACATTTCAATAGGTTAAACACCAAATTTTCCAGATTTCATCTTTACCTCTTCCTCTTCCATTCTAACACTTTACCTACATCAATATACATTCATTTACACCTCCAATTCAGCCACAAACTCAACACAACAATTAGTTGTATACTTACACAAAAGTTGGCAGCAAACATATACACAATTCCCATACTTTATTTCCATTCATTACACATCATAAACATCATTAGCAACCTTACTTTCACATTCTTTACCTACTCTATCCATTTTCCTCACACAAGCATGCATTAAACCCATTCAAATCTACCACTTTCATGATCAAATAAATGCTTAAAGGATCTCCATGAATGCTTCTAACTACCAAAAGCATAAAAACAAACATCAATACTCACCTTAAACAAGTTCAAGCTATCAATACTCCTTAATTCTTCAAGTTCACACTTCTTCTTCTTCACTCCTCACCCACGGTTATCATAAGCATCTTAAACAATATTATCAATTCAAGGTTTAAACTAGGTCTTGGCTGTGACTAGTGAGGAAGCAAGCAAATACTAAGTAGAACTTATATGGGAGGAAGAGGAATTGTCGAAGGAGAAGAAACACAATGAAAGGGAATTTGCAAGTTTCGGATGAGAAGAGAAAGTGTCTTCCAAATGAATGTGTTTTTAACTTTAACAATAAGAAAAGTCGTGGATGATGGATAAAGAAGAAGACAAAAGCATTAAATATGCTAAGACACTTGGCCTATTAAGGGAAAAAGACAAAATCAAGCTAATCCTATGTAATTAAGTGCTAATCCCAATTAAGCTCTAATCATGGCACTAAAATAATTCCCTATCATCATTTATCCACTAATCTCATGCCATTAGGCAATCCTTTTCAGTACAAAACAGCTCACTCACTCACTCAGTTGGAATTTTCCGGTCCGGGCAAGAACTCCGAAAAATTCCAGAAAAATTCTCATAAATTCCTAAAAATGTAAAACACTCGATGGCGCACTCCGAATAATTTTCCAAACCCAAAAATCACACTAATCCTAATAAAATTGTCTTAGGCACGAAAACCGGGAATGTCATGTATGCATGTACAGTAAGTTCCTGTGCACAATTGTGATTATGTAGCAATCCTATTATGCATGAGCAGTCCTATGAAATCCCAATCTAGCACATCATATGTCAATTTACTATTCTACCCTTCCAATTGAGGGTGAGATGTTACAGTGGTGCTTTAAGCAATTAAACTACAATCCCAAGGGAATGAAATAAAGTATACAACATACATATTTCTCAGGATCTTTTACTTTTTTTCATCTTGTGGGAGTTGGAATTAATTCTTGTTTATATACTTCTAGCCATGTGGGGAGGAAAGAAGCAGTTGTATTCAACTACAAGACACCATTGATATTGACCCATTTGTTTTTATTATTTTTATTTGAATATTAATTATTTAATTCCTTATTAACATTAACGAATTACCTTCAGGATTTATTATCATTTTTTGCATGACCCCGAAAATTTAGAGTCAGTATAAATTCTCCCAACTTATGGCCCACCAAAGGTATAACTACAAAAATAAGGTGAAGTCATTCAAACTTGAATTTTGATTTGATTAATAATCAGTTTTATCTTTTCTCCCTCCTTTAGAAGAATAAAACAAACGTAGGCAGTCTATTATTGTTAGATTAATTTTCAAAATAATCTTTTTTAGCTTAATGTATAGCAATTTAGGCCTTGCTCAAGAGAATCTACTTAGTAAACATAAATATACACATCAATAGACAAAAAAAGATCTATACGCTCTAGAGGAATAGTAAAAAAGATTACGATATTAGGGAATTATAAAAAAAAAGGGGGTTTTTTTGGAGAGGAGGGTCAAACTAATTATATGGACTATTATATATATATATATATATATAATATTTTACCAAGTTTCATCTTAGTCAGATTAATCAACATTTATATGTTTCAATGAAACAACAAGATGTTATTTGTAACAAGTAGTTATGTTGGTTGGTTAATTGGTCACATTTTATTCATGAAATGGGTTGGATTGAGAAGCATTTCCCTAAATTCAATTTTTTGAAAAATAGGAGGATAAAAAAACCAATTGAAAGTTTTTAATTTATCAATCATTATAAATTATAGTTATAGACGTTACTAAGAAACATAGAGTAATAAACATAGTATAGATTGAAAAAGAAAGCAATTTATCATCCATGGCATCTACCTATCCTCCTATGATTCCGAATCAAAAGATTCCTTAGACAACTCTTGAAAAATAAAATTGTCAAGCCCTCTCCTATAAAAAAAATGAGTAAATGCAGCTAATTTTTGTGTACCTCTAATTGGCTTACTCTTCTGTATCTCATATGGGTTTTATAAAAATTGCTTAAAGAAAAGAAAGAATTAAGACAGATACAAATAAAGTTAAAAGATTAAGCATAATAAATATTTTGTTCTTGAAAATAATTGTAATTTGATTGAGTTATAAATAGTCTATTTATGATAGAAAGTATGGATATAAAATATTAGGAAGTTAGCGTAAAAACCATTCTTTAAACTTATAAATTCCCCCAATAAAAAATCCTTTAATTCTCTCAACTCAAAAAAGAATAGAAAAATCCGATTTTCATACAATATTTTAATTGAATTTGATATTATAATCAATAAATTCTGTTTAATTCTATATCTATGGCTACGCAAAGTGTTGAAGGGAGTTCTAGATCTGGTCTAAGGCGAAATGTTGTGGAGGATTTATTGAAACCCTTGAATTCGGAATATGGTAAAGTAGCTCCTGAATGGGGAACTACCCCTTTAATGGGGGTTGCAATGGCTCTATTTGAAAAAATGAGTCAATGTTGCTAATTTTCGTGTACCTCTAATTAAAAATTTTGCATAAAAAGCATCTATGTAATCTCGATTATAAGACCAATCTTATATCCTATTTAGTACTTTGTCCAAAAGAATTCTTTTAAGTCCTAGGTTTCTATTTTTTCAAATGAATAATTTGAAGACCTGTTGGTTTCAACAGCTGATTGCAAAGTGGATCATTCGACCCTTTCAATTCATCCCCCAAAAAGTGGATCCCACTCGTATAGCTTTGAATAAATTAAATACATACATTAAGATACGAAGGTTTCTTATTCCACAACAACAAAAGTACTTTTTCACTCTTTTCTATACTAGGGATTTCACTTGGAAAAGAAAATGTTCCATAACCATGGGTTCGGGTCCATAACCATGGGTTCTAATGTATGAGATCTTATAGCTAGTATTACACAAAAGAAATCAATTATAGACATTAATATAATTAGATCTATTCTTCATAGACAAGTATCATTAAACAATTAAAGAATCAATTTTTTTATATTTTTATTTTCATTAATAAAAAGTTTATTATTTTATTATTAATTATATAAAAATATTATTATTATATCCCTATCATTTTATGATATAGGAATGGGAAAAATACCCCAATTAATCTCTTACTTTAGGTCTCTTTACCGAGGTGACAGGCAACAATAGGGTTTACCCTTTGCTAGATTATATCCCATTTACACATATATAAGTAGAATATAATGAAATTGATAGGCATAGAAATTGAAATCGAAATCGAAGCGGACAGACTTTCTTTTTTTTAATAAACAGAGTAGAGTTTGAAAACTCAATAGATAATTAATGAATAGTAAAAATCATTTTTTTGAACCATAGATGTCTTTCACAAGGAAAAATAGCCAATTGTAGCTCGAATAGTTTGTAGAGGAACCCTCCCTTCTCAAATCCATTCAAAGCCTTCAACTGATATTCCCTTAGGCACGGCCATACATAACATTGAAATCACACTTGGAAAGGGTGGACAATTAGCTAGAGCGACAGGTGCTGTAACAAAACTAATTGCAATACAATCCCCTCGTGATACCTTTTTTTTACAATTTTTAGCTTGATAAGGGGATCAAATGGTATAGTTATTTTGTTGGTAGTTGGAGGATTATAAACATGACTATTGCTTTCCAATTGGCTATTTTTGCATTAATTGTTACTTCCTCAATCTTATATGTATGATACTAAATCTAAATATAGTTGGAATAATTACATCAATAGTTGTATTGATAGTTATCTTCGCTCGCGAATCTGTATTGAGAGCTCTATTTTAAGTGGGGCTATATTTTTTATTAGAGATTACAATATTTCTCACTCAACGACGGAACTTTGCTCATTTCTTTTTTTAAGGATTGACGAATTGATCGCAACTTTGAACCTGTTTTTTTCATTACTCCTCTTAACTAACTGAAACAAGAGATCCAATACTTTAGGTATGAATCAATTGGATTCTACCATACATATTGATTGAGTTGAACATGTCATGCTTAAACTTAATAAAGTATTCCTTTTTCTTTTCGTTCCATACACTTCATAGTCGCTTAGAGTTCATTTCAAGAAATATATCCATCCATACCCCCTTGCGTCAATCCCACGAACCTCTTATCCATTCTCATTCGATCACGACTGTTGGACCCCGAATGTTTTTCAATTATTATTGATTGATTTGTTTCATTATTTTTAGAATTGAGTCATTAATTTGATGGGTATAAATAGAGATTTGAAATTGGATGGAAATATTTGAATTAAGTTAGAGTTAATATGATGTTTAAGAAGATTAAAGGAGTTAGGAGGTAAATGAAAGAAGGGGCAAAATGGGAAGTCCAAAGGAGAGGAGGGGAATTTTTGGAAGGACAAGACCAAAATGTGGTCTTATTTAAGAAGAAGAAGAAAAACGTGAAATGGGAAGAGAAATAAGAAAGAGAAAGAAGAGAGATTTCGGTGGTTGAGAGAAAAGAAGAGAGTTAAGTTAGGGTTTCTTCATTTCTTAGCTTTTGAGAGAAATTTTGAAGTGGTTCAAGAAAAGAAAAAGGTAGAGAAAGAGAAGAGCTTCCATTTGAGCCAAAGATCTCTTCATTTGGTGAAGAACCAAGGTAAGATCACTTAAATCTTTTGGAATTTTTTAAAGAATTTTAGTTCATAAAGTTTAGAAAATCCATGGGTTTAAGTATTCTAGTACCAATTTTAGTGATTGCGCTTTGTGGGATTTTCAATTGAAAACCCTATTGAGTGATTTTTTTTTTGTTGTCTAAAGGGGATCAAAGAGGCAAGAGGAACAAGAGAAGAGGCATTTTGAGCAAGTCTTTAAGCAAGGAAATCAAGGTGGGTTACATGTTTATAATAGAGTTATGAGCCATTAACGTTTTTACAAATCAAGAAAGTAAAATGATTTCAACTACTTCATAAATGTTACTTTTAATGCTTTTGAGTGATTTGAAAAATCTTTATATGTTTGGTATATGAATTTTGTTGACGAATTTCAAAATGAAGAAGGAAATGTTTTGAAATATTTATGATATGCCTTTAAACATGTCATGGCATTTTGTATGAACGAAAAGATGTGAAAGCATGAAAGTATGAGCAAATGAGTAAATGATTTGAGCATGATTATATGCTTTTGTTTGAGCAAGAGAGGAACCTGTTTTGTTAGTCACGTGTACGTTGACCCATAGCTTTCTCCCGACTACTCACTTGAGGCCACAAGATCCTGAGAAATTGAACTTGTTTTGTTCACGGTGTAAACTTCGATTTCTCCGTTTCATTCCATGAAACTCTCGAGTCATTTGTTTGTGCATTGCATCTTTGAAATTGTCAAGTTTGTTGCATAAATTGAGTGTTCTGCAGTGATGGTTAAATGTATATGCTATGTTGATGTGAGGAAATTTTTAACTATAAGTTTTGAATAAAAAGATCGTGAAATTGACTGAGAATTTGAAAATAATGTGTTTTATAAATTTACTATGACTTTTATAAGACAAGAAGCATTTCAAAGATTTTGCTTATTCTTTATTATAAACTTGTTACCCATGAGCTTTCAAGCTCACCCCCTTTTATCCCCTCTTCAAGTAATAGCTAAGAGATCAAGAGATCAAGAGCCTAAGGGAATATCTCCATATTTGTTTATTTTGTATTCAAAGTTGATTTTGGGAAAGCAACAAGTTTGTTGTTCAAGACCCTTTTTTAATTTGAGATTTTGAGATGATGATGTCATATGGCTTGGAATGCCATTAAAAATTTGTAAAATTTTATTCTTTTGATGTTAATGAATTGTGAATAGTGCATGGATGATGTGAGTTGAAGTTAGACATACGTGAAGGAGTAATCAACTTGAGTTAACGATTTTGCAACATAAATCTACAATATATATACATATACATATATATATATACATATATATATATATATATACATATACATATACATATACATATATATATATATATATATATATATATATATATATATATATATATATATATATATATATATATATATATATATATATATATATATATATATATATATATATATATATATACATATATACATGTACATATATATATATGTATATACATGTACATATATATATATACATATACACATATACATATACATATACATATATATATATATATATACATATATATATGTGTATGTATGTATGCATAACCTAGATACTATTACATATACATATATACATATACATATACACATATACATATACATATATGTATATATGTATATGTATATATGTATATATATACATATACACATATACATATACATATACACATATACATATACATATATATATATATATACATATATATATGTGTATGTATGTATGCATAACCGAGATACTATTGAAAGGCAGATAGGAATTATGACTGATCAAATGTAGTTGAAGGTGATAAGGCAAATGAATTGACATTTAAAGAGTTTAATGAAGTCAATTTGGTAACTGAATGGTTAAGCTCAAGACATTCCAAGTTTACGAAATGCAATTTCAAGTCTTCCATAGAATAAAAATCATGTTCTGAGTTCAAGGGAAAATCTGGAATGATCTTGGTTGAATTTGATAAAGTTGTCTCCATGGAAGTTGTAGATTATCTTTCTAGCTTTCCAACGGCATATAGTATGAAATTTTCAGATATCGGAGTCAAAATGTATGGTCCCTATAAGTGGAGATGCTCGATGTATCGTCTAGTGATGACGTGTCACTGGTAAGGACGCATCGTCTGGTGAGGACGTATTAGTACAAGAGTTGGATTCTAGAACTGGTGCCTAACGGTTATGGTATCAGAGCAAGAGTTGGGTTCCGGAATCGATGCCCAACAACGACGGTGGGGGAGCAAGTCAAAATAGAAAAACTCACATTGGGTTTAGGGATAATCAACCTCAAACTGATGAACTTTCTCTTTTTTTTTGGAATTGTAAAAGACTCGAAGTCATAAAGCATTTGGTAAATTTGGATGAATTATCAGTTGTGTTCAAACGAGTGTTAATAAGAAATCAACAGGTATTCTAAATATAGTAATCAAAAAAATTGACACAATATGCCTAGTTAATAGGAATTGAGAAAATTTTGTCCTTATTGTTACAAGCATATGATTCACGGGGAAATCAAAAAATAAATGCAACCGATTCCCCGAGGGCTAAATTTTCAAGGAAGATGAAAACTAGCATACTAACAATACTATAATGAGGATTCGAAATATCACACATTGATCAATCAAAGAGAGATTCAACAACTAAAACTAAAACAAAGATTGATTCTCGAACGAGGAAAAGGATCCAATGACTTCGAAAGAATTGAACGAGGAGTCATATGAGGTGAAAATCTCATGTATAGTTCTGTAGACTAGTAGTATAGGTGATTTATCTGTCAACTTTTCATGAACGGTTTAGAATATTACAAAGATTTCATAGTGATAACTCTTGATCTCTCTCAATATCTCTCTTAATTAGAAAATCCAAGATTTGAATTGATGTCCTTACATTGATTCCTCCTAAATTGGATTCAGATCCTCCTTTTCTTCTGAAAAAAAAGGAAAAAGCAAGATTTTCTTTAGTGGATGCCTCTTGTTCCTATTTAGTCCCCTTCGTTCCAGAAGTTGTTTCTATCTCTACATCTATTTCTTCCTCCCTTTCTTCTGTTTCTGAGGTTTCTTGTAGTTTTTAGTAAATTGGGTAACGATATTCTACCTAAAGAGTAGAAACAGGTAATAAATAAGAGAATACTAAAGATTCAAGCTATAGAATTTCTCAATTCTGACACAAGGTACTTATTCGATCGAATATATATATAGGAGCTTGTACATGTTATGCAATACCCCTTGTGAATATTCCACCCATATGAAACGTTCTTAATGTTAGTTGAGTACCCGGCCCTCCAATGGTATTATGATTTTATCTAATCTATTGGAGGCCTATTTTAGCATCACAAACTTTTTTGTTTTCACACTGGGGAGCTCTTAACATTATTAAAGTTATGAAAGAATACGAAAAACAAGGTTACATTTGACGATCTTAGATGGGTCGATATCAATGGTGTCACATTATTTCAATGAATCATTTCTTCGAACTAAAGAAGATTATGTAAACACTTATTCAAAATCTCACTTATCAAATTCCAGCTATGAGACTAGAAATTGATCCCTATGATTGAAGTTATATACTATATAATATAGACCTTATTCACATAAGTAATGGAGAACACATAAAAGCTTTGGAATATTATTTTCGGGCACTAGAATAAAACCCCTTCTTACCACAAGCTTTTAATAACATGGTCGTGATCTGTCATTGCATGCGATTTCTTATTTCTATCTCATAGTCCCTTATTTATTTTCTTATTTCCATATATTACTTTACGTCGAGCTATTCTTTTTTTTGTTATAGACAAATTCTACATATTTTCATATACAAATATAGGATTTATGATTTCTGAATTTATTTAGAAGTAATTCGCAAGATCGGGCACCTTTTCTTTACTATTTAAAATGACAAAAGTGTAGCTAGTTCAATATATATATATTATGTACAATAAATAGAATGATATTTTCATCTCATATCTTTCTATGAATGTTTATTATATTATTAAAGAAAAGAGAAAATAATAACATCATTTTAATTAAGAACAATTTCAAGTTCAAAGTTGTTATGAGAAAATATATAATATGCAATGAAAATCATACATGAAGCCTTATTTTTATTCAACTTGATTTTATCTTTTAGTTTTTTATTTACGTGAGAATATAAACTTCCATATATTGTTAATATAAATACATACTAAATCATACTCAAATAAATCCAATTTAATATGATTCTAATATGACGATTAACATTTAAAAGAAAATAAGGTTTATAAATTTAAAATATTATTTGTAGTATATAGTATTTGTCTTTGTAATTGATAATTACTTTTTATCAATTCAACCTCCTTCTAAGTAGTTTCTTAAATTAACAAATTAAAAACTATTAAAAAGCAAAAACAAATATTAATTAACTAGGGTGGAGCATGAGGAAGCCACGAGGGGATGCAACATAGTGACTTTGTATAAGTAAACATTGATTAATGAGATAAATTACTTGATCGTATATTACAATAAAGATATTTATGAAAAGAACAAAATTTCTATGTATATTTATTTGTGTGGGTGCTTAAAGGCTTGATTATAATTAGAGGTTAAAAGAGCACTTAAACTCTAACGTTTAGATTAAAATACAACTTGAACTTTAACGTTTTGACACATTCAAAATGGACTCTAACATTTACATAACATTCAAAATAGAGCTTAAAAAGATGAAAAATCTAACATAGTTAACTTTCAGTTAAATGTTATGTCAATTTGGACATGACATTTTTTAATATCGACTAAATCTTAGGTCACTTAATTAGATTTAATCTAATTACTAGTTAAAATTTTTTAATTACTTATAGTTATCTTGGCATGAGTTATATGTTGCGATCATGGGCAATAAGGCATTTAGGGTTCTAATCTTTTTGTTATTTGTGTAGGTAATGACAATCATCGAGGAAGATGGTTGGATTATTGTGATTAGTGGTTATGCTCTAAAGTCAACGATGTTATATGTTATATTTTGGGACCTCTCATGTTACGTAAATTTGTGGTGATAATGAGAGGCAAACATAACTTGAAAATAGTTGTTTTTTATACAAATGAGAACAACGCAACAGAAAGAGGGAGAAGAAACACATAAGAGAGAATTTGAGAAGACAATTATATTCTGTTATAGCCTGGAGATATAGTCGTTAGTGTTTGATTATATGCATGTAATAGTAAGAGATATAATGTATGTTGGAACACAATTACATCTCTAGAGTCTTATTTATACGTTGCATATTAAAACTATTTATGTGTCATTATTTAAGCCGTCCTATTCATTGCTTCTCACATCTATTTTGTCTTCTGTGTTTACTATATAACAATTTTCTTCCCCTTAACATCTTTGTCCACCAAATTGATGTATGGAAATTGTTTCTACAATTCAAACAAGTATTCCCATATTGCATTCGACTTTTCCCCTTCCGACCACTATACTAATACTTGAGTAATAGCACGATTATTCCTCTTTACCAATCTTCTTCCCAAAATTGCCACTGGAACGCATTCAACAGGGGTGAGGAAGTTTGGTAACGAACCAAAAATTCTGCCTTGAACTCTATATGCCTTTTTTTAGTTCTCCTTTGGAGTGAGTGCTATTTTTATGGTTGTAGCTTCAAAAGAACCATTTCATCTACATCAAATTCTTTATCTGATCTCTTTGCGTTTACGTACTGCTTCATAGGATTTTGTGCTCTCTGTAAGTGGAGTTTTGTTACATTAATCATTGCTTCCTGACTCTTAAGGACTTGACCCACTTCCCACATTTTAGAATCCCCTGTTATATAAGGTGTATAAACTGATGATGAATATCTATACAACACTTCAAATGGTGTAGAATTAATAATTGAATGATATGTCGTGTTATACCACCACTCTGTTAGAGGAATCCATTTACTCCATTTCTGTGGTGACTCACAGTAGAAGCAACATAGGGTCTTAAAGATTTTGTTTATCGCTTTTGTCTGACCATCCGATTGTAAATGATAAGTATTTGAATGCTTCAAACTTACTCCTTGCAATCACAACAATTTCTACCAGAATTTACTAAAAAAATATGATCTCTTTCTCTAATTATCGACTGTGATGTTTCATATAACTTGAACAGTTGACTGCAAAACAATTATGCAATGTCATTAGCAGAATATGGGTGCTTCACTGAAGTAAAATGAGAATATTTCATAAATATGTCGATAATTATCAAGATAACTGATTTGCCTTTTCAAACCAGCAACCCTTCTATAAAATCAACACTAATCTCCCTCCAACTTCCTTTAGGAATCTTAATTGGTTATAACAGGCCCCAATAGGTTGCATTGTCATATTTATTTTCCTGACACACTTTGCAATTCTAAACATAAACTGGAACATCTCTGATTAATCCCTTCCAATGGAACATGCTCTGTAATGTTTTCGTGGTCGCCATTACAACTACATGACTACCCACAACATCATTGTGACTGGTACTAATTATCTGTTCCCCGAGTGCCTTGTTAGCTCCTACCACCAGTTAACCTTTCCACTTTAACAATCCTCCCTTCCATTCATAAGTAGTCAATTTAAGAGTTCCAGACTCTAACCTTTTGACGACGTCCTGGTTTGATTGATCTTCCACCCAATTTCTTTTAATATCTTCCAATAGTCCTCTATGCAATTGTGTTATAGATAGCATCTGTAGCTTTGCGCTAGAGATTTATGAGAGAGCATCTGCAGCTACATTTTCTTTGCCACTCTTATATTGAATTTCGAAGTCATAACCTAGTAACTTAGGTAACCATGATTGTTGTAGAGGAGTTGATAGGCGTTGCTCTAACAGATACTTGAAGCTTCAGTGATCCATTTTAACCATGAAGGGTTTACAACTCAAGCATTGGTGCTAATATTTGATAGCTTTAATTAAGGCCAAGAATTCCTTCTCATACGTGGATAATCCCTGATGTCTTCTTGCTAACGATTTACTGAGGAAGGCAATTGGGTGACCCTCCTATTGTAACATAACCCCTATTCCCAAGCCACTAGCATCCACTTCCACCACGAACAGTTTAGAGAGGTCTGGAAGAGATTGTAGCATCCCACTCCCACAATGATCCGAACCCGATATCGATGGTGATATCTGAGTTCGTGCCCTGCGAGGGTAGCATGCTAGAGCACTCAATCATTCAATAGTCAGTATAGATTTTTTTCTTACCTTCTCTTGAAATCACAAACACACACAATGCGGAAGTCAATCATCACATACAGTCAATAATAGTTTCAATGGCCACTTGGGCCTTTCATAAATAAAAAGCACTTAAGTTAGTTTGACTTTACAAATGACATAATCATTTGTACAAAAGTTCATAATACACAATGTTATAAAGAAATAAGAAAACACTAATGCAGATGCGGACTGATCCCGACCTCTAACCTTCACTTGAATGTTGTAGGTATACTCCTGTTGGCCTAACGGGGTATTCTGTTAATCTTGAAAAATAGTAGCAAATTTTGGGTGAGTTTTGCGAACTCAGTGAGTGACCATCATCGATGGCTCACTCATCACATAACACATACAATTCACATAATTCACATCAGTTCATTAACAATCATAATGAATCACATACACTTAATCATCCATTTCACCTATTACATGCAACACATTTTGTATTTAGAAATCATTCATATCATGAATATGCAGTGCATATGAGACTCCCTTTTCAATTGTTATTTTGTTGTGACCGAGTGCCTAAACTGTCCCGTATCTTTTGGATACCTAGCTTATTGATAACTGTCTCATATATGGCTCATTTATAACTGTCCCATATATGGCTCATTAAACGTTGAGCCTGAGGCTCTTAATCACTTTTGAGCTCGAAACTCTTTTTCACTAGTTGAGCTTATAGATCTGATCGGTGGTTACTCTAGTCACAACGGCCATTATGTTTCATTCATTCATGCAATGGAATGCATAACTTACATTGCGTGCACTTATTCAATCACATTCACTTATCATCGGACCGTAGTCCGAGATTCAACATATGGTTGATCATTCACTCTTTCCCTTACATGCGATGCACATTTCGAAAACACTTAGTTCATCTTATTCACATATAATGAACACTTCAATAATTCAAATCAATCATCACAATCATCGGACCTTCTGTCCGGAATCCAAACACAGTCATAACACATTCTTAAAATCACCCAGAAGGTATGTAATACAGATTTTCAAATAACAAACAATAAGGGGAGACCATCTAGGTCTACTCATAGTACGCTCTAGATTAGAATTTGTTTTCAAGTTCTGAGAACGCCTGAATGTGGATATTTGACCTGCACAACCTATTTATGCAAGACACACACTGCACACTCATCAATAATTGCACACGTAAAAACATTCATGTATGCACAATTGTAATAATAGACCATGTATAATGCATGCTCAATGACAATCCCGGGCATATGTTCTAGAACACATATTATGCTCATTCCCATTTCATAATTCATATGTTTCTATTTTTCTTAGCTTTACACTTCATTTGTACATAATCTTTCTAAACTCTCCTTTCAATCTTTACCTTTTTCATATGTCTAGCTTATTCATAAGTTTACACCTCAAGAACACTTAGTTACTTTATATCATAACTTAATTTCTCATCATCTCTTTTCTAACCTCATATGATCTCAAAATATCCAAATCATTATCTAATAGAAATCCAATAGAAAATCCCATAATGCAAAATCACTAAAATTGATTCTAGAACATTTAAACCCAAGAATTCTCTAAACTCCATAAACTAGAATCTTTACAAAAATCCAAAGATTCAATTGATCATACCTTGATTCTTCACCAAATGAAGAGATCTTCAGCTCAAATGGAAGCTCTTTTCTTCCTCTACCTTATTCTCTTCTTGAACAACTTCAAAATCTCTCTTGAAGGCCAAAGAAATTAAAACCCTAGCTTGTTTTTCCCTTCCTTCTCCCTTTCATTTCTTTTTCATGTTCTCTCTCACTTATCTCTTTTCTAACCCACTCATTTTACTTCTCTAGAATCTTCTCATTCACATTTCTCCTTTATTTATAGGCAAGACAACACTTCTTCTTCCATTTATGCCCTTAATGAGTGAGAATTGTCCCATTTACCCTTTTATTTGTTCCTTATGTCTTTTATACTTAAGTGTCTTACCAAAAGCACCCTTGTACATTCTAACATAACACTTTCTTCTAAAAGACTCTTCTCTATTGTCTTACGTTTCTATTGACACCAAAAGCATTCAATTTGATTCAGTAGTGTGAAAGTTATACTCCAATATGGACTACTTTTATTTCGAGACAGTACTCTATACTCAACTTCCATCCAAAACTTGAAACTCTTAGAGTTCGATTCAGAAATCATCCATTTCACATATTACATTCAACACATTTTGTATTCAGAAATCATTCGTATCATGAATATGCAGTACATATGAGACTCTCTTTCTAATTGTTATTTTGTTGTGACCGAGTGCCTAAACTGTCCCGTATCCTTTGGATACCGGGCTCATTGATAACGGTCTCATATAGGGCTCATTTATAACTGTCCCATATAGGGCTAATTAAACGTTGAGCCTGAGGCTCTTAATCACTTTTGAGCTCGAAACTCTTTTTCACACGTTGAGCTTATAGCTCTGATCAGTGGCTAGTCTGGTCACAACTGCCATTATGTTTCATGCATTCATGCAATGGAATGCATCACTTACATTGTGTGCACTTATTCGATCACATTCACTTATCATCAGACCGTAGTCCAGCGTTCAACATATGGTTGATCATTCACTCTTTCCCTTGCATGCAATGCACATTCCGAAAACACTTAGTTTATCTTATTCACATATAATGAAGACTTCAATGATTCAAATCAATCATCACAATCATCGGACCTTCTGTATGGAATCCAAACATAGTCAAAACACATTCATAAAATCACCCAAAAGGCATGTAATACAGAATTTCAGATAACAAATAATAAGGGGAGACCATCTAGGTCTACTCACAGTACGCTCCAAATTAGAATTTGTTTTCAAGTTCTGAGAACGCCTGAATGCGGACACTTGACCTGCACACCTATTTATGCAAGACACACTCTGCACACTCATCAATAATTGCACACGTAAAAACATTCATTTATGCACAATTGTAATAATAGACCATGTATAATGCATGCTCAATGACAATCCCGGGCATATGTTCTAGAACACATATTATGCTCATTCCCATTTCATAATTCATATGTTTCTATTTTTCTTAGCTTTACACTTCATTTGTACATAATCATTCTAAACTCTCCTTTCAATCTTTACCTTTTTCATGTGTCTAGCTTATTCATAAGTTTACACCTCAAGAACACATAGTTACGTTATATCATAACTTAATTTCTCATCATCTCTTTTCTATCCTCATATAATCTCAAAATATCCAAATCATTATCTAATAGAAATCTAATAGAAAATCCCATAATGCAAAATCACTAAAATTGATTCTAGAATATTTAAACCCAAGCATTCTCTAAACTCCATAAACTAGAATCTTTACAAAAATCCAAAGATTCAATTGATCATACCTTGATTCTTCACCAAATGAAGAGATCTTCAGCTTAAATGGAAGCTCTTTTCTTCCTCTACCTTATTCTCTTCTTAAACAACTTCAAAATCTCTCTTGAAGGCCAAAGAAATTAAAACCCTAGCTTGTTTTTCCCTTCCTTCTCCCTTTCATTTCTTTTTCATGTTCTCTCTCTCTTATCTCTTTTCTAACCCACTCATTTTACTTCTCTATAATCTTTTCATTCACGTTTCTCCTTTATTTATAGGCAAGACAACACTTCTTCTTCCATTTATGCCCTTAATGAGTGAGAATTGTCCCATTTACCCTTTTATTTGTGCCTTATGTCTTTTATACTTAAGTGTCTTACCAAAAGCACCCTTGTACATTCTAACATAACATTTTCTTCTAAAACACTCTTCTCTATTGCCTTACGTTTCTATTGACACCAAAAGCATTTAATTTGATTCAGTAGTGTGAAAGTTATACTCCAATATATCCGGACTACTTTTATTTCGAGACAGTACTCTATACTCAACTTCCATCCAAAACTTGAAACTCTTAGAGTTCGATTCAGAAATCATCCATTTCACATATTACATTCAACACATTTTGTATTCAGAAATCATGCATATCATGAATATACAGTGCATATGAGACTCTCTTTCCAATTGTTATTTTTTTATGACCGAGTGCCTAAACTGTCCCGTATTCTTTGGATACCAGGCTCATTTATAACGGTCCCATATAGGGCTCATTTATAACTGTCCCATATAGGGCTCATTAAACGTTGAGCCTGAGGCTCTTAATCACTTTTGAGCTCGAAGCTCTTTTTCACACGTTGAGCTTATAGCTCTGATCGGTGGCTAGTCTGGTCACAACTGTCATTATGTTTCATGCATTCATGCAATGGAATGCATCACTTACATTGCGTGCACTTATTTGATCACATTCACTTATCATCAGATCGTAGTCTGGCATTCAACATATGGTTGATCATTCACTCTTTCCCTTGCATGCAATGCACATTCCGAAAACACTTAGTTCATCTTATTCACATATAATGAACACTTCAATAATTCAAATCAATCATCACAATCATCGGACCTTCTTTATGGAATCCAAACACAGTCATAACACATTCATAAAATCACCCAAAAGGCATGTAATATAGAATTTCAGATAACAAACAATAAGGGGAGACCATCTAGGTCTACTCACAGTATGCTCCAGATTAGAATTTGTTTTCAAGTTCTGAGAACGCCTGAATGCGGACACTTGACCTGCACAACCTATTTATGCAAGACACACATTGCACACTCATCAATAATTGCACACGTAAAAACAATCATTTATGCACAATTGTAATAATAGACCATGTATAATGCATGCTCAAGGACAATCCCGGGCATATGTTCTAGAACACATTTTATGCTCATTACCATTTCATAATTCATATGTGTCTATTTTACTTAGCTTTACACTTCATTTGTACATAATCTTTCTAAACTCTCCTTTCAATCTTTACCTTTTTCATGTGTGATCGCCGCTCTGTCGATTCGACCTTAAGATCGATCCTTAGAAACCGGTCAAAAATAATAAATTCCAAGATTGCAGTATAGGATGCAACCTCGGGTCATCTCACTTAATTGGAACCTAATGAAATGGACCTAAACTAGCCTATATGTCATAAAATGCAAGTGAAATCAGTGAGGAAAAGGGGGTTTTGTTTGAAAACATTAACTACACTAAAAAGCATGTAAAAAGTATTTTTGGATTCTTAGAAATATAAAAAGAAAATACTAAAACAAGTGATAAAATTCTCTTGAAAACGAGCTTTGGCTATCACAGCTCAAAACTAAGTGTGAATGGTAAACCTTAAAGAACTCACTTTAAGTCCAGGGTCTTGATCGATGGACTCCTGTCACTCTCGATTCCATTTCTCAAGTCCCCATTAGGTGCTCTTGAGCCCTAGAACGTTAAAGGATTCTTTAAGTCCGGGATCTTGATCAATGAACTCCATTGCTCAAGATCCCGTTAAGCTCATCTTAGTGTATGCGGTGGGATTAGAAATCACTAAGTTTTAATGGTAAACCTTAAAGAACTATCTTTAAGTCCAGGGTCTTAATTAATGGACTCCTGTCACTCTCGACTCCATTTCTCAAGACCCCATTGAGTGCTCTTGAGCCTCAGAACCTTAAAGGGCTCTTTAAGTCCAAGATCTTGATCAATGAACTCCATTGCTCAAGATCCCATTAAGCGCATCTTAGTGTGTGTTGTGGATTAAAAATCACTAAGTTTGAAATGATAAACCTTAAAGAATTATCTTTGAGTCCAGGGTCTTGATTAATGGACTCCTGTCACTCTCGACTCCATTTCTCAAGACCCCATTAGGTGCTCTTGAGCTCTAGAACGTTAAAGGATTCTTTAAGTCCAAGGATTTAATCAATGAACTCCATCGCTTAAAACCCTGTTAAAAACATCTTAGTGTGTGTGGTGGGATTAGAAATCACTCAGTTTGAATGGTAAACCTTTTGGCTATCACAGCTCAAAACTAAGTGTGAATGGTAAACCTTAAAGAATTATCTTTAAGTCCAGGGTCTTGATTAATGGACTCCTGTCACTCTTGACTCCATGTCTCAAGACCCCATTGAGTGCTCTTGAGCCTCAGAACCTTAAAGGATTCTTTAAGTCCATGATCTTGATCAATGAACTCCATTGCTCAAGATCCCGTTAAGCGCATCTTAGTGTGTGCGGTGGATTAAAAATCACTAAGTTTGAAATGATAAACCTTAAAGAATTATCTTTAAGTCCAGGGTCTTGATTAATGGACTCCTGTCACTCTCGACTCCATTTCTCAAGACCCCATTAGGTGTTCTTGAGCTCTAGAACGTTAAAGGATTCTTTAAGTCCAAGGATTTAATCAATGAACTCCATCGCTTAAAACCCTGTTAAAAACATCTTAGTGTGTGTGGTGGGATTAGAAATCACTCAGTTTGAATGGTAAACCTTAAAGAACTATCTTTAAGTCCGTGGTCTTAATTGATGGACTCTGTCACTCGACTCCATTTCTCAAGACCCCATTGAGTGCTCTTGAGCCTCAGAACCTTAAAGGATTCTTTAAGTCCAAGGCTTTAATCAATGAACTCCATTGCTTAAAGCCTTGTTAAAAGCATCTTAGTGTGTGCGGTGGATTTGTCAATGCAATGGGCCAAATGAAATCTAGCATCAACTCAATATCAAACACAACTAGGCAGATAAAAGAGAATCAACAAGATCACAAGTTGACATATATGAGACTTCATATATTTAAGCACAGAATTCTACATAAACAAACCCACAACACATTACATTGTTCAACGCTTAATTAAACTCTAATTAAGCTAATCTAACTACAAAGCAATAAACCCCAACTCGGCTGTTCATAACAATGTAGTTAAATGTGACAATGTAAACTACCAGTCCAAACAACACATTATATGTCAAACATTTATAGCTATAATCAAGTAGTTTCACTACAAATTACAAATCCCTAAACCTAGGCATTTATAAATCATAACTAAACTACAGATTAAGCTACTCCCCTTCGGTGAACTCCAGCCATCCCTGCATCTTCAACAGAAAGAAATACCAAGCCACGATAGTAACCCAAGCCTCACAACTCAGAACGACTCCAAGTCATCCATGGTGGACGGCGATGGTAAAAAAAGAAGATGAAAACTAATGCAAAAGTTATCCCTGTGGAATCCGAAGGAACCCCGGTGGTGGACGATGTTGCTTCCTCTTCTTCTCTCTTGCTCGTCGATCTCCTCTTTTCTCCCCTTCTCTCGATTCCTCTCCAGATAATGATGATAACCTAATTCGGCAGGATTTAAAGGATGGGTCACGGGCCGGGTCGGTACAGTGAGAGAAATCTCTATTTGGAGTCCGGGTATCCGTCTGCACGTCGCAACGTATAAATTAATATTCGTCGCGACGTGTGCTCTGTCTTGCTCGCCGCGACGAGATGTCTGGGACGTCGCGACGTACGATCTGGTTTGCTCGCCGTGACGTGCTGAATTGTTGACGTCGCGACGTACGATCTGTGTTGATGCGCCGCGATGTGGGAATTACATTTCGCCGCGGCATAGTTCACGCCGCGACGTGCCTTAAGGACTTCATGTCGTGTTGACTCTTCTGATCCTTCTTGACTCCTTTTCTCCTACAATATAAAATAACAATTTGTGGTATCAATTGTTCTTAGAAAAATTATGATGCAATTAATGTCAATTTGTACAATTTTACTAGCAAATTGCATAAAACATAAGCTCGCCGTAAGAGACTAATTTAAGCACAAAAATCATGAATTAAGAGTCAAAAAGTGCATTAACAACTATGAAAGTGTAGCCACTTATATATTAAACTTGAGTTCAATCAAATTCCCCCACACTTAAACCTTTGTACTCCTGGACAAAGTTTATAAAAGTCAAAAACATACAAGTGTAAAAGAAAAATCCACCCATGCTCAAAACAATAATAGGAAATTGACACAAAACACTTTCTCAAAATTCAATCAAAGCAGATTGAAAGAGTGCTAATAAAACAACCACTAAAAGAATTTAATCCAAGAGATTGGACAAAAGAGATGTCACTCAAGATAAAATGTTTGCTCTCACCTCACTTGTGTTTAGGGATATTGTAACTCTCAATCTGCTTAATCCATACTCTACCATAAGCTTGTGTCAATTATATTTCTCCACCACAAGAACTATCATTTTGAAGATCAAGAGGACTTTGAGGGTTTGTAATGTGTTGAGGGCTAGATGAATGGATGGAATGAACGAAAGAAAAGATATGAACAAATGCACTAAAATTATGAATGGATGTCAACAGTTGAACTAATAATGACTCTTTTATGTATTTATTTATTTATTCTTTCTCCTTCTCCTTTCTTTTTTTTGTTTTTTTTTTGTTGTTTTTTTTTCTGTTCCTTTTTGGAACACACTTCTTTTTTTGTTGCTCTTTTTCTTTTTCTTTTTGTTTAGGAAAAAGAAATGCAAATTAAACTAATGACATCATATGAAATGTTCGCAAGTGCTCATACATAATAAGGCTCAATGGGCTAGCAAGGGATAAGTGTTTATGGACCGTGTTTGGGAAAAGGGTCAAGAAGGAACGCCTATCACATCAACAAAAATCTAGTCCATTAAGCTTCGAGTAAGAATTGAAACAAGTTCTAGAGAAGTATGAAATAAGCAGATGCACACAAAGATTGAAGAAAAGAAATTAGCCCAAATATCCTTCCAAAGAAGGGTATTATCTCAATGAACAATCTCAAGTCTCAAAACTTAAAGTGCTACTTTGTTAGCATACCTTAATTCACTTTGAATTGAAAACATCAAAAGTAAAATGAGTCAAGACCAACTATCATTAAAAGAATGGAAGGGATTTTCATAAACTCAGGTACCACTTTGAACTTATAAGGTCTTTGAAACACAAAAGGTACAAAAGTTTCATGCGGAAGAAGTTGAATTGAGAAAAATTTTAATTCTACAAAAATGGGTGGACGTCGCGACGTGTAGCATGCACGTCGCGACGTACAGGTGATGAATGTGAGCCTCGTCGCGGCGTGTGACCTGTTGTCGCGACGAGGAACAGCAGAATGACAACAAATTTTTAAATTTACCAAGTTTTTACCAACAGAATGCAAGATTGGCTAACACATTCATAAATAAGATGTCAAACAGGCATGCAACAAGAAAGATAGATGGGGAAACAGCTCCCCCACACTTAAGCAATACATTTTCCTCAATGTTGAACAAGCAAAGGATAAGCATAAGAGAAGGAAGAAAAAAGGGCAATTCCACACAACAACAGGAGGGAAAGAGATAGAACTCAAAAGGGGGAAATTATTGAATAGAAAGGCTACTTACTAAACTAAAAGCTAAACTATTTTTCTACAAGGGTTGTTTCTCCCTGACACTTACTTAACAAACTAATGCACCAACATATATCACAAGTAATCACGAGGCTTAAGTAAGTAAACAAGTGAAAGAAAGAGACAACCTGGGAGTTATGGAGGTTCTTGATACTTCCGATAATCCTTCGACAAATGGCCATGTTATGGTGAAACAACTTCATCCATTTCCATGTCCGTGTCGGCCTCCACTAAGCCAGATTCACCTGAAATGTTTACACAAAAATAGTAAGAGTTAGGCTCAGCGAACTCTCACAGAAGGTGTAATCTGTAAAATGCTAACTATTAAAAACAAAGGAAAGCTATAAATGAAAATGCAACCTAAAAGAAAAGACTCCTAACTTCACTCAGCAACAAAATGACAAAAGCTAACTTAGAGAACCAATTCGCGGTTCCTCGAATTCACATACCAGCGCCATTTTGATCATGGCTCTGTCGATTCGACCTTAAGATCGATCCTTGAAACCGATCAAAAATAATAAATTCCAAGATTGCAGATAGGATGCAACCTCGGTCGTCTCACTTGATTGGAACCTAATGAAATGGACCTAAGCTAGCCTATATGTCATAAAATGCAAGTGAAATCAGAAGGAAAAGGGGGTTTTGTTTGAAAACATTAACTACACTAAAAGCATGTAAAAAGTATTTTGGATTTTGAAAATAGAAAAAATACTAAAACAAGTGATAAAATACTTTGAAAACGAGCTTTGGCTATCACAAACAAAACTAAGTGTGAATGGTAAACCTTAAAGAATTATCTTTAAGTCCGTGGTCTTGATTAATGGACTCTCGTCACTCTTGACTCCATGTCTCAAGACCCCATTGAGTGCTCTTGAGCCTCGTAACCTTAAAGGATTCTTTAAGTCCGGATCTTGATCAATGAACTCCATTGCTCAAGATCCCGTTAAGCGCATCTTAGTAAAAGGTGGATTAAAATCACTAAGTTTGAAATGATAAACCTTAAAGAATTATCTTTAAGTCCGTGGTCTTGATTAATGGACTCGTCACTCGACTCCATTTCTCAAGACCCCATTAGGTGCTCTTGAGCTCTAGAACGTTAAAGGATTCTTTAAGTCCAAGGATTTAATCAATGAACTCCATCGCTAAAACCCCGTTAAAAACATCTTAGTGTGTGTGGTGGGATTAAAAATCACTCAGTTTGAATGGTAAACCTTAAAGAACTATCTTTAAGTCCAGGGTCTTAATTGATGGACTCCTGTCACTCTCGACTTCATTTCTCAAGACCCCATTGAGTGCTCTTGAGCCTCAGAACCTTAAAGGATTCTTTAAGTCCAAGGCTTTAATCAATGAACTCCATTGCTTAAAGCCTTGTTAAAAGCATCTTAGTGTGTGCGGTGGATTTGCCAATGCAATGGGCCAAATGAAATCTAGCATCAACTCAATATCAAACACAACTAGGCGAGATAAAGAGAATCAACAAGATCACAAGTTGACATATATGAGACTTCATATATTTAAGCACGTAATTCTACATAAACAAACCCACAACACATTACATTGTTCAACGCTTAATTAAACTCTAATTAAGCTAATCTAACTACAAAGCAATAAACCCCAACTCTACTGCTCATAACAATGTAGTTAAATGTGACAATGTAAACTACCATCCAAACAACACATTATATGTCAAACATTTATAGCTATAATCAAGTAGCTTCACTACAAATTACAAACCCCTAAACCTAGGCATTTATAAATCATAGCTAAACTACAGATTGCTTACTCCCTTCGGTGAACACCACCATCCCTCATCTTCAACAGAAAGAAATGCACGGTGGACGGCGATGGTAAAAAGAAGATGAAAACTAATGCAAGTTATCCCTGGGAACCCCAAGGAACCCCAGGTGGTGGACGATGTTGCTTCCTCTTCTTCTCTCTTGCTCGTCGATCTCCTCTTTTCTCCCCTTCTCTCGATTCCTCTCCAGATAATGATGATAACCTAATTCGGCAAGATTTAAAGGATGGGTCACGGGTCGGGTCGGTACAGTGAGAGAAATCTCTATTTGAGTCCGGTATCCTTTTGCGTCATGACGATAAATTAATATTCGTCGCGACGTGTGCTCGCCTTGCTCGCCGCGACGAGATGTCTGGACGTCGCGACGACGATCTGGTTTGCTTTCGCCATGACGTCTTTGAATTGTTGACGCCGCGACGCACGATCTGTGTTAATGCGCCATGATGTGGGAATTACATTTCGCCGCAGCTCACCGTAAGAGACTAATTTAAGCACAAAAATCATGAATTAATAGTCAAAAAGTGCATTAACAACCATGAAAGTGTAGCCACTTATATATTAAACTTGAGTTCAATCAATGTGTCTAGCTTATTCATAATCTTACACCTCAAGAACACTTAGTTACTTTATATCATAACTTAATTTCTCATCATCTCTTTTCTAACCTCATATGATCTCAAAATATCCAAATCATTATCTAATAGAAATCTAATTGAAAATCCCATAATGCAAAATCACTAAAATTGATTCTAGAACATTTAAACCCAAGCATTTTCTAAACTCCATAAACTAGAATCTTTACAAAAATCCAAAGATTCAATTGATCATACCTTGATTCTTCACCAAATGAAGAGATCTTTAGCTCAAATGGAAGCCCTTTTCTTCCTCTACCTTATTCTCTTCTTGAACAACTTCAAAATCTCTCTTGAAGGCCAAAGAAATTAAAACCCTAGCTTGTTTTTCCCTTCCTTCTCCCTTTCATTTCTTTTTCTTGTTCTCTCTCTCTTATCTCTTTTCTAATCCACTCATTTTACTTCTCTAGAATCTTCTCATTCACGTTTCTCCTTTATTTATAGGCAAGAAAACACTTCTTCTTCCATTTATTCCCTTAATGAGTGAGAATTGTCACATTTACCCTTTTATTTGTGCCTTATGTCTTTTATACTTAAGTGTCTTATCAAAAGCACCCTTGTATATTATAACATAACACTTTCTTCTAGAAGACTCTTCTCTATTGTCTTACATTTCTATTGACACCAAAAGCATTCAATTTGGTTCAGTAGTGTGAAAGTTATACTCCAATATCTCTGGACTGCTTTTATTTCGAGACAGTACTCTATACTCAACTTCCATCCAAAACTTGAAACTCTTAGAGTCAGATTCAGAATTTGCTTTCTCCATATAAGTTGTATCCCTATGTTTCTAGTTTATCATAAAATAAACATTGTCTCATTTGGACTTATACAGATCAAGATATCATCAAAACACTGAAGTATATTCAGTGGGATAACTCCAGTTCATATCCTTTAGTAGCACACTCACTGTACCCATCCTACCTTTTCCACCCAATATTTCTTACTTCATTTTAGAAAGCTTCTATTTTTTTTGGTGGAGATGTAGAGAAAAGTCTTACGAATCTAATGGTTCCAAAATCAAGTCGTTTTGAAGTCTAGAAAAGAAGTTATGGCCAAAAGAAGCAACCATGTTTATGACCTCAATCAAAACGAACCTATTTTGGTGCGATTTCCATAACTTTCACAAAAAATATTGGATTGATTTTGTTTTTAAACCATTGGAAAGAAGACTTTAAGATCTACTTTTTTCCATCTGCTTTTTATCGTCTACTTTTTTCCGTCTGCTTTTTGTCGTCTACTTTTTTCCGTCTGCTTTTTATTGTCTACTTTTTTTCGTCTGCTTTTCATCGTCTACTTTTTTCTGTCTACTTTTTATCGTCTATTTTTTTCGTCTGCTTTTCATAGTCTATTTTTTTCCGTCTGCTTTTCTACCCAGAATGTCTCCACTTATAAGGATCATAAATTTTGACTCCGATATCCAAAATTTTCATACTATATACCGTTGGAAAGATAAAAGAAATATATACAACTTTGTAGAAGGCAACTTTGCCAAAATCTATCTAGATCAAGTCCAGATTTTCCCCCGATTCTATCGTCTGCTTTTCTTCCCAGAACGTCTCCACTTATAAGAATTATAATTTTTGACTCCAATGTCCAAAATTTTCAAACTTTATATCATTGGAAATATAAAAGAAAGATCTAAAATTGTTCAGAAGGCAACTTTGCTAAAATCTATCTAGATCAAGTCCAAATTTCCCCCCTATTCTATCGTCTGCTTTTCTTCCTTTCACTTTCTATCATCTGCTTTTCTGGCCAGAACGTCTCTACTTATAAGAATCGTAACTTTTGACTCCGATGTCCAAAATTTACAAACTTTATATCCTTAGAAAGATAAAAGAAATATATACAACTTTACAGAGGAAATTTTACCAAAAAATATCTATATCAATCCCAAATTTTCCGCTAAAATCCGAAGACAAATTTTTCATTCATACACCAACACTGTACCCAATTCTTCACTTTATGACAATTTTGAGACTCTTAGACATAGAATTGAAATTCAATGTCTGCATACAAAATGTAGCCATATATCTCTAGTTTAATTCAAATCAAGAATCATCTCGTTTAGATTACTAAAGAAAACATTGTGGCTACAAGACTAAAGCATATTCAGTGAATATTTTTCCATATCAGTACAATCTTGTTTCTAAAGGTTTCCTTATCACAACTCCTACCAAGATCACTCTTTCTACTCCTTCTACTCCTCACTTTCAATAACATCACATTTAAAAATAATCCTACCCAGAAATTGTCAATGAATGCATATACACTTATTTTTGTGCCCAGATTCAATATTCATGTGCATATATACTAACATTATGCATGAGCAAGAAAATGCATTTCCTTAATCTCTCTTTGAGCTTACAAATATTGAAAGTTCGGGTCCTAACCCTTAATATGGGGACGGTATGTTACAAAGCTAACATAGGGGCTAAAGAAATCGCCTTCTTCAATTTTCCAAACGCTGCCCTTTCCTCTTCATGCCATTCCTAATGAGCTATCTTGTCCTTTTTCAACAACTCTATTAACAATTTTGCTATTGATTCCTACCCCTCAATAAATCTCCAGTAATTTCCTATAATTCCTAGGAATCCCCAAAGCTATTTAACATTTTTAGGTTCTGGCCATTCTAGGATCGTTTTCACCTTCTTAGAATCAATAGCTACTCCTTCCTCTAGAATGGAGTAAACCAAGTATTCAACTTGACGTGCTCTGAATACACACTTACTTCCCTGCAAGAACATTTGATTATCCTTCAAATTCTGCAAGGATGTGATAATATGCTCAATATGTAATTGCGATGATGGATTGTAAATTAAAATGTCATAAAAAATCAGAATAAAAAGTCTCAATTATGGTTTGAATAACTCATTCATCAGTCGTTGAAATGTTCATGAAGCGTTTGTTAAACCAAATGGCATGACTAGAAATTCATAGTGGCCTTCGTGTGTCTTGAATATTGTTTTTAGTATATCCCCCGACTGCATTTGAATTTGATGGTACCATGATCGTAAATCCAACTTGGTGAACCGGCTAGCTCCTTGTAACTCATCTAACAGTTCTTCAATTAGTGGTATCAAAAATTTGTCCTTAACCGTGTGTTTGTTTAACTCTCTATAATCTACACACATTCACCATGAATTATCCTTTTTCTTGACGAGGACAACCAACGACAGGGACCATAGCTTTGTCTAATAAATCCTTGCTTCATAAATTTCTTCATTGATTGGTCAATTACGTCCTTCCATGTTCTTGAATATCGATATGGTTGTATGTTAATGGTATCAACTCCTTTCTTCAAGAGAATCTGGTGCTTGAATCTACAATCAGATGGAAGACAACTCGATTCTTGAAAGATTAACCCAAATTCAGCGAAAACTGCATTGATTTCATCGAATGGACTCCATTGTTCCTCATTCACTCTCATCTATTATAGTTAACACTCAATAGGAATTGATAGTTGCATCATTAGTAGCTGTCCACTCTTTGAACGTTGCAGCATTCTTTGAAAGTCTTTGCATGACATCACTCGTAATTTTCCCCCAATATTCCCATTCAACGCCACTAACTATTCATCCCAGTTAAAAGCCATTGTTCGTTCCTTAAAATTGCGCTAGACATTGTTTAAGCTTGCTAACCATTGTACTCCTAGTATAACATCACATCCTCCCAATGTTAAGACTACTGCACTTATAGAATATTGTATCTCTTGCATGGTCCATACGAAGTCCTCGCAACATTGTCGACACTCCAACTGCAATCCTCCACCCATTATTATAGAAATGGGTTTAATATCTCGAACCACACAACTCCCTTTCCTAATTACTGATATGACTATCAAGTTTTGCGTACTAATTTTATCAATCAAAATATGAATTAGTTTTCCCCAATGTAATCAACCAATCTCATCTACTTAAACTCCTTGTCTTTCGATAGTCCCAACATGGCTTGCATTAAGATCGTGGGACAAGCGTCCTTGCTCGGTATGTCTTCAATTTCTTCCTCCACTCTGTCAACAATCACCTTCTCTTTGTCTTCATCCTCCGTAACCATATAAAACTGCACCTATCTCTTTTTTACACAGGTGACTTATGCTATATTTCTCATCACACCATAAACAAAGCCCTTTAGCTCTCTCATCATCAAATTCTTAACTACTAATATGTCTAGAAGGTTTAGAAGATCTTACAAATGATTGATGCAATGTTGATTTAGGTGTTGGTAGCATCCCATCAGATGTTCAGCTTCTGTGTGTGTTGGTGGTATGTTGTAGTCTCATTACTGTTTTAGAATTTCCTCCATTACCTGAGTTCCTTATGGTGTTTCCCGACTTAACATGGTACTACTCGCTTTAGACATTATTACAGCTTCTTGTTTGCGGGCTAACTCCAATTTGGGACCTTTAATAAAGAACCCAATCAAATACTCTTCTAGCAGTGATAATCAATTTAAATGATGTTCAAATTGAACACAATACTCCAGGGTTGTCCCTTCTTATTTGAAGTCTTTGAAGTCCCTTACTGAATCGTCAAAAATCTCAACGTCAAATCTCTGTTTAAGAGCTTTGGTGAACTCATCCTAATCGACCAACTCTACCTTATCACGATTTTTGACGTATAATCGGTGCCACTCTTGGGCCCTCTCATCCATATGTAATATTCCCATATGCACCTTTATTGTAGGGACCCGATCCGAGAACCGGATCCCCACCGAAAAATGAACGGAAGTTGTCGAAATCAAACGGATTCAAATTGGAGAATTTGAATTCGAAGGCGAACGAATAACAAATTTCCAATCGACAACTAAAGTTAACGGAATCTGAAACAAAACATAAGGTGAAAGTCAACCTAAACGAAAGTCAACTAATCACATCGGGCCAAAAACGGAAGGAAACGGAAACAAAATCCGACATCCGAAAACAAAGAACAAAGTAACCTGATCGCGTTGGAAACCTTAAGGCGTTCCAAAATCCGGTAAAATTTCTTTTTTTTTTCATCTTTATTCAAACTCATTCACTCAATATCACTCATACAAAACATAACCAATCCATACATTTCTATTCGTTTCCACTTCATTCATTTTAATCATTTCTTATACATCTAAAATATCTTAATACAACTAAATCTCTTCTTATCTTAGCCCGATTTTTACCGAAAATCGGACAAAGATAACTACCGTATTTGGACAGCCCAAAATTTAAAACACAAGAAACACACTTCTAATATTACAACTCAACAATACCAGTAACATCGGACCTCCCGTCCGCATCCAAACACCAAGCGTAAACACAACCTAAATCTAATACTTCCATAATTCTCAATTCAATACCAAACTCATAATTCAATCAAATTCCCAAATCAATCATACATATATATTCCCAAATCATTCCCACTTCTTAATTCAATATACATGTACGTAATTCATTACACAACCTTAATTCACTTTCCATTCTATATACAAATCCATAAATCAATTTCATCATAACATACAAGCCATACACAATCGAACAAACGGTTTTGACCGTCTCTCATCCAATCTCCCGCTCAACTACCTGGAGATGGGGATGAAAAGGGGGGGTGAGCTTATAGCTCGTGGGTAACAGGTTTATAACGAAGCATAAGCAAAACTGTTGAAAAGTTCATTTGTTATACAAAATTCATATTAAGTCCATAAAACGCTTTTGCTCCCAAATTCTCACCAAATCAAATTCGAGTTCAAACCCATAGTGAAAAGTGTCATTGCATAGTGAAAAGTATTATCACATCAACACAACATGTTCAATCAATCATCAATATCAAATGCTCAAATTATGCACATACTTGACAAGTCATAGATGCAATGCACAAGCAAATGGCTCGAGGGTTCCATGGAAACAAAAGGGAGAAACCGAAATTTACACCCTGAACGAAATGAGTCCATTCGAAACTCATAGGCCACAAGTGGGCAACCGGGAGAAGGCTCTTGTCGATGTGCACGTGACGAACGAAATGGTTCCACTCTCGCCCAAACAAAAGCACATAATCATACTCTTTCGTGCTCTTTTCTTTCATTTTCGAATATACAAAATGCCATGAGTTTCGCAAGGCATGACATAAATGTCTCAATGATATGACATAAATATTTCAATGCATTCCCATCTTTATTTTTGCAAATCATTCATAGGTAACAAAACAATATTTACGAAATAGTTGAAATCATTCTTGATTTGGGAGAACACTTTAGTGGCTCATTACTAAATTATAAACATGAAACCCACCTGGAATTTCCTTGCTTATAAACTTGTTTAGGTATGCCTCTCCTCTTGTTCCCCTTGCTCCTCTTTCCTCACTTGGTTTCCTAAAACAACCAAGTTCCATTTATTCAATATTCATATTAAATATTCAAAGCTTGGAATCCAAAATAAAGCATTATAAATCTATCTTCGACCTTCTCCTAAAATTTCGAACCCTTCAAGGCTAATTCCGAACTTCCCAACTTCATAGCACTTGTAATCTTTGATCTCTAGATCATAACGAATCTGAAATCACCTCAATCGGATATCTATAACAAAAGATATGCCTAAAATACTACAACTCTCACTTCAGCCAAAAGGACGTTCGTCGCGGCGAAGGCCTTCGCAAGTCGCGACGAACAAGCTGCCACACGTCGCGGCGAATGAATATCACACGTCGCAACGACTCCTGCGTTCCACACGTCGCGACGAATAATCATAAAATTATTTACACGTCGCGACGTGGCTCCCTTCCTCACACGTCGCGGCGCTTATTCATACGTGCGTCGCGACGTGCTGTCCGGAGTTCGACCAAACCCGATCTCTGCAGAACCCAACTTCGATTCTTTCCCTTAACCAAATCCAATACATCTCAACAATAGATCAAGACCTATAATGCATTTCTAACCCATTCTAAGCTTCCAATCCATCCTAAAATCATCAACCCAGCAATTTCTAACTATTTTCCCCATAAACCCTAAACCATCGTTTTCTACTCAATCCATGCAAATCTAGGTTTAATCCAACTCAAACTAAGATAAAAAGGTTAGAACTTACCAGGTATTGCTCCAAATCCGTCAGAAATCGCAAGGATCAAAAACCCAAATCTCTTCTTCTCTCTTCTCCTCCTACGACTTCCTCTTCTTTCTCATTTTCCATTTCTTTCTTTTTGTCTTTCTAATTCTTATTTTCCTCTTTTATATCACCCTCTTAATGAGTGGGGAATAGTCCATATTGCCCTCCCACACAAACCTTCATACTCTTAGACTTAAGTACCATGCCCAAATTACCCTTATATATTCTTATAACCTTAATACCTCAAGTTCATAAATTCAAAAATCTTCGGAACTGAAGTAAATTTTGATTCCTTCAAATAATTGCAGTCCCATGCCTCTAACTTATTTAGAAACAATAATCAACTTGATTAGATCTCAACCGATCAAGATATCATCACAATACTAAACCGTGCTCAGAAGATATCTAACTCACTTCGACTCAAACAATCCTTAAACAATCATAATTTCCATCACGAAAGGTGTAATTGTCTTAGAATCCAACACTTCAAAACTCAGATTAATCGATCGTCGGTCGGAAAATGTAAAGCAACAAAAAGAAATAGGGCTAATCACCCTGACAGTAACAAAATTTCTGAAATTGCTATCTGTACATGCCAAGGTCCAAATTTGCATACTTATAACAATGAATATATCAGAATATAATCAAAAATGTTCACGGGAATTCAAAAGCAATAGCAACCTCTAATTAGGTCGGTTAAATCGATCGAAACTTCGCCTAGAAATGTCTCATCCTATACTTCATCCAAACTCATAACATTTCATATCTCCCAAATTTCATAACCGTAAATAACATATTCTACATCATTGATGACTAGGATACTCTTCTATATCTTTTATATAGATCATCGAACATAATTCAAAACATGTCTATCTATAATTTGCCTCAAATCACATTACACACCTAAATGTACGCTTATGAACAGCTTCACAAATACTTAACTTGTCTCAAGCACCGCATATACAATTCTACACTAAGAACATTTATAAAAGCAAAGTCAAATGTCCGCGATTTTGACCGATCATAACTTCCACTCCCGATATCGAAACATATCATACTTTATGGCTACAAAGAGCTCTCACAAAGCTACAATTTTCCTTAAGATTATTTTCTCAAAATCGCTTAAATCAAAAGTCAACTCTTTCTACTCCAAAAGTCAACTTTCTCAGTTCTTCAAATTCTCATTCTTTCACTATTTATTTATTTCATATTCACAACTCCATTTCAATCAACTCATTCATTTTAACTTTTCTAACAATTTTCATAATACAACCGAATCTACTCAAACCTCGTATCGAACTCATTTCATGTACTAACCTCAAAACATCATCTTAATTTGTCCAAACTAACATTGTTCATCCAAAACCTTAAACATAACCATTTAAATTCATATATTTCTCTTCCTTTACACAAGACTAAGTCACCTCAGTTTCTCATTTAATGTCAATTTACAAATTCACAAATCTAAGGAAGTTCGGGGTCCAACATTTATTTTCTATGGAGTGTTATCCAGTTAAAAAAATTGTTCACAACAATACAACCATAGTTTAACATTTTCACTATCAATACGGGAATCGGTGTTAAGTTTTCATCCTTCTCTACTATTGGATGATTACTCTGATAGGGAGGTTCTGATAGTTTCGAAGTTGTGTCTTCTGGTTCTTTTCCTTGTTTCTAGAAATTTGCAAAAACATAGCTCGTATTTCTGACACCTCCCTCTCCATCTTCTCTGCTCTGTTTTGCATTTCTGAAAATATTTTCTCACTTTTCGTCTGCATCTCTACCACGTTTCTTATTTTTTCTTCCAACCTCTGCATATCGGCGACTCTCATTCCTTCCGCCAATGTTTCTACTAGAATCGATTCTTTCATACCAATGTTACGTAAATTTGTGGTGATAATGAGAGATGAACGTAACTTGAGAATAAGTGCGTTCGATACAAATGAGAGCAAGGCAACATAAAGAGGGAAAGAGAGAGAGAAGAAACACAAATAAGAGAATTTGAGAAGACAACTGTATTCTGTTATAGCCTGGCAATATAGTCGTTAGTGTTTGATTATATGCATGTAATAGCAAGAGATACTGTATATGCTGGAACCTATGTAGCACGGACACGACAAAATAAAGCCGTGTCCGCATCGGACACCCACTGACACACGGTGGACACAGCTCAGACACGTCTAGAGGCCACTTAGACATTGCTTAATGGAATATATGTTCCATAGAATATATGCTTCATTTTTTTTAGAGGGGCTTATAAAGTATCAAATATGTATGAACTATCAAGACGTTGGAAGTCTTGGAACACATCAATCAATATATATCATATTATGAATTCTGAATTTTTTTCTTAATTTTAAATTTTATAATATATATATATTTCGTGTCCGTGTCCACCAAATTTTAGAAGTTGGTGTGTCCCCGTGTCCGTGTCCGTGTCTATGTCGTGTTGCGTGTCCGTGTCCGTGTTCGTGTCTATGCTTCTTAGGCTGGAACACAATTACATCTCTAGAGTCTTGTTTATACGTTGCATATTACAACTATTCATTTGTCACCATTTAAGTCGTCGTGTTCGTTGCTTCTCACATTTGTTTCATCTTCTGCGTTCACTTTGTAACATCTCACCAGTACTGGTGATTTTGTTTTGGTTGTTGTGAGCTGTTGAACGTCAAGGCTTTGCTTTTGATGGATTGTGGATCTTGTTAGTGTTTCTGTTATGCTACGCCTGAGGTTTGGCTTGCCAGGAAGTTGCTGGAGATGTCAACGTTGCTTGCCATAACACGAGCATAGAGAGGTAATGATGTCGTTTTACACCCATGATGGGTCTAAACAACATCTTGGAAGAATAACCACTAATGGTTGTTATTCATCGCTGATATATAAAGGCAAAGCTATGACAGTTTATAATAGAGATAACTTACTGTGTGAAGTTGGATCTGAGAAGACGTTGGGCATTTTGTTTTTGCAGAGAAGACAAAACACTCGTTCTACGTTTTTTAATCGGTGGTAAACAACAACTCATCAAGTATGTATGATTTGTTTTTCCACGTATATACAATGATCCTATAGTTTATGATCTGTTCATAGATTTCTAACATTGGTATCAGAGCCATGACATGTGTTTTTTGATTATATGCATATGTCGTCCAGTTTGCCTCTGTTATACTGAACTTGCCATTAACGATTATTATTTCTTTTCGGATACACAAACAATATGCTTTCTTTTTTTCTCGCTTGATTACTTCTCTATCTAAACTTTATCCATGAATGTATGAAAAGTGAAACATGCGTATACTGCGTTAGTAACAGTTTTATTTATCTGGAATCTGCTGTGTAGTTTTGGATGTTATGAATTCAAAGTTTTTGTTAAAGTTTTTCACTGTTATTCAAAACCTGAATCCAACTTCTACAGTGAGAAGTAACAAACGGGTAAGGATCAGAAGAAGCTTGCTTCTTTCTCTTATATATTACATGATTTTTTTTTAGATAGGCAAGTAGAAAACGTTTATCGTAGAATAAACTCGTGTTGGCAAAGTGTGTTTTTCTTTATTATAACAAAGAGACAGTCGTAACGAGAGAAGGAAGAAGAGAGAATAGTTTTTTAAAAAAATGCAGAAACCGAAGATGCGGTTTCTTCTGGAATAATCATTCAATAATACATGTGCACATAGGAGGAAGAGGCACGTTGCTTCTTCACTTGTTGTATAACGTGTAAAACATGTATAATAAGACAAAAACTACTAATGGTTTTGTCAGAGGAGATGTGCACGTTGCTTCTTCATTTATTATATGTAATACATGTATAATAAGACAAAACTACTAATGGTTTTGTCAGAGGAGATGTGTGTAATATAAATATGTATATATATCTTTGTGGTATAACACTAATGGCTATAACGAGTTATACATGTAATATAAAGAATTAAAATTAATTTTCTAATGTATATTAACTAATTAAATTATACAAATTTGCTTAGTTAAAATTAAAAAAAAAGAGAGAAAAGAAAAGAAAAGGTTTCATTAGAAATTAGTTTCTAATTAAAATAAATAAATAAATTGATTAGTTCAATTATACTTTAAATATTAGAAATAAGTTTCTAATTAATTAGCAAAGTTTTTTTAATAACTAATTTGTTTAGTTAAAATAACCTTAGAAATAAACTAATTTTGTTGGTTTATTTTCTAATTGGATAAATACTAATTTGTTTCATTAAATTGAAATATTTTTTATTTATTAATTTATTTAAATTTTAGTTTCTAATTAAACCAAGATAATTGATTAGTTCAATTATAAGGTAAATTAGAAATAAGTGTCTAATTACTTAGAGATTAAAAGTGTTTTGATTCGTTCAATAAATTGTTGATAAGCAATATAATACAAAATAATAAATTAAAATTATTTCAATATGTGAGCATAAGTTCGCTAAGTGTTAGAAAAAAATAATTTGTTATTTTTTGTATACTTTTCTGATTCCTGAAATTTTGTTTTTCAGGTCAATGCCTATTATTAAGCAAACACGTAAGCTTATTCAATGTGAGGCACAGAAGAGACGAATTTGCAGTATGTATGTGCAATTAGTCAACATGCGCTTAATGCCTAGAGATGATCTAACACAGCATGTTATTGCAGTTAATAACATGATGCAAAAACTATATTTTGGAGGTTGTGTAGCTTACACGGATGTTGAAGTAAAGTACATGACTTTGCTTGCGACATTGCCTCAACCTCAAGGCGAACTATTGCAAATGCTCTAGAATAATATGCCTGAGAAGACTTATAATTTGTTAGTGATGACATTTATGAAAAGGATGCATAGAAGAGAGTTAATTAGGACTTTATATCCTATAGGTCTTCCAATGGAAATAGTTAGACCTATTGTAAATCGAGCTTCGCAAAATGTTTCACGCGAACTCGTGAACTCATTTCCGCGTAGGGTTCGTTACCTATAGATTGTTCATAGGTATACAATAGGTTGTTTGTTTTTTATAAGAACAAGGTTTTAATATTTATGTAATGTGTTTACATGAATTTTATATAAGAATTCGTCTAGAGTAAAGTAATTAGGATTCGATTGTTATATGAATGATGATTGAACACATTTGTGGACTTTTGATTTCATAAGCAATTGTAATCAAATTATTTGTTTTATGAACGATTAATGTGAAATTAACGTGTATATATATTTCTTTCTTATTTTAGAAACTTAGTGTTTCGATAATGGCTACTGCTTCGAAGAAGATAGTTGCTGAACTCAATAGGGGTGAGAAACTCAATGGTGACAATTACAAGATTTGGAGTATGAAAATCCAATATGTACTAGAAGAGCAAGAGGCTCTAGAACCATTAAACCTAACCATGAATGTTCCTGAGGAGGGCACAACAGCCCAACATAGAAGGGACCATGATGCGTATAACTTATAGAAAAAGAAAAACTCTTTAGCTCGCATCACGTTGCTGAGTAGCATGGATAATGATATCGTGCGTGAGTTCCGTAAATTCGAAACTGCAAAGGACATGTGGTCCGCATTAGCTGCTCGTTTTGGAGGTGCTTCAGTGATCAAAGTAAGGTCACTCACAATTAAGTTTGATACTTATAAGAAGCGCCCAGATGATACAATGCAGAAGTATTTGAGAAAAATGTCCAACATGGTTAGTGAGTTACGTGATGTTGGTCATGAGTTGTCTGATGAGCAACAGTAAGTCATGATTCGTTCATCGCCTCGAGTTGGGAGCATATGAAGATGCACCTAACTCATAATGAAAACATCAAGACAATGGAAGATGCTACGAGGCATCTTATCTTGGAGGAAGAGCGTCTTGAAGCCTCAAAGATGTCTTTTGAGGCATATGCAGTTAGTTCTAACTTACATGGAGCTATGAACAAGAAACGCAAGCATCATGGTGGATATAAGTGGAAAAGGAATAAGAAATTCAACCACTCCCCTCAGAAATCCAAGAAGAAAAATTAGAACCAACGTGGAAAGGGAAAGCGTCCCTTCAAGAAGAAGAACATGAAACATGTGAAATGTTATAATTGTGGTAATAAGGGCCACTTTGCTCGAGATTGTACCGAGCCCAAGAAGGTACAACTTTATAGTACAGACATTTTTTATGTGAATGTTTCTTGTTCTATTTTTTTAACTGAATCACATCCTTTGTGGATTGCAGACTCAGGAGCAACCAACCATGTAGCGAAGGATCGTGATGCCTTCGTTGAGTTTCGTAAACTCCCACATGGTAGTCGATGGCTTTATGTAGGTGACAATTCCAAAGTTGCTGTACAAAGAATTGGGACATGTAAATTAGACATGCGTGGAGGACGACCCCTCATCCTACATGAAGTATTATTTGCTCCACAGATTCGTAGGAATCTTTTATCTGTATTGATGTTAGTTAAACTTGGTTTTAATGTAAATTTCCACAGTGGTGGAATGGATTTGTATCTTGGATCTATTAATTATGGTCATAGTTTTTTATTGGATGGTTTTATTGTGCTGGATGTGTTAAAGGAAAATAATAATATTAGTTATTCATTATTCACATCTAGTAATTCCAACAATAATGCAACTTTGTGGCACGCTAGACTATCCCATATTGGTCAAAATCGAATAAGTCGATTGGCTAAAGAAGGACTTTTAGGTAATCTAAGTCAAGTAGATTTACCTACATGTGAGCATTGTTTAGCTAGTAAAATGGCAAGAAAGCCATTTGGAAAGGGAACACGAGCTTTATATCCATTACAATTATTTCATTCCGACATCTATGGTCCAATGAATGTAAGGGCTAGACGTGGGGCAATTTATTTCATCACGTTCATAGATGACTATACTCGATATGGCCATATCTATTTGATTTCTCATAAATCGGAAGCATTCGATTGTTTCATAAAATACTCGAACTTGGTTGAGAATCAATTAGATAAGAAAATAAAAGCATTACGAACTGATCGTGGACAAGAGTACTTATCAGAAAAGTTTAAGGCTTTCTGTGATAAAAAAGGAATAGAAAGGCAATTAACAATTCCAAGAACTTCACAACAAAATGGCGTAGCTGAAAGACGAAATAGGATGCTATTAGAAATGATTAGGTCCATGATGGCCCAAGCAAATTTACCAATCACTTTTTAGGGTGATGCGTTGCTAACAGCCACTTATGTACTTAATCGTGTGCCCACGAAATCAGTTACTAGCACACCATATGAGTTGTGGACTGGTAGGAGCCTGATGTATCAAGTCTCCGACCTTGGGGCTGTAGGAAAATCCCGGGAGGAACATCACATGTTCCAGTAGCGGAAACAAAAATTTTTATTCCCGGGACCTTCCCGAAACCCAGGATCCCGGTGTCGGTATGAAAACTCAAACCTGAATAGCCAATAGAGACTATCTCTAAAGGTGTCCACGCAAAGATCAGAAAACCTAACCGGATCAAACACTTTTGACCCGGAATAGCTAGACATGAATAAGAGCTGCTAGACCCTACCTCCGTCCGGAGAGCTTGAGATCACGTTGGAACTTTGCTTTGGAGAAGAGAGATCGATGGTTGCTTGAGAAAAGAAGAAATGAATTCAAAATCACCTTAAGCTTAACTCTTAAGCTTTCTCCTTTCTCTTCCACGCAAGAACCTACGGCTATCACCTTCCAAAAGCCATCTTATGTATTTCTTTAACAATTAAAGATGCTTCCTTAAGAAGCTTACATATGGATGATTAATGGCCATTCATTTCTTTAATGAATAAAGTAATAAGCTTTGAAAAGTCAAAGCTTCTCATCTCTTCTCCCATTCCAACGCAGCAAGGCTATATATTTATATATATTAATTAATTATTTACTTAATTAATTAATATATATAATTGCTAAGCAGCCTAGTCAAACTGGGTCTGGTCCTACTGGCTCATCGCCCCCGATCTCAAATGACTCCTAAACCTTTCTTAGCAATATTGATGTCGCGATCTCATCGGACATATCCCAATCCCATTGGGATCCATTTAATCTTAATGCTCTCCATAATTGGAACTCGTCCAATTACTATTTTACGATTCTCTGAGTCACTCTTATCGTGTGACCCTTTAGGTTCCGGTTATGTTGGCCACTTAGATTAACAATTAATCTGAGCAAGTCATGAGCGGTATCTAGCAACACATCATGACCCCAATTGACCGGAAAGTAATTGGTTTGATGAATTCATCACGAACCGGATCACGAACCCTTCCATGACAATTCATCGTGCAATTCGTCCTTTCATCATCCTATACCCCACTTGGTTATGAGTATGGCTAATATGTCAACTCTTACTAGACTAAGTCTAGCCCAATGAAATCGCCTCTGTCGGAGGACTCATTACTTTATATGTCCATGAAGACACTCTTCGTGACATAGTCATGCTCGCCGAGACTTAAAGTAATGATCCCGACAAGAGGTTGGGTATCTCTTACTTCTCACGTATGATGAATCCTTTATTGGCTACTCAATTACCTTCAATACCTCAAACTGCACCCAAGTACTATCCTATGAGTAACCTCCGGAAGGTCACAAGAAATGGAGTCAAAATGCGATCAAGATTCAAGATATCCTCGAGTACCTCAAGTCTAAGGATACTTGCACCATTGCTATGATGAGATTATCACCGACATTAAATCCATGTGATGATCTCATGGCGAGTCATCCAATGAACTTACTACCACTAGTAAGCATCCATATGTCAACTCTAAATATCTCATATTTACGCTTCGAGATCCACCGCTGATCCAATCAAGGAGTATGACATATGCTAGTCAATCCGGATTAATGATGTCCAGTCTCATTAATCCTATGACTAGGGAAAATTTAGATACTGACATAATTGCACATGATAGGAATCTCAAGATTATGATCACATCATAATTTCCTTCATGCTATGTCATATATCATGGACTTCATTAATTTGATTAAAGATCAATATCAATTCATAAAGAACATCAAATAAATGAAACATGCCTTTCTTTATTTATTCATAAAGTCTGTACATGACTATGAACAAAAAGCGCTAAAGGGGATTGCCTTTAGGGCACTACTCTAACAGGGGGTGTGCAGCCTATGTTCATGATCTCTCTCACAAACATGGGAAATTAGGCCCAAGAGGGAGAAAAAGTATTTTTATTAGATACTCAGAACACTCAAAAGGATACGTGTTCATAAGTGAACAAGATAGTGGAGGTGAAATTGAATTTGAATCACGAGATGTAACATTCTTAGAGAATGATTTTCCCAAGCAAGGCGAAATAGGTAAAGACCTATTATTATATGAGTCGCTTGATCAGAATGATTCTGTTATGCAGAATCAAGATGAGTAACTTCAACCAAGTGGGAGAAATTCCACAGAAAGGTTCTCTATCATAACTGATCCGAGGGGGAGCAATCAGATCAATCATGAATTTGTTTATAATGAACCTCGGTTAAGACGAAGTAATCGAGGAGTAATTTTCCGACGTCGTTTTGAGATTGAAGGAGAAATTAATATGATTGTTCCGCAAGAGGAAGAAGAGCCAAGGAATGTAAATGAGGCTCTTACTGGCCCTGCTAAAGAAGAATGGATAAAAGCAATGACAGAAGAAATGGCTTTAAGCTCAAATCAAGTATGGGACTTGGTTGACCTCCCGAAGGACGAAACAATTGGGAACAAGTGGGTTCTCAAAATTGCGAAAAGATGATGGCAATATCGAAAGATATAAGGCACGTCTTGTAGCAAAAGGATATACTAACAGAGGGAATTGATTATGAGGAAACTTTTTCACCGTTGTGAAGTTTGTTTCAATCATTTTATTCTCGCTATAGTAGCAAGATGGATCTTGAATTACATCAAATGGATGTAAAACCGCTTTCTCAATGGAAAATTAGATGAAGAAATCTATATGGAACAACTTCAAGGTTTCATCAAGGCAGGTCATGAAAATAAAGTATGTCGTTTATTAAAATCAATTTATGGCTTGAAGCAGTCTTCAAGACAATGGTATATTCGTTTTCATAACATAATCATTTCGTATGATTTTCAAATGATCGATGAAGACCATTGTGTGTATGTTAAAAGATCCAAAGATAAATTCGCGATTTTATCTTTATACGTGGATGATATATTGATTGCTTGTAATGACTGTGTGTTTCTTAAGCAAATCAGAGATTGGTTATCATCAAAATTTGAAATGAAAGACATGGGTGAAGCGGCATACATTCTTGGAGTCAAGATTTCAAGAGATCGTTCAAAGAGATTGTTATCGCTTTCACAAGCGATTTACATTCAAAGAATTCTTGAATGATTCCGTATGCAAGATTGTAAACCAATTGATAATCCTACTGCTAAAAACGAAGGCCTTAGTAAGAGGAATTGCCCGTCAACGCCACAAGAAAGGGAACAAATGAAGAATGTTCCCTACACTAGTGCAGTTGGAAATCTTATGTACGCAATGATGTGTACAAGACTAGATATTTGTTACGCTGTTGAGATGGTGAGCAGATATCAATCAAATCCAGGCCAAGCACATTGGAAAGCAGTAAAGAGAATATTGTGGTATCTAAAGGGCACTGTAGAGTATGCATTGTGTTATCAAGGCAATGATCTATGTATCCAAGGATATATAGATGCAGATTGGGGAGGAGATTTAGATGAAAGAAAATCTACCTCAGGATATGTATTCTTACTAAATCATGGAGCAATATCATGGAAAAGTAAGAACCAATCCTGCGTTGCATTATCCATAATGGAAGCTGAATTTATAGCATTCTCAACTACAGTACAAGAGGCTGTGTGGCTTCATCGATTCCTAGTACATTTGGGAGTCACTAAAAGTGAAATTAATCCAGTGACCATCAATTGTGATAGTCAAGCTGCCATTGCTTATACTAAAGACCCCAAATTTCATTGTAAGACAAAGCACATAGATACCAAGTATAATTATGTGAAAGATATAGTTGCACGAGGAGAAGTGACAATGAAATATATATCTACGCGAGATATGATAGCAGACCCAATGACAAAGCCAATTTCTAGAGATATATACATTGGGCATGTAAAGTCACTAGGACTACGTAGATGTTGAAATGTACTGATAAACATTTCTCTATGTATGTTCACTCTATTTAATGTCATATGTTTAGATATACTGTATGATGAAGATTATACATTATGTATCATTTGATTCATGAATATATGTTGGAACCCGATCTAGAAACCAGACCCCAACAGGAAAAGCGAAAAGATAGCATTCGGAATGAACACAAATCGGAAGCAAACGAAAACACGGAATACTAAATCGAATAAACGCTCGAAATCAAAGGCGAAATACAATTCGAATCGAAAACGTAACACGAAAGAATCGAAAGCGAAGCGAATACGAATAACAGAAATGCGAAACAAGTATGGAGTGAATTCAAAGCATCCAGACGGAGCAACTGAACTGAACAAAGGTCCGACATCAGGGAATAAAAATCTTAGAAATAATTATCGCATTGGAAACCTAACGACTTAACCTTTTCGAAAATCAGTATAAATTTTTTTCTTTCTTTCTTTTCCATTTCTTTCGCCTTTATCCAAATCTTATATTACTCAAAACAACATACTTTCCTCAATAAAATTCTCAATTCATACAAACTTCTTATATGCACAAACAATTCCCAAAATTCATCTTATTACCAATTTTATCAAAATTTCGGCAGCATAACGACTGCGTTTTAACTAACCCAAACCTGCAAAGTGTTCAAAAATACACTTCTATATTCTCACATAATAACCAGTATCATCGAACTCCCCGTCCGGAATCTCAGCATAAACAACACAATCCTATTTCTAAAATACATCAATAAATCTCAGTCCACAATCAGAAATCATACCCCAATACAATATACAAATCCATAATTTAATCCGAACATAACCCAATAGTATTCAATACAATTTCTTAACTCAAAAGTCGGATAAAAATTTCATAATCCATAATTACCATAAATTAATCACTTACAAACCCTTAATGGCTTTTCAAGCGATTTACAAACCAAAAACCAAAATCCAAGTATACGAATTACAAAAGTATGCAAAATCGGACAGATGGCTTGACTCTCTTTCATCCGATCTCCTGCTCGAAACCTGGAGATGGGGATGAAAGGGGGGTGAGCTTGACAGCTCGTGGATAATATATTTATAAATCGAATAATAAGCAAAAATTATTTTCTAAAAATCTCACAGTAGCAAATTTTTCAAAAGTTTATTTCTCAAACTTTTCAAATCATTTATAATAAATTTCCATTCTCAAAATTTCTCATATTTTTCATAAGTCATAAACAATTTTAAAAAAACATGAATGCATCACAAATATTAACAAAAACAAAATCACATAACACATCAAACGGTTTGGGTCGGTCCAAAATAGAGCGTCTCGCACATTCCGCATGATAGCGTCTGTGCGGCAAGGAAACAAACGTCTACACCTTTCTCGCATCGCGATCCGGTGTAGGCCGTGACTTATGGGAGTTCGATATCGAACTCCAAAGTGCCCTAGCGGCGATCGAGAGAAGGCTTTTAAAACAACGAGACAAAGGTAATCGACTCAATCTTAAGGGACCTAACCAAACCCACATATCACATATTCATGCTTGAAAATCAGATTGCCCGAAAGCACATTTCTAAAACTCAATTTTTCATATTGTGTCATACTAGACATCTTAACATTTACAAAATGCATATCACATGATCGCAATCGTTCAAACACATAGTCACAAAAATTCGCATATTACATTTCAATCATAGCTCAAACACATTCAATTCATAGTTCCCACAATTGCTAATTCACATAACCATCATGCACACATTCAAATCCAAAGGATTTTTAAATCTCCAAATCAAAGAATGCATCAATTTTCATAATTAACAACATCGTTCAAAACTAAGAAAGTAACAATTGAATCGATTTTATCAAATCATCTCAAACAAATGTAGTAATTTTTTTCCAATCATTCGAAAATAATGAATTCAACAATTTGTAAATCGTTCCGAAATCAATTTAATTTTAATCATTCGAAAAAAATAAATTAAAAATTGTAACAATTTCTTAAGTCATTGCAAAACCAATGACAGTAACATTTCCAAAATTTTCTTAATTTATCAAAACGCTTAAACTTGTAATTTTTTTAACATTCCAAACCATTGAATGTAACAACCTGAATCATTATAATTAATTGTTCAAAAATTTCAATAATTATTCAATTCATTCTAAATCAATAATTTCAAATATTTTAATCTTTTCTTTACTTTTCAAAATATATAAAAAATTCAAAACAATTTACTTCTTGAATGCAAGTTTTTCATAATTTGCAAAAATCATTCAAATCACATGATCAGATAATTGTATCGATTTTATCAAATCATCCGAAATGAGTTTTAACAATATATCCAATCTTTCGAAAAAGAAAGATCAATTTAACGATTGAATCAATTTCTTAAATCATTACAAAATCCAATTTCTTAAGTCATTACAAAGATCAAGAAATTAAGCATTCAAAATAATAATTTTCAAATCTTTATACATACTTGATTTTTTTCAAAACCTAATAAATAGAGAACTTGAAATTTCCTTCATTTATCAAAACATTTTAGACTTGGAACAATTTTTCAAAACATTCAAATTAAGTAAAAATATGATACTTCTTTCTTTCACTTTCTTGATTTTTCAAGAGCACAAAATTTAGCTTGTAAATATAAAAAATATATCTATTGCCTAATTCACAACTCACATTACAAATCACATAAACATTTTCCATTCATTCAAACACAATGACACAAAATTTACATATTAAAATTTTCAATCAATCAAAATCAATGAATTCAATCAACCATTCCGAAACAATGAATTTAATCATTTGAAAATAAAAATTTCAAACCTTAACATAAACAATAATTTATAAATATTTTGCTTCTTGATTTTCAAAATCACATAAATAACTTATAATTCAAACTATAAACATATCTTTCAATCATAAATCAATTAAAATTCCTTTCATTCAAAACCATGTAAACATTAATTTCTCAAATTTATTCACAACAATCGGATAATGACGAGTTCCATAAATATTGCAATTTCTTAAAAACATTTGAAAATCATATTCCAACTCAATTTATTTAAAACACTCGAAAACAATAAATTATAACATTTTTCCTTTTCTTGAATTTTCTAAAACACACAATTTACTTATAATTCAAAATATAATTACATTACCCACCTTATTTCTATGCTAGCAACTTGTCCAAGGCATCAATTTTTCCATTTCTCCCTTCTTTCTTCCAAATGAAAATTTCCTAAGTCATAATCATCCAGATTCAACATCATAATTAGTATAATCCTCAAAATTAACTATAGGAAACCCATAATCATCATTTTTCCAAGCTATCTAAAGCAAGAATTTCTAAAATATCCAAATCACAAAAATTGACATAAACCCTAATTAATTGTCATCCAAAATTGATCCAATTACAACATGCAATCTTCAAAATTGAGCATAGAATTAACAAACTCATACCATTTTCCATAATTCTAAACCAAAACTTCATGAAAAACTCAAAACTTGAAATTTTCTCTTACCTCATTTCTCCACCATTTTTGAAATTTCTTTGCTTCTATAGCAAGCTTTCATCACCTTATCTTCTTTTTTCCCTTGGATCAACTCAAAAACTCATGCTTGAAAGACCCAAAATTGAAACCCTAGACATCGTTTCTCCTTCCCTTCTCCTTTCTCCTTCACCGAACCCATCTTTCTCCTTTCTCTCTTCTTATTCTTTTGTTTTTCCTCTCATCATCGTGCTTCTACTTCTCCAAACGACAACCCCTTGCCTTATACGTGCCATGTCATTAAATGAGGGTCAAATGACCCTTTTGTCCTTCCATCTATGCCTTATAACTTACCTCTTTAAGTGGACTTCCCAATATGCCCCTAACATTCATTTTACTTCATGCTACTTTAGGACAATTTTCTAATCATCAAATTGAAGGAATTTGCCAAAACTTCCTTCTAGAGAATTGTTCCTTATTGTCTTAATTTCATAATGACACCAAAATCATTTAATTTGGGGCACTACATCAAAAGTTATGCTCAAAACATTTCAGACTTGTTTTATGCTATAACATTTTCCAGCACTTTATTTCCATCAAAAAATTTGATGTTCTTAATGACAAAATTGAAACTCGATTTCTTCATAACAATTGTAGCTATATTTCTCTAGTTTAATCCAAATCAAGAATCACCTCATTTGAATAACTAGAGCAAAAGTTATAGCCAAAATACTTTCAGATTTTCACTAATTCCAGACTGAACACTAATCCGAACTTCCATTCAAAAATTGAAAGTCTTAGGGGCTAAATTGAAATTTAATTCCTTCATGTGACTTGTAGCCCCATGTCTCAATTTTATTTTGCCTTAATAATCACTTCCATCGGATATCCGCAGATCCCGAATTTCGTAAAATACTGAATCATGTTCAGAATATTTCACAATTCACTTTGATTAAATTAATCAACCTCAATTAAGTCTCATAAAATCACAAATTTCCCATGAGGATGTAAATACTTGTCTTAGAAATCCAATGCTTCAAAAACCAAGTCAATCGGATGTCGAACAGAAAAGATATAAACAAAAGATTGAAATAAGGACATAATAAGAAATAAGAATAGAGACATGTATATATGTATAAACACATATATATATCCGAATTTTCCAAAAATTATATCTCTTGATCCCGAACTCCAAATTTGACAAATTTGGTATCAAAAGATAGCTCAAAGGAATCTCTATAACTTCCATGAAGGACAGAAAAATCAAATTGTCCTCTAAGGGAGTCAAAAATCCACTCAAAGTTTCTGTCCTAATCATCTCTTTCTAAACAACTTCCAATTTTCCGTCGATCATAGCTCCTAGCTCCGATATCGAAAAATTGCATACTTTATGGCGATAAAAAACTGGGAATATAAGCTACAACTTTCATGTAGACCATTTACTCTAATTCAGACCACATCAATCTGGCGATTTGCCTCAAAGCACAACATGTATAATTTCCACACTTAAGAATATTTTCAAAGTCAAAGTAAAATAACCTTAACTTTGACTGACTATAACTTTTACTCCCGATATTGAAAAATATCAAACTTTATGGCGACAGAAAGCTCTCAACAGGAGCTACAAGTTTTATGAAGATCATTTTTTCAAATTCTGCTTAAATCAAAAAGTCAACTCTCAAGTCAGACTTTCTATCACTATTCATTCCCAAAAGTCAAACTTTCTTAATTCTTTAAATTCTCACACTTTTTCTCTTTATTTCTTGATTTTCAACTTCTATTTCAATCAACTAATTCACGTTAACTTTCATAACCATACAAATCTATTTCAATCCCAAAATTATCAAAATCAATCAATTCTTTTTCTCATCACTTTCCTTTAAATATAAATACATCTATACCATAACATATACACAAAACACTCATTTCTTTTCAATTATTATTTATAAATTCCACTTAAAAAATAGGAGTCCAACAATATATGTGTTTTATGTATAAATATATTTTGAAATGAATCATAAGTATATGAGACAGATTATAGATTGGTCCTCTCACACGGGAAATCACCTCTAGTGTTTATGATCGCTAGAGATGAGGCATGTTTAAAGTTGATTATCTAGGTGATAATTGAGAGCGCGAAACTTAAACCATAGATGCCGCAAGGAAATTGGTTCAAAGTGATTTATTAATCACTATATCTGTCTTACGTTGCCAGATGTGGGTTCTGAATAAATTGGTGAGTAGATAAGTGAACTCAAGTTAAACATTGAGTATGCTTGAACTATCATCTATATGGTATTTCTTGATTAAAAGATGTTCAAGTCAAACGAAGTGGATAAATATCGTAGCACATGACTCATACCATGTGTGCACAACTGACCACAAAAAGGGATTAATGTAAGTCACACGATCTCATCTTACATTGTGTGAGACCCTTTGAGGTTTAGAAAAAATCTCATTTTATACCCTTATGACTCTTGTTTCATTCTTGCGAATTGAATTTAAGGTTTGCTACTTTAGGTTATTTTCAAAAGATCATGCAAGATACGATCCTATAGAATAATTATAGGAAAGCAAATTAAATTTAATTCAAAAGAGAATTGAGAACAGAGGAAGATCATTTAATTTAGCTTATTAACTCGCATGAAAAGTATTCATAGATGACCATCGTCTCTTTAGGAGAGCACTTGAATACAGTAATGACTTAAAGAAACTAAATGAGATCAAAAGAAAAATGCAAATGCGAGATATGACCTAGGGTATAGCATACAATTTCTGCTCAAAGGACACAACAATCTTATGATCAATTTGTTAATCGAGATGTCATATACTCCTAACAGATATGTGACTATGTACTCTCGTTGTATGCTGGTCACATTGGTTATTGAATAAGTATGAGTCTTGCAGAGTTGTTTTTGCTTTTAAACCCATCATGTGTGAGTGGGAGATGATGTCGTTTTACACCCATGATGGGTCTAAACGACATCTTGGAAGAATAACCACTAATGGTGGTTATTCATCGCTGATATATAAAGGCAAAGCTATGACAGTTTATAATAGAGATAACTTACTGTGTGAAGTTGGATCTGAGAAGACGCTGGGCATTTTGTTTTTGCAGAGAAGACAAAACACTCGTTCTACGTTCTTTAATAGGTGGTAAACAACAACTCATCAAGTATGTATGATTTGTTTTTCCACGTATATACAAGGATCCTATAGTTTATGATCTGTTCATGGATTTCTAACATGTAATGATAAGGAGAAGCGGTTATACGTCAGGGCAGCTCCATGAAATGGACGATGATGTGTCGCTGGGAGATACGCAGCAACAACAACGAGCTGGTGGCATAAGGAGATGTTGTCGAAGGCTTGAAGGAGCTAATGGTGGCAACACAAATGAAGATGGTGGCGATAACAAATAAGATTTCAATTGTTTCGATAGAAGTTATTAACACTTAATTAACTTAATAACAAATTAATTAATTTAATTATTCTATACTTAATTAACTTAATAATAATTTAATTAATTTAATATATAAATACATTTTATAAAATAAAAGAGAAGTGGGTCTCATATTTAAGATAATTTTTTTTAAAATTACATAGTATTTAACTTATAGGAAGTTACTGTGTGACAAATTTTTCCGTCAATTTAGAAAGTTTGTAAGCATTAAGGTTTATTTTGAACGTGTCACGTTAAGATTCAAGTTGTATTCTAATATTAATGTTATGGTTAAAGTCCTCTTTAACATATAGTTAAATAAATATACCTAACTAAATTTCATATTTGACTTACCTTAACAATTTTGGTGAGACATAAATTTACGTTTGATGAATTGGGTATTCCTAATACAAACTCTATATATAATCATAAAAATTATTAAAATGATTTTTGTTAATTTTTACTATTATAATTCAAAACACTTTTTGGGTAATTCTAAATTTTATACTTTGTAAATTCAAAATTTATTAGGAAGTTTAACTTTATTCAAATTTAATCAGAGTCATCTGCAACTTATATTGTGGAATTAAGTTCTTTATAGTTCTGCTTTGTAGATATATATGTTTAAATTTGAATTATAATTTTGGGTAATTAATAATATGTTGAATCACTAGATATGTGTCACATATATATCTACAAAGCAGAACTATAAAGAACTTAATTCCACAATATAAGTTGCAGATGACTCTTCATCAGCCTGTCCAGCCAGACTCCAAACAAACAAGAAAAGGGTCACCCAAAATCCATTTTCTTTTCAATTTTTATTGGTTTTATACGAAAAAATATTCCCTCCACAGCTCCAAACCCCGTCGCGTGAGCAGTGATCTTTTTCCCTCTTCACATTTTATCCCTAACCAACAGAAAAAGTTAGATCTTATCAAACAATCACATCATTTTTGGTTTTGAACAGAGAGTGAGTTCTTTTTTTTTTCTTTTTTCTTTTTTCTCTTCATGTAATTTTCCCCTTTTCTCTCGGTGGGACTTCAACATCTCTGTCCCAAAGTCAGGCGTCTCGTGTTCTTCTTCTCTTGACGCTTCTCCGTTTGAGGATCAGGTAACTCCGTTACTGTTGCTTTCTTTTTTTAATTATTTTCCGATTTGATGTATATTTTGTGTGTAAATGATCTCGTCTTCTTGCTCCTTGCTTGTGCTATTTAGTTTCTAATTTCCATTTGGATTTTACTTGTATCTTTCTCTAGGGGTCTTATTTTTCTTCTAAAATTGTTTCCAGCTCTTTATCCCTCTTTCTGCCATTCGTTGTTGCCTTGTTTGGAGATTACTTTTGACCTTCTAATCTCCCTTTATCATGAATAGGACCTGCATTTGAAACCAATGTAATCTTTGATGCAACTGGAACTAGTTTTTTGCTTAGGTATTTTCAGCTGCGACTTCCCTTCGTTTATAATGTAGTTGTGGGTTTTAGGCATTTAAGTGTTGTAAATTGCAGGGTGTGGCCTCAGTTAATTCAACTTAAATTTCTGGTTAGTTCGAGATGAAGCTTCCAGGAACAAGTGGAAGTTTGGTGTTTTTCCGTTCTCTTGATTGTGAAATGGCTAATTTTGGTTTCAAACTCTTAGGAATATTTGAAGGATTGTTTCATTTAGCAACTTGTCGCATTATGGAAATGATTGATTTTGGAACACCGTTGTATTGATGCTTGCAGAGAAGGTCGGTGATCAAAATGAGCCGACCAGCTACGCGCAGCAAAAATAAAAGGAAGCAAGCAGATGATGTCGATACCACATCTGAAATACTGAGGTACTAGGAGCTTGTCTTTCTGTAGGTTGTGATATTGGCGTATTTGGGTACATGAGGTGTTACTTCTTTCCTAATTCTTTTTCTTCTGGATTGACCTGTATAGGAAAATTCATGCATCCGGTGAAATAACTAAAGAAGATATAAATCAGCTATACATGATCACAAAACCTGTTTGTCAAGGTTGCCGTGTGAATACTAAAGATAATCCCAACTGTTTTTGTGGGTTGGTACCACCACCCAATGGGAGTCGTAAATCTGGATTATGGCAGAAAATGTCAGATATTCTACAGTCATTTGGTCCAGACCCATCGAAGGATCTTCGAGCTTCTGTTGACTCACCTGCAGGCCTCACAAACCTTGGAGCAACTTGTTATGCTAACAGTATACTCCAATTTCTATACATGAATAGATCATTCCGAGAAGGTGTTTTTTCTGTTGAACCTGGTGTCTTAAAGCAACAACCTGTTTTGGATCAGCTTGCACGACTTTTTGCACAGTTGCACGCTAGTAAATTGGCTTTTATTGATTCAGCTCCATTTATAAAAACACTTGAGTTAGATAATGGTGTTCAGCAGGATAGTCATGAGTTCCTAACCTTACTTCTTTCATTGCTTGAACACTGTTTGAGCCATTCTACCATGCCAAAAGCTAGAAGAATTGTTCAGGATCTTTTCCGTGGAAACGTATCGCATGTAACTACGTAAGATGAAGGCTGACCTCTGATTTTGTGTTTTCATTATTTTGCATTGGATTGTTGTTGTCTCCTATGTTTTTTTTTTTAAAACTCTGCACTCCCTTCATAGTGTTGTTTGTTACTTTTTATTGATGCAGTAATTGGGTCAGTGTTCCTTCTCAGTGAATGGGGAAGCTCATAATTGGGCTGTGATTAAATTCTGAGCATGAAATGTATCTATTGGACAGGGGGAAACAATTGTAATTATGTTTCATAAAGCAGTTTTTCAAGCTGCTAATCTTGTAGTTGCATGTTACTTAGGTGTATCAACCATTTATTTATTCAAATATGTCTGTTTATTTACCTAAATTTCTTTCTGTAAATTTATGCAAATTCTCTCTTTATATTATTGTTATTTGCTGACAATTTTTATTTTAGCTATTGAATATATATGCTTGTCTATTCAGTGAACAAACTTTCTCTCTGTAAAAATTTGCTTCTTTTTTCTGTAAATTTTCATCTCCGCAATTTGAAACTGCTCATGGTTTGTTATAAGCTTAAGAACTCCCCACACTGCTGTTACTTTGTGTTAGTTTGCTGCACATTCACTTATTCATTTGTTTCATAGTTCACCATTGTAACTTTGGATATTGTATGTAACTGATTACTTATAGTCGATAAGTATCTTAATTTGTTTCTTTGTCTCTATTGTTTATAATGTAGTGAAAGTCTTATTTGACCATTTAGTTTATGTTGTGCACGCAGTTGTTCAAAATGTGGAAGAGATTCTGAAGCATCTTCAAAGATGGAAGACTTCTATGAATTGGAATTGAATGTCAAAGGCTTCAAAACATTAGAAGAGAGTTTGGATGATTACTTTAGTGTGGAAGAACTTCATGGAGAGAATCAATATTTCTGTGAATCTTGTAAAACCAGAGTTGATGCTAATCGCAGTATTAAGCTCCGGACTCTGCCTGTCGTCCTTACTTTTCAACTGAAGCGTTGTGTTTTCCTTCCAAAGGTACACTATCTTGTGCTTAGGGGGCATATCTTCTGTTTGTTATAGCAAAACTGTTTTTTTCATCCCTGAACTCTTGCACTTAATTGGAGTTGTTTAATTATCAAACTTATTTATTAGTGAAGCATAGGAATGTAGGGAGTGTCTATAGTGATCAGTTCAGCTATTTGTTTCATTTTCTGTGATTGGATACAAAGTGCTTCATTCTTATGTTAAATTATTGGGTATGCTGGAGAAGATAATGATGGTTGACCGGTGTGTTTACTTTTTTCTGATTGGCAATTTCTTGCAAAAGCATACATTATTTCTTCTTGTGGATGATCTATTAAAATGCAAATAACTAGGTTTTGTGCTAAAATGTGTTTCCATGCTTGAGAGTAATTTTATTGTTTTTTGTTTTGGATTTAGATGCCAAAACTAATTCTTTTCTAGTCCAATTGTTATACTAACTATAATGCAAAAATATTTCTGCAATTGGTGGTCAAATTTTTAAGGATATGTTTGTTTGTTCATCTGTTAGTAGACTACAACAAAGAAGAAAATCACGTCCTCCTTTTGTTTCCCTGGAGAACTGGACATGGGGCGCAGGCTATCTGAACCATCACAGACAGATTGGATATATGACTTGTCAGCTGTGTTAATTCACAAGGGAACTGTTGTAAACAGTGGCCATTACATTGCTCATATTAAGGATGAGAATACAAGGCAGTGGTGGGAATTTGATGATGAGCATGTTTCAAATTTAGGTTATCACCCATTTGGAGAAGGCTCTTCTGCTAAAGATGTGCCAAGCGAGACTAGTCCATTACAAACTGGTGCAGAAGGAGCATATGCCAATTGTGTTCGACCTCAGCCTTCAGAGTCTAGTGTTGGTGGACATGGAGCTCGATTTTCATCCGTTGATGCATACATGTTAATGTATAATCTTAGGTGTAATAGGAAGAATGATGAGAATAGACATATTGACGGTGCTGTAGACAGTGTTGAAGGGCATGATGGTTGTTCAAGTAATGGCATTTCTCTCCCACCACATATATTTGGGGACATAAAAGAGATGAATGCATCATATCTTGGTGCTTGTGAACAGTACAAATTGAAGAAGGAGAGTCAGATGAATCAGATTATAGAGCGGAAACAAGAAGTGCGATCAATTCTTTCAGAAGCTCCAATTCGATTGGATGATGAACCATTTTATTGGGTTTCTACAGACTGGCTTCGTGAGTGGGCTGACAACATTACCTCGCCGTAAGATAAATTTTATACGAAGCAGTCATATGTGCATGAAATCAATTATATGCTTGGCTTGTTTATTAATTGTTTCAATAGTCTGCTTCATTTTGCTAAAACACATCTGGAGTCAACATTTGTAGATCCTTTTCATTTTGATCTTAGTCCGCAACTGTTACTTGCATTTTTGCTTTACTAGTTTAAGGCTAGTGAATAGCTTCCAAAGCTACATTTAGTTTATTTAATTTGATGCAGTATTCTAGACAATTCTCCTATTCAATGCATTCATGGAAAAGTCCCCATATCGAAGGTTGGGTTTATGAAGCGTTTGTCTGCTGAAGCCTGGACAAAATTGATATCCAAGGTATCTTCATGGCTAACTTGTCTCACTTGCTTAGGGTTCATGATCCCAATTGTTTAAGGCATCTAGTACATTCTAGTATAACTGTTGTGAGATCATTAGTGCAATAGTTGTTTCATTGAGTGACACTGTTAAAGAATCCACTTATAGTATTTTATTTTACCTTTTTTAGTTCAGTTGTTTGTTCATCATCTTCCTTCTCTTGTCGTCATTCTCTCTGTTCCCCTAATAAGATAATGTTTTTCTAATTGTAGTTTCTTTCTGCCCCTGTCATTGAAACCGCTAAGAATTTCAATTGTGCTGCTTCGCTATAATTTTTTAATATCTTGTGTCAAATATTGGTAATAATTTTCAGCATAATGGAGGGCCAATATTAAGCAATGATGATTGCTGTATGGCTTGCCTCATTGATCGTGCAAAATATGTGGTTTGTGCCGATAGCTATCGGGATCGGAGAAATTTGATGAGAGATCTTGCAAGTGATGTGCTTTTGGGTAACTGTTCAGATGGATCATACTATGTATCCAAGACATGGTATGAATGCAAACCCTTCTCCTTTCATGATTTCTCCCTTATTACTTTCTTGCTTGTTATAGATGGTTTATAAGTGTTAGAGTATCCCATATTGACTAAATATGAAAATGTTAAAGGAGACTAGTTCTCGTCATTTTGGCAATGGTTGACCCAAGCTTAATTATTGTTAAAGGGCTCTACACTCTACCCATATTAAAAATTCTCCAGTTGTCACTTAAAATAAACGCAGTGGTAACCTCGATTGGGTCGCTGGGATTAGATATCCAGACGGACAACTGGGAATGAATACACATAGGGATAATTTCTGTATATTATTTCTCATAAATGACATAAATACATATAGGAAAGATAAGCAATAGTTCGGCTATTCAGTCTCTTGATTATTGCCTAGAAAGAAGTAAATAAGATTCTATGAAAATAGGGACTAGAAATTGAAACGATAAAATGATTTTTTAGGAAATAAACTATTGAGCAAATAAGGAAGAACAAATGAGGAAACAAATAAAGTAATAAAACTGAAAATATTCTTCCAACACTCCCCCTCAAGCTGGTGAATAAATGTTGATCATTCTCAGCTTGCTGCTTAACTCTTCAAATTTGACTCTAGTAAGTGCTTTTGTGAAAACATCTACAACTTGTTTGCTAGTGGGAATGTGAGCTAGATCAATCAAACTAGAATATACTTTCTCCTTTATGAAATGATGATCTATCACCACATGTTTAGTTCTATCATGATAGATAGGATACTTTGCAATCCCAATAGTTGCTAGGTTGTCACATCACACCCTCATCTGAGGCTCCACTTTGATCTAAAGTTTTTCCATGAGTCTTTTCAGCCATATTCTTTTACAAATTCCCAATGCTAGTGCTCTATACTTAGCCTCTGCACTGCTTCAGGCAACCACTGGTTGTTTTTTACTTCTCCAAGTTACCAAGTTACCCCTCACAAAGGTAAAATAATTTGTTGTAGACCTCCTATCAGTCAATGATCCAGCCCAATCAGTATCTGTGAATACTTCAATACTCCTTGTCTCACTTTTCTTGAAGATTAATCCTTTTTTAGGAGTCATTTTCAAATACTTCAAGATTATGAGTACTGCATCCATATGTTCTTGTTGAGGGTTGCTCATAAACTAACTAACCACACTTACAGGAAAACTAATGTCTGGTCGAGTGTGGGACAAATAGATCAGTTTTCCAACTAATCTTTGATATCTCCCTGTATCTACTGGTGTGCCCTTGTCTTTAGGACTCAATTTATTAGTTGATTCCATGGGTGTCTTAGCAGGCTTTGACCCCATCATTCCAGTTTCCTGTAAAAGGTCAAGTGTATCCTTCCTTTGGGACACTGAAATGCCCTTACTAGATTTGGCCACGTCTATACCCAAAAAGTATCTCAAATAGCCCATATCCTTAACTTCGAATTCTCAAGCCAAAGCACCTTTTAGCTCCTTCATGCCTTCCCGATCATCACCTATAATAACAATATCATCAATATAAACTATAAGAATAGTCATTTTATCACTAGTTAGCCGTCGAACAAACAATGTGTGATCAGTTTGACATTGGTAGTAGCCAAGTTTCTTCATTGCCTTTGCAAATCTATCAAACGAGGCCCGAGGTGGTTGTTTCAAGCTGTAGAGTGATTTTCTGAGCTTGCATACTCTATGAGGATGTGTAGCTTCTTCTAGTCCTGAAGGTATTTTCATTTATACCTTTTCTTCAAGATCACCATTGAGGAAGGCATTTTTTTACATCTAACTGATATAATGGCCAATTAAGATTTGCAGCTAGTTATTATAGAATTTTAACAATATTGAGTTTGACTATAGGTGCAAAAGTCTCCTAGTAGTTAATCCCATGTGTCTGTGTGAAACCTGTAGCTACAAGTCTTGCTTTGTACCAGTTAATACTTCCATTAGGATTATATTTGATAGTGAACACCCATTTACCAACCTCTGTTTTTCCTTGTGGTAAATCTGTTACTACTCGAGTCTGGTTCTTCTTGAGTGCATTAAGCTCATCATCTATAGCTTCTCTCCACTTAGGATCCTTCATTGCTTCCTGGAAATTTTTAGGTAATTTTTCAGTAGATAATTGTGTCATAAAAGCCTTAAAATGTGATCATAACCTGTTATAAGAAACAGATGCTTTGTACAAGCTCTTATTCCCTCCCTTAGAGCTATTGGCCATCCTAACACTACTCTCCCTCGGAATTAGTATTTTTGGATAATAGGCTTGCGTTTCCAAGAAGGTCACGTCTAAAGTAACAAAATAAAGCTTTAGAGTAAGAGAGAAACACTTGCAACCTTTTTGAGTAGAAGAATAACCCAAGAAAATACATTTATGGGCCCTAGGTTCAAGTTTGCCACAATGGTAATTATGCACAAAGACAACACATCCAAAAATCTTTTGAGGTAGAGTATTAACAAAGGGAATCGAGGGTTAATCTCAAACAATTTTTGTAAAGGTGTATGAAACTGTAAAACTTTTGATGGCATTATATTTATTAAATAAATAGAAGTGAGAATAGCATGCCCCCCAAAATGATTTGGAACATTTGTTATGAGCATAATAGATCTAGCAACCTCAAGTAAATGTCTATTTTTTATTTCTGAAACACCATTCTGTTGTGGTGTATTAGCATATGAGGTCTGATGTATAATACTATTGTGGGTTAAAAATTGACCTAAGGATTGACTTGGATATTCTTTACCTTTATCACTTTGTAAAATCTGGATTTTTGTTTGAAATTGGTTTAGTATAAAGGAATAAAATTACTTAAATACTTGAAAAACTTCAATTTTTCCTTTCAAAAGATATACCCAAGTCAATCTTGTATGATCATCAATAAAGGTTATAAATCATTTAACATTGTTTTTGGTTTTGACCCTTGATGGCCCCTAAACATTACTATGAATGATGAAAAAAGGCTTAGTTCCTAGGCTCGGGATGTATAAAAATTTCTGCTGCATTTAGAGAGTTGACATAATTCATACTGAAAAGAAATTTCCTTTTTATTGAAAAAAGTTGGATATAATTGCATCATGTAAGATAAACTAGGGTTGCTTAACCTATAGTGCCGAAGTGCAATATCTTCATTGGAAGATAAAATAGCATGAGCTTTGTTCCTTCTTGAGTTGCAAATGTAATATAATCCATCAAACTCCCTAGCACTACTAATCCTCTTCCCTGACTCCAAATCTTGGAAAACACAACCTTCAGCACCAAAATTAGTTGTGCAATTATGTTCTTTAGTAATCCTTTTCACAGATAACATATTACAATCCAAGCTAGGCACATAAAGAACACCACTTAAGATTGATTTATTAGCAGTTATAACAGTCCCAATCCCTTGAATTTTTAGAACCTGTCCATTAGCTACCTTAATAATACTATGAACAGGACGAGGTTGTACATCAACAAGCAACGACTTATCACAAGTCATATGATCATTAGCTCCTAAATCAACAATCCAAAGACCACGATTTGGGGTTTGAACCCCTAAAGTAGTACCAATGTTACCTATTTGGATCGTGTTATTTGTGTATACAACCTTTTCAGCCTTCAAATCATACTTGCTAAGAATTTTCCTCAGCAATTCAACTTCTTCTTTGCTCACTGGTGTGTTATCTCCCTCGGTCTTGTCACACTAGTAGCTTTTCTGATTTGGAGGTTTCCCATGAATCTTCCAGTATGTGTCCTTGGTATGTCCACCTTTTTGACGATGGTCATACCAAGACTTACCCTGTTTGCTCTTAGATTCTAGCCCATTTGTTCCTTTGATAGCCATGACTGAAAATTCAGAGGGATTTTTATTGCTTGGAGTGCCTTGCATCAACAGCTTTCTACTCTCTTCACATTTCACCAAATTGGCTGCCTCCATAATGGTTGGTAGTGGTCAGGTTGCCATGATTCTTCCATAAACCTCCTCGTAAATAGAGTTTAGTCCCCAAAAAAATTCATACTCTCTTTGTCTTTCCACAATTTTCTTGTAGCACGCCATATATACATTGCAAGCCCATTGGTGTGGTCATAGAGGTCCAATTGTTGCCACAATTTTACCAATGTGGTGTAATAACCAGTGACTGATTTCTCACTTCGCTTAGTTTCCCTCAAAATTCCTTTGATCTGAAACAGAGCAACGGTATTTTCTGTAGTGGAATATGTCATTTTGGCATTCTCCCATATCTCTTTTGCAGAGGTTGCAAGGACAAACTGCTCACCAACTTCGAGAGTCATGGAATTAACCAACAAGCTTGTTACCTGGTTGTTTTTGGTCATCCATACGGTTGTCAGATATTTCTCCTTTCCTCTCCTTCTTACGAACTTAAGCATGCCGTGGGACCACTGTAAATAGTTGTTCCCATTCAGTTGATGATTGGTTACCACCGAATGCTGTGTGTCAATGTTGTTCTAAGAAGAGGACGAGTTTCTTGTGCCGATAATGGTGTTCGGTGTTTCTAGGATTGAACTTAGTGGAGTTTTGTTTGACGAGCTAGTGGTAGAATTTTCCCTCGACTCGACATGCCACACTCCTATCGTCCCGAATGAAACCATCCTCCTCTGCGTTTGGTTTGGATTATTAATTTTCTGGTTGTTGGTCTGGATGTCTAGTCTCAACGGCCCGGTCCGGTTACTATTGCGTTTATTTCAAATGACAACTAGATGTCTAGACCTAGTTGCACTTGAGGGGTAGTATTAGATTATTTTATATTGACTAAACATGAAAATGTTAAAGAGGACTAGTTCCAATTCTTGTTAATGGGCTCTACACTTAACCCATATGAAAAATTCTAATAATAAGCTTTGCTTGGAAGTTAAGTGATCATGAGAAGAACATATTTTTTTAGATGAACCGCTTTTAATGGTGTTGTTCTCTATGCTTTGGTTTGAGCTCACAGGTTTCCGTTATGCTTCCATCTTTTATCCAGTGTCCATTTTGCATACGTATCTGTTGATTTGCTTTTGTTTGAGAATATATTTAAGGCCTGAAGTTGTGAAATAATTTGTGTTTGGATGTTCCTTTGTATCTGAAGGAACTTTTTTGTTTTTTGTGGGAGGCTAATTATACTAGGTTCTTATTGTAGGTTACAACAGTGGGTTAGAAGAAAAAGCATTGACGCTCCAAGTGAAGCTGATGCTGGACCAACAGCTTCAATTAGGTGTCCTCATGGGCAGCTGCTGCCTGAGCAAGCACCTGGTGCAAAGCGAGTGCTTGTTCCTGAAAACCTCTGGCTCTTCTTTTATGAGGATGCCATTGCTGTGAAGCCTGATGAACCTTTGGGTTGTACAACTTTTCGTTCAGATTTTGATCAGTGTCCCCAATGCAGCGATGAACTTTCTGAAGTTGCATCATTAGAGGATTCTTTAAGGTCATTTGCATTTTTTTTAGAAGTTGCAGAACCTACTAAGATATTGAGTTTTGACTTGTCTAGAGGAAAAAAGTTGTTTATTCCTTTCTCCGCATTGCAGAGCAGTAAAGCTAAAACATCGGCAGAATCATGAAAAATTGGCTACAGGGAAAAACATTCCCTTGTCTTTGGACTGCAAGTATTACTTGGTTCCTTCTTCGTGGCTCACGATATGGAGAAATTACGTAAATGCTAGTGGCAAGAATGTTTCTTCATCATTGCAACCTGAAACACTTGATATGATAATTGACTCACTGAAATGTGAAAAGGTGAATTGCAACTTCTGGAACGTTCTTCCACTACAATCGTAATAATTCTGAAAACTCTTATTTATTTATTTTTTGACTGAAAGGCAGCAAGTTTTTTTAGTGTAGAATAGGTGGGTTTGATATTCATTCTCGAAGTTTCATGTGATATTTGTCAATAGTCTCTTTTGAAACTAGGCTTTTTGTGCAAGGTTTGATGAAATTTGTAAGAATGACATAAGCTGGCTCCAAGTACAAGGCAAAGGACTCATGCCTCTAGATTTATCCTAGAATCATCCTAATCAGGATATAATACTTTTCTGGGTGTTTATTCTGTTTTTTGAAAAAAAATTTCACCATGTCTTAATCCTAGTAACTGATTTTAAAATTTCTGTTCTTTTGTTGCTTATTTTATTTCTTGGATCAGCATCTTCAGCTCCTAGAGAGGCCTCCAGATCTGGTTTACAAGCGTGGCATGCTTTTCCAGAAGAATTCTCTGGTGAGTATTATTACTGAGTTAATACATTTGGTGATGGAGAATGAGATTAGTTTACGTATTTATGGGTAGTAGTTATCTGTCTTTGTTAATTTCCATAATGATTTTGGGCTTGTTTTATTTAATAGTCAGTTCTATTCTATTTTATGTGTTTGTTGGTCTCCTTAATAGGAGCTGGATTAGTATTGATGTAGGACAAATAGAAGTATTATTAACTAGTAGCTAAAAATAACAAAATTAGGAAATATTAGGCTGTTGGAATATCAAGTTTCAAGGTTGGATTTTGGCTAGGAATGCTGAAATTTTAGATTTGTATAGCTGGAATTTTAAGATTTGATTACTGGAAATTTTGGCTTTAATATAGTGGAAGTTGGGATGGAATTTTGTGGTGAACACAAAGAATGAAAGGTAGGAAACTAGGAATCACTCCTAAGATTTAAGAATTACTCTTAGAAGAAAGCATCACACCTTCTAGTTGAAAACTCAAGTTTGTAAAAAAATTCCAGCTTGCTTATTCTTGATGAAGAGTTGAATACTCATATGGGAAAAGGATCTTAATTTAAATCCTATTACAATAGAAATTCTATAAGTCCTATACAAGTAGGATGACATATCTAAAATAGAATAACATATACTACTTCTTCAAATCTAATAAGGAATCCTAACACAATCCAAATTTCAGCCTACTTTGATGTCAATTAATACTTTTGTCAAATATTAGCAGTGAAGAAAACAATTTCATTCACATTACCCGTAGGTTACAGACTATATTCAAGATATATACAAGTTTCTATACTAAGTATCGATTTCCTAAGATACATGGAAATCAGATCTTATCCTAATCCCTAGAAATCGTGGATTCACAAGATAGCTATACAATCTTCTAGATAATATGCATGATTCAACATAATCTTCATGATTCAAGCATAATCCGACACTCCCCTCAAGTGGTGAGTGGATATTTTCCATTCCTAGCTTGCCAATAATATCTTGAAACACTGTGCTTGCTAGTCCTTTTGTAAGAATGTCTGCCAGCTGATCCTTAGTTGACACAAATGGAGTGCATATTAAGCCACTGTCCAGTTTTTCTTTGATGAAATGCCTATCAACTTCAATATGCTTTGTACGATCATGTTGTACCGGGTTATGTGCAATGCTGATAGCTGATTTGTTATCACAGTACAACCTCATAGGTCCTTCCCATTTTATTCTCAAATCATCAAGAATTATCTTTAGCCAAAGTAACTCACATATTCCCGATGCCATAGATCTAAACTCAGATTCTGCACTTGATCTTGCCACTACATTCTGCTTTTTGCTTCTCCATGTTACAAGATTACCACCTAGGAATATGCAATAACCTGATGTTGATCTTCTATCAACCAAAGAACCTGCATAATCTGCATCCGTATAAGCTTCTAATGTCAAACCTGCGATTGTTTGTTTCTTAAACAGAATACCTCTTCCTGGGCTACCTTTCAAGTATTGTAGTATTCGGTTTACTGCCTTGAGATGTGATTCTTTAGGATTGTGCATAAATTGACTGACTTTGCTCACAGCAAATGCTATATCTGGTCTTGTATGTGCTAGATATATTAACTTTCCAACAAGCTTCTGATATGATACTTTATCTACAATAGGATCTTCTGGAGCATCACCTAATCCATGATTGAATTCTATCGGTGTGTCCACTGGTTTACAGCCCAATTTTCCTGTTTCTTTCAACAAGTCCAATACATACTTTTGTTGAGTGATGAAAATCCCTTGCTTTGAGTGAGCTACTTCAATGCCTAGGAAGTATTTTAACTTTCCGAGCTCCTTAATATCAAATTCCTTCAAGAGACATTGCTTCAGATTTTCATTCCTTCTACATCATTACCGTCACAATAATATCATCTACATAAACTAACAATGTCATTACCTCTCCAGTTTTGAATGTCTAATGAACAAAGTATGGTCTCCTTGACTTTGCTTAAATCCCAATGAAATCATCACCTTAGCAAACCTCCCAAACCAAGCCCGTGGAGATTGTTTGAGCCCATAAAGAGCTTTCTTCAACTTGCATACCCTTCCTTCTTTAGATTCAAATCCGGGAGGAACTTCCATGTAAATTTCCTCTTCTAGATCACCATGGAGGAATTCATTCTTAACGTCAAATTGCTGCAGATTCCACTCAAAATTAGCAGCTAATGATAACAGTATTCTTACCGTGTTCATCTTAGCAACAGGGGCAAATGTCTCAAGGTAGTCTATGCCATAGGTTTGAGTGAACCCTTTAGCCACCAATCTTGCCTTATATCTTTCCACCGAACCATCAGCCTTGTATTTTACGTTGAAAACCCACTTACATCCAACTAGTTTCTTCCCTCTTGGCAATTCAACTAACTCCCATGTCTTGTTCTTATCAAGGGCCTCCATTTCGATTTTCATAGCATCCTTCCATTTTTTGTCTCCTAATGCCTCAATTAGATTTTTGGGTATGGGAATTGTGTGGAGATTGGTTAGGAATGATCTATGTTTTTGGGATAGGTTCTGGTAAGACATGAAGGAAAACAGTGGGTGTTTTGTGCAGGTTCTGGTTCCTTTCCTTAGTGCAATTGGTAGGTCCTCAGCACTTGTTTCTTTTGGTTTTTCTTCTGGTTCAGATGACTCATCTCTTGGTTCACAATCTGGTGTGGTATTTTCATTTGGAAGTTGAGCAACAACACGAATGGGAGATTGAACTTGTGCTGGTTGAGAGACTGATACCTTTCTCCTGGAATAAACTTGCAGTGGCTGTTTGGCAGTAGGTATGGCAGTAGATGTGGCTGACTCAATTGAGGAATGAGTGGATTTAGGGGCAGAAATAGATTCTTCAGGCACGGTTATGTCTTGAGATTGAACAATACTAGGATCTAGAAGGAACATATCAGTCTTATCTTCACTCAAGTTCTCCCCCTGAAGATGAATGTGCTGAAAAAAAGATTCATTCTCAACAAAAGTAACATCAGCTGAAATAAAAAACTTTTTGGAAGGTGGATGAAAGCATTTATAACCCTTTTGGGTTGAGGAATAGCCAATAAAAATGCATCTAAGAGCACGGGGATCTAATTTGTTCCTATTGTGAGAATGAACATGAACAAATGCAACACAACCAAAGATTCGGGGTATCGATTGTTAGACACATAAAATTTGGAAAAACTTTGTGAGTATTTCAATTGGACTTTTGAACCCAAGGACTCGTGTTGGAAGCTCTGTTAATAAGATGGGCGCAGCTAAGACCGCTTCACCCCAATATTGTTTTGGAACACTCTTATGAAATAGCAATGCCCTAGTGATCTCTAGGAGATGTCCATTTTCCTCTCACCACCCCATTTTGTTGAGGAGTAGTAACACATGATGACTCATGAATAATTCTGCTTTCAAAAAATGAGGAAAGGGTTTGATTGAAATAGTCCTTGGCATTGTCGACCGAAATCTCTTAATTTTGACATCAAATTGAGTATGGATCATGTTGTAGAACTTAGGAAACACAAGTGCTAACATCGATTTATTTTCAAGAGGTAAAGCCATGTGACTCGGTACAATCATCAATAAATGAAACAAACCACCTAGCACCAAACATTTGGAATATTAGAAGGTCCCCAAATATCACTATGAATGAGAGAAAATGGAACAAAGGTTTTATTGTTGCTTATTGGAAAGGAAGCACGTTTGTGCTTTGCAAGTTCACAATCATCACAATGAAAAGATTCAAATGTAAGATCTCTAAACAATGAAGGAAACATGAACTTTAGAATTCTAAAAGATGGGTGACCTAAACGACGATGATAAAGCCGATTTTTCCTTGATTTGACACTCTGATTCGGAAAGAAAGGATAGTGATTTTCCAACTTCGGTTTCTTCGTGTTGTTTTTCCGTAAAATAGAGACCATCTCTCGACTAGCACATCCAATCATCCTCTTCGTGCCTAGCTCTGAAAGACACAATGTGAAGGAAAAAGGTTATACTACAATGTGAGTCTCAGAGCTAATTTGTGAATGGAAATAAGGTTTGCAAATAGTTTGGGAACATGGAGAACATTTCTTAGTGTAATGTCCTTGTTTATGTATATATCTCCTTGACCAGCTACGGTGGTGGTAGATCCATCAGCTATGGTAATCTTTTTATGGCTACAATTTGGGGTTATAAGAGATAAAGTGTTTAGAAGAACAAGTCATATGATCTGTTGCTCCGGAATCAAGTACCCACATAGGATAGGAATCTTTTACCAAGGCATTAGGATTAGAAGAAGAAGAAATACCTGAAAACGCCAATGAACAAGTACCTGTTGAGATTGGCTTTTCAAAGGACTCCACAAATGTTTTAGTTTCTCCATTTCTTGGATTGAACTCGAGCATAGGTTTCTTAGAACTTTCGTCATTAGATGACGAAGTGCTCACCATATGTGCTTGACTTCGATCATTCCCACTGCGATTAGGCTTGCCATGAAGTTTCAAGCACTTCTCCCTAGTATGCCGATACTTTTTGCAGTAGGTACAGTATAGAGAATCTCGATTGAAAGTTTTGGATGAGTCCAATCTAGTGACAGCAGTAGGATAATTTGTCTCCTTCAACTCCGTGGCCTTAGTAATGAGTGCAGAACCATCTCCTCCTTGAGGTTCAAGCATAACACTTCGACGTCCTTCTTCCGCACGTATAATAGCTATTGTCTCATTTAGAGACGGTAAGTCTTGTTTTCCCAAAATCTGCACCCTTACAGCATCAAACTCTACGTTTAAACCTGCCAAAAAATCATAAATACGATTCTTTTCCACAAAACGTTTTAAAATTGCTGCATCTACACTACAGCTCATTTGGATACATTGATAATGATCTATTTCCTGCCACAAACTTTGTAAGAGACTCGAATATTCAGTGACAGTCCGAGTCTCTTGTTTAGCTGCTGAAATCTTTGTCCTGATCTCATAGATCTGTGCAGCATCATTGACTTTGGAATAAGTCTCCCGAATAGCTTCCCATATCTCCTTGGCAGTTCCTAGGAACATGCATGTATCACTGATTTCTGGCAGCATTGAGTTCCATAGCCAAGACATAACCATGGAGTCTTGTTCATCCCATGCTGCAAATTTTGGATCATCCTGTGAAGGACCAGTACCCAATAAATGACTCAATTTCCCTCTCCCTTTTAGGAATGTGCGGACTAGTTGTGACCACTTTAAATAGTTCTTCCCATTCAATCGGTATGCAGCTTGAATATTCTGCAAATCTCCAGGTATAGCAGCAGCAGTACTCTCGACAGAGTGGCTGATGATTTCAGCCGAACTACTAGGGATTCGACATGATTGATTTGGTAGGACTAAGGAAAGGAGTAGGAAAAAAAGGTATAAGGCTAGGAAGTTGAAGAGAGCTATCAAGATAGGATTCTCCGTCAGTATGACCAGAGAAGAAATCAGAGTTTTTGAAAAAATCGAGTCAATAGCTCTGATACCATGTGAAATATTAGCAGTGAAGAAAACAATTTCATTCACATTACCCGTAGGTTACAGCTATATTCAGTATATATACAAGTTTCTATACTAAGTATCAGATTTCCTAAGATACATGGAAATCTGTATCTTATCCTAATCCCTAGAAATCAGGGATTCACAAGATAGCTATACAATCTTCTAGATAATACTGCATGATTCAACATAATCTTCATGATTCTGCATAATCCGACAACTTTTATATATTTTGATCGTATTTCTGGTTTATGGAAGGAAATAAGAAAGTTTTGTGCAAGTTCAGCTTTGGAAAATGTGATGCATTCTTTTAGGATAGATTTGTAAACCCCATCAGTGGTTTCTGGGAACTTATTGGTATGATACTAGTACTTTCCTTGGAGTGATTCCTAGTTCTTGTTACAAAACCTAGAAGTAATTCGTAAACTTATCTTTTTTCTTTTTTTTTTCAATTTCTCAACCCTGAATTCTAACAACCATCTATTTAAAGTGCAGCAGATCAAATTTACAGCTTATACATGTTTTCATCAAAGTGCTGGCCGTTCTACATCACATGGATATATTGCATGTGTCTGCATGCAATTTTTGTTTCTCCTGCATGAGCCTCAGTTGCCTCAGTAGAACTGAGGCTCCTAGAACTAGGATGGAATAGTTCTCCAGAGATTCAGTGATTCTAGTTTGGGCCCTCCTTTCAATCAACATGCACAAATTTGCTTGTAGGAGATACGTTCTTTTAATTCCTATTGCAATACTTCGTAACGCATGTGACTGTAAAGAGTCCTGAAGGGCCATTTGTTCATGTGACTGGTATTTGTGGCAAAAAAGTTCCTTTAAGCCTCCTCTTACTTCAAGGAAATTAGTTTGTGTTTGATGCTGTTAATAGAATTGCAGTAACTGTTCTGAGTTGTCTAATACAACACTTTTCTTTTCTTTGTACCGTCCTCCTTTGTATTGTAGACAGATAGGTTAGCAATCATCACAGAGAATGACTGGAACAGCTTCTGTGACGAGTGGGGTGGTAACAAGGAGAAAGGCATATCTGCAATAATTGAGACAGGTAATGTTTTGGAAAATAATTTGGCTGGATCCTGTGAAGGTAATCCAGTGTCTGATGCGAATGTTAGTCCTCAAGATGAAGTAAATAATGGGCACGAGACAAAAAGCCCTGTCATTAAGACTTTTCCTGAGGTAATGGAAATTTACCTTATTCAAGCTTTCGATGCTGATATATGTTTAATTAGGATAGCAGTAATTGAGATATATCTTTTTTATTTTAAATTTATACTATTCTTACATGACGAGAATCATTCTGCTAGATCTGTGCTAATTGCATTGGTGAAAGAGAAAGTTGTGAGTTGATGCAGAAGCTTAACTACTACAATGAGGATATTCATGTCTCTCTGGTTCGTGGTAAAGAAGCTCCAAGATCGATTCTGGAAGCATCTGAAACAACTTGTGAACCAGATCGAAGGGCCTCTAAGCGCTCTCGAAGGACCAATTATGGGAATGCAGTAAATTTAAAAGTTTCTGGTTCCACATCAATATACCAATTGAAAATGATGATATGGGAGTCACTTGGGGTAAGTTGCAAAGAGCGGATTCAAGAATGGAAAAACTACTCATTTATTGTTCACTTACAGTGTTTTTTTTTTTAATTTTTATTTGAAAATAAATTTGAGGGTTTATTTAATCTTATATCTTGATAGGCTAATAATGGAAAAGATTACATACTTTATATGCAATTTATATTTTGGCACAATTTGTGCTACAATGAAAATTCTGCTAATTTAACCCTATTGATGACAGGTTTCAAGCTTAGAGATAGGTTATTTTTTCTCCAAATTTTGTGGTACTATTAAAGGTGGAATAAAACCTAGTGAATCAACCCATAAAGGGAATCTGACAGGCTTGGTAGAATTTGTATGCTTCCATGTTTTCTTACTAGGTTGTTAGGTTTTGATGTCTACCCATGAATTTCCATCGTAAAGCTCCAATTCTTGTCTTTTAGTGTTGATTGTTTGACTAGTCAGATATCATGGTTTCTTCTAGATTTGATCTGGAAGATAAAAATACGTTCCAGGAGAATTTACGTATTGGGTTTTAGGATAGATCAATTTCTTTGATAATGAATCTAAAGAAGGATGCAACATGGTTTACATATTAAAAGATGGAAACATAACTTGTAAAATATTTACATTGGTAACTGCCCCATATGGATGCAAAATTCTATCTAGTTTCCATTCTTTTCTATTTGTTTGAACTAAATGTCACACTGTTAAAAATTTCGAATGTGATCAAATTTTTTTGATATTGCAATACTCAAATTCATGCAGGTAGTCAAAGAGAACCAGATACTCCGCAAAGGTTCTAGAATAATTGATCACGAATGTGCTACTCTTGCTGACTTGAATATATTTCCTGGAGATAAACTCTGGGTGCAAGACTCGGAGATTCATGAGCATCGAGATATTGCCGGTAAGCTACTGAAACTATTGCTGGGTGTTTACAAAAGAGCTGCTGTGGGTGTGCAATTTAAGTCAAAAAATATTACTGAGATTTGCTTCAAACAATGGCATAATAATTATTGTAGAAGGGATTGGGGTAAATCGTTGGTGAAACTTTGAATGAAGTAAAGCAATGTTTCTACTTTTCTTTTCTTTAGTTACGAAGTCATTGACTTGTTGGGGTAAGATGGGACATTATGTTATATGCTTATGCTTATAAGCAATATATTTGTACGGACTAAATGTATGAGTAATTTACAGGGATCCAATATGGAAACTGCACGAGTTTTGATCCTGAATTCTCATCATCTGACTCTTCACACAGTTTCTGTGTGCATGTCTTTCCAATTGTGCAGTTGATAGGCATTTAGAACATTCAGCTTCACCATGTACTATATGCCTTAGTTTATTGTACTGGGCAAGTTATTTTGGGTATTCTTAACTTGGGAATTTCTCACTACAGAAGCAGCAATTACGTTCACTAATTACCTCCATGCTAATATTTCATCAGATGAGCTTGCAGACCAGAAGATGGATGAACAGCATGCTGAGGAAGGGTTTAGGGGAACACTTTTGACTTCAAATATCTCGTCTTAAGTTATCTAGTTTGTATATTTTTGTCCATACTGGCTTAAGATCTTGTAGATATCGAATTTGGAAAATTCCTTAATCTTCAACCTGCATAGTAGAGGTATGACCTATATTCTTGTTCCAAGGCTTTTCCTTTTTATTCTTGTAAACAATCATCTACTATAAGTAGGCTTTGGTGTGTATTGTATGTGGAGATATCTTCCTCATTTATGTTACTGGTACAGTGATGTTACTGTTGTAGTTAAGAATCTCTAGATCTCTAGCTGCAAGTTCACACCCGTAAATACAAGCCTGTCTAGTTGTTTCTGCAATATAGTATTTTCCTTGTTAGTAATTCTTTCCTTACTGCAATCTTGTTGTGCAGAACCATTGGCCCAAACTGGTGGATTTTGGCTTGCATTTGTAAATGCTGGTTGATTCGAATGTACAATGCCAGAAACAGTTGTAACATTTTGTACTTGGAACACAATGTTCCCCTCTTGGAAATTGTTGCCAGCAGTTGGGACTGAAAAGATCCCTTTAGTTACGCCAAAAGTTGTATCTTGAGTAGATGGGAGTTGGGAATGTCCACGGGGTACTTGTATCGCCCCGCCTTTTTATTCTGCCTGATCCTCAAGTGTTCTTTCTTTTGGATAATTGATGAAAACAACAATGCAAGGAAGTGTAAATTATTTGAGTTGGATACTTAATTCTTGGAACAATGAGATAGCTGGAAAGTAAAAATTGTTGATATCTTAAGCTAAACCTCAATTAACAGTTTCCATTAGCAGCTCAGCTAATGGACAGCGTTGTAAATGTAATGGTTGATTTAGTTGGAATTGCAAAATGATACACTTAAAAACAAAACAATCGAGATTTCAGATTCTGCTCAGCAGTTGATGTTGTCTGGTTCTGAAGATGTTGGAGGATTGTATTGTACTTTTGTGTATTGCCAAGAACATTCAAATCCAGCGTCTCCGCGAGTTGTTTGTTCCTCTGAACCACCTGTCCCAACTGTCGTCAACTGGGCCTTTGGTCCTGCAGTTTAGTTACCTTAACGGATGACCAGGCAAAATCTAACCTAACTAGGGAGGAATACAAACCAACTCAGTCTTACAATGGAAGCAGCGGATCGGCAGCGGAGTCAACACTGGATAAGAGTCTGCGATCCAAATCATGCGATTATTTGGATGATTATACCTAGCATAAAGGCACGGGAATGTAACTTACTGTTTGCAGGCAACCGAGGATTGGCCTAAGGTCTGAAGCTGATCCAGTTCCTCCTAGCATAGCATACAAAGCATTATGTATCAGAAGGGATCATTATGATAAATAAATAATAACAGACCTACCTGAAAGAGATTGATTTGGGTTTGAAGTTGGGAGAGGGCAGCAGCGAGCCGGTGCTTGCCGAAGGAGGCGCTAGGCCCTATTTTCCTAACAAGCGATGAAGGAGAAGACGGCAGTGGCTTCGATGTCAGCGATTGTTGTTGTTGCTGCTGCTCCTCCATTGATCCACGACAGGGAAGTAAGAACGGAGAAAGCACTAAAGAGAGAAAAAGGAGGATTAAAGGGAGTTGTTGAAGCTGAATTGATGATTAGAGAATCTGGTCAATACTGAGTTTTATATATTTGATACAGTTGACCAATAAACGTGCCCCAGCGCAGCATGGCTAACACCTTTCTTAGACCACGCCGAAATAGTTAGTAGGTTGGTAATAATACATATCTATGTTTATTTTAAGTTAGTAGGAATAGGAAAGAAACCATCAAAATTCAAAATATCTTTCAATCAGAATAACGTTGGAAGAAAACAATAAGCAGATTAATTGAAATTTATTTTGTAAAATAAACATGTTAAATCAAAGACTTGAGCTAAGATAAGATTTAGTCTTTCTTAGACACATCTGGGCCTCTTCAAATGCCTAGGCTGCGTTTATTCCGCGAGCACTAGCCTGGCTATGGCTATGGCTGTGGCCAACCAAATTATGTCGCCCTTCTCCCCCCTCCGGCGTCGTCATGTCATTTTAAACCCATCTTTCTGTGCCAGATGCATTGCTACCGCTCGGAGCCACCAGAAGGGCAAGCCTAAGACGGCGTTGGTGAAGAGAGACAAAGAGAAGAGGAGAACTCGTTCAGTCAAGACTTATGACCTGGTCGACACTTTTAACCACTTCGATTTTCTTTCCAATCAAACTCATGTTCCTGTTATGATCCGCGAAGTTGTCGACGTCTTCTCTTCTTTATCTCTTCTCTCCTTCGTCGATTGCACTCTTGGCGCTGCCGGCCATTCCTCCGCCGTCTGTACTCTCTCGCTCTCTCCTCTTCTAAACCTTGTTTGGATATTCCACAATTTGAGTTTAAAGTTTAGATTTTTGGGATGACAGATCATCAAGTCCCATCCTGAATTAGAGTATTATATTGGAATGGACGTTGACCCAGTTGCGCATTCAAAAGCTAGAGCTCAAATTAATGGTTGTTTGGATTTTCCCGCTCATTCAAAGTTGAAAACGCATACCTTCCTCAACAACTTTAGGTATATCAAGTCTGCGCTCCGTGAGGTGGATGCCAGTCTCGAGAGCTCTGGAGTTGATGCCATCTTGATGGACCTTGGCATTTCATCGATGCAGGTTTGGTGCCACTCTCTCTATGTATTAATCTTTTCCTTACCTTTTCAATGTGTACTCCAATGTTTTCCCTTGCTTTTTCCTTTTCCTCAGGTGAATGATCCTGAAAGAGGATTCAGTGTGCTTGCTGATGGACCACTTGATATGCGGATGGATCCTCGGGTATATCTCTCATGTCCCTCATGTACCGTTTTGAGGATCAAGAATACATCTTCGTCTTCATCTGTATTATTTGTCCTTTTAACCATTCCATTTCCATGTCACTTAGAATTGGTTACTTTTTCAAACTCAATTTCAAAAGTAGATTTGCAATGGCTCATAAGCTGAAATTACTATCATTGAAGCTGAATCTGGTTGGAAGAGGACAATATTTTCAAGAAAATTTTTGTTCCTTTCTCATTTTTTGTTGGGATTTTGTTCTTGCCTCCTGAGTGTATAGCTGCCCATTTTTATTTATTTGTGGGCAATCTAAGCAATGGGGTGTTAATCTTCAACTCGTACATGCCATGGACATAACATCTCGTATTTTGTCCTTAATTAGTTATATTGGTGATGTTGTTGGCTTTTCAAGGCTGCTTATTTCATATCTTGAATATTTTGGCTGATGTTCATGGCATATCATACTATCAGTTTCTTTGATTTGAGGGATCAACATCTCACCAATTTTTGTTTGGACTCTTCATTTTCTCTTTTCTTGTTTATAGAAGAACTTTTAGGATGTATGTCGTGTCGTTTGTGTCAGAGTTAGAAAAGTCTTCACAAACTGACTGGAACACTCATATTACAGGCAAGTTTGAAAGCTGAAGACATACTGAATTCCTGGCCAGATTCTCAGATTGGTAAGATTTTGCGGGAGTACGGAGAAGAAAGCAACTGGCACTTACTTCAGAGACAGATTGTTCAGGCTCGCCTTCGTGGTGGGTTGCATACCACTGGTGAGCTAGCAGATCTTATTCGGAGTTCAAGTGGTGGAACAAGAGGTCAGCTTATTATCTTATCATTCATTTTATGTTAATTGTTATGTTGTTTTCTTATATTATGTTACGGTCTAATTGCAAAATATAGGACTTGAGTCTCATATCGGTCAAATAAGGGGTTGATGTGGAGTTTAGATAGGCTTATGGGCTCTTCCACCCTTTGATCTAGCTTTTGGGATTGAGCTCTCCCATAAGACTTGTATCATATTACTTCTTAAATTGAGGTTTGCCAAAATGTAACAAATTGCTCCGTTGGAAGAAGCCAAGGATTCGTTGAAAATATATGCATGTAATACGCTGAATGAATAAACCAATTTTGTTTAATTTGTACAGGAGGAAGGCAAGGTTGGATAAAGACAGCTACAAGGGTGTTTCAAGCTCTAAGGATCGCTGTTAATGATGAACTTGGTGTATTGGAGAAGTCCCTTCGTACTTGTTTTCAGTGCCTTGCTCCTGGAGGAAGGCTTGCTGTCATTTCCTTCCACAGTTTGGAGGACAGGATTGTGAAGAAGACATTCCTCGACATTGTTGAGAGTGATGACAGAGATGAAAATGAGGGTGAAGAAGATGGCAGAGAACGAAGAAAACTTAGAAATGAAACTGAAGCTAACGAAGCCTGGATCAGACAGACAATACGTGGCTCCAATGGAGCAATCCTCACTAAGAGGCCAATAACACCATCTGAAGAGGAAGAAAGGTTGAACTGTCGGTGTAGGAGTGCGAAGCTCAGGGTGATCGAGAAAGCTGGTGTTAGACTAACTTAATCCCTTAGGCCTTATTGTTGGGCTGTCTTGGATCTTTACCCTACAGGCTTAACCTATATGAATTGCTTGCACATATAGTTGCTTGTAGGCACCTGTAGTTTCTTCCATTTGTTGGGAAAGCAAATTAATAAAGTAGAATCTTTCTTCCCCATCCTTTCCTGGAATTTGACTCTTATGGCCTGTTTGGTACACTGAGATAGAATGGTTATTCTTGATATATTCCTAACTTATTCGTAAACTTGTGTTTGGGTAAAAAGAGAGTTAGGAATAACTAATCCTAGGTAAAAGTTATAGCCAAATCTCACCTCAACCTATCTTTGACTAATTAATAAATAGCTAAATCTATCTTATTATTATCATCATTTAATAATAATAGCAATAATAAGGTTAATAATAAGAATAGTAGTAGTAGTAGTAGTAGTAGTAGTAGTAGTAGTAGTAGTAGTAGTAGTAGTAGTAGTAGTAGTAGTAGTAGTATAATAATAATAATAATAATAATAATAATAAATAAATAAATAAATATATAAAATAAAATAATAGTAATAGTAATAATAAATAAATAAAATAACAAATAATAATAATAGTAATAATAATAATAAATAAATAAATAAAATAACAAATAATAATAATAGTAATAGTAATAATAATTAATAAATAAATAACAATTAATAATAATAATAATAATAAGGTTAATAATAATAATAATAATAATAATAATAATAAATAACTAATAATAATAATAATTAATAAATAATAATAATAATAATTAATAAAATAAAAATAGTAATAATAATAATAATAACAAATAAATAATAATAATAAATAAATAAATAACTAATAATAATAATAACTAATAAAATAACAAATAAATAAATAAGTAATAAATAATAATAATAATAATAATAATAATAATAATAATAATAATAATAATAATGAGGTTAATAATAATAATAATAATAATAATAATAATAATAATAATAATAATAATAATAATAATAATAATAATAATAATAATAATAATAATAAGGACATTTTGGTCTTTTGTTACTTATTCCTTTTCTTATTCCAAGTTTATATTTTCAAACCAAACATTGAAATAGAAATTCTTTATCTATTCTATTATTTAAACCAAAAAGTAATACTCATTCTATCCTATTTCTAATCTTTTCTATTCCTAAGAATAATTATTCTATTCCTTGCCTATTCCATTCTTTGAACTAAACAGATCATTAGGGTAGTTTGTTGGAAATAGTGTGAATTAATTCAAGAGCCTTTCTTTAATCACAAAAGTCTTTTAGAATTAAGTGAATTATTTATATTTGTATTTAAATAGATGATAAACACCTCTATAAATGCCATAATTCATGGTCAAAATGAAATGGAGAAAAGTTTCTTTTCATTCTTCATTCTTTATTATCTCATTTATCAACAAAGTAATATCATAGCCATGTTTCTTAAAGTGTAGAGAAGACTATTGCGAAAAATGTAAGAAATGGCAAATAATGGATTCACTTCCTTCCAATTTTCTCATCTCATGGAGGAAAATCATAAGAAACAGTATCTACACATGAAAGCTTTGCTTGGCTTTAAAGATGAGTGAGAAGTTATATAAAAAGGTTATGAGAAGTCTCAAAATGAAGAACACTTGTCTCAAAATGATAAAGAAGCTTTGTCCAAGATAAAAAAGAAGAATTAACAAGCTTTTACTCTTATCTATCAATGTTTGGATGATTCAATATTTAAGAAGGTAGCCAATGCTACTAGTTCAAAGGAAGCATGTAATATTTTAGAAAAGTCTTTTCCGGGTGTTGATAAAGAAGAAGGTGAGACTTTAAACATTAAGAAGTGATTTTGAAGTTTTGAAAATGAACGAATTTGAGCCAATTTTGGATTATTGTACAAGAGTGAAAATAAATGTAAATGAATTAGACAAATATAGAGATAAGATAAAAGATGTTTATGTAGTGTAAAAAATTTCGTTCTTTAACTCCCAAATTTGATCAAGTGATGTGTCCCATTGAAGAGTCTCAATAACCGTCAAAGAATTAGAAGTCTCTTTATAAGCCTATGAAGAAAGATTAAGAGAGTACAAAAAGAGTTATTGGAGCAAGTTCTCAAAGTTAAGATTTTAAAAAATTATAGAGGAGAAAATAATCAATTTAAAGGAAATGGGCTAGGAAAATGATGTCGTCATGACTTATATAAAAGAGAAAGGGGGAATAGAGACAACATAAATAATGAAGAGAGAAGTTAACCATCACAAAGAGAGCATGAAAGAATAAGGGCAAGAGGACGAGACTACTATTCATGTTGGATCCCACTTGATTCCGGAATCCAATTCTTGCTTTGATACCACAAATGTTGGGTCTCGCTTGTCTCCGGAATTCAACTCTTGCTTTGATACCATAAATATTGGGCCGCCTTTGCCGGAACCCATCCTTTTGTGAATATCATAAGACTCTCATATCTTTTCTTCATCTTATTCTTAAAGACTTGAGCGTATCTTTACTTCATCATTCTCTTCAATGCATTACAAACAAATAAATTTCATCATTTACATTTCAATACCCCAAAATAAAAGGATTTTACAAAGTTATAATGGCCCTTCAAACCACCTTACAACATAATCCAAAAACGTAAAATACAAAAATAAGCAAATTTGGAGTGATGCCTTGACTCTCTTTCACTCCATCCGTTGCTCATCACCTGGAGGTGAGGACAGGAGAGGGTAAGCTTGAAAACTCGTAGATAACAATTTATAATAAAAAGATAAGCAAAAATTATTTTCAAAATTCATTGCCATTGTACATTTTCGAAACCATAGAAATTTCGCAATTAAACTCATCCAACACTTGTTTCATGAAATTCTTAACTTGTCAAAAATTTACAATAGTACAAATCATGTATGTATCCATCATATCAAACATATCATGAGCACATAAGCATATCAAAATGGTTTGGGTGGATCCAAAATATGACGCACTACGCATTCTCTTATAATGGTCCTATGTAGTCATAAACTTAAGGGAGTCCTTAAAAGAGCTCCGTGTCACTAGCGGGCAGGCGAGTGCACGTGACGGTTCTTGAGGGATCACCACAAACCCACATAACACATATATTTCAAAACTTGTAATCTTGTGTTGCTCAAAATGGCACTTTTTGAAAATTTGAGTTTCATGAGCATACAATATTTCATATGTGTTTTCAAAACTGGATTTCAGAAATTTTTATTCTTTTCAGAAATCACTTGAAAAATCTCTTTATAAATCATCACACAGTTCATGTAACAAACATATAAGAAATTTCACAAATCATGCAAAAACAAAGGATGTAACACTTAAGATGCAATTTAAATTAGTAAACTTCTTTGCTTTAAGGAAAAACAGTAGTGACTTATTTACTCTATTATAAATATGTACCCACCTTGATTTTCTTGTTTATAGACTTGCTCAAAAAGCCTCTTCTCTTATTCCTCTTGTCTCTTTAATCCCTATGTTCAATAACAAAAATCTCACTCAATAGGGTTTTTAATTGAAAATTCCTCTAAGCATAATCACTAAAATTGGTTCTAGAATACTTACACCCAAACCTTTTCTAGACTCCATGAACTAAAATCCTTTCAAAAATTCAAAAGATTTAAAATGATCTTACCTTCATTCTTCACAAAATGAAGAGATCCTCAAGGGGAAGCTTTTCTCTTCCTCTTCCTTCTTCCTTTCTTGAACAACCTCAAAATCTCTCTTATAAGCTAGGGAAATTGAAACCCTAGCTTGTTTTCTGTTTTTTCTCTCATTCTCTTCTTCTCTTTGTATTTCTCTCTCTTTTTTCTCTTAAATTTTCGTTCTTCTCTTCTGCTTATCCCTCTATTCAAGTTTTTCTTATTCATTTATAAGCAAGACAATACTTCTTCTTCCAATTATACCCTTAATGATGGAGAATTGTCCCATTTGCCCTTCCATTTATGCCTTATGTCTTTTATACTTAAGTGTCTTGCCAAAAGTACCATTGAATATTCTAACATAACTCTTTCTTCTATAAAAATGTTCCCCCTTGTATTAAGTTTCCAATGACATCAAAATCAATCCATTTGGTCCAACACTTCGAAAGATACATTTCAAACATTTTTGGACTGCTCTTGTCCATAACAGTATACTATGCACAACTTCCATATAAAATTTAAAATCTTAGAGACTGAATTACATTCCAATTTCTTCATACCATTTGTAGATCCATATCTCTAGTTTATCACAAATTAGAAATCATCTCGTTTGGAATCCTATAAATCCAGATATAGTCAAAATACTGAAGCATGTTCAGTATAATACCATCAGTTCATATTACTTAAAAACACACTCACTGTACCCTTTTCATCCAATTTTTCTCCATTCATTTTAGATGTCCATGATTTTTTGTGGATATGTATAGCATTGTCTTACGAGCCCAAAGGTTCAAGAATCAAGTTATTTGGGTGTCTAGAAAAAAAGTTATGGCCAAAAAAATCTAACAAATTCATGCCTTTACTCATATTGTACATGTCTTGGTGCAATTGCCATAACTCTCAATACAGGTGTCGGATTGACTTCGTTTTTAGATGGTTTGAAAGAAAACTTCTAGATCTATAACTTTCATGAAGACCTAGAAGACATATTCTATCTTCTGCATCTTCTTCCTTCTAACTTTTGTATCTTCTTACCTTTGCATCTTGTTTCTTTGCTTCCGTCTTACTTTGCTTCGTCTTACTTTTGCTTTGTCTTACCTTTGCTTCGTCTTACTTTGCTTTGTCCTTCTTTTACTTCGTCTTACTTTGCTTCTTCTTACTTTTGCTTCGTCTTACTTTTGCTTCTCCACATATAAAGATCATAACTTTCGACTCAAATGTCCAAAAATTTCATACTATATACCTTTAGAAAGATGAGAGAAAGATCTACAACTATCAAGAGGCAACTTTGACAAAATTTATCTAGATCAATCCCAAATTTTCCTCTAAAGTGCAAAGATGAATTTTACATTCATCCACCAATGTGTTACACTTAGTTCTCACTTCATGACAAATTTCGAGATTCTTAGAGACAGAATCTAAATTCAATGTCTCATAAGAAATGTAGCCATATATCTCTAGTTTAATTCAAATTAAGAATCATCTTGTTTGGACAACTAAATAAACCGTTGTGTCTAAAAGACTGAAGCATATTCAGTGAATATTTTCTAGATCAACCATCAATTTGTTTCAAAATCTTTCCTTAACACAACTCATACCAAGATCACCTTTTTCTACTGTATTTTTCCTTCATTCTCAACTTCATTTCAAATCAATGTCCTCCATAAAGAAAAATTATAATCCATGACTAATCATGAACACCAATGACAGAACATACACATATATACCCATTCTTCATCAATTTACTACACAAATATTGCTTTCATTTTACTGCTAACTTTCACCTTAATTCTTTCTATTTCAAAAATCTCTTATCCACCAAAAACATCATAGCAAATCATAATTCTATCCACATCTCTCATTCCCTACTTTACTCTTCCCTATCATTTCTTGGTTCACGAATTTCCATCATTTGTTTTTTTCTCATGACTAATCTCCAAAATTTCTCATTCAAATAGTTCTAACTTCTATGAAACGTTCGGGGTTCAACAATTCAAATATAAATGGAGGGAGGCATGACAAGTCTAAAGTTGAATATTTTAGTTGTCATAACATTAGGCATTTTCTTGGAAATATCACAGTGTTACTAAAAATATTGAAGAAAAGACAAATCTTATTAATAGAAATCAAGAAGTTGAAAACGCAACTTTGTTGTTAACAAACAAGAAAGAAGAGAACGATATTGATACATACTTTAATAATGGTGTAAGCAATTATATTTATTAACACAAAGGCAAATATGTAGAGCTTAATGAGAAGATAATAGACGATGTTTACTTTGGAGACTTGTCAAAATTACAAATTGAAGGAAAAGATATAATTGTAATAACTTTTCAAAGATGGTAGTCACAAATTGATCACTGGTGTTTATTATATGACTAAGTTAAAAAGTAATACTTTAAGTTCAGGTCAAATTCTTTAAACAGGGATATGAAATTCTTATAAAAAATAAAATTATTTGTCTTTGAGATCATAACCTTATTTTAATTGCTAAGTTGGCTACGTCAAAGAATAGGATGTTCAAATTAAACATCAAAACAATTAAAGTAAAATTTTTTAGAAATTGATTTGTAAGATGAATCATGATTTGGCACATGAGGCTTGACCACTTAAATTCTAGAGCTCACAAGGTTATCGAAGAAAAGAAATTAGTAAAAGAAATGCTCTTAATTAATCATCATAGTCAATTACGTGAAATTTGTTTTCCTAGAAAACAGGTTAAGAAGAGTTTTCCTAAAGAAACAATATCAAGAGCAATTATTCCTCTTCAACTTGTTCATGTTGATGTGTATGGAATAAGCAATCCACCTTCATTTGGTAAGAAAGAATATCTCTTAATTTCTATAGATGATTTTAGTAAGAATAGTTAAGTTTATTTTCTTAAGAAAAAATCAAAATATTTTATTGCTTTTAACAGTTTTAAGATGCTTATATGAAGGAGAATGACTATAAAATCAAAGTTTTGAGATTTGATCAAGGAGATGAATTTAATTTCAAAGAATTCAATAATTTTTGTGCAACTTATTGCATTTATTGTCCTTTAGTAGTTCCTAAATTATCACAAAAAAATAAAAAAAGCCAAGAGAAAGAATAAAATCATCCTTAATATGATAAGATACATGTTGAAGGCTAAAAAATGCTTATCGAAGCTATTTCTTGTATAGAGTATTTGTCCAACCACTTTCTAATTACATTAAATGTAAAATATCAAAACTCTCAAGAATCCTAAAGTGTAGTATCTATGATTTGTGAATTTTTATAAGCATTATGTATGCTCAGGTGCTACACCAAGAAGGAATCCAATAAGAAGGGAAAGAGATTACCTTTCATTGAGGCGATCGAAGTGAGAATATCGCAACAAGTTTTAAGCAAGTAGGCTCGAGGACCGGGATCCAAGATTGATGATCAAAACATGTCTTTATTGGATATGATTCACATTGTATAGGCTACAATTTATATAATCCGAACATGGTAAAGTGGTGATAAATCAAGGTGTTAAATTTAATAAGAAAGTTATATGGAAATGGAAGGCTCAAAAAGAGAAAAATTATAATTTTCCTTTATATTTTAGAAAAGAACAAGAAAAGACAGTGGTACCTATACAAGAAACAACTCCACCTCCTTCACTACTTTTACCTCATAAAGAAAGTCCAAGTGAGAGACTAAGAAAAATGAAAGATATAGGAGACATTTATACAAGATATAATGAAGTTATTTTTTATAATGATGAATTGTATTATCTTCTTGTAGATAGTGAGTCGTTAGATTTTTAAGAAGTCATGTAAGATAAAACTTAAAGATTAACTATGGATGAGGAATCTAGTCAATTGAAAAAAAAATGCTTAAAAATTAGCAATTTGTCGTAAGAGTCATGAAACCATCGAAGCCAAATGAACAGAAGGAAAAGAAGATTGCTAACAAAGAGGAAGAAAAATACAAATGTTGGTTGTTAAATGATAAAGGAGAAGCATAAAGTTGATTATGATGATGCTTTTTTTCACTTGTTGCTTAAATGGAGACTATTCATTTACTCATTTCTTTTGCATCTTTGATGAAATAAAAAATTTTATCAGGATGTAAAGTCAACCTTCCTTAATAGCTATCTTAAAGGAGTCTTTACTAAATAATCATTGACTTCTATGGTCAAAGAAGATAATCAAAAAGTTTTGAGATTGAAAAAAGTTTTGTTAGATTAAGGTAAGTAATAAGGGCATGGAATAACCACATTGGCAAACATTGTTTATGAGACTGGGTTTGTTTATTACTTTAATGAATATGCTCTTTACATCTAAATTGTAATAATAGAGATATATTTTGCTTGTTTGTATTTATGTGGATGATAGCTTGCTTTAAGAATTTAAGAAGGTTATATTATTTGAATTTGAAATGACCAACATAGGACTCATTTCATATTATTTAATCCTAGAGGTGAGACAAATGGAGGACGAAATATTTCATTTCTTAATAAGATTATACAGAGGAGGTCTCAAAGAAGTTAAAAAAAATACAATTTAAGAAGGTTATATTATTTGAATTTGAAATGACCAACATAGAACTTGTTTCATATTATTTAATCCTAGAGGTGAGACAAATGGAGGACGAAATATTTCATTTCTTAATAAGATTATACAAAGGAGGTCTTAAAGAAGTTAAAAATATTTTATTTTCATTTTGTAAGCATTCATGTCTTTTGAGAAGTTTAATATATTTAAAATGTATAAGGCTCAATATTCTTTATTTAGTTAGAGTAGTAAGTTAGTTTATGGAAGCTCTCAATGCCAACCATTAGCTTATGGAAGCTCTCAATGCCAACCATATAAAAGTTGCTAAGAGAATTCTTCACTAAAAGGTACGTTTGAATTTAGACTATTTTATTTCTCTTATAGTAAAGATTTGTGATAGTGATTTTGTGGGAGATATTTATCACAAAAAAAGCATAATTGGTTTATCTTTTTTTAATGGGAAATTGAGCTATTTTATGAAGTTCAAAAAAGTTACCTATTGTTAACTTATACTTTTAACTAATGAATCTGAATATGTGGTGACAACTTTACATACTTGTCATGTTATTTGACTTAGAAAATTATTGAAAGAATTTCACTTGCCCTAAGAAAAAGTTACAAAGATTTGCATTAGTAACAAGTTTGGACAAATAATTGCCAAAAATCTAGGATTTTATGATCAAAGAAAGCCTATAGATACAAGGTATCGTTTCATTAAAGAATGCATTACAAATAAGGAAGTAGAGTTTAAGCAGGTGAAAACTCAAGATCAAGTTATGAATAGTCTCACAAGGGCATTAAAGTTTGAAATTTCTAAGATTCAGAGTAAGGCTTGGCATAATGAATGTTGAAAATAATATTTTAAAATATTAAAATGCGGCTCATACGATAATTTAGTTTGAAAATAGTGTAAATAAATTTAAGAATACTCTTGTAACTACAAAAGTCTTATAGTATTAACTGAATAATTTATATTTGTATTTTGGTATTTTGTAAATAGAGAATAGACACCTCTATAAATGTTATAATCCATTTTGTAATAACCAAGATGAAATATAAGAAAACTTCTTTTCATTTTTCATTCCCTATTCTCCCATTTCTGAACAAGTTTTACTCTAAATAACAAAAATACAATATTAGGAGACCATATATGTGAAAAAGTGAAAAGTCACAAAAAGGATCATTGAGAAACAAGGAGTGATTAACTCGTCTCATAAGAGAAGGGGTTACTGTTTGTGCCAACTTTGAATGAATCCATGTCTTGTTTTACTAAAATTCTTGTTGTGTTTGAAGATCGAGGAGGTAGCTGTTGCCTGTTGTAGTGACGAAGAAATGCAGAGAAGAAAAGGAGAAAGTTGTTGAAAAGATGAAAAAAGACTTCGGTGAACCAATGGTTACGGGCTCTATCTCTTTTTTCACTTTGTAAATTCCATTTGTAGTATAGATACTTAATAAAGGGTTAAAATTAAGTAATATTTTTTAGCCCAAAAATGATAGAGAAGCCAAATTAAAGTTTAAATTAAATGTTTGTAAAATATTAAAATCATGTTTAAATAATTTAAAATATTTAGGATTAAATAAAATTTCTGTTGGATGGAGAAATGTACCAAAACCCTAATGAGAGTAGGCAACGGAAGTGTTGAGGAAGATGCAATTGTCGTCAAGGAGATGACGCTATTGGAAAGTAGGCATTGGTTAAGATGCAGTTTTTGTACAGAAAATTGAAAAATCTCGTTATAAAGCAGAAACGCACTTGTCACTAAAGCAATTAATGATACCGGGACGTGCACTGGCATCCAAACTTTAAGGCTAGCTCGGTATTTTCCAGGTTGAGATACTTGTCACTGAAGCAATGATAACGGGACGTGCACTTGACATCCAAACTTTAGAGCGTAAAGTAAGGTTCGGTATTTTCCAGTTTGAGATACAGCTGGAGTCGAAACGTGGAATTTCTCAGCACTTTTGAGTCACGCCACTTTTCGGTTGGTTTTTGGGAAATGATAGAAAGTCGGAGTTCTGTAACTATTTATTTATATAAGACTCGTATTTATTTATGTCAGCTATTTATTTATATAAAATTTATATTTATTTATGTCAGACTTATGTAAAATTTATATAAATAAATAATTTAAATTTATAAAATATAATAAAATATTATAAAATTAGACAAAATATCTAAACTAAAAAAATTGACAATTTTAAAATTGCCGAATGCGAAGCTTATTTCTTCTCAAGCAGAATATACTCAACCTCCGTCACTCTTAACCCTCTCTCTCACATACACACACATATTATATTATCAACTCTATTCCTCCGTAGCCAACAAAACCATCAAAGCTGTAGCTTGTTCTGTTGGTTATATGCGTAGTTTTAGTCCAGGTGTGAAAGGCGCTGTGTCTACGATGATGATCGCATTCCCTATTCAGGAATGGAGAGCAGTGAGAATGAAAGAAGGTTTCACCGCTTCTCCATCCATTCCTTTGCCACATCTCAGCCCCATCAGGTTTTCTTCTTGGGTTATGCAGTTCCATTCTGATTCATTAAACATAAAATGCTGTGTTGTCGAAAGAATCTCTGCTAATGGTATCTGCTGTCTCACAAAACACTTCCTGCTTCAGGAAAGAAATCGGAACTTTCAAGACAAGTCAAGTGAACATGTCCGTTAACAACTCAAAGCAAGCACATTTATTTGCTAGAAAAAGGGAAAGAGTTAAGCTGCCGCCCTCTGACGATACCTATCGTCTCAGTGAATTCCTGCGTCATCCCTATGGAATTCAATCTGTGTTAAACACAAACAGCTTTCAAAGTTTCCAATCACTTGATGCCAACACATACAGATGCATTATGCCAAAACTTCAACTTCTTAACTTTGAAACGGTTCCAGTGCTGGAGTTACGTGTGACCCCGACCAGTGAAGATTGTATTGTCGAAATGCTTTCTTGCCAGGTTTTCTCTTGACTATTACTAGAGTTGATTATGCCCTGCTCTTGGTTTAGCTTATTCCACTTTGTCGACACTCACATATCGTCAGATATCTAAAGTCCATTAAAAGAAATGGAAGCTCCAAGTCCTAGACAGACTTTGAGAGGCATCCTCTTGAAATATAAATTTATTCTATAAAAGTCCACGCATAACCAGTGAACTGAAGGAGCATATGTTCTCCTATCTCAATGAAACTCGAGTGATCTGTCCATACTTAATATATGACAGCTTTATATATTATGTTAATTTTGAATGCACAGCTTCTTGAGTTATCGACACTAGTAAAGGCCTAATTGTTAACATGCTGTTTTTCTGATATCATTTGCAGTTTCGATATTTAGAGCCTGCAGATCGCAAAGATGATGATATTTTAGGTACTTAGCAAATCCTACTACTTAATTATACCAAGATGGTAATAGTAACACTGTAATGAGTTGCTTTAACGCAATGAAAAGAATAATCATGATATTATACAAAATTGAAAGTATAAACAATTGCAATATGTTCCTGATAAAAGTAAAACTGTTCACTTGTGATGGCCTAAAGGATGTGATAAAAGAGTGAATTCAATAAGTTTCTCTTATGATTAGGAAGTCTTATGCAGCAAATACAAGATTTTTGTGTATTCTTGGCCAGTAATATTGATGTATCTGATTCCTTTTGAACTTGGCTTTCACGTGTGGCAGCTTCCTTGAAGAATCACATCACATGGAACACAAGTGATATAGAACAATTCGTGGAGATCGATTTAATGTTGAGTCTTACACTTGAGGTGAATGATATTTCAGTTATTGATAATAAAAATCGCTAAGGAGTCTACGGGTTGCTATTGAAAAAGTTTGGAAGTTTTTAGTTCTTGATTGGCTGTTTTTCAAGCAATAGTAGGTTTCTCAGTTATAAAAAGTAACAAAAACAGTTGTTAAAATCAGCCACCTTACATGAAAATGGTGGAGGATCAGAATGTTTCTGATATAGCCTGCTAAGATCCTGCTCCATAATGACCTCAATTACTTCATTCTCTTGGCAAAGTATTGAGTTTTGGCCTCTACAATGTTAGTTTTTGGTCATCCGAGAAACTTTGTCATACTATTTAATATAAATAAAAACTTCTTTTCATACATTCTGGTCATTTAATTTATCTACAAATGAAATTGCAGAAACTTTTCGGTATTTTTAAAGTGATTTTGATATCGATTATCTACAATTTTCTGAACTGATAAGATGGCGACCCTTTTGGGCAGGTGGACACAATACCGTTTGTTCTGCTTCCAATATCTACTGTGGAGGTTCCTGGAAATTTGTGAGTACTTAAAACAAAATTCCGATCACAAGTCTATGTATTCGTAAATTATCGGTCACCAATGCAGCCAGCCTGTAGGAAATGAACTTACCTGGGGAATAGTTTGACACGTTAACATATTTATTTGATCACTATCCTCGTCTAAAGATAGGATAAGTAAGACCGGATTCATGTCAAAGTGAAAAAGGTTTTGTTATCATTTCCGTTTGCCGTAGACATGGATCTTAATCGGAAGTTGTCCCAATTCGATTAATGGAAGCCTTGTGACGTGCAGATTAATGCAAACTCTAGTGGATAGAGCTGTACCAGTTTTCCAGCGACAACTAATCCAGAATTACAACAAGTGGGCTCGTCAACAACATCAAAATATTGCTTGAAAAGTCGGTTACGGATGCTTTCACATCCAAGATGAACCGTTCCTCTGATACTTTTGTATTCTTGCACGCCACATCTATCATAATTCAAACAAGTTTTCTGATGTTAGAAATACTGTACAATTACTAATGGATGGAATCATTTATATTCTTTTCTTTTCACTTTTAAGTCAGTGTGTATATCCAATCATAACTGGTTCTGGATTTGATTGCAATGTGTTTTGTAAAATCTGCGTGCATGGGCATTGGTAGCCTATTCAGCAGCAGAAGATTTGTTTGTCTAACAGGAAATGCTTGGCGGTGCAAAGCAGCACATAACGGTTAGCAAAAGAAATGGATCAATTGAAATCAAGTATCATTAGTGTAATACATATAAATCGGAGAATTGTCGTAAATAAATCTCATGATAGAATAGGATGATCTTAATGATACACACCTAAGCATATGCGACAGTAATCTTATCTACTACATCATTGAGTTTTGATGAATAAAACAGTATGATCGTGTAAGAAATGATAGAAATTAATCTTCATGAGGGACTAAGAATAACTGATAAGCAATGATAAAAAAATTGATTGATAAGTATTACATGAACAATATTGATGATAAGAATTCTTCTTTCAAGAAGAATTTCACTGAATTAGGCTAAGTAGACTAGATAGTTTATTTTTAAGAATGATTAATGAAAGAACAAAAGTGAATATTGGAGTTATATCTATTATTATGAATACCATACCGAACTTGGTAATACCTAATTGGGTTCCGACGATATCGCACTGGTATCGCTTAATCTAGGGTATTATTTCGGGTAATTTTTTAAATTTATAAAATAGTCCCTGAACTTTTTTAAAAATTACAAAATAGTTCATTGTCATATTGTACAATTGTAATTTATTTAATTTACCTTTTCTTGTTTATATCTTATCTATTTTAGTTTATATATATCTTTATTATATTATAATTATTTCTATATATCTATATATAATAATTATCTAAATATAATATTTTATTGTAAAATAATGAAAATAATTCAAAATTTTATATTTTATCAAAATTTTGAATTATTTTTTAGAATTGTTGTTTTTCCGCATTCCATTTCATTTTACATTTAATTATACATAATCACAATTTTAATTTAATAATTATTAATAAATATAATTAAATATAAAATATATTTTAAAATATATAAATTTCAAATAATTTTTCTTTAATAATTTAAAATATATAAAATAAATATTAGTTTATAAATAATAATTTTAAATTATTTATTTTAAAAATAAAGTATTTTTATTAATACTTTATTAATAAATATTATATAAAATATTAAAATAAATTTAAATAAAAATAATTTATTAGTAATAAAAATAAAAATATTTTACTTTCAAGTTTTATTTAATTAATAATTATTATTAGTAATAAAATATTTATTATTATTTTAAAAACTTTGAAAAAAAGGGGGAAGGAGAGGTGGGAGGGAGGGAGGGAGATTTGGATAATTTTTGAAAATTTTCCAAAAAAATTTCCCAATTTTTAAAATTTTTCGGTACTAGCCAGTATTTGGTTGATATTTTGAATACGGTCGGTACTAACCAGTACAACCAAAACTGGCCGGTACCGACCAGTATTCAAATCAGATATTAAAACTCAAAATACTGTACCAATTTTTGGCCAATACGGTACGTACCGACTAGTACGGTCTAGTAATCATAACATTGGTCATATCTCTAGTAGAGACTCAAACATTAGAGGTAGAATATACTGTTGAGAGTGTACGCATTTTGTTTGATATAAAGTATCCAACTATATGATAGGATTATTGGAATTGAGGCAACATTCTGGTTAGTGTGAGGAGAATATAGGTTATATTCCATGTAAATATATACAGGAGAAAAAAATTAGTTTTGATGAATGTGTTACCAACACAAGAAGTTAAGATTACGCATAAATTGAAATGTCTGGAGAAACTAGTATGAATGAACAGATATTAGAATAAGTCAATGTGAAATTAGAGGAAATAGAATGAAATGAGAAAATCATTCAAGAAAAGAATTCAATTGGGAGACTGAAAAGTGATAATATTACCTCATTTGAGGAATTAGTTACTTAAGAAATTAAGATAACTAATTATGGGTACATTGGGTTTTGGCAATTTGTTTGAATTAAGAAATACCCCTGACAGTATTATGGTATTGAACAATAAAGTGTCCCAATTTTTGCTTGGGTCAACTAGTGACTGTGATCGTAGATGATATTTTGAGTGTATTCGAAAAGTAAAGAGAATATTTTTGAATACTTAGGATAAATCTTACATATTATGAAGGTAGAAACAATTATATGCCAAGTTCAATAAGAGTGAATTTTAGCTTGATTAAATAAAATGTTGGGTCTTATAGTATCTGAACATAGCATATTGGGAGACTCGAGGAACATAGAGGTAATGAAGAAATGAGAAACTCCAAAGAATATGTAAGAGATCCGGAGTTTTCTAGAATTAGCTGGAAATTGGACACTACCATAAGTTGTTGAGGGATTTTTACTGATCTTAGCCCTATAACAAGATTTCTGAGGATAGATATGTCATTCAAACGGACAAATGAATGTAAAAAGAATTTTGAGGAAATATAACACCGACAATAATAATATCATTTGGAATTGGAGATTATGTAGTACATAATGAGGTTTCACATCAGAGATTCAAATGAAATCCAATGCAATAATAAATTGATTTCATATGCATGGAGATAGTTAAAAGTCTCATGAATTGAATTATTCGGAATATGATTTAGAACTTGCTGCAATAGTAATTGCTTTGAAAGTTTCGAGAAATTATATGTACAGTGAAACATTTCAAATGTATATAAAAATATACAGATCATTTAAGTTTAAGATAATTATTGAGTTTAAAAGGATGAATATAAGATCAAGAAAATGGATAGAGTTACTTGAAGATATGATGTATTGAACAGATTATTCAATAACAAAATAGCATAAATTTAGATATTGAGGTTACCAAATCTAATGTAATGAAGAGCAAAGAATGTTGAGTTGAATTTTGGGCAAATTAAAGTATTATTAACTATTAAAATTTAAGATCAGTTTCACATGAAAGAATCAATAAAGCCCAAATTGAGGATTCAAAATTTATGAATCTTACTGAGAAATTGAAAATGAATTCGAATTTTGAGTTTGAATAGGAAAAATGATACCTTGTGATTGAAGTAAAAAGTATATGTACCTGATAAAGATGACAAATGATAACCTATGTTATACATCCTAGTAGAAATACGCCGAAATAACACTTAACGACTAAGGATATAGAACTATATGACTGCATACGTATGAGTTGCCAACAGTCTTAATTGTTAGAGATATGCCTAAAGCTTATATTTTGGAGTTAACAGGAATATGAGATTAATGTACAGCTTTGATTGACTTTAAGCATAACAACTATTATCACAGTGATATCATTAGAACAATGTATGAGGCGTTATATGACATACTGAGTTGTCCACCTTTATATTTAGATGAATAAGGCCTAAAAATGGTTGAAGGCTATAATTGATTGGAGATGTTGTTGATAAGTGAAATTGATTTTTGTTAGAAATTAAGTGATTCAAGAAAGACTAATGAATTAGGTGAATCAACACCGAAGATATGGAATATAGTGAGATAGATAAAAGAGATAACAGTATTAACACTAAAGAGATGTGAATTATCCAACGAAAGATGAAATGTCTCTGAGAGTGTCACCTTGCAAAGGTGTGCTTAGGTTAAGAAAAAAAAGGTGAACTAAGCCTGACACAAATTGGTCCATATGAAATTATTGTAAGAATAGAACCATTGACGTATGAGTTAGTATTACTAATAAAGAATGTTTCAGATTCATGCAGTATTACGTGGATATGTTTAGGAAATATTGTTATAATCTAATATACGTGTTATTGATACCGGAAGTGAAATTTGAGTAATCTGAGATGTATTGAGGAACTAGTTAAGATAATGAATAAGTGATTGAAAGATCCAGTGAGTCTATCGACTATAGTTAATAGGAAGAAATTATTCGAGTGATGAATTTAAATAGGAAACGGAGGAGCATATGAGGAAATAATATCCCTGCCTTTTTTATCAATAAGATAAGAATTTTGAAGATGAAATTTATTAAGGGGGAGAATTGTAACATCACGTTCCCATACTAAGGGTTAGAACCTTAGATTTTTGTAATTGAGAAATAGCAAAGAGAGATTAGAAAAATGCATTTCATACTCATGCATAATGTCAGCATACACATATCTGAATTTGATTATTGCACGTATTAAAATAATTATTTATGCACTCAATTGACATTTTTTGGGTATAAATAATTGTTTTAATGTGAATATGATGCAAATTATAGTTTTGTATCTTAAAAATTGAGTGAGAATGTATAAGTAGTGAATTAGAATTTTTGGTTTGAAAATTTTCTAGAATTTAAGGATATTTTGGACTAGGAAAAATGTCAAGAGGCAAAATAATTGATAAATAATGATAGAAATAAACGTCAAATGGCAGTAGAAATTTTAATATGTGACCTTAAGATTTAATGACTTATGTCATTGAGAATTGGGAGACAATTGGAGTAAAAATTGGAGACAAATAAACTAGTTATTAAAAGAACAAGAAGAGACCTTGAGAGAGTGACACGTGGCAAGTGCAAGTGTCACTTGCCACACCACTTGTTGAATCATGTTTTTATAAGGTGAAAGACCATATTTTGGTCTTTCACTTGCTAAAAATGACACTTGCTTACATTTCCATCTTCTTCATTTCTTCATCTTCTCCATTCTTCTTCTCTATTTACGACACTCTTCTCCCAAGCATTAGTGTTGAACCTTGCTTTTATCCTTCACTTGCTACTTCCATTTTTGGTTATCTTCATCATCTTACCACTAGAAAACCTAACTACTCCACCTCCATTTGAGATGATCGTATATGTTGAAGAGTTGGGGTTTCATGGTGATTGAAGAAGCTTTGGGTAAATCAAGTAAGTATAAGCATCACTCTTCTTGAATTTATGAATGAAACATGATTTGATGATAGTTAAAGGTTAAATGTTCATGATATAAGGATGGGTATATGCTAAAATGTAAATGACAAATGTGGATAAATTCATGTCTTTCTTTGGTGTTTTGATAGATAATAAATTAGGGAGTGACATAATGTTGGATTGAGTGAGTGAATGGTGTTTAAAGTGTGCTAGAGAAATATCCGCTGTGACTTTTTTCACCGATTATGCATCTATAATTTAGCCATAACTTGTTATGTAGATATCCAAATATGATGATCTTTAATTAGGATTAAATTAGAGACATATGTCTACATTTTGTATTAAGACATTGAATTCAAATTATGTCTTTAAGAGTTTCGAATTTTTACCTGAAGTTTAGTACTGGGTGTAGGGAAAAAATGCAGAAAAATTGGATACATAATGGGTTCTTGCCCTGTTTTCTTGATGAATTAATGTGAATCTCTTTGGGTATTTTTATGATGAAATAAAATGAGTTTAGAGCTAAAGGAAGGTAGTAATGTGGTATCTTGAAATGGAAAGAATTAAGGTTATAATTAGAAGTGAAATGAAAGTGGAAATGAAGTTGAATATATGCAGGAAGTTAATGATAATGTGTATATATATGTATGTTATGTTATTAGTGTTCATGATCAATCTTAGACTATAATTTGTTTAGGGATGATATTGAGTTAAAATGGGGTTAGAATGATGGGAAAATGAGGAGAAAGTGAATTAGAAATGATAGACAAGCTTAAGGTAGTGAATGTAGTAAGTAAAGAGTTAGAATCTAGAAATTGTGAATGCACTTGGATATACTTTGGGGCAAGAGGCATAACTTTTTTCGTAGAACTCAGATTGAGGTCATTTAGGTACGGTTTTAAAGAGGACTTTTAGATCTACAACTTCTATGAGACCATGAGAAAAGATTTTGATGTCTAGAGGGTCAAATTTTCAAGTTTCTATAAGAGACTCGTAAAGGTTTGCTTAATGGACATGGATGTCCGCCTAACAGACATTCACGGGTCAAATGATCCTAATTGAGGCTTAAATGTGACTTGGAGGGAACCTATAATGATCCTTAGGTTAGGTGACTAATGTGTGATGTGTTTGAAGTGATAATTGGGGTGATAACTTAGTGAATAAATAAATGATATCAAAGTACCAAAGGCATGAGTATAATGTGAATGAAGATGTTCATATGATTATAGTTATGATCCAAAGGAGTTGAGTATTATGTATTAAGTAAATGTGAATGTGAATTGAGTATTGAGTATTATGAGAGCATTCGATGTTAGAAAAGAAATGATGAGAAATTAGGTTATGACATTAGAAGAACCAAGTGTTCTTGAGGTGTAAGCTTAAGAGTAATCTCGGCACATACAAAGGGTAAAGGTTGAATGGAGAACATAAAATGATCATATGCAAATGAAGTGTAAATCTAAGTTTAATCAGACAAATATGAAACATGAAATGAGAATGAGCATAAGTTAGAAAATATATCCAGGATTGTCATTGAGCATGCATTATACATTACACATATACATATGTGTAAAACTGAATGTTTATGTGATTGTGCAATTAATAATGTGTACAATATGTGTTTTGCATAATGATGATATAGGATAAAACGTTTGCATCTAGACATTTCCAGACCTTGGATGAAAATGCTAATTTAGAGCGTGTTGTGAGTCGACCTAGATGGTCTTACTTTTATGATTGCTTTGTTATGTATTATTGATTGAATGATTATGAATGCGATTTGATTGTGATGATTCCGGACATTGAAGGTCCAAAACTATTGATAAATGGATATGATTATTGAAGTGCTCCTTGTATGTGAATTGGATGGAATAAGTGTACACAACTTGATTGTTAAATGCTAGACTACGACATGATGATGAGTGTGTTTTAAATGTGAATATGCATATGAATGAAAAAAGTGATTCTCAACGCAAATGTTGAATGCTGGACTAAAGTCTGATAACATGTGAAAATGATTGATGGATCATATATAATTGATGCATTTCATTACATGAATGCATGAAATATAAAGATAGTTGTGACCGGAGTAGCCATCGAAAAAGAGCTTAAAGCTTAGAATGTGAAAAAGAGCTTAAAAGCTCAGAAAGTGATTAAGAGCCAAAGGCTCACTATGTAAAATAAGCCTAGTATCCTCAATGGATATGAGATAGTTATCAATGAGCCCGGTATCCACAATGGATATAGGATAGTTATAGGCACTCAATCACAACAAAGTAACGAATTGAAAGTGAGTCTCATAAGCATTGCATATGCATATGATTGTATGATTTAGATAGTTTGATTGATTTGTGAACATGATAAGTGTTTGAATGATTGAAGTAATTGTAAATGAAAAGATGTGAATTATGTATTTATAAGTTGAGTGAGCCATCGAGGATAGTCATTCACTGAGTTTGCAAAACTTACCCAAAATTTGCAATATTTTTTAGGCTCAGAAGAGTTACCCCATTAGGCAAACAGGAGTATACCCAGTACATTCAAACAAGAGATAGAGGTCGGGATCAGTTCACGTCTTCATTTGTATTTTCTTAATTTTTGTATCAAATTGAGTCTTCCACAATTATTGTAGCTTGTGTATCCGAATATTTCTATTTTGTAATAATTTTCCAAATTTGAAATGTTTGTAAATGATTTTGCAATGTAATGAAATTATGACTACAAGTATTTTATATTTGTAATGGGCCCAAATGATTATTGAAATTTTGATGATTGTATTGCTGCGATTGAAAATGTTTCTGAATAAAAATGGGCCCGATCTGATTATTAATTTTCGCCTATGTATGTTGTTTCAAAAAAATTTGTAATGAGATTTTACTGACTAATTGTGTTGGCATGCCACCCTTGCAGAGTAAGTTCTCGGACATCACTGAGGGTGTTGGGTACGTGTCTTACGAGAGAGGTGTTACAATTTGGTATTTCCCAAACTAAGGGTTAGAACCTTAGATTTTGTAATTGATAAATAACAATAAGAGATTACAAAAATGCATTTCGTGCTCATGCATAATCTCAACATACTCATATGTGAATTTGATTATTGCACACATTAAAATAATTGTTCATGCACTCAATTGACATTTTTTGAGTATAAATGATTGTTTTAATGTGAATATGATGCGAATTATGGTTTTGTGTCTTAAAAATTGAGTGGGAATATATAAGTAGTGAATTAGAATTTTTGGTAAAAATTTGGAAATTTTCTGGAATTTAAGGATATTTTAGACTAGGAAAAATGTCAAGTAGTAAAATAATTAATAAATAGTGATAGAAATAAATGTCAAATGGCAGTAGAAATTTTAATATGTGACATTAAGATTTAATGACTTATGTTATTAAAAATTGGGAGACAATTGAAGTAGAAATTGGAGACAAATAGACTAGTTATTAAAAGAACAAGAGACATGTGGCAAGTGACTAGTGTCACTTGCCACACCACTTGTTGAATCATATTTTTATAAGGTGAATTTTGGTCTTTCACTTTCTAAAAGCGACACTGGCTTACATTTCCATCTTCTTCATTTCTTCATCTTCTCCATTCTTCTTCTCCATCTACGACACTCTCTTCTCCTAAGCATTAGTGTTGAACCTTGCTCTTATTCTTCACTTGCTACTTCCATTTTTGGGTATCTTTATCGTCTTACCACTAGAAAACCTAACCTACTCCACCTTCATTTGTGATGATCGTATATGTTGGAGAGCTATAATTTCATGGTGATTGAAGAAACTTGGGGTAAATCAAGTAAGTATAAGCATCACTCTTCTTGAATTGATGAATGAAACATGATTTAATAATAGTTAGAGGTTAAATGATCATGATATGAGGATGGTTATATGCTAAAATGTGAATGGAAAATGTGGATAAATTCATGTCTTGCTTTGGTGTTTTGATGGATAATAGTTTAGGGAATGACATAATGTTGGATTGAGTGAGTGAAAGGTGTTTAAAATGTGTTGGAGAAATATTAGCTGTGACTTTTTTTCACTGATTATGCATATATAATTTAGCTATAACTTGTTCTGTAGATATCCAAATAAGATAATCTTTGATTTGGATTAAATTAGAGACATATGGTTAGATTCTGCATGAAGATATTGAATTCAAATTATGTCTTTAAGAGTTTCAAATGTTTACCTGAACTTGAGTACTGGGTGTAGGGAAAAAGTGCATAAAAACTAGATACATAATGGGTTCTTGTTCTATTTTCTTGATGAATTAATGTGAATCTCTTTGGGTGTTTTTATGATGAAGTAAAATGATTCTAGAGCTAAATAAAGGTCGTAATGTGGTATCTTGAAATCTAAAGAATTAAGGTTATAATTAGAAGTGAAATGAAAGTGGAAATGAAGTTGAATATGTGCAGGAAGTTGATGATTAATGTGTATATATGTGTATGTTCTGTTATTAGTGATCATGATTAATCATAGACTAAAATTATTAATGGATGATATTGAGTTGAAATGGAGGTAGAATGATGAGAAAATGAGGAGAATAGAAATGATAGACAAGCTTAAGGTAGTGAATGTAGTAAGTAAAGAGTTAGAATCTAGAAATTGTGAATGCACTTGGATATACTTTGGGGCAAGAGGCATAAGTTTTTTGTAGAACTTGGATTGAGGTCATTTAGGTATGGTTTTAAAGAGGACTTTGAGATCTACAAATTTTATAAAGACCCGGAGAAGATATTTTGATGTCTATAGGGTCAAATTTTAAAGTTTCTGTAAGAGATCCATAAAGGTCTGCTTAACGGACATAAATGTTTGCCTAATGGACATTCACGAGTCAAATGGTCCTAATTGAGGCTTAAATGTGACTTGGAGTGAACCTATAATGATCCTTGGGTTAGGTGAATAATGTGTGATATGTTTAAAGTGATAATTGGGGTGATAACTTAGTGAATGAATGGATGATATCAAGTACCAAAGGTATGAGTATATTATGGTCCAAAGGAGTTGAGTATTATGTATTTAGTAAATGTGAATGAGAGTTGAGTATTTTGAGAGAATTCAATGTTAGAAAAGAATTGATGAGAAATTGGGTTATGAAATTAGAAGAACCAAATATTCTTGAGGTGTAAGCTTAAGAATAAACTTGACACATACAAAGGGTAAAGATTGAATGGAGAACTTAAAATGATCATGTGCAAATGAAGTGCAAATCTAAGTTCAATTAGACAAATATGAATCATGAAATGAGAATGAACATAAGTTGTGAATTTAGAAAATATACCTAGAATTTTCATTGAGCATGCATTATACATTACACATATACATATGTGTAAAACTGAATGTTTATGTGATTATGCAATTAATAATGTGTGTGGAATATGTGCTTTGCATAATGACAATACAGGATAGAACATTCGCATCCAGACGTTTCCAGACCTTGGAAGCAAATGTTAATCTAGAGAGTGTTGTGAGTTGACCTAGATGGTCTTACTTTTATGATTGTTTTGTTATATATTATTGATTGAATGATTATGAATGCGATTTGATTGTGTTGATTCCAGACACTAAAGGTCCGAAGCTGCTGATATAAGAATGTGATTATTGAAGTGCTCCTTGTATGTGAATTAGATGGAATAAGTGTACACAACTTGATTATTAAATGTCAAACACGGTCCGACGATGAATGTGTTCTAAATGTGAATACGCATATGAATGAAAAAAAGTGATTATTAACACAAGTTTTGAATGCTGGAATAATATATGATGACATGTGAAAGTGACCGATTGATCATATATGATTGATACATTCTATTACATGAATACATGAAATATAAAGGCAGTTGTGACTAAAGTAGCCACCAAAAAAGAGCTTAAGGCTCAGAATGTGAAAAAGAGCTTAAAAGCTCAGAAAGTGATTAAGAGCCAAAGGTTCACTATGTAAAATGAGCCCGGTATCTCCAATGGATACGGGACAATTTTCAATGAGTTTGGAATCCACAATAGATACGGGACAGTTATAGGCACTCAATCACAACAAAGTAGCAAATTGAAAGTGAGTCTCATAAGCATTGCATATGCATATGATATGTATGATTTAAATAGTTTGTTTGATTTCTGAACGTGATAAGTGTTTGAATGATTGAAGTGACTGTAAATAAAAAGATGTGAATTATGTGTTTATAAGTGTTGATAAGTGTTATATGATTAAGTGAGCCATCGAGGATGGTCATTCACTGAATTTGCAAAACTCACCTAAAATTTGCAATATTTTTATACTCATTATCCCATATTGGTCAGATAGGCAAATGAAGCATGCCTTATAAGGCTGTGGCAACCTCTCCCTCATAGATGCATTTTCTCATGGTAAGCTAGGTGGGCTTTGGGAGGAACATAACCGTGAGCAGAAGTAGAGTCCAAAAGAGGCCTACACACAAAGCGGACAATATCTACGAGCGGGTATTCTGAGCTATTATATTTGGTATCAGAGCCAATGCCCAGATGGTATGCTAGCCAGGACGCTGGGCCCCAATAGGAGTGGATACTTGTTATCCCATATCTTTCAAAGAGGCGAACGAAGTATGCCTTATAAGGCTGTGGTAACCTCTCCCTTGTAAATGCGTTTTCTCGTGGTAAGCTGGGTAGGTTTCGGGAGGAACAAAACCTTGAGCGGGAATGGTTTCTAAAAGAGGCCTATATGCAAAGCAAACAATATTTTCTAGGGGGTGGTATGGGCCATTACACCAACGTACCTAGGGCTTAACTTGCCCTTTTTACCGAACCTTAATACTCCTTTCTAAGATGACACTTTCAGGAACACTCTGTCTCCTACACTATGCGCCATATCTCTTCGATGTTGATCCACATAACTCTTTTGTCTTTCTTGAGCCACTTTAATTCAGCTTTGGTTAAATTTTACCTTGTCCACAGTGTAAGGGGGGGGGGTTGAATAGATTTTTAAGCTTTTTGAAAATTTCTACAATAAAATCAGAAGTTAATACACACAAAAACAATTTAAATAAACTTAAAGGAAAAGAGTAGGGAAGAAGATCAAACACTGTTTTTATAGAGGTTCGGTGTTAAGACCTACGTCCTCTACCTAAGCTCCCACTTAGGATTTTGCAAACCACTTTATTTGCACACTTTGTAGTTGAGTGTGAACTTTTTACAATGCCACTTAATTTCCGGCTCAAGCTACCTTTACAATCGATTTGTCTTCCGGCACAAATCCTACCTTACATGTGACCTTCCACTCGTCACTCAAAATGTAAGAGACATATGATAAAGATTGAAGAACAAGTGCTCAATACAATTGTGTAACAAAATAAGAGCAATAATGAGCAATTTTGGAGAAAAGGAAGAGTATTTTAGCTTATGGAACCTTGGTGGTCTCTTCATCAATCATCCACCCTTTATACTAGAAGAAAAATAGTTTTTGGAACTCATTCTAGCCGTTGCATGATTGTTATAGCCGTTCCTTAACAATCTCCTTTCCATTTGTGGCTAATTGGACTGTTGGAATTAATTTGCTGTACCCATAAGTCGACTTGTCATCTTGTATAAGTCAACTTATTACAACATTTTACGTAAAATTTCATCTCCGCTCTTCTATAAGTCGACTTGTGCTATGTAAGTCGACTTGTCGTCCTTGATAAGTCGACTTATGTATGATTAGTCGACTTGTGTTGACATATCTTCATCTGGTAATCGACTTATGGTGTTCTAGTCGACTTATGCTGTTCAGATCTTTATGTGTAAGTCGACTTATGATGTGCAAGTCGACTTATGCTGCCTTCAACGGTAACATCCAACCAAATCTTTAATAATCCTCATGTTTTATGCCATTTTCACTTATAAGGAAACTCCCATCTTGATTCTTCAATGATTTATCACTTGCCCATCTTGATTTGCACAATTCTTTCATTTGATAATACCTGAAATAATTTCTTAACTAATTCTAGATATTTTACTATTATCAAAACATAAAGGGATTTAATTTGTCAGTCACTAGTGCTTTTTCTATCAATTCTACAGCCACCATGATCAGCATCACTATAAGCATACAAATCAAAAGATTCATAACTAGGATACCATAAACCATGATTAACAGTTCTACTCAAATATCTAAATATTCTTTTGCAAGCACTCAAATGAGAAATCTTAGGGCAAGATTGAAATCTAGCACAAAGACATGTGGCAAACATAATATCAGGTCTAGAAGCAGTTAAATACAAGAGAGAGCCGATCATACCTCTATATAGTTTTTGATCAACATCTTCTTCCTGTTCATGTTTCTCCAAGACCACATTTGTTGCCATTGGTGTTGCTGCCACTTTGCATCCTTCCATTTTAAACTTCTTAAGAAGTTCCTTGGTATACTTAGATTGGTGGATGAAAATTCCATTTTTGTGTTGCTTGATTTGCAATCCAAGAAAGAACTTGAGTTCCCCTATCATGCTCATTTCAAACTCGCTTTGCATTAAATCACTAAATTCTTTACACAAAAATTCATTAGTGGCACCAAACACAATATCATCAACATATATTTGACATATAAGCATATCTTGATCAACATGTTTAATGAATAATGTATTATCAATCTTACCACGAACATACCCATGTTGAGTTAAAAAAAGTGCTTAACCTTTCATACCATGCTCTAGGTGCTTGCTTTAATCCATAGAGTGCCTTCTTGAGTTTGTAGACATAATCCGGATGCTCATGATCTTCAAATCCCTGTGGTTGTTTGACATAGACTTCCTCTTGAATGTATCCATTGAGAAATGTGCTCTTGACGTCTATTTGATTTAATTTGATCCTTTTATGAGATGCAAAGGCAAATAATAATCTAATTGCCTCCAACCGAGCCACATGAGCATATGTCTCATTGTAATCAAGGCCTTCTTCTTGATAAAATCCTTAAGCCACTAACCTTGATTTATTTTTAATAGCTTCACCATTCTCATCATATTTTATCCGATTTACCCACTTGACTCCAATAATAGTCTTGTCCTTTGGTGGAGCTACCAAATCCCATACATCATTCCGCTTGAATTGATTAAGCTCTTTTTGCATAGCTAATAGTCAGTTTTCATCTTCAAGAGCTTCTTCTATATTCTTGGGTTCTACTAATGAGATGAAGGCTGAATTGCTCATATTCTCATAGATATTTCTCCTGGTTCTTAAACCATCATTTAAATCACCAATGACTTGCTCCATAGGATGGTTCTTTGCTTTTGCCCACGTTTTAATATTGGGTACATGATTTTCTTCATCTAACTTCAATTCCTCAATCTTGGACTCAATTTCTTCAATTTTATTACCTTAACTTCCTGCATCATTATCAAAACAAACCTTTCTCGGGGATGAAATCATATCATCAAATTTAACATGAATACTTTCTTCAACACATTTAGTCCTATTATTATAAACTCTAAAAGCCTTACTAGTTTAAGAATAGCCAATAAACACACTAACATCAGATTTTGAATCAAATTTTCCTAAATTGTTCTTTCCATTATTATGAATAAAGACTTTACAACCAAAAGGATGAAAATAAGAGATATTGGGTTTCTTACCTTTCCAAAGTTCGTATGGTGTCTTATTTTTGTCTCTTCGTAAATGCACCCTATTGATGACATAGCACGCTGTATTGACTGCTTCCGCCCAAAATGTTTTAGGAAAATTATACTCATTTAACATAGTCCTGCTCATTTCTTCAAGAGAACGATTCTTCCTTTCTACTACACCATTTTGTTGCGGAGTCCTTGGTGTTGAGAAATTGTGTTCCATTTCGTATTTGTCGCAAAGACTTTCGAATGGTTCACATTCAAATTCACCTCCATGATCGGTTCTAATTGCAACAATTGACAAATTTTTCTCATTTTGAACCAACCTACACCACTTGGTAAATTCGTTAAAAGCATCACTTTTATTAGCAAGAAATCTCACCCAAGTAAATCTAGAAAAATCATCCACAATCACAAGGACATATAATTTACCACTAAGACTAGCATGTCTAGATGGCCCAATTAAATCCATATGAACAAGTTCAAGAATTCTTGATGTGCAAATTTCTTTCTTTGGTTTGAAAGATTCTCTAACATGTTTGCCTTTTAAACAAGATTTACATAAGTGATCTTTAACAAATTTTATTTTAGGCAATCCTCTCACAATATCTTTTTTTGAAAGCTTTGAAATTAAAGGCAAAGGAGCATGTCCTAATTTTCTATGCCATAAAAATGCATTTTCTTCCAATGTCACCAAACACTTTTCATTAAAAGAACTATCATCATGTAAATCAACAATGTAAGTATTTCCATGTCTTAAACTAATGAAAGCAACATGACCATCCTTTTTAACCATGCAATGTGAAGATTCAAAACTTACATTAAAATTCATATCACATAGTTGAGAGACACTTAACAAATTATGTTTCAACCCATCAACAAGCAAAACATGGTCAATGGTTGGCAAAGGTTCCTTACCCATAATACCAATGACCTTACCTTTGTTGTTGTCTCCAAAAGTGACATAACCTTGATTCTTTGGTTTAATTTCTGCAAAACGGTTCTTGTCTCCACTCATGTGTCTTGAACATCCGCTATCGATGTACTAAGTGCTTGACGACCTTTCATACCTTGTTTGTACCTACAATATCAACGTTCTTTCTTCTTATAGGTACCCAAGCCATTTTGGGTCCATTTTGGTTAGCCATATAAACCACATTTGGTGGTATTGAGCCTGTTAACACCCAAACTTTCTTAACCTTAATATATTTCCTAGTACTTTTGCATGCAATTTCTATATGACCATCTTTCAAGCATCTAGCACATTGAGCGATTTTTCTATCCTTAGTAAATTTGGAAATTAACGAACAATCTCTATCAAAAGGATCATATCCTAATCCATGTTTAGAAATTGAATATCTTTGCAACGATAACAATTTTTCAAACTTTTCGTTTCCATTCGCAAATTTTCTAACCACATACGAAAATTCTTTTCTAAGTCTATCAAGCTCACAAATAAGATTTTCCTTTTCAACAAGGCATGCAGAATGATCTTCCTTTGGACTATCTAAATCATCAATAGTCTCATGTAAGGTACTATTTTCAGCAACCAATTCTCGTATTTTCTTTCTCAATTTTTTGTTAATCTCAATAGCTTCTTCAAAATCATCTTGTAAAGCATCAAAAGAATCTCTTAGATCTTGGTCATTGAGAGTTACCTCATTTTCATCATCACTTGATGAGCTATTTGCCATAAGTGCCAAGTTGTTTTCATCATCGCTTTGGTATGCTTCTTCATCATCACTCCAAGTTGCTACCAGGCTAGTTTTCTTTTTTCCTTTGTTGTGTTTGTCACTTTTCTGGAAATTTGATGTGGAAGATGTACTCTTGCATTCTCTTGCATGGTGTCCTTTCTTTCCACACTTCCAACATTCTTCATTGCTTTTCTTTTCATCATACCCTTTTGATTTTCTTTCCACAGCAAACCTCTTTCTTTCTCCATGTCTTCCACCATTTAATTCCTTCCTTCGATTTTTGAGAAGTCCCTTGAATTTTCTCAAATTTTTGGTGTACATTGCCATTTCTTCATCATCCTCTTCTTCATCTATTTCTTCATCACTTTCATCAAGAGAAGAAATGTTAGCCTTTAAAGCAATTGACTTTTGTGACTTACCTCTACCTCCTCTGGATTTGAGAATGATCTCATAGTTGATAAGTGATCCCACCAAGGCATTGAATTCCAGTGATTGAGATCCTTGGACTCGATAATAGCGGTGACTTGCGAATCCCATTCTTTCAGTAGAGAGCGAAGAATCTTCTTCACCTTCTCGCTATCCGTCATATGCTTTCCAAGGTTGCCTAATCCATTTATGATTTCTGCAAAACGATCAAGCATAGTGGAAATAGACTCACCTTCCTTGATGACAAACATTTCATAGTCATGAAGAAGCATGTTGATCTTTGTTTCCCGGACTTGGTTGGTTCCTTCATGGGTGATGCGAAGTCTTTCCCACATTTCCTTGGCGCTGGTACAAGAATTAACTCGGTTTCTTTCCTCAACCGTGAGAGCACAATATATCAACTTCATAGCTTTTGCGTTGATGTAGGCTTGCCTCCAGTCATTGTCATCGTATTCCAGCTCCATTTTTAGCTCACCATTTTCTTTCAACGGTGGTTGTGGACCGAAGATAATGATCTTCTAATATTCTACTCCCTCACTTATAATGTGATACTTCATAGGATTTTTCCAAGAAGAATTAGTACCATTAAATAAAGGAGGGCGATTGTTTGTGTTACCTTCTTCCGCTAGGTTGTTGTGTGCCATCCCTGGATACTTCTGCTCTGATACCAATTCTAAGTGATCTAGAAGGGGGGGTTGAATAGATCTTTAAGCTTTTTGAAAATTTCTAAAATAAAATCAGAAGTTAATACACACAAAAATAATTTAAATAAACTTAAAGGAAAAGAGTAGGGAAGAAGATCGAACACTGTTTTTATAGAGGTTCGGTACTAAGACCTACGTCCTCTACCTAAGCTCCTACTTAGGATTTTGCAAACCACTTTATTTGCACACTTTGTAGTTGAGTGTGAACTTTTTACAATGCCACTTGATTTCCGGCTCAAGCTACCTTTACAATCGATTTGTCTTCCAGCACAAATCCTACCTTACACGTGACCTTCCACTCGTCACTCAAAATGTAAGAGAAATATGATAAAGATTGAAGAACAAGTGCTCAATACAATTGTGTAACAAAATAAGAGCAATAATAAGCAATTTTGGAGCAAAGGAAGAGTATTTTAGCTTATGGAACCTTGGTGGTCTCTTCATCAATCATCCACCCTTTATACTAGAAGGAAAATAGCTGTTGGAACTCATTCTAGCCGTTGCATGATTGTTATAGCCGTTCCTTAACAATCTCCTTTCCATTTGTGGCTAATTAGACCGTTGGAATTAATTTGCTGTACCCATAAGTCGACTTGTCGTCTTGTATAAGTCGACTTGTGACAACATTTTACGTAAAATTTTATCTCCGCTCTTCTATAAGTCGACTTGTGCTATGTAAGTCGACTTGTCGTCCTTGATAAGTCGACTTATGTATGATTAGTCGACTTGTGTTGACATATCTTCATCTGGTAATCGACTTATGGTGTTCTAGTCGACTTATGCTGTTCAGATCTTTATGTGTAAGTCGACTTATGATGTGCAAGTCGACTTATGCTGCCTTCAACGGTAACATCCAACCAAATCTTTAATAATCCTCATGTTTTATGCCATTTTCACTTATAAGAAAACTCCCATCTTGATTCTTCAATGATTTATCACTTGCCCATCTTGATTTGCACAATTCTTTCATTTGATAATACCTGAAATAATTTCTTAACTAATTCTAGATATTCTACTATTATCAAAACATAAAGGGATTTAATTTGTCCAACATCTTGTATCAATTCTAGTCCTTCAATCATTCTCAAGCCCTCGTCATCCCAATATGTCACAGAAGACTCTCTACTGGCTCCTACTGACTCTAGGTTGTTTATGTCAACTGACCTTCCAACTTGATCAACTATGGCAAATGACCTATAATAAACAATAATTTCGATTACTATCCGCATTTCTCATGATAATTCATGTCTATATGTTTAATTTGTTCCTATAAATGCCAAACCATGCTCTGATACTACCTAATGTAGCGCCCTGTTACGCTGGGGTACTTACCGAGATGCCCTACGAACATTCCAGTACATAACCTATGATAATGGCACGTTACATTCAATCACAACATTCACTTACCATGACATCATCATTGATTATTCTCTTGTAAGACATCATAAGGAAAAACACAATATTTTAAAACCAAATTTCTCCTTTCATTTTATAAGACCAAACGTTTATACAATGTATCTTCAAACATCCATATATGTACATCATCATATCCTAATACAAAATGTGCTACATGAAGATGAAATTACACCAAACCCTATCTAATATTTCCAATCCCAACCAACCAACCTTTGAGCCATTTCTTTTTGATCCCAAAAGTACAAAACTATACTTCTTGTAGCATCTCTCGGTAGCTAAAGTCCTCTCTCGGTCTTAAAAATCAATGTTGCAATTTTGGTGAGTTTTGTAAACTCAATAAGGTAATCATCATCGATAGTTCGCTCAATTCATGCAACACCTCAATACATATAACTTATAATTCACATCTCTGCATTTTGCATAAAGTATCACATTTCACTTTTAAAACAACCATACCAATCATTTCATTCATACAAAATACACATATCAATTATAAATGCAATGCACGTGAGACTCACATTCATTTATTATTGTCTTTGTGACCGAGTGCCTTTTTACTAGCTCGTATCCCTTAGTAGATACTGAGCTGTGTCAAATAATATCTCATATCTCTTAGTGGATACCAGGTACATTCATAACCGAGCCTGAGGCTCTGATCACAATCTGAGCTTTAAACTCTTATACTGGCGACTCCAATCACAACTTCCTTTATATTACATCTATTGATGTATTGAAATGCTTCACATATCATATTCTCAATCAATCACGTACTTGCACATTCACACTCAAACCACCTTTATCATCAGATCCAAGGTCCGGCGTTCAATAATCAGTTGAGAAATCATTTATTCTGTCACATTCTCATAGAAGTAGTACTTTAATATCACATTCATTCATCAGAAAGCTCAGACCTTTGTTGTCCGGAATCAACACAATCAAATCACATTCATTCAATAATTCAAGCATAATATAAAACAAACAATTAATTGAGTGAGACCGTCTAGGTTACTCACAGAAGTCTTGGCAACATTTGGATGATGGTGCTCTATATGTTCCTCTATGTCATGCAAAACATACATATTTGTACACATCATAACTTTGCACAATTATAAGTATTCATTTATGCACATTTATGTATATGAAATATGTACAATGCATGTTCAATGACATTCCTGGGTATATATATCCTTAATACATGTCTCATAACCAATTATTAAGATATTTGAATCATTCCTTAACACCTAATACACACTTTCTTACGTTAATAACTCAATCCCACTTCAATTAGGCTCATTTAATATCACTAACAAGCCTAAATATCTCATTGGACAAACATTGATAAGTCAATCATTTATAAACAAACATATCTTGGGACAAAAAGTATAACTTTTGTTGTAGATTTTAGATTAATGTTATTATAGGAAAATTTCAAAGAGGACTTCGAGATATACAACTTTTGTGAAGACCCCAACAAGAGATTGTGCCATCTAGAGGGTCAAAATTGCAATTTCTGAAAGTGTACAGTGTATGTTCGTTAAACGTACATACACCTCCACCTAACGGACATACACGGGGTCTGGAGTGTTTTCCAGACCTGTGAAGGTCTGTTTAACGAACCTAATGTTTGTTTAATAGACATGGATGAGGCTGGGGACATTTTTAGACTTGAGGAGGTCCATTTAGCAGACCTAAAGTCCATCTAACAGACATAGGTGAGACGAAACTCCCTCCAAAACATTTCCAGCGATTCCTACATCCATTCTAGCATCACTTTCACTGATAATCTTCCCAAATTCACGTCTTCTAATGCAATATCATTTCTTAACCATTCAAATATCAAATTGATTTTATTAAACTCTCAAATCTCAACTTATTTGATTCATCACATTCAATTACATCTCATCATTCATAATTCATATCCTTTTTCCATAACATATCTTATTCCTAAGTATCAAGCACCTCATATTCAAAATTCATTATTTTAAGTTAATAAATGCTTTAAGTATACCTAATTTCAACTCATCATCATCCATACACAATTTATATTCCCTACTTGATTATAAACACTCAAAATATAACACATTCTCATGCAGTCAAAATAGAATATAACATATACATTCATCCAACAGTGTACTATACCCAGTTCTCAATTTCATGTCAAATTTTAAGAATCTTAAAGATGGAATTTAAATTCAATATCTTCATAAGAAATATATCCATATGTCTCTAGTTTAATCCAAACTGATCTCATTTGAACAACTACAGAGCAAGTTATGGTTAAAACATAGAAGCATGATCAGTGAAATTGTTAAAGCTAGCATTTTCCAGTTCTCTCTCTCTCTCTCTCTCTCTCTTTTAATTTTCCAGATTTTTGTAACTTCCTGAATTTTACACCTAACATATCTTTTCTACTTAATTTCCTCTTCATTTTCAACTCCAAAACATTCACTAGACAAATCATGATCTATATTTGATCATTAACCCAAAAACAGAGCATCAAACATGTACCCACTCATCATCAATTTTCGGCACTCATCCTAACACCATTATGATGATCATTCTATCACAAAAGCATCTCTCTCTAATAGATTATAAATCATTAATACAAAACCAAGAAATTTACTTAGGCCTTTCATCATCCATGACACACACATAAAAACTCACATAATCAAGTCATCAATCTTACATTACTCATCATTCTAGTTTTGATTTAACAATACCCATGATGATTAACAAGCTACTTACTTGATTTAGCTCCAAAATCTTCAAAATCTCACTCAATCCTAACTCCCAATGTAGCATCCCAACCCCGCAGGACCCGAACCCGATATCGTGGGTGATATCCGAGTCCACGCCACACGAGAATGGTAGGCTACAGCAGTTAATTTAAGTAACAAAACTCAATACACAATTTATAAACGCTTTAGAATCAATCAGAAGTGCACAATTCAATAAACAGTTGGGTCCCCTTTAAAATGAATACATTCACTCAAAACACAATTTCAGTTATACAATTATCACTCTGGGGCCCTATAAAATAGCAGTTCAATTTAGTAGAAAACGCGGAATTATTCATTTACACACACAACTCAGAAAGACACTTACGCAGACGTGAACTGATCCCGACCCTAGTCTCTGACTCCAAAGCAGCAGACATACTCCCGTTAAATCGACGGGTACTCTTCAATCCTGAAAAATAGTTGCAATGTTGGGTGAGTTTGCGAACTCAATGAGAAACCATCATCGATGGTTCACTCAAATCATGCATTACGCGTATCGCGTATAGCACAAAGATAGTAGTCAATTAACAGATATTGTATAACATTGTACAAGACTATATAACAGCCATGATGATAAATAGATTCTGATATATATACAATTCACAAGACAACCAATTACGATACCATACCGTAGATTACAAGATGGCCTCACCGCTCATGAGTCTATTAATCTATGGTAATTATACATAACAATTTACTGATGTCACATCACGGTTCGCAGATATGCAGCGATTTCTGATAAATCATGTCAACATGCAATCACCATTGCCACAATTCATCATTCATTCACAATAATTTGCGAGAGATCATTTTTCGACATTCAATATAGTATGCAATGCATATCGACTCTTTCCAGCTTATTCATGTTGTGCCCAAGTGCTCGATCGGTGATCGATGGGGCGCGTGTGATTTCTCCCTGCCAGGCTAGGCGGTCAAGACAAAGGCTTAGAGATAAATCCCCTCGACTCGAGGCCCGGTCAAGACAAAGAATGAAGGATCGGGGACGCGTCGAGTGATTTCTCCCTCGGGGCCGTCAAGACAAAGATATGAGCTCTTGGCTCTTTTCAATGATATTAGCAACTTGGGTCACGCCCTTTATCGATCATGCATTGATGCGCAATGCAATGTTCAAGAATTCATTATTCAAAGATTCAAGAATATGCAGATATGGTTATAAAGCCCAGATGTAACGATTATCTCAGTGTCACTCAAGAATCCGATACAATACAAGAACGATAGAATTCAATTGCACATTTTTTCAAGATTCATGTAGTCATACAAAGACACTCACATTGTTCAATCCTATACTGATGAGGGCATGCGATTCGATCATATACATTTCAGTAATAATACAATTCACTCATATACTTTTCAGTGGTCTTGCAGTGCAATTCGAAATTCGATCACATATATTTCAGTAGTCATGTAATTCATAGTGAGCCTTTAGACACTCAGAAATTTGAGAAACCAACTAGGTTACTCACCTGTAACTTCCGAGCTATTGCCTGGAAGTCCCAGCAATGTCCGTGGAACGACGATCCAACGGCGCCTCTATAACAATTAAACATAGTCCCATTACTAATAGCTCAATTAAACAGTTCAGTAATGCATAAGTCTCTATGAAATTATGTACGTTGCATGTTCATGATTTCTGGTGCTAATACCCCATTTCGATATCCTATGCTCAATTTTAACTCTTCACTTAATCAGATTAACTCTGCTTTGGTTCAATCCTCAATTCAGTTTAATTTTCTCAATTCATATACCTTATAACAATTTCATATCCATCAGTCAAATTATCCAGTGAAAATCTCAATTAGAACTCCAATTGTCTCAATTCAGTACTTAGATCACACTATAACCCATAATTAACCTTAATCTCAAGAATCAGTACCATTTCAATTAAATTCCAACTCTCAATATTTTCTCAATAGTAGACCTCTTTCCTAGTTCACGGTGAAACAGAATTACCTCAATCGGAGGTCTACAAAGATGAGTTATTGTCCAATCAACTAAATCATTCCAATCAGAAATTGTACCATACGTCATGACCTCGCGCCTTCGTCGCGACGTGAAAAGCTCACTAAATCGTGGACGTGGAAGCCGCTTCGTTAAATCGCACAAAGCCACGCTCGTCGCGACGTGAAACCACTCGCCACGATGTACCAATCCTACTACGCCGCGACGTCCACCCGCTCGTCGCGACTAATAAACTTAGTTAATTCCAATTACTCGTCATGACGATGCAATCGGCGCTTCAAGCTTCGTCATGACGACGTCACGACGGTTCGATCGTCTTCTCCGATCGATTTCTGCCATTAATACCCTTAAACCATCACTAAACACTCCCATCTACCCATATCAACCATAAAAGATGCCATAAATGCTCAATCAACCAAGAATAACAACATTAAACCATAGAGACTTACCGATCAAGAATCGAATCAGTAAACCCTAAAATCTTCCGATCTCAACGATCAATCCTCAAAAACCTCTCAACCTTCATCAATCACTATAAATCAGTTAGTTTAACACAATGGGAGGGAAACCACAAGAAGAAACGACGATTCTCACCAATAAAGAAGGATCGAAGATCACCGTGGAGAAGAAGAGAGGGAAAACGATTTTGTCTTCGGTCATTCTCCACCATCCACTTAGCTATATATATATATATATATATATATATACGTAGTCTCCAAATCAGTCCCAATTTCAGTCTAAATTTTAGTCTCTAAATCTCAATGGCTTGACATTCTCATTCTTAAAATTATCATCCGGTTTTTTCATACTATTTACCACCAATTCATCGGTTCAATTCACAATGAAATACCGGAAAATCATAAATGCATGTACCTATGAATAAATGACTATGCATATGCAGTAGACCTGTTCCTCTATAATTAGAGGCCAATAGCATGCTCAACAAGAATACAAGATAACCTATCGATCGGTCCAGATACCATAATACCCTTACTCGACAAGAATCTAGATGTTACACCCAAGCATCGTACAATCTTCATCTTCTAAAGGTGGATTAGGTTGGATTTTCTTATAGTAAATGAAAAAAAAACAATAAGATGGAAATAGTAATTGAAAGATGGAAGCAAGGTTCAACATGAATGAGGTGAGAGTGAGTGATGAAAATTGAGAATGAAGGAGAAGAAGAAGAAGATCCCACGAAGAAAATGGAGAGAGCAAGAATAAAACACTTACTTGGTCTTCTAAATTAAAATCATTATGAGAGACAAACAAAAATGGCCATTAAAATTTAAGATTAGTGGACCTAAGACATGATTTGGCAAGTGACACTTGTCACTTGCCACATGTCCAATTCCTATGAATTCAAACTATGGTCTTTCATTTAACTAGTTCACTCAAATCCAATTTCTACTATAATTTTCTCCTAATTTTCATTGACACTTGTCAATAAATCCCATAGTCATTTATCAAAATTTCGATTGCCATTTAGCAGTAAATTCTACTACCATTTATCAATTATCTTGCTACTTGACATTTTTCCTAGTCCAAAAGACCCAAAAATTCAAGAATTTTCCTAAATTTCACCACAAATTCTAAATCGCTAAATACACTCTCCAAATCAGTTTTCAATGTATAAAAACCACAATTCTCAATATAATCACATGTATAAACAATTATAATCAGAAATTGTCAATGAATGCATGTACAATTATTTTATATGCAAAATTTAATATTCACATCTATGTATATGCTATATTATGCATGAGCATGTAATGTACTTTCTAATTTCTCAATAACTCTCATATTTACTATTCTATCCTTAACATGGATAATGGGAAGTTACATCAATCTGATGTACTTACCACCCTTTGTAAACATCCACATGTTAACTCTAAAAAACTCATATCTATAGCTTATGAGATCTATTGCTTGATCCAATCAAGGGGTATAACATGTGCTAGTCTATCTGGATTAATGATATCCCATCTCATTAATCCTATGACTAGGGAAAGTTTGATACTAATATATTTACATATGATAGGAATCTCATTATCATGATCTCATTATGATTTTCTCCATGTTATGTTGTTGGACCCCGATCTTTGAGTAAAAATAAGAAGTTTTCAAAAGTGGATGAGTTGATTGAAATTAAGTTGAAGATCATGAAATAAAGAAAGAAAGAGTGAAAATTTGAAAATTGTGAAATAGTTGACTTTTTGGCCTTGGAGAGTTGACTCTTGATTTAGGCAAAATTTGATAAAATGGTCTTCTGGAAACTTATAGATTATATCAAGAGCTTTCCGTAGCCATAAAGTTTGACATTTTTTGATATCGGGAGTGAGAGTTATGATCACTCAAAGTTGGCTTAGAAGTTTGACTTTTAGGGTAAAAAGTTAACTATTTGATTTAGGTCAAATTTGAGAAAATGATCAACGTGAAACTTGTAGCCTCTCTCGAGAGCTTTTCGTGGACATAAAGTTTGCTATTTTTTGATGTCGGGATTGAGAGATATGAATTTTGGAAGATATGCTTTGTTTTGAAAATGTTAATAAGTATAGATTTGCATGTGCTATACTTCGAGACCACTCGTCGTATGGATTTAGTCTGAATTGGAATAAGTGGTCTTAATGAAAGTTGGAGCCTGTATTTCGATCTTTCCGACGCCATAAAGTATGTAATTTTTTGAGATCGAGGCAAGGAGTTATGAGCGATTAAAAATTGGAAGTTGGTTAGGAAAAGCTGATTAAGACAGAATCTTTGAGTGGAAATTTGAATTCTTTGGAAGCCAATTGGATTTTTCTGTTCTTCAGGGAAGTTGTAGAGCTTCCTTTTACCTTTCCATAGACACCAAATTCGTCAAATTCTGAGTTCGAATTAAGAGATATGATTTTGAAAATTCAGTTATAAGTGGGTATTTAAGGTTTTGAAAATTTTGCTTGAACTCAGAACCTTTTGCAATCTTTGTTATAAATCTTTCGTCCGACATCGGATTGACTTGATTCTTGAAGCGTTGGATTCTTAAGACAATTACGTTCATTTTATGAAAATTATGATTTTAGGAGATTAAATGGAAAGAGATTGATTGAACCAAAGTAAGAGATGGGTTATAGGTTATAAGTTGGATAATTTTCTGAACATAGTTCAGTATTTTGTAATTTTCGGAGTTATACAACTCCGATTGAGGTGATTCTTGAGGAAAATAAAGTTAAGACATAGGGCTACAATTCTTGTGAAGGGATCAAAATTTAATTTCATCCCTAAGATTGTTAATTTCTGGAATTAAATTCGCGTAATGTTCAGTTTCGGATTTTGTGCAGGTCGCTTAGTAATTTGGCCATAACTTCTTCGTTTGAGATCCGAATTGGCGCCGTTGGTGGCGTTGGATTAAATGATCGAGAGGAACTAGTCATGTTTTCCATACTTGAGGAAAATTTCCAGTATGTGTATTTTTGTTAATCAAGGGTTTTGTGCTAGAATTGTGCCTTTGTCGCTTAGGAAGGAAAGTTTAAGAGGTTTGTTAAGAATATGAAGGAAATGGTAGGTTAGGTTAATTTAAATGGAAGTTAGTACATCCTTTTAAAAATTCCAGCATAGTTGGTTTTTGTTAATTATGATTCTTTTGTTAGAGGTTTGCTTAAAGATGGGATTTGCTTTGCTTGGTTCAAAAGTGTGGTTGGAGAATGATGTATGATGGAAGAAGGAAAGAATAAGAAAAGAAAGATCAAGGAAAAAAAAATCAGGTTGTGATAGGTAACTTTTAGGCATGAGTTTTGAGAAAGTTGTTGGTTATTGAGATAGGTTTGATGACAATGACTTAGATAACGTGTAGCTAAGATGATAGCAAAGAAATTTCATGTTTTCCTTGATGGTTTAAAATTCCAGCATTGGTAATGTTAGCTAATTCATGATTTTATTGTGAAATTTGTAAAGTTTAAGAATTTAATTAGTTAAGGCTTTAAAGAAGACATTATTGAGGAAGGAAAAGGAAAGAAGAAGAATACATGAAGTTTGAAAATTTTAGCATAGAGAATATGTGAGAGTTTGCATTTTTGTTCAAACATGGTGGTTTGTAGTGTGAATATGAAGGTATAGGGAAGATTAGAATAGGTTAAATGCAAGTTTTCCCAAGCCTGAGATAGGCTTTGATGGTTATGGTTTAGGAATGGCATAGGCAAAGTGAGTTAGGTTTTTAGTCATGTTTTTCATTATTTAGAAATTTCCAGCTTTGATGTTTAGTGTTAATTAAGGCTTTTATGTCTTGATTAAGGTCCAATAAGTCGTGGGAAGTAAAGGAAGGGCAATTGGACCAATCCAAGATGCTAGCAAGGAAAATTCAGGTGGGTAATGTATTTATATTTTGAATTATAAGTAAATTATGTGAATTTGAAAAATCAAGAAAGGAAAACAAATATTTATGAAAATATGTTTTCAAAGGATTGGAAAATAAATGCATTCATTTCTATGCATTTGATTGATATGTGATTAATCGATAATATGATTGGTATATAAATTGATGTGATATGTGAACTCGTGAACTGTGTGAATATCTTGAATGTATCTAGTATGACATAGTATGAAAAGTTTGAAAATCAAGTTTTCAATCTGTGCCTTCGAGCAATCCGAAAGTTTCAGTTTTGAATTATGTGATTATATGGGTTTGGTTAGGTCCCCTCCGTAAGAGTCAGTGCACTGTCTCCCTCTGATAGCCTTCTCCCGGCTGCCCGCAAGTGGCTTAGGAGTTCCGATTTCGGACTCCCCTCCGTTCACGGCTGCACAGAACCACTACGCGGTGATAAGTGCATATTTGTCTAATATTTCTGTTTTAATTATCCCTTTTTATTTATCTTGTTGATGCAATTATTGAGACTTAACTTGGTTTAATATTTCCTTGTGTGAAATTATAATCTTTGCAATTAAGAGGAGAAATCAGCAAGCAAATCAGCAAATAAAACAAAGGTGCTACAGGAGGTTTACATAGGCATGATACGCAAAATCCAAAACAGCCAAGGCATGAGAGATGAAATAATGCGGCAACAAATTAAATCAAGTGAGCAACGTGGCAGCCAAGGGAAGGCAGCAAGAAGGAATTCATGCAGGCCCACAGTGGAAAATCACGCAGACAAGAAGAAAGCAAGAAACGGCGGCGTGGAGGAGATAAAAAATAATAATAAAAAGAAGGAGGTCAAGCACGCGCAAGACACAGGGAATTAGAAGGGAATTCACGCAACACGTGAAGGGCAGCTAATGAGCAATTTTGGTGGACTAAAAAAATAAAGATACAACAACGCAACAAGTGGGCTGCAAAGAAGAGGGGGCCCACGAAATTAAGAAGAAAAGAAGACAAAACAAAACCTAGAGGAGAAGGGGGTCTGGCGGCAGTAAGGACTAAGGAGTATTGACGCACGCAACAGTGGAGGAAGAACGCAAGAACAACAATCACGCACACTGGAGGAAGCAGCAGCCGCAGGGAGTAGCATCGGCCAACTTCAGATTTTCTTTTTATTAGTTCTTTTTCTTTTCTTTGTTATGGAGACTATGACAATTAAGAATTTTGTTTGGTTTAATTTTCGTATGAGTAGCTAAGTTATTTTTAGTCGGGGAATTCCAATTATTATGCTTTGACTCGTGAGACTATTGTTCTGATTATTTGGTTATAATATTCGCATCGCTTCGATTCTTCGTCATTGTTTATTAATTGATTCGCGATTGAGGCCTGATTGTAGAGTTAGTTAATTTACATATAGCCAACCGATTTACTTGGTGGAGTCTAACTGGTGATTGGTGTCTGTGGCAATTGGCACTAGGGCATAGTACTTATCGATTTTGTGTGGAGGAACTTGCGATCTAACTAGATGAAGCATGAGTCAGGTCGTGGTCGAGTTAGGGTTAGTGTTTCTTTAGAATTTAATCTGTTAATTAATTGAATCTCGGAGAGAGTCTCGAAGGGTTATTAGTTAATTAGGGAATAGTCAAAGGAGTTTCGCTACTATTCTAAAATTAAGAAGAAACGAGGGAGCCGTAGGTAGTTGGTAACCATAGCTAACCTATTATTAAACCAAAGAAAATATTTGAGTCGATGATCGTGGTCTAAGCATAATTAGGAATTTCTGGCTAAGTATGCGTTTATTGAGTTTATCAATTTTATTTGCGTTCTTTGTTGGTTATTGTTTTATTAATTTGCGTTAATCTTTTATCGGTTGTTATTTCAATTAGTAGTTTTAGTAGAAAACTCTAAACCCCCATTTTAATTATTTTCATTCGTTCTTTGGCATTTAAATAGAATCAATTATTCCATTCTCGTGGATCGACCCATTTACCACTTCGTCATGCAATTTATTTTCGTTTGGTGTTTGGGATTTATTTTTGGTGGATTCGACACCCATCAAATTTTAGGCGCCGTTCGGGATTGGTAACTAATTGATTTTGTTTTGTTTTATGCCTAGGAACATTCAGACGGAGATTCCATCTTATACGCACCCGAGATCGAAAAGACTGCTAAGAGGCTGAGGAAGTTGAGCAAACTAAGGAAGAAGCAAGGAGAAGTTGATTACAGACCCCGGTTGAGTCGGACACTGAAACGGAGTACGAAGAGGAGATTGAAGTTGAGCAATGACTGACGGAAGCTTAACCGTGACCACGCTGCAGGATATGGCTCTTAATGAACTCTCGTGACTTGGGTAGACCCAGCAAGCGCAAAGCACCCATCGTGCATAGATTTTCCGAACTTCAAGAAGGGTTCGAATTGAAATCCGGACTTATCCACTTGCTGCCCACCTTTCGTGGTCTGGAAAACGAGGATCCGAATAAGCATCTGAAGGAATTTCACCTCGTCGCACTTCCATGAAGCCCATGAATGTCACGGAGGACCAAATTAAACCGAGAGCTTTTCCATTCTCGCTACAGGATGCAACTAAGGATTGGCTCTACTACCTACCTCGGGGACAATCAACACTTGGGAAGGATGTCCCGACGGTTTAGAAAAATATTTCCCAAGATCCCGAAAGCGACCAACATCAGCGTGAAATATGTGGCATTAAGCAGAAGGATTCAGAGAACCTCTACGAGTACTAGGAGAGGTACAAGAGAATTTTAGCAAGCTGCCCACAGCATGGCATATCTGAGCAATTGATCATCCAGTATTTCTACGAGGGTCTAATTCCAATGGAGCATGTAATGATGGATGCCGCAGTGGTGGGGCCATCGTCAAGAAAACCCAGTGAAGCCCGGAGTTGATATCGACCATGGCAGCAAACTCCAACAATTTGGTGCCCACCGGATATACCGCGAGGGTGAGCGAGGTAAATGTTACTTCTCTCGATGAGGTAAAATCTTTGCTAACAACTTTGGTCCAGAAGTTGAATGTAGGTACTCCTCCACCTGCGAGGGCGTGTGGCATTTGCACTAGCCTAGCCCATCCAACTGATGCGTGCCCAACACTCCACGATGAAATACCGAAGAATGTGAATGCTATTGGGTTCCAACAGAGGCAATTTGATCCCTATTCAAATACCTACAACCCCGGTTGGAGGAGCCACTCAAATTTCAGTTATGCTAACAGCCAACCGACCCAACAGAATTACTATCAAAGACCACCACCGCAACAACCTTCGGGCTCAGGTAAGCCTCTTGAAGAAATTGTCCATATGTTAGCTACTAATACTGCAAAATTTCAACAGACACCGCAACAGATTTCAAAAGATAAGAGAGCATGAAGACCCTAGAGACTCAAATGAGTCAGATAGCATCCTCCGTTAGTAGAATGGAGACTCAAGGCAAGCTGCCGTCTCAGACACTCGACCCGAGGCATAATGTGAGCGCGATTTTCTTACGAAGTGGTAAGGAATTATGCTCATCCGACGCGATTATGCTCATCCGATCGTTTTCTTTGATTATTGTGCTCGGATGTCAGATTTGTTCTATTTGATTTCGTCTCGCCCTCGATTTTGTTATTCGTAATTTGTTATCCGATTCGGTAGGTGATCGACAGCTTATCGTTCAATTAAAGAATTGATCCTTGGAAATCGGTCAAATAAAATTTGTACCAAGGATTGCAATACAGGATGCAACCTCGGGTCGACTCTCAAGGAACCAGTGTACTAACTGATTCTAAGACTAGCCTAATGTTTGAATGATGCATGCAATTAAAGCAATAAAAAAAAGGGGGGTTTTGATTTGATTAACTAAAAATTAAACTAAGCCAAAGTAAGAATAAATGTTTTTGAAATTTTTAGAAAGCTAAACGATTGAAATTAAACAAGTGTGAAATCAACTTACTAAAACTCTCTTGAAAATGCAACTTGGATTATCATCGTTCAAATAATTTTCAGGGTTTGAAATCCACTAGGTTTCGAAATGTAAACCTTAACAACTCGTTAAGTCCAAGAATTTGATTAATCAACTCGATTAGTCAAATCTTGTTAAAATCATTAGTGTGAAAAATTGGATAAACAATTGCAATAAGTTAATCAGATAATAACACAGCTAACCCAACCAAGCACAACTAGGCAGATCAAATTAATCAGTGTAAAAATCCGAATAACATACATGAGACTTTATGTATTTTGACACAGAAAAATCTATAAAAGTAATATCCAAATCTCAACATAATGTCAACACACGGCTAAAACTATTAACCACACTAACCTAGCTATATCAATGCATACTCCAACTCGGATTTATACATAAATATACCTAGACTTCAGATATTAGTGATTACCCTTATTAAGCTTTCCGTGAACTCCAATCCTTGCTACATGTTCAAGAGAATGGAACGCTTAGCCGACCATAACTCTGGATGAACTCTTCGCTGTTGGAATATCACTGTAGTTCATGATTCCAACGACGAGCGAGGAGGATACAAAGAACAAATGATGGACGATGGAGCGGATGAAGAAATCTGGAAACAATGGACGTGATGCAGTGCGGCAGCGAACCTGCAAATAAAAACAGAACAAAAAACTATTAGAAACGAAGGAGAAGACAGAAAAGAAGAAACTGGAGAAGAACGAAGAAAAGGGAGGAAAAGAAAAACTCTGTACGGCCCTCCGTTTTTGCCCTAAATGGCAAGTTTTTATAGGGATACGTGTGGGTCGGGTCGGAACAGTGGATACTTTGCCAAATATAGGTCGGGTTACCCGACATTCGCTGCGGCGAATGGCTGTAGTTCGCTGCGGCGAAGTCCGGATGGTCACTCGTCGCAGCGAAGTAATTGCATTTAATTTATTCGCCGCGGCGAATGGAGGTTTAGGTTCGCCCCAGCGAATCTCGCGGCATGTTGACTTCTTGAATGTTGACTCCTTTGGTCCTACAAAATACAACCCATTTGCAGTATCAATTGTCCCAATAAAAATTATGCAGAATTAATGACAAATGACAACAAAATACTGACAATGTGCAATTTATCAAAACTCAATGTGCGGGACCAAAATAAGCATAAAAATCATAGATCAGGAGTCAACAGATGCATAATTACTAGAGAAAACAGGCCTAATTTATAGTATAAATTTGGTCCAATCAAATTCCCCCACACTTAAACCTTTGTACTCCTGAACAAAGCTTATAAGAGTCAAAAAGGTACAAGAGTAAAAGAAAATTCTGCCCATTCTCAAACAACAACCAAAATTGACTCAATCCACTTTATCAGAATTCGAACGCAGCAAATTGAAAGAGTGCTAATAAAACAAACATTGAAAGAATTTAAGCACAAGAGATTAAACAACGGAGAATCACTCGGGAAATGGTGTTTACGCTCAATTCACTTGTATAGTAGGGATATTTTTCTCTCAATCTACTTAATACATCTCCTACCATAGGCTTGTATCAATTTTATTTCTCCACCACAAGGACTATCAATTTGAAGATCAAGAGGTCTTTAAGAGTTGTAATGAGCGGAAGGCTAAATGAATGGATGATGTGAGAAAAAGAAAAATATGAGCATGGCATAAAATGAGGGATCGATGTCGATAATCTATACTGAAACTAGACCTCTACTAAACTAAATTTTGATTTTTTTTTTCATTTTGAGATACTAATCCCATTTTGGGATTCAATACACATTATTATCCCTTTTTTGGAATAAACAAGACTAAATTTTTTTTCACTAAAAATAGAACAAACTGACTATTGACGTCATCTGAAAATAATGCATGCAAATGCTCATAGCAAGAAGGCTCAAAGGGGCTAGCAAGGGAACGGTGTTTAGGGGTTGGTGTTTGGGGAAAGGGCTGAAAGAAAGAACGCCTCTATCATATCCACAAAAATCTAGTCCATCAAGCTTTGAGTAAAAACTGACACAAGTTCTAGAGAAGCATGAACTAAGCAGATGCACACACAAAAATATAGAAGAAAAATCTTTGGCTCGAATATCCTTCCAACAAGGTTTTGTCTCAATGATCAATCTCAAAACTTAAAACTTAAATGCTACCTTGTTAGCATGCTCCCATTTACTTTGTTTTGAAAACTTCAAAAGTTAAAATTTTTTACAAAACCAATTATCGTTCGAAGAATGGAGAGCATTTTCACAAAAACTCAAGTATCAGTTTGAAACTTATAAGGGCTTTGCATGCAAGGGCACAAAAGAACGAGTGCAGAAAATGTTTGATTGAGTCCAAATTTATCAGTAAAAGCAACGGGCCCACAAAATTATGCACAAGTTTTAATAGGTGTACAATGCAAAATATAAAAGGGAACGGCTCCCCCACACTTAAACATGGCATTGTCCACAATGGCAAAAATAGCAGGGCACAAAGGAAACGAAACAAAAATAGACAAAACAGAAATGTGGATATAGCATTAAGCTCAAAATGTAATGTACAAACAGAGGATCCGTAGAACGAACTAAAAAGTACAACGAAGAAAAGAAAATACAGAAAAAACAACAACAAAAGAAAATAAAAAGCCTAGACTATGTGGCAGGAGCATCACCAAGGGCAAGCAGAGAAGAGCTAGAGCATCCAAGAAGCCGGTGCTGAGGTGGAATAGGCAGCCCGAGGTGGGTGCAATCATAGTAGCGAGGAATGCGTGGCGGCCACCTGAGCCTCGAAAGAAGTGAACCGGGCCTGAAGCTGAAGGACTTCCTCACGCAGCAGAGCCACCTCAGAAGGAGTAAGGGGAGCAGAGGGCGGGGACGGAAGACGAGGCAGAGTCTCGGGGGAAACAGGAAGGACGGGAGGGGTGGGAGAAGGGGCTCTAGGTGAGGGATGGCTAGGGAAGGTGAGGAGAGGAAGAAGATCTTTGAAGCGGGTTGGGCGGGAGGTGGGGTGGGATGGCACGTGGCTGACCTAAACGGACATAGACAAATGGAGAGGCAGGCGAAAAGGTGAGATCGGCGGATGTTCCGGACTCGATAGGTCCTAACAGATCGGAAATGAGATGGGGAAAAGGAGTTTGTGTTTAGGGTTGGTGGAGAGAACACATTGGCGAAGGGCGTGAAATGGCGAGGGCTAGGTCTACAGATTTGCCATCATCGCGAGTAGATATATAGGGCCCTCTTTGGGGATGTTAGAAAGATGGAGGGTCGGCATAATATTGTTACATATAAAATGTAACGAGGGGACGAGCTTCAGAAGGAGGTGGTCCGACGGATGTATCGTTGAGAACCACGGGTTGAAGCCATTGAGACCTGCGAAGGCGAAGAGTACCAATGACTTCCTCCCATGGGTAATTACGGAGAAGGTCGAATATTGGCAATGAGGGACGACGGAAGATGGTAATGCTCACGGATAATTACGGAAGTGAAAACATCGGAATGGAAACACCCGGAAATTAATTCCGTAGGTGTGGGAGTAGCGAGCATATGAATAGTATTACGGACAAATGTGAGGTTGCCAATAGAATTAGGTTGAGCAAGGCCATTAAGTCTAATTCAAAAGTCGACGGACAAAAGGGTTTGTTGCGGGGTTAGAGGAAATGGTTTTTCCTAAGTATATCTTGACCGCAACACGAGTTGCCACCGATCGTACTCGGGATCTACCGATGAGAGGGAAAACGGAAGGTTGCGAGGAATAATAGGTACGGTCCGAGGAATCGAGGTGGAATCTTTGCGGCTCGTCCGACACATTCTTCATTCTAGTCATGATCCTGCACACGCAAAAGTTAAAAACAGCAATTGAATAAGAAACCACACGTAATCAAGTCCTCGGTCATTCGCCGCAACGAGCAGGAGTGTTCGCCATGCGAGAGAAGTCTCTCGCCATTCGCGCAGCCAAACAGGATGTTCGCCGCAATGAATCGGCATCTTTGTTCGCTGCGGCTAACACGAGCGATCGCCGCATCAAATGAAACCCTAAGTTAGCGCCAAGGCGAAGCTATGATTTTCGCCATGGCGAATGGCGATCTCGCGAACAATCGCGTGAAATACGTTCATTGTTTGCTTAAATCTAACGAATAACGACGAAAATGGACAAGAGGAGGGAATAGGAACACTTACAGAAGGGTTAAAACGCAGTTGGAAGGAGATTGGGAGCTTCAAACAAGCGAGGGCACAGAGAGGAGCGACGACGAGGCAAATAAGGTGGCGTGAAATGAGGAGGGAAGGAGAAAGAAGAAGAAGAAAAAGGAAGACGCGGGAGACGAAGGGACGCGAGAGAGGAAAAAACCAAAAAGGGTCTCGGACAAAAGAGAAATCCAACGGTCCAGATGGGCAAAAATGGAATTATTCGCCGCGACGAGGCAAGCGTTAGTCGCGGCGAACAAAACAGAAAAAAAAACCTACATGAGCCGCGGCGAACAGCGAAGTTCGCTGCGGCGAATCACCCAAAACAAAACACAAATTCTATGGATCCTACACAAATTGCACAAACATTCAATTTATCATCCACATATCAACAATTCTCTTCAATCTAATCATGCTTTATTAGGAAGAACACAGAGCTAATAAAGGGGAATCAAATTATTCAAACAGAAAGGGAAATCCTACCTACTACTCTAATTCTACTGGTTAAATCCCTCCCCCACACTTAAACAATATAATCATGCTCAACAATACGCACGTTGGTATAAAACATAGCACAATTATATAGTAAATGAAGGAAAGAGAAAACCTGGCACTCAAGGTGGGTCTTGTAGCTCGGTATGGACTCTTGCTTGATATCCAAGCTCCACCAAGCGACTTGGTTGCTAGTCAGCTCCACGTCCATACTCGCACCCAGTTGTGCTCCTGTAAAATCGTCAAAAGAGAAACTTTCTCCAAAAATATCATCAGTGGCAGGATATAAAGTTTCTACAAATTCAGAACAGGCTTCATCAATAGAAACATCAAGCATGTGAACACCCAATGAAGGAATAATCTTCATGAGGATGCTTCATAGCTTCATACATGTTGAAGCTAACTTGTTGATCACCAACTTCCATGGTGATCTCCCTTCCTTCATGCTAATCATCGTGCTCGCATTCAAAGGAAGGGTCGCCCAAGGATCAAGGAAGTGTCTGCGCACAACTTCGTAAGACATATCTAGAACGTGAAATCTGCAAGAAACACTAATTCTTTCACTGGACCAAGATGTCCTCGATGATTCCCATCGGATGATGAAGGATCTATCACCCAACCGTAAGACTACGTATAGGCTTTATGCTCTTAACGCCTGTGGCTTCATAAATGATTTGGCATTACGTTAATCGCCGCTCCCAAATCCAATAGAGCTCTTCCAATGGTCACCTTTCCTATAACACAAGGAATGGTGAACGATCCTGGGTCCTGACACTTCACCGGGATTTGGGGCTTAAATAAAGCCGACACATTTGAGCTTACTTGGACACGCTCGTTCGCCGAAATTTCCTCTTGTTTGTGCACAAGTCTTTCGTACTTGCGTGGCCGCACTTTCTTAATCAAATCCAGCAGGGGCACGTTGACTTCAACCTTCCCAAACAGGTCAATGATTTCTTTTTCGTGTTTGAGCTCATTGACTCTCTTGCTCATCAGATACGAGTTCGGAAAAGGGAGGTCCTTTAAGTTGACTGGTTCATTTCTGCTCGATTTATCCTTATCAATTTTTCTTCCTAAAATGCTCGATGATTGCTCTTTGTCCTCAATTGTTGATTGCTTCTTGTTCCTCAACAATTCTTCTTCACGATCACTCTCTGATCGCACAGCTTGCTTCTCTCTCACTTGAGGCGCCTCTTCAACCTCAATTTCCTCGGTGCATTCTTCTTCTTCAGGAATGTCGAAATGCACTTTCTTTCCACTCCTCAACTCAATTGCATTTAAACTCTTTGGGTTAATCACAGTGTTGGAGGGAATGGATCCACTGCTCCGAGCTTGGTTGTCACTCAAATTATTAGACAATTGGGTGACATAGGCGTTCATGTTCTCGGCCTTGGTCTCCCATTGCTCCATGCATTTCTCTAAGGCACTAAAGCGGGCAGCATTCTTAGCGAGTCTGTTGGATGAGGTTCGCGATGGCGTTGAATTGATTCTTTGTGGATGTTCGTTCCTCTTTCATCAACGCCATCATCTTGTAGCACCGGGTAGTGTCCTCCTTGGGTGGCGGTGGTTGTTGCACCGTCAACGCTTGTTGATCCCGGGCTGGTTTGTAGATTGACCACTCCACTCCTTCTTTAAAGCGGTTAGGTGCTCTTCTGCGTTACTTCTCCAATTAAAATTAGGATGAGATCTCCATCCTTCATTATAGGTGTTGAGCACGGTCCCACTTTTGATTTTGTCTGCTTGGGTAGACCGCAGACACTTCTTCATACCTTCCGGGACAGACGCTGGAAATGTGCATCACCGATCCACAAGATTCGCAACTAGGTGCGACCAGTTCAGTGGAAGGTGACGGGCGATGCACATTCAAATTCTTAAGCTCACGCGTGATTGAGGATAACGGGAAGTTATTCGATGTTCCAAGAATCTACTTTCGATTCCGGCTCTCCATTCTCTTAGTTTGAGCCGTCATGGCTCCTACTTCATTCACATTCCTGGAATCGCGGACACTATACTGTTGATGATTTAGGGCCATCCTCTTTATCAGGGCCCAAGCTTCTGGCGCGGTCAGGTCAATCAACGAACCTCCGACGCAAATCCAACATTCCTTTTCTTGATTCTTTACCCCATCATAAAAATATTGAACCAATTGTTCATCGAGGATTTGATGATGGGGCACCGCAGATAATGATCTTGGAATCTGTTCCAAAAATCATCTGAGGACTCGTCATAATCTTGTTTGGCAGAATATATCTCCTTTCTCATCGACGACATCCTAGAAGCTGGAAAATACTTTTCCAGAAAAGCTTTCCGTAAGTTGGCCCAACTGTGATAGGCATTCGCGACATGCCTTGGGAGGCTCATATACCACTCCCGGGCCTTTCCTTCTAATGACAAGTGGAATACCTTCCACAGCACCTGGTCCAGATGTGCTCCTACAGGCTTCATACTTTGACAGATCATTGTGAGGGCCTGAAGATGCATGTAGGGGTCCTCTCCCGCCAAACCGTGAAATTTGGGTAGGGAGTTAATCAATAAACCTTTAACTTCAAAATTTACGTCAAAGTTAGGGCAGGCAGCAGTGAAAGGATCGTAGTTTACGTCCGAGGTTGTAGCTTCTCGGATGGTTCTACGTCTGATGTTCGCATTGTTGTCATCTACGCGTTCCTGGTCACCGTTAAGACCGTGATCTCCATTTCGGGGTGGTTGACCGGGATATTCTTGGTGTTCAGCCATCTCAGATTTTAGTCGATCTAGTGTGCTAAGTCTTTCTTGCTCTCTCTTGTTTTTCCTAAGTTGTCTAAGGTGTCGCTCAATTTCAGGTTGAAAATGAACTAGCCTAAGTCTACGGGGCATGCACAAGAGAAGTTCACCTAAGATAGCTCACTAAAACGACAGCGGATAGCAAGGCTTAAATTCACTCGTGTTATTGCGACGATAGAAACTTCATTGCGATGAATCGAATAAAATATAAGTTTCATTGCGGCGAATATATGAACTTATTCATGGCGAAGATATGAACTCGCTGTGACGAGTTAGAAGCACAGAGCAGCAAAGCAAACGAAATTAACTTAAAATTAAGCACAAATAACAAAAACAATCAGAATAAACACTTAAAAGAAAGCAGAATGAAATCACAAACAGGAATAACACTAAAACACTTAAGCGAATGTAAATTAAATAAAATTATGCAATGCAAACAAAATGCAACGACAAAAATTAAAATCAAAACAAACACTGGCTAACCTAGAGAACCAATTAATTTGATTCCCCGGCAACGGCGCCAAATTTGATCGGCAGCTTATCGTTCAATTAAAGAATTGATCCTCGGAAACCGGTCAAATAAAATTTGTACCAAGGATTGCAATACAGGATGCAACCTCGGGTCGACTATCAAGGAACCAGTGTACTAACTGATTCTAAGACTAGCCTAATGTTTGAATGATGCATGCAATTAAAGCAATAAAAAAAGGGGGGTTTTGATTTGATTAACTAAAAATTAAACTAAGCCAAAGTAAGAATAAATGTTTTTGAAATTTTTAGAAAGCTAAACGATTGAAATTAAACAAGTGTGAAATCAACTTACTAAAATTCTCTTGAAAATGCAACTTGGATTATCATCGTTCAAATAATTTTCAGGGTTTGAAATCCACTAGGTTTCGAAATGTAAACCTTAACAACTCGTTAAGTCCAAGAATTTGATTAATCAACTCGATTAGTCAAATCTTGTTAAAACCATTAGTGTGAAAAATTGGATAAACAATTGCAATAAGTTAATCAGATAATAACACAGCTAACCCAACCAAGCACAACTAGGCAGATCAAATTAATCAGTGTAAAAATCCGAATAACATACATGAGACTTTATGTATTTTGACACAGAAAAATCTATAAAAGTAATATCCAAATCTCAACATAATGTCAACACACGGCTAAAACTATTAACCACACTAACCTAGCTATATCAATGCATACTCCAACTCGGATTTATACATAAATATACCTAGACTTCAGATATTAGTGATTACCCTTATTAAGCTTTCGGTGAACTCCAATCCTTGCTACATGTTCAAGAGAATGGAACGCTTAGCCGACCATAACTCTGGATGAACTCTTCGCTGTTGGAATATCACTGTGGTTCATGATTCCAACGACGAACAGGGAGGGATACAGCAACAAATGATGGACAGTGGAACGGATGAAGAAACTGGAAACAGCGGATGTAGTCTGGTGCGGCAGCGAACCTGCAAATAAAACAGAACAAAAAACTATTAGAAACGAAGGAGAAGACAGAAAAGAAGAAACTGGAGAAGAACGAAGAAAAGGGAGGAAAAGAAAAACTCTGTGCGGCCCTCCGTTTTTGCCCTAAATGGCAAGTTTTTATAGGGATACGTGTGGGCCGGGTCGAAACAGTGGATACTTTGCCAAATATAGGTCGGGTTACCCGACATTTGCTACGGCGAATGGTTGTAGTTCGCTGCGGCGAAGTCCGGATGGTCACTCGTCGCAGTGAAGTAATTGCGTTTAATTTATTCGCCATGAGAATGGAGGTTTGGGTTAGCCCAACGAATCTCATGCATGTTGACTTCTTGAATGTTGACTCCTTTGGTCCTACAAAATACAACCCATTTGCAGATCAATTGTCCCAATAAAAATTATGCGAAATTAATGACAAATGACAACAAAATACCGACAATGTGCAATTTATCAAAACTCAATGTGCGGGACCAAAATAAGCATAAAAATCATAGATCAGGAGTCAACAGATGCATAATTACTAGAGAAAACGGGCCTAATTTATAGTATAAATTTGGTCCAATCAGTAGGTTTATTCGATTGGCGTCCGCATTTTGTTTCCGATTTGAAATTTCGATCCGAAATTTCCGTTTTCCTTCGTTTCTATTTGCTTCGTTTTCCGTTCTGCATATGTAGTTGGGTTCGATGCGGGATCCAACATGTATAATATCGAGCCCGATAATATGATCTTACTTGGGCGTATGAGTATGAATAAGGAATTGATACGAGTTTGTAAAGATAAGAATGAATTTGTGAGAATATGCGAAGTGATCATTTGATTTTGATGAAAGAAGTATGATTGTCTTTAGGAATTTCAAAATTGATGTGCATGACTATTTGACGCTCAAATTCAAGTGATTGGTTTGATTTGGGTGATCTGAATCTGAGTGATTAGAAACATGTGTTTGTGGAACTTAAGATTTGAATTTTGTGATGAATTGGGAGAAATTGATATAGACTATACTTCCGTAAGATGAAAGGATGACGAGTTGCTAAATGATCATTGAACCATATTAGGATTCTTTAAAGAATGGACCATTGATTTGTGACCATATCTGAAGAAATAACGAGTTATAGATATAGTAAGTTAATATGATATGAGTGGTATGAGATACATATATGATGCGAAAATTAGATAAGAGAAAGTGATGTGATTATGAGTTTTGGAAAGAAATTAGTAAGACAGTGTTTGATGATTTTTGTTTAAAAAAAAATTTATGCAAGAATGAGTTACTTGGAGTGTAAGTAAGTGTGAATTTCGAGGACGAAATTCTTTTAAGAGGGGGAGAAATGTTGGACCCCGATCTTTGAGTAAAAATAAGAAGTTTTCAAAAGTGGATGAGTTGATTGAAATTAAGTTGAAGATCATGAAATAAAGAAAGAAAGAGTGAAAATTTGAAAATTGTGAAATAGTTGACTTTTTGGCCTTGGAGAGTTGACTCTTGATTTAGGCAAAATTTGATAAAATGGTCTTCTGGAAACTTATAGATTATATCAAGAGCTTTCCGTAGCCATAAAGTTTGACATTTTTCGATATCGGGAGTGAGAGTTATGATAAGTCAAAGTTGGCTTAGAAGTTTGACTTTTAGGGTAAAAAGTTGACTATTTGATTTAGGTCAAGTTTGAGAAAATGATCAACGTGAAACTTGTAGCCTCTCTCGAGAGCTTTTCGTGGACATAAAGTTTGCTATTTTTCGATGTCGGGATTGAGAGATATGAATTTCGGAAGATATGCTTTGTTTTGAAAATGTTAATAAGTATAGATTTGCATGTGCTATACTTCGAGACCACTCGTCGTATAGATTTAGTCTGAATTAGAATAAGTGGTCTTAATGAAAGTTGGAGCTTGTATTTCGATCTTTCCGACGCCATAAAGTATGTAATTTTTCGAGATCGGGGCAAGGAGTTATGAGCGATTAAAAATTGGAAGTTGGTTAGGAAAAGCTGATTAAGATAGAATCTTTGAGTGGAAATTTGACTTCTTTGGAAGACAATTGGATTTTTCTGTTCTTCAGGGAAGTTGTAGAGCTTCCTTTTACCTTTCCATAGACACCAAATTCGTCAAATTCTGAGTTCGGAATTAAGAGATATGATTTTTGAAAAATTCAGTTATAAGTGGGTATTTAAGGTTTTGAAAATTTTGCTTGAACTCCGACCCTTTTGCAATCTTTGTTATAAATCTTTCGTCCGACATCGGATTGACTTGATTCTTGAAGCGTTGGATTCTTAAGAAAATTACGTTCATTTTTATGAAAAATTATGATTTTTAGGAGATTAAATGGAAAGAGATTGATTGAACCAAAGTAAGAGATGGGTTATAGGTTATAAGTTGGATAATTTTCTGAACATAGTTCAGTATTTTGCAATTTTCGGGAGTTATACAACTCCGATTGAGGTGATTCTTGAGGGAAAATAAAGTTAAGACATAGGGCTACAATTCTTGTGAAGGGATCGAAATTTAATTTCATCCCTAAGATTGTTAATTTCTGGAATTAAATTCGCGTAATGTTCAGTTTCGGATTTTGTGCAGGTCAGTTAGTAATTTGGCCATAACTTCTTCGTTTTAGATCCGAATTGAGCGCCGTTGGTGGCGTTGGATTCGTAAGATCGAGAGGAACTAGTCATGTTTTCCATACTTGAGGAAAATTTCCAGTATGTGTATTTTTGTTAATCAAGGGTTTTGTGCTAGAATTGTGCCTTTGTCGCTTAGGAAGGAAAGTTTAAGAGGTTTGTTAAGAATATGAAGGAAATGGTAGGTTAGGTTAATTTAAATGGAAGTTAGTACATCCTTTTAAAAATTCCAGCATAGTTGGTTTTTGTTAATTATGATTCTTTTGTTAGAGGTTTGCTTAAAGATGGGATTTGCTTTGCTTGGTTCAAAAGTGTGGTTGGAGAATGATGTATGATGGAAGAAGGAAAGAATAAGAAAAGAAAGATCAAGGAAAAAAAAATCAGGTTGTGATAGGTAACTTTTAGGCATGAGTTTTGAGAAAGTTGTTGGTTATTGAGATAGGTTTGATGACAATGACTTAGATAGCGTGTAGCTAAGATGATAGCGAAAGAAATTTCATGTTTTCCTTGATGGTTTAAAATTCCAGCATTGGTAATGTTAGCTAATTCATGATTTTATTGTGAAATTTGTAAAGTTTAAGAATTTAATTAGTTAAGGCTTTAAAGAAGACATTATTGAGGAAGGAAAAGGAAAGAAGAAGAATACATGAAGTTTGAAAATTTTAGCATAGAGAATATGTGAGAGTTTGCATTTTGTTCAAACATGGTGGTTTGTAGTGTGAATATGAAGGTATAGGAAGATTAGAATAGGTTAAATGCAAGTTTTCCCAAGCCTGAGATAGGCTTTGATGGTTATGGTTTAGGAATGGCATAGGCAAAGTGAGTTAGGTTTTTAGTCATGTTTTCATTATTTAGAAATTTCCACTTTGATGTTTAGTGTTAATTAAGGCTTTTATGTCTTGATTAAGGTCCAATAAGTCGGGGAAGTAAAGGAAGGGCAATTGGACCAATCCAAGATGCTAGCAAGGAAAATTCAGGTGGGTAATTTATTTATATTTTGAATTATAAGTAAATTATGTGAATTTGAAAAATCAAGAAAGGAAAACAAATATTTCTGAAAATATGTTTTCAAAGGATTGGAAAATAAATGCATTCATTTCTATGCATTTGATTGATATGTGATTAGCGATAATATGATTGGTATATAAATTGATGTGATATGTGAACCTCGTGAACTGTGTGAATATCTTGAATGTATCTAGTATGACATAGTATGAAAAGTTTGAAAATCAAGTTTTCAATCTGTGCCTTCGGGCAATCCGAAAGTTTCAGTTTTGAATTATGTGATTATATGGGTTTGGTTAGGTCCCCTCCGTAAGAGTCGGTGCCTTTGTCTCCTCGATAGCCTTCTCCGGCTGCCATGAGTGGCTTAGGAGTTCGATTTCGACTCCCGCTCACTTCCGCATGCCTAATTGCTACGTGGGAATGTGCAGTACGTTCTGTTAGGACCGACCCAAACCATTTGATATGTTATGTGTCTTGTTTTGTTATGTTTGTGGTGCATTCATGATTTGTATTTGGTTATGACTATGAAAGATTTGAAAAGTTTGAAAAATAAGAGATCAATGTTTGAAAATGTAAGACTTTGAAAACGTGTTATGAATGGTTTATTTTAAAAGTGAAGGATTGAGAAATAAGCTTTGAAGAACGTTTTGAAAATGATTTTCCGCTTATGGTTCAATTTATAAATATATTATCCACGAGCTTCCGAGCTCACCCCCCTTCATCCCCATCTCCAGGTTTCGAGCAGGAGATCGAATGGAAGACGAGTATGATGTCAACCCGATAGTTTATGTATTGCCTTTATTTATGGCTTGAAAAGCCGTTATTGTAAATTCATGATGTATATCAGTTATGAGTTAGGTATGTTTTGGATTTGAGTTTGGTTATGATGAAGATTTTGAATTGTGAATGTTTATGTATACGAGTGAGTTGTGATCGGATTAAATTATGTATTATGGATTGAAATGTATATGAATGGTTTGTGATTGACTATATTATGGATTGAACTTTATGAAGTGTTTAGAACTAAGAGTGTGTTTTGTTGCTGGTGTTGGGATTCCGAACGGGAGGTCCGATATTGCCTTGTGTTATTGGATGGATTATGATAATAGAAGTGCGTTTGCTTTGTTTTAAATTTTTGGGCTGTCAAAATACAAACAGTTATCTTTCTTAAAATTTCGTAAAATTTCGATAAAATGGGTTTAAAGAAATGAGTTCGAGGATTTATATGAATGTAAATGATTAAGATGAATGAAGTGAGAAAGAATAGAAATGTAGGGATTGTTTATATGTAGAATGAGTTTGATTAAAGAAAAAAGGAAAAAAATACCAGATTTTAGACTGAGTTAGTCTAAGGTTTTCCAACGCGATTATGCTCATCCGATCGTTTTTTTTGATTATTGTGCTCGGATGTCGGATCTGTTCTACTTGATTTCGTCTCGCCCTCGATTTTGTTATTCGTAATTTGTTATCCGATTCGGTAGGTTTATTCGATTGGCGTCCGCATTTTGTTTCCGATTTGAAATTTCAATCCGAAATTTCCGTTTTCCTTCATTTCTGTTTGCTTCGTTTTCCGTTCTGCGTATGTAGTTGGGTTCCGGTAACGGGATCCAACATATGTTTTTTATCTAGGACTTCATTAAATCAATTTAAGATCAACATCAAATCCAAAAATGTATGAACATCGAAATCATGAAAAATGCCTTTATTAATCATTAAATGATTTGTACAATAAGTGATAAAAATGATTATCGTTAGGGCACTTCTCTAATAAACTCCTATTTGCACTAAAGCCAATCGCCTTGATACCTAATACCATAGACGTGTACATGTGACAAAAAACTCTTTCGAAAAATAGGCTTAGTCAACTTATCAACTATATTATGATCGGTGAAAAATCTCTCTATCTTGACATCATTTCTATCAATAATTTCTCTAATCAAATGGTAGTGCTTGTGTACATGTTTGGACTTCTGATGAGACATTGGTTCCTTGGCCTGCACTATAGCCCCGTTGTTGTCACAATGCAACTGCACTAGGTCAGCGATGCTCGAAACCACACCAAGTTCCATGATGAAATTCTTAATCTAAACTGTACCCTTTTTCGCTTCTGAAGCTGCAATGTATTCTGCCTCTGTCGTCAAATCTATAGCCATCTCTTGTTTGGAAGTTTTCCAACTGACCGCACCACCATTTAGTGTGAATACATATCTGGACTGGGATCTGGAGACATCCCTATTGGATTGGAAATTGATGTCATTATATCTACTTACCACAAGATCACCTTCTCTATATACCAAGAATACATCCTTAGGTTTTCTCAAGTGCTTAAAGATATTTGATAGGATGATTCATTTTCACTATTTTGATTTCTAATTCCTTTTTTGCTGAGTCCAAATTTGTTGGACCAACGGTGGTTGACAAATTAATTCCACTTATGTTTTGATAATAATAAAATGTATAGAATTGTTTAAGAAATTGTTTCAGGTATTTTGGATTGATATTCAACAAAAGAATTGTGCAAATCAAGATGAGTTAGTGACAAATCATTGAAGAATCAGATGGGAGTTGTCCTCTAAGTGAAAATGACATAAAACATGAGGTTTGTAGAGAATTTGGTCGGATGTTATCATAGATGGCTAAACAAGTCGACTTATAGGAAACAAGTCGACTTATCGAGGTAAACAAGTCGACTTATAGGAAACAAGTCGACTTATCGAGATAAACAAGTCGACTTATATATAACAAGTCGACTTATTGGAGAGCGGAGATGAATTTTTCGGTAAATGGTTGAAACAAGTCGACTTATGAATTCGACAAGTCGACTTATGTATGTAGCAGATCAACTCCAACGGTCCAATTAGCCAAAAATGGAAGGGAGAGAATTAAGCAACGGCTATAACAATCAAGCAACGGCTATATGAGTTCCCAACAGCTATATTTCTTCTTATATAAAGGGTGGATGATTGATGAAGAATATAGAGAAGTGCCATAAGCTCAAATACTCTCATATTGCTTCAAATTGCTCATTATTGCTCTTATATTGTTACAAATTGTTTTGAGCATTTGTTCTTCATTCTTTGTATTGTTTTATTACAATTTAAGTGACGAGTGAAAAGGTCACGTGAGGTAGGATTTGTGCCGTAAGACAAATCGAGTGTAAAGGTAGCTTGAGCTGGAAATCAAGCGGGATTGTAAAAAAGTTCACACTCAACTACAAAGTGTGCAATAAAGTGATTGGCAAAATCCTAAGTGGGAGCTTAGGTAGAGGACGTAGGTCTTAGCACCGAACCTCTATAAAAACAGTGTTTGATCTTCTTCCTTACACTTTTCAATTAAGTTTATCAAAATTGTTTTTGTGTGTTTTAACTTCTGATTTTCTTGTAGAAATTATCAAAGAGTTTTAAGATCTATTCAACCCCACCTTCTAGATCGCTAACAATTGGTATCAGGGTAGAAGTATCCGGGGATGGCACACAATAAACTAGCGGAAGAAGGTAACACAAATTATCACCCTCCTTTATTTAATGGTACTAACTATTCTTCTTGGAAAAATCCTATGAAGTACCACATCATTAGCGAGGGAGTAGAATATTGGAAGATAATTATCTTCGGTCCTCAACCACCGTTAAAAGAAAATGGTGAGTTAAAACGGGCTGGAGTATGATGATAACGATTGGAGGCAAGCGTACATCAACGCCAAAGCTATGAAGCTGATATATTGTGCATTAACGGTCGAGGAAAGAAACCGGGTAAATTCTTGCACCACTGCCAAGGAAATGTGGGAGAGACTTCGAGTAACTCATGAAGGGACAAATCAAGTACGGGAGACAAAGATCAACATGCTTCTCCACGACTATGAGATGTTCGTCATGAGGGAAGGTGAGTCAATTTCTACAATGCTTGACCGTTTGCGAAATCATAAATGAATTAGGCAACCTTGGGAAGCATATGACAGATAGCGAGAAGGTGAAGAAGATTCTTCGTTCACTTAGAAGGAATGGGATTCTCAAGTCACCGCAATTATGGAGTCAAAGGATCTCAACCATCCGAATTTAACGCTTTGGTGGGATCACTCATCAACTATGAGATTATTCTCAAATCGAGAGGAGGAAGAGGTAAGCCACAAAAGTCGATTGCTTTAAAAGCTAACGTTTCTTCTTTTGATAAGAGTGATGAAGAAATAGATGAAGAAGAAGATGATGAAGAAGTAGCGATGTATGCTCGAAATCGAGAAAGTTCAAAGGACTTCTCAAAATAGAAGAAAAGAATTACGTGGTGGAGAAATTGAGGAAAGGAAAAGGTACACCACGGAAAAGAGAAATAAAGGCTGTGAGGAAAAAGGAACAATGAAGAATCTGGAAGTGCGGAAAAAGAGGTCACATCGCTAGAGAATGCAAAAGCTCTTCGCTCATTCAAAAAATGACAGGTATGAAAAAGGAAAGAAGAAAACAAGTCTAGTAGCAACTTGGGTGATGACAAGGAAGCTTACCAAAGCAACGATGAGAACAACCTAGCTCTCATGGCAAGTAACTCCTTGACTAGCGATGATGAAGATGAGGTAACTTTAACCTATCAAGATCTTAGAGATTCTTTTGATGCTTTGCAAACTGATTTTGAAGAAGCCATTGAGATTAACAAAAATTAAGAAAGAAAATCGTGAATTGGTTGCTGAAAATAATGTTTTACATGAGACGATTGATGATTTAGATTGTCCTAAGGAAGATCATTCTGCATGTCTTATTGAAAAGGAAAATCTTATTTGTGAGCTTGAAAGACTTAGAAAGGAGTTTTCTTATGTGGTTGGAAAATTTGGTGGTGGAAATGCAAAATTTGAAGAGTTGTTGTCTTTACAAAGATATACTATTTCTAAACATGGTTTGGGATATGATCCTTTTAATAGAGATTGTTCATTGATTTCTAAATTCACTAAAGATGGACAAGTTGCTAAATGTGCTAGATGTTTGAAAGATGGTCACATAGAACTTGTTTGCAAAAGCACTAGGAGATGTATTAAGGTCAAGAAAATTTGGGTAGAAAAAGGGAATATACCTTCTAATGTGATTTACGACTAACCAAAATGGACCCAAGATGGCTTGGGTACCAATGAGAAGAAATGATGCTTCAGTTGTAGGTACAAGCAAGGAATGAAAATCAACCAATTGTTGACTAATTGGTGACAAATCTGCAAACAAGTCGAATTATGTCTACACGGATTCTTATGCTATTTCAAGTGTGTGGTGCTTCTTATGACTTTCGATATTTGTATTAATTGTTGGATTGTTATGTTATGACTATTGCCTTTATTTGTGTTTGCTGTTTTGTGGCTATTTTTCATTTTCATATTGGTTTTTAATTATGACAAAAAGGGGGAGTAATATTGAAAATTGAAAATTGATATCTTTTAGTCACCGTCATTTGATTGAGGGGGAGTGTGTTTGATTCGAGACTATTTGTGTTTGATGACTTGTTTCTCTATTTAATGTGATTGCGATATTTCATCGATTGTTGATTTGTATTAGTTATTTTGATTATGACAAAAGGGGAGAAAATGAGAAATTGGATTTCCTTTTGTTACTTGATTAAGAGGGAGTTTGTTAAAATTTTAATTGATTTTCAAGGTTATGATTTATATGATTGAGGGGAGACTTCTAACCAAAATGACAAGGTATAAAACCTTGATCAATGTTTCTTTGTTTTCATTTCTTAAACAATTTCTAAGTATTTTGTCATTATCAAAAGGGGAGATTGTTGGACCAATAGTGGTTGACAAATTAATTCCACTTATGTTTTGATAATAATAAAATGTATAGAATTGTTTAAGAAATTGTTTCAGTATTTTGGATTGATATTCAACAAAAGAATTGTGCAAATCAAGATGAGTTAGTGACAAATCATTGAAGAATCAGATGGGAGTTGTCCTCTAAGTGAAAATGACATAAAACATGAGGTTTGTAGAGAATTTGGTCGGATGTTATCATAGATGGCTAAACAAGTCGACTTATAGGAAACAAGTCGACTTATCGAGGTAAACAAGTCGACTTATAGGAAACAAGTCGACTTATCGAGATAAACAAGTCGACTTATATATAACAAGTCGACTTATTGGAGAGCGGAGATGAATTTTTCGTCCTTCCTCCATATGCCACAAAATCTCCTTATCCAAAGCAGTGATCTGGTTACTGCTAGCTTTCTTTGGAGATATAACCCTGTTAAGCGCATAATGCAATAACCGATAATTCAACGGCAAATCCATTGCCTCAAATGGAGGGAATGGTCGAACATAACCGAGCTAACAAATCAGCACCTTTCTCCTCAAGATACCCAAAATTTTCTTGACTTCCTCATCTCGTATCACCATCAACATTTCTCAAAATTTCAAAATCATGAAAGGCGCTCTAGGCCTAACACCTCCTCGAGGTAAATTGAACATGGTACAGATCTGATTCACTAAGATAGAAAGCTTTCCGTTAACTTTAGAGGACAAAAGCACTCCCTCCTCAACATTGCTCCTAATCACAATCAGATTGGCATAAAATTCCTTCACTGCTTCTTCAAAGATATCATCATGAAAACCCAAAAATTCTCTTAACCCAAGATTCACTATTTCCAAAAACACATCCGAAAATTCACTACTATCTAGCTCAACCCAATCAAATCTCATAGAGGCAATCAAAACTTCATCTTTCAAGATTGTAATACAAATTTTGAGCATCTTTCGAAACAAACCTTGGTTCAATCGTGTCATCCTCCATTGACGCATCTCCCCTAGAAGAGGACCCTCGAACCCGTGATCTTTGAGGAACGTTGGGACCTTGATCTTACATACATACTTATTGGAGAGCGGAGATGAATTTTTCGTAAATGGTTGAAACAAGTCGACTTATGAATTCGACAAGTCGACTTATGTATGTAGCAGATCAACTCCAACGGTCCAATTAGCCAAAAATGGAAGGGAGAGAATTAAGCAACGGCTATAACAATCAAGCAACGGCTATATGAGTTCCCAACAGCTATATTTCTTCTTATATAAAGGGTGGATGATTGATGAAGAATATAGAGAAGTGCCATAAGCTCAAATACTCTCATATTGCTTCAAATTGCTCATTATTGCTCTTATATTGTTACAAATTGTTTTGAGCATTTGTTCTTCATTCTTTGTATTGTTTTATTACAATTTAAGTGACGAGTGAAAAGGTCACGTGAGGTAGGATTTGTCCGTAAGACAAATCGAGTGTAAAGGTAGCTTGAGCCGAAATCAAGCGGGATTGTAAAAGTTCACACTCAACTACAAAGTGTGCAATAAAGTGATTGGCAAAATCCTAAGTGGGAGCTTAGGTAGAGGACGTAGGTCTTAGCACCGAACCTCTATAAAAACAGTGTTTGATCTTCTTCCTTACACTTTTCAATTAAGTTTATCAAAATTGTTTTTGTGTGTTTTAACTTCTGATTTTCTTGTAGAAATTATCAAAGAGTTTTAAGATCTATTCAACCCCCCCTTCTAGATCGCTAACAAAATTGAGTTCAACCTAATGGAATTACTCATCTTTTGTTATTAGGGAGTCTTGACCATTCTTAGAGCTAATTTTGAAGTAAAAAAATCATGAAATGGACAGATAAGAAAACAAATACAAGTTGGCAAATGTGTTGTTGACTCATCGTAGGCACGTATAAGGAAAAAGAATATCTGTAGAATCTGATTTGAAATTAGATTCGATCCTCCTGAGATCTTTACAATCTTTAGAATCAAATTGTTGCCTTATTGATGGGGATCTGTAACTTGAAAATGGGGAGAAAATATCTGCTGAAGATAATGACAAGGGGGAAGAGGAGGACATCGAAAATTATAAAAACACAGTTACTATTCACGTGAGACATTGTGTAACATCCCATCACCGATAGAAAGGGTAAAATAGGAATTTGGGACGGGTTATGAGTGTGTAAACTTATCTCGGCATGATCATGCATAATATGGCCTCCATATATACATGAATAGAAATTTTTGCACATGCACATGACTGTACATACATTCATGACATTTCCCGGCATATATGTCTATAAATGTGATTATATGATTTTGTGCTTGAAAATTGAATTGGAGTAGATTTTTGTGTGTTTTACATTTTTGGAGAGTTTTAGAAAATTTTCTATAAAATTTTGAAAAAAATTTTCGGACCGAAAAAATTGCCAAGTGGCAGACTGATTGGGTTTCTGGTACTGGAAAAGACTGTCCAATGGCACTGAAAAATTAGATACGTGATTTTAGGATTTATTACTTTGAGCCATTGGAATTTGGAGAGAAATTGGAGTAGAAATTGAATGTGAATTGGAAAGGAACTAAATGAGTGTTTAAAAACAAGACAAGTGGCAAGTGACACTTGTCACTTGCCTACTTAGTCTTATTCTTAATTGTTATATAATTAACCTAATGTTGGAAGAACTTTCACGACACTTCTCTTTGAAAGTGGAAAGGTGATTTTTGAGTGCTTTTTTTCCTTCTCATCCGAAAGTCTACTTCTTCCTCCTCCTTCGTTTGTTTCCTCCTTCTTTTAAATTGCTACTCTTCTCTTCTACCTTAAGTGCTTCCTTCTCATGTATTCAAGCTTAAGCCTTCTACCTCCCTTAACATAGTGATTTTCGTTTATGTGAAGTGAAGTAGAGGATTTGGTGAGTTGGTAAAGAATTGAAGCTTTGAAGCTTATTTAGGTGAGGGTTTTGTTTTGTGTTCTTAAATTGGTAGTTAAAGGCATTTGTTTTGATGACTTGTATATTAATTGCTTGAACTTGTGTTTGGTGTGAATGGGTAGGTTATTTTCTTGGTTGATTTATGATTGATTGAGGATGAATGATGTTGAATATGGTATTGGTAAATTAAGTGTTTTGGATTGGTTTTTATGATGTTAGATGAGTGTTAATTAAAGTAAGAAAATTATGTGTGTGTGTTGCCATTTTGTGGCTACTTGTTCAAGTAAATGACTTGATGAAATTTTGGCAGATTTCTTGACTAAATTGGATGCTTATTGGTGTATAAATGGTATTGGAATGATAGGAGTATAGTTAGGTGTAAAAGCTGGAAAATGGAATGTGAGTATGTTTCAATGTTTGGGTCATAACTTTTGATATGGTTACGCTATTGAGATGAGATTTGTCTTGAATTAAACTTGAGAAGTTTGGTTAGAATTATTATGAAGGAAGTTCTATTCAATTGTGGCTTGAAGGGTTCTGAATTTTGCCTTGAAAGTAGGCTATATGTGTAGGGTGAGTAGTGTTGTTTCTAACATTGAATGATTTGTGACCTGAAATTTTGGGGAATTTTTCTAGGCCAAAGTAGGCAGATTTGAGGAAATTGGTCTTCATTAAAGTTGAAGATTTTCTTGTTAGATTTCTATCTCCACCAAGTATGATATTTTTCAATTTTTAGGTTGGAAGTTATGACTTGTTAACTTTTAGATGGTAATTCATGTATTAATGTGTTTTGTGTGTAAATGTCCTTAAGTGTATAGGTTTTGTGATTACTGTGTTCTTAAGCCACTTTAGGACTATTATTGTTTAAATTTTCTCAAGTGGTCTTAGGTAAAGTTGTAGAGGAATGTCTTAGCTTTGTAATGAGGTCTAATATGCTAATGTTGGATATAGGGCTTGTAAGTTATGAATTTTTCAAGTATGGATATGGTTTAGGTTATATGTTGATTTAACAGTCTTTAATAGGGCAGCCACAATCATGGGAGAATTTGAACTAGTTAGAGGTGGATTTTTCTTCTAAGTACTTCATGAGAATTGTAGCATGTTTTCTGATCTTTTCATTGACATAAAGCATGGAATTTTTGGACAATGGGATAGGAAGTTATGAGTTTGAGAAGATTGTGGTACTGTTAGGATGACATGTGCAGGGTAGAAACTTTGATTGAGATTTTGACCCATTTAGAGGTTGAATTTGCTTTCAAGTTGTTCATGAAAGTTGTATAATATATTCTGATATTTCTTTTGATATAAATCTTGGAATTTTTGGCAAAGGGAATGGGAAGATATGATTTTTGGAAAAATGTGCACTGTTTTGGATGATAATGAGTACGCAGTAACTTTGATTGCATTTTTGACACCCTTAGAAGTGAAATTGGTTTTCAAGCCCTTAAAGGAACTTATAGGGTTTTTTTGGGACCCAATCCGCAAACCGGATCCCAACCAAAGAAACGAAAAACGAATATGAAACGAAAGAAAGGAACATAAGGTGGAAGCAAAATCATAAGCGAAAGCGAAGAATGACATTTACAACACGAAAGCAAATCCAATCTTAATGCGAAAGAATTGGAAGCAAATCAAAACGAAACAAATATCGGATCAAATCGAATTGAAAACAATTTCCGACATCCGTGAAAAAATATCGAAGAAAACGTTTGCATTGGAAACCTTAAGACTATCGGTCTAAACTAATCCAAATCTGTGTACATTTTTTTCTTTCCTTCTTTTTTTCATTTTCATTCCATCTCTTACAAGCGACTTCAATATCCTTAATCCAATTACATCCACATACAATCGTATTATCCAAGGTCCAATACACATTCATTCATATTCATATATATACCCCAATTACATTCATATCTCAATTCAATTTATATACAAAACCAATATGCACCATCCATAGCCAATACATTTCCAATTCCATTTGGATAATCCAAATACATCATGAACTAAACATTTGCAATACACTAATGGTATTCCAAGCCATACGCCATTACCAATAATCATAAACCAAAATACACAAAGCACAATGATTCTAAATTTCTCAACAACATTCTAAACTTAACAATAATTCAATAGGAACCCATACAATCGGAATCCCTCATTTTTTTTCACCTGATCTTCTTCTCATCACCTGTGGATGGGAATGAAGGGGGTGAGCTTAAAAAGCTCGTGGGTAACATTTTATAACAAATAAATAAGCAAAACCTTTAAAAACACTTTTCTTTTCTTTTCTTGCGGAAACTTGTTTTGAAACCCATAAAGCACATTTTTAAAAGTTCTTTTCTTGCAGTAGTCGAAATCACAATTTTCAAAACATGGATGCATCAATTATATCACTTCATAATGCAAATGCACACATAATGGCTCGAGAGTTCCATAAACACGACGAAAAACTGAAGTTTTACCATAAATATGACGAGTCCGATTTCTCAGGATCTCGTGGCCCCAAACGGGCAGCCGGGAGAAGGCTATCTATATGTTGACGTGCACGTGACTAACGAAACAGGTTCTCTCTTTGCCCAATCACAATCAAATTCATGCTTCAATGTCATTTATCGAATGATCTTTTCCGAATAAACGAAATGCCATGAAATCTTTCGAGGCATAACACAAAGGTATTTTGCAATTTATCAAAAGTTCATGTATTGAATCAATAATGATTTTTCAAATCATTCATGCAATGATGCAACATTTATGATGCAATTGAAATCAAAAAATCTCTTTTGTTTAAAGAAAGCAGTAGTTGCTTATAAATTCTATTATAAACGGTTACCCACCTCATTTCCATGCTTGAAGCTTGTCCAATGCTTCAATTTGACCATTTCTTCTTTTATTCTTCCAATTGAAAAATCCCTACACCAATGTCACACCAATTCGACCTCATAAATAACATAATCCTTAAAATTGAACTTAGAAAACACTAATTTCACATATAATCAAGCTATCTAAATCACCAATTTTCAAAATCCCTAATTCATAAAATTGGGCATAACGTTAATTAATTTCCATCCAAAATTAAACCCATAACACTTAACAATCACCAAAATTGACTTCATAATACACAAACCCATATCATTTTCAATGATATCTAAACCAAAAGCTCTCTAAAAGATCAAAGATCAAAAATCGACTCTTACCTTCATCTTTTCCAATTTCGAATTTTCTGGGTTCATAATGGAGCTCTCTTCATTCTCCACCTTTTTCTCTCTTGAATCAACATAGAATGCTTGCGTGAAGACCCCTAAAAATCAAACCCTATCTCTCTCTCTTTTCTTTCTCCTTCACTCATCCGAAAGCTTCTCTCATTCTCCTCTCTTTCTCTTCTTTCTTTTCTTCTCTTGCTGTTTTTCTATCTAAGTGTCGTGCATTCTCTCCTTATAAAGGGCCACAATCTTGCCATGTCATTAAATGACTGAGGAATGACACATATGCCCCTCCATTTAAGCCTATAAACTTAACCCTTTAAGTAAACTTCTAAAATTACCCCTTATTTTTTGCCTTAAAAACTTTAGATAAATGTCCCTCTATGTCTTACGAATCCATCGCTTCAAGAATCGGATCGATCGGAGCTCTATAGCTCAAGATATCTCCAAAATACTGAAGTTTGTTCTTCAGACTCGAGGCTGAACACTACATCTAAATTCCAATCCGAAATTGAAAGTCTTAGAGGCTACATTGTAGATCGACTCCTTCAGATAAAATATAGATCCATGTCTCTAGGTTAATTTGCAACAAGAATCTGATCTATTGGAGCTCTATAGCTCAAAATATCTTCAAAATACCAAACACTGTTCAAACCATTACAGGACTGAGACTGAACACTACATCTAAATTTCGACCTAGAATTGAAAGTCTTAGAGGCTGCACTATCTATCGGCTCCTTCATAACATTTGTAGTCCCATGTCTCTATTTTAATTTGCAAAAATAATCAGATTGATCGGAGCTCTACCGATCAAGATATCCCCAAAATACTGAACACTGTTCAAACTTTTACAATCGATCAGTTCAATTTAATCCGAGCTATCTTTCTCCATTTAATGCCAAAACCGACCTATCTAGTATGGAAAGATAGAAAAATGTCTTAGGAATCCAACACTTTGAGAATCGGGTCGATCGGAGGTCGGACGAAGAAGTTATGGCCAAAAGAGCGAAGGGAGGTCGGGTCAGCTGAAATCAACCTCGCAGGCCGATCGACCAACGCGCGGGCGGCTCGCTCGCCCGATCGGGCGAGCGACCGCGCGATCGCTCGCACACGAGCTGTCAATCGCTTGCGCGATCCGACCTCCTAACTTCTGACCTTCATATCTTTTAACTCCGAGCTTCAAATTTTACAAACTTGGTACCGTTGGAAAGATAAAAGACAGATCTACAATTTTAAAGAAGGACTCAAAAGCAAGCTAGAAGGGGTCAAAAATACACTCAAAGATAACCGATCGATAATCTCCTAAAAACTTTAAACAACATCTCAACTTGTAAATATCATAACATTTGATTCAGAACTCCAAATCTGACAAACTTGGTGTCCAAGGAAAGGTAAAAGAACCCTCTACAACTTTTATGAAGGCCTTAAAAATCAGATCGACTTCTAAATGGGTCAAAAACTCCACACAAAGTGACTGGTTGATCGGCTTCACACTAAACAGCATCAGAACTTCTAACAATCATAACTTTCTACTCCCTTATCCAATATTTTCGTGCTTTATATCAATGGAAAGATAAAAACAAGCTCTACAATGTTCATGAAGAACTCCAAAGCAACTTCAACTTCTAGCTAAGTCAATTTTTCGATCAAAGTTTTTTCCCTGTTAGCAATCACCTAAGCAATATCCAAACTTCAATTTATCATAACTTCTTGCCCCGATATCTAGAAATTGCATACTTTATGGCGTTAGAAAGCTGGAAACATGAGCTACAATTTCATTAAGACCCTATGAACAAATTCTACATCAATGAGGGTCAAAATCTAAATCGAAGCTACTGCCCGGAAATTTCCATACCAAACAACATTCAAACTTCACAATCTCACATCTTTCAACCTCCACATCCAAAAATTGCATATTATACATCACTTTAAAGCTATTCTAATTCTCTATAACTTTTACGTAAACCATTTACTCCAATTCAAACCACATCAGTACGACGATCGGCCTCAAAGTACAATACACACAAATCTATATTTCATAGTATTTTTCCAAAACAATGGCAAGTACACTTAATTTCGAAAACTCATAACTTTTGATTCTGATATCGAAAACTGTCAAATTTTATGGCTACAGAAAGTTATCAACATAATCTACAAATTTCATGAAGATCATTTCCTCAAAATCTGCCTAAATCAAAAAGTCAACTTTCAAGTCAAACTTTCTATTTTCTTCAAAATTTCACACTTTCACTTTCTATTTCATGCTTTTCAACTCCATTTCAATTTCAAAGTCATCAAAACCAATCACTTCATTTCTCATCAATTTTCTTTAAGCACAATAACATCTATAACACAATTTATATCCGAAAACACTCATTGAATTCATTTTAATATTTCTAATTTCCACCGAAAGTTCGGGGTCCAACAGGTTTTTTGTTATCTTTCTAATGATACCAAAATTTTCACATTTGGACACTTGTGTGAAAAGTTAGGTTTTGTGAACGAAGAGAGGGAAATAGGTGCAAATGTGATTTTCTTTGAATTGTAACTTTTTGTTCTAATTTGACCCTTTTATCATTCTTTTGTGTATAATTTTGTCATCCGACCTCCGATTGACTCAATTTTTGAGGCGTCGGATTCGTAAGACATTTAATTGCTCCCCATGAGAATTTGTGAATTTTTAGAGATGAAATTGATGTGGATCGATTATGTCAAAGTTAGAGGACCGAGTATTTTGGTTTCTATAAAATGAAATGAGGAAACAAATTATGGTTTCAAAAGTTTCTAATTTTTATACTAATACTTTATTATGATGCCATGTGAAGTGTTGTAGTGATTGTTCGTAGCTCACCCTTATTGTAGGATATCTCCCGGAACGACCTACGGGCGTCCCGGTATATACCCTACGCTAATGGGGCCCTACACATTGTTAGGAAGTTTTACATTTCTATAGTAGTTTTCTTTAGGAGTTTTCAATTTTTTTAAGGAAAAGACCAGGGATGGAAACTTTGTATTTTGCTATTTCTTTGTTGATCTTCACTTTCGTTATGAGTTGCTAAATCCTTTTTCTTGGTTGAAAGGAACCGCGTTATCATCTAGTTTGTGTGAGATTTCTAAATAAAGTTTATTTCATTGATGGATATTGAGTATCTTCTGAATTGCTTTTTACAATTGAATTGGTTGATTTCTAAGGTGCATAACTAGGAATTGAATCGTTTAATAGCCAGTTTAGTAGGATATGACGTTCAATTTTGCTAATTACAAGTGGCAATTAGGATTACCATCTTTACGTTAGAGTTGAAAATTCTAAGAAGATACTTAACATGATTAAATGCATGTCATACTTGTGTTGTCTTTTTCATTAATTTCTTAGTTCTTAAAGCTATTATTCAATTAAACTTAAGATTGTATCTAAGTTGTTGACTAATAAGAATGTTTAGAATACATGTTTCTATTCATTTAATCTTACGAGAAAATATCACCCAATGAATATTTGTTAGTGGACCAAATTTTATATCGAGGATCTATATTAATGTGATACGTCGGTGACCCGAAACCAAAGTTTGTTTACTAAATGTTAAGATTTGATTATTTTTGTTAAATTTTGATTTTTGTCATTTTTTAATTCTCAATTTTTCTTGAATTAAATCCCCTTACTTTGTTTTAGTTTTGAACTTGTATAATCTTTACCGTTAAAATTCCTCGTGGGAACGGTCTCAACTCTTTACTAACTACATTTTTCATTGTTAGAGTTGGGAAAGCAAGCTGAAGATAAAAGGTGGCAAGCAGGATGTCGAGTCTCCACACCCATTGGTGCTACTCTTATAGAGACCATCCTAGTGTGAGAAGGGCGATGCCCGAAAAGACGAGTAGACGTTAAATTATGAAGGCGAAACGATGAAGTTCCACTCATCAGAAGTCATGGAGCATCATGCTGATAAAGAGCCTACTTCGAGGGAAGGTGCTCCAGGCTCCTCACGGAGTTTGAGTATGCTTCCTACTAGACTCAAGTATCCATTCGATAATGGATGATGTACATATACCAAGGGTCAAGCTTATGACCTTAAATAAGCACTTGATGGGAGGCACCCCATCTGTATTCCTTTCTTTTGTGTGTTTTTCTATTTTATGCATATCTTTTTAGTGTTTTATTTGTTTTCTTTGGTTTGTTTTATTTGTAGGCGTTTGAAAAGGAAGCTGTAATCTTTCACTTCATCACTACTATCTGTGTTTTCAAAGCTGCAATTATTCATTACAAAGCTGCATATGGCGTCTTTAATTTAGGGGAGTACTTCTATTACCATCCCTCTTTTGTACTTTTATTATTTTTGGACATTGAGGACAATGCCCATTCTAAGTGTGGGGGTGGGACAAGTGCAAAATTTTTGCATACTTGGATTGTTGTGAGTTTGATGGTGATGATGAAAATGTAGTAACTTGAATGGTTTCAGTCTTTAGTTAATAGTGAATTGTGGTACAGGAATGATGTTGATACTTTTTATTTGAGGAACTTTAATTGACCCTTGATAGCTACCCAATGACCCTCACCAAGGTCCGACTGGTATCTTCTTATAACATTTAAAGCATACAATAAATCAGGTCTAGTATATAGCATAGCGTACTTGATTGATCCTATAGCCAAAGCATAAGGAATCAAACTCATGTGAGTCCTCTTATCTTGTGTCTTTGGACACATTGATTTAGAGAGTGTAACCTTATGTACCATAGGAAGATAGCCTCTCTTGGACTGCTCCATACTGAACCTATTTAACATCTTGCCTATGTATGTAGATTAAGAAAGATCAACCAACCTCTTAGATCTATCTCTATAGATCCTTATCCCCAAAATATAAGTTACTTCTCTAAGGTCTTTCATAGAGAAGTTCTTAGTTAACCAAATTTTGACTGATTACAAAGCTGAGACATCGTTTCCTATTAGCAATATGTCATCTATATATAGTACAAGGAATACGATTACACTCTCACTAACCTTCTTATACATTTACGACTCATCCGGATTTTGTGAGAAACCAAACTCTTTAATTGTCTCATCAAATCGAATATTCCAACTCCTAAATGCTTACTTTAATCCTTAAATGGATTTCCAATGCTTGCATACCTTTTCTCCATTCATAGACATGAAACCATTAGGTTTTATCATATATACATCCTCGATTAGGTTTTCATTAAGGAAATTCGTCTTCATATCCATTTGCCATATCTCATAATCATAATGCGCGACAATGTCTAGGAGTATCCTAATGGATTTAAGTATAGCTATTGGGCTTAATGTTTCATCATAGTCAACACCTTGTCTTTAATGATAAACTTTAGCTACAAGCCTAGTTTTATGAGTAACTACATTACCTTTCATATCATTTTTCTTCTTGAAAACCTATTTGCACCCTATGGATTTTTATCCCTTTGTGTAGGTCAACCAAAGTCCATACTTGATTTTTATACATGGAATCCATTTTGGATTTCATAACTTGAAGCCATTTGTCAGATTTCGAACTCTTCAGAACCTCTTCATAAGTAGTTGGCTCTGTAGCGCTCCCTTACCGCAGGGCATACATCGGGACGCCCGTAGGTCATTCCGATACATATCCTATGATAAGGGTGAGCTACGAAAAATCACTACAATACTTCACATCTGAGCCTTCAGTTCCCTCAGTTTCACAGGTGCCATCTTATATGGAGGTATAGATATAGGAGCAGTACTTGGAACTAGGTCAATAATAAACTCTGTCTCCCGATCCGACGGTAAACCCGGTAACTCATCAGGAAACACATCTGGGAATTCCCTGACCACAAGAATGGACTGAGGAGTGCCAGAAGAGCTTTGAGGAGCTAAAATATCGGTTGACTACTGCACCGGTGTTGGCTATTCCATTTGGGACTGGAGGTTATGAGGTATATAGCGATGCATCGCATCAGGGATTGGGATGTGTCTTGATGCAGCGTGGCAGAGTGATTGCTTATGCCTCGAGACAGTTGAGGTCTCACGAGGTAAACTATCCAGTGCATACACTTAAAAAGAGAAAGTAAGTAGGATATGAGAGCTTTTTTGTGTAGGTAATGGTTAATAGCAAGTAACAAAAGGAAGAGGACCAACGAAGTAGCAAGGGGAAGAAGCCACGAAGAAGAGAAGAAAGAATCCCTTTAAAATCACCTTTTTACTCTTTCTCTATTTGAAATGTCGTGGAAGACTTGCAAGCTTAAGATAAGTATTAAACCATTAAGTCTAAGACATAGTAGGCAAGTGACAAGTGTCACTTACCACTCGTCTTCTTTCTTAGCACTCTTTTGTTTCCTTTCCAACAACAATACAATTTCTAGTCCAATTTCTCTCCAAAATTCACTCCAAAAGAAATCTAGTACAAAAAGCCTAACTAGGTCATCCCCCAAAAATCCCAGCTGACCGACCTGTGAGCTATGACTTCTCTTGCCAACACGATCTACACGGCAGGAAAATTCCCTTTGAAGTTAGGAGTCTACTCTCTCGGTTCTAAAAAATAAGTTGCAATTTTGGGTGAGTTTGCGAACTCAGTGAGGTAACCATCATCGATGGTTCACTCAATTCATACAACACTCAAGCATAACATAGTAGGTTCATATTATAGACACATATGCTGGGAAATGTCATGAATGCATGTACAATCATGTGCATGTGTAAAAATTGCCATTCATATATATCTAGAGGCCATATGATGCATGAACGTGTCGAGATAGGTTTAACCACTCCTAACCCGTCCCAAATTAACATTTTACCCTTCCCATCGGTGATGGGATGTTACAGGCTCATCATCTTCTATGAGCAATACATTGTTAAGTTCACTTATGTGAATAGTAGTCTCAGCTCCAGGCAATTAATTTGCATCTATTTGACCATCTTGAACTTCCACAAGTTCAATTTTGCTCCCACTTTCTTCTCTTAGAAGAACTCTTTCTTTAAAAAAAATTGCAAATTTTGAAACAAACACCTTTGTTCTGAAACATGGTAGAACTGATATCCAATAGTTTCCTTAGGATATCGCTTGTCATATTTAACTTCAAGCTTATCTGACTGAATCAGCTTCACATAAGCAGGACAACCCCAAACTTTCATATGACAAAGATAGGGTTTCTTGTTAGTCCATATCTCATATAAAGCAACATCAATTGACTTAGATAAGACTTTGTTTAATACATAAAAAGAAGTTTCGAGTGCATAACCATAAAAGGATTTTGGTAAATCTACTAAACCCATCACATACCTCACTATGTCTAACAAGGTTCATTTTTCCTCTCAACCACATTATTGTATTATGGCGTGTAAGGTGAAGTCCACTGGAACAACATTTCATTATCCCTGAGATAATCTAAAAACTTTTAGCTTAAGTATTCACCACCTTGATCAGATCGAAGTGGTTTAATACTTCTCCTAAGTTGTTTCTCAACTTCATTTCTTTAAACCTTTCAAAGACTGCAGACTTATATCTCATAATATACACACACCTATATCGAGAATGATCATTGATAAAGGTAATGAAGTATATCAAACTACCTTTGGTATGTATGGATATTAGACCACATACATCAGTATATATTAGGCCTAAAAGTCCACTAGCTCGTTCACCCTTTCCTTTAAAGGGTATCTTAATCATCTTTCCTAATAAGCAAGATTCCTATATGTAATATGATTCATAATCAAATGACACTAAACTACCATACTTGTGCAGCTTAGACACGCGTCTCTCACTTATATGATCAAGGCGACGATGCTATAAATAAGACGATTTTACATTATCTCATTTTATTCTTTTGTTATTAGTGATATTTAGAACCAAATTAGACATATCTAATATGTATATACCATTGCACAATGTACGTAAAGCATATAACATTCCATTAAAAAAAGTTGAACAACCATTGTTACTAAAATTTAAATGGAATCCAACTTTATTAAGTCTAGAAACAAACATTACATTTTTAGTCAAAGCAGGTACTTAAAAACAATTGTCCAATTCTAACACAAGCCCACTAGGGAGCATCAATACATATATGCCTACAACTAATGCAGTAACTCTTGCTCCATTTCCTACTCGCAGGTATGACTCTCCCTTATTAAGTTATCTATTGTTTCTGAGGCCCTACACGTCAGTACAAATGTGTGAGCCACAACCGGTATCTAATACATATGCTGTTATCAGAAATAGTATGAATATCAATAACATAAATACCTGAAGTAGATGGGGCATCAGATGCCTTCTTCTGCTTTAGGGACTCTAGATAGGCCTTGCAATTACTCTTCGAGTGGCTATCCTTACCACAATGGAAGCAAGTTCCCTTAAAGGCAGTCTTCTTTGCTTTCTTGACACCTCCCTTAGGCCCTGACAACTTCTTCTTCTTTTGGCTTTTTTTCTTCGAACCAAAAAATTCTACCAGCATCATAACCTTGTCCTTACAGACAGATGACCTAATTGTCTTGAGCATGTTGACTAGCTCGGAAATTGTGTTGGATATATTGTTCATTAGATAGTTAATCACAAATTGTGAGTAACTATTGGTTAAACCTATCAAAATTAAGTCAATACTTAATTCATGATCCAAAAGAAAACCCAAGGAGGCCAACTGCTCATTATAGCCATTCATCTTCAGTGCGTACTACACTGGAGATGTCCCTTTGACCATCTTGGAGTGGAAAAGCAATCGTGAAGTCTTGAACCTTTAGAACCTTGCTTGCTCATCAAAGAGCTCCCTAAGATAATAAACTATGGTATGAGCATCCATAGCTTCGTGCTATTTTTGCAGCTCTAGTGACATAATGGCTAGCATAATACAACTAACCATCTCACTATCATCGAGATGCTTCCTATATGCCCTTCGATCATCATCAAAGGCATCAATAATAGGGGAATCGGGGTTCTTCTAAGACATAACCAAGCTTTTTGAACTTGAGAACTATTCTCAAGTTCCTGAGCCAATCAAGGAAGTTTGGTCCAGTCAACTTGTTAGCTTCAATCAATAATCTTAGATTCACAATAGTACTTATGGTGATGACTCGGGCAATAGCAACCTATCATCAAAGAGAGAAAAATTAGAATGTAATTAAATGCATGTCTATAAGGAATTTAATAACGCACATTATGGCTCCCACTATTTTTCAAAAATTCATATCCCTCAATATAAATATGAGAGAATTCGTGGAGAAATTCTTCCAGTGGGTTAATATCCAATATCCCTAAGAATGACCTTGGGTTTGCCTAATAAGCCAACTTAGGTCAACTGGTAGGTATCGATCATACCAATTGCATCTCCAATGCAACTATCGAATCTAGTACTATCAATTGTTGATGTGTGCACACTTATTAGACTATCAACTCTTGATATGTGTACATCTAATGTACACCACCCAACTTCGCCTCTGTCCACGTTGATCTTAGGTTTGCCCAATAAAGCAACGCTTCTAGTTAAAAATAACCCGTTAATCCAAAAATCCTATTTTTATGGTTCGAACATATCCGTGTAAAGCAGTCTTGGGTTTGCCTAACAACCTAACTATTAAAGGACTTTGGTTCTCGCCATATTGAAAGAAGGGGTTAGTTTTAATATTCTAAGTGAGGGATTTGAATAAGGTCTCATCTAACTTAGATGATCTTATATATATATATATAACTACATGGCATGATTTGGACTACCTAATCAAATTGGGCCTAAGCCCATAACCATCCATCATACAAGCCTACGCATTCTCCTAATCATGCATTCTCTAATGCATACATGTTAACACATCATTTTGGTTGTGGCATCTTATGGATCCTAACATAAAAGGCCTAATCCAACACTTGGATCTAAGCCCAATCTAATAATTAAATTTACTATCTTCCTTTTATTAACGTGGCTAAAATTACTATTGTATGCAAAGTTATGAATACCGTACTAGGCTTAGTACCAGATTGAGTTCTGGAATGGTACTATACCATTATCGATCAGTAACGGATACCGTTTCGAGAATTTTTTAAATTTATAAAATAGTCATTAAAATTTTTAAAATTTGCAAAATAGTTTATTGGTATATTATACAATTGTATTGTATACTTTACTAGTTCTTCGCTTACATCAACTATGTTTTCAAAAATCTTAATAATAAATAATGACAATTAATATGAAATAACAAGAATTTTAAATATTTTACATATAAATAATAACCACAATTAATATAAACAAAGACAATCATCATCATACAAGTATAAGATTAATAATAATACAAAGTATTTAAAATATTACAATAATACAATTTCATCATTTTAGTAAATAATATTACATCAAAGATTCAAAACATCAAATAAAAAGAACAATAAATATCTTTAAACAATTTACAAAAATAGTTGATGATGAAGAAACAATCAAATAGAAGTTAAACCTGAAACAAAAACATTACAGTTACATTACATATATAGAATTTAACATAAACATCAAATACAAGTAAAATTAAAATAAGAAAAAAAACAAAAACCTAGAATTCCATCATCAATAGTAGGATACCAGCTAGAATTGTAATGACCCCAGTGATCATTTGGCACAAAATCCTCATCATTGAGAGGAGTTTCATCATCATTATCATTCAAATTTAATACACCAAATGACATGTCAATGGTTTCCAATCCAAAATTATCTTCCAAATTTAAATCATTCACATCAACCAAATTAGGTTTTTCAGATATCCAATCCACCAAAACATCAATATTATTAATGGAAATTGGATCAATTGAACTACTTGTGCTATTAAGACTCCTAGTAAACAATTATATTTAATTATTAGAAAATTATAAGAAATTATATCAAAATTAATAATGATAATAATGAAATTAACATACTTTTTCCGAAGCTTTAAATTGTAATAAACAAAAACCAAGTTATTCAACCTCTTATGCTCCAATATATTCCTTTTCTTTGAGTAAATAAATTCAAATGTGTTCTAGTTTTGTTCACACCCAGTTTACTCACACATTGACTTAAAATTCGAATCGCAAACCTTTTCAATTCTGGAACACTATTTCTGAATTGATCCCACCAAAAAACTGGAAGTTATAAGATAACAAATATAGTTTTATAAACAAAATAAAGTGATAATTAATTTTCAACAAATAAGAAATAGGAAATAACTAATACCTGGATAAAGTTTTCCTCTTTGTCGAATAGCAATCGACATTTCAAAATTCTCATAAGACAACTTGTAAAGCTCCATTTTTTAGTTTAAAAGATCTTGCATTGCGTCAAAAGGAACAATTGTTGTAATTGTTAAAAGCATTCATCTACTAACTTCAGTTTGCTTTATAAGATCCAGTCTAAAATACACAATAGGATTCAAAAATGCTCCAGCTGCAAACAATGGAGAAGAAAGTTGTATTTCTCTTCTCTCATTAATGATTGAGAGATATGATGTGTATAAAGAAGGCCTATTTTTCAGATTGGCCTTGATTATTTTCATCGCTCTCTCCGTAGCATCAAAAGTATAACTCATTGTTGACTTTTCTTCACTATCAGTCAACCGAAGCACCCTCACAAAAGTCTCACAAACTCAGATAACAAATTGACATTGCGATCAAAATTTTCTATCTTCTAGTATAATACTACAAACCTCCACTCCAGCATTAGACCTAGCATGCTGAGATGCAACCAACTTATCACTTGTAAACATTTGTCTTAACTCTTTCTTCATTGAAACAAAAGACTAAAGTGATAAAAAATTTGTTGCAAATCTTGTCACAGTAATGCTGTAGGAAAATCCCGGGGTAGGCATCACATGCCCACAGTGCGGAATTTAAAATTTTGAGTCCCGGGACATTCCCGAAAGCCAGGATCCATGTGTATGTATAAACAATCAAACCATAACGACCAAAGGAGACCGTCTCTAACGGTATCCACGCAGAGGTCGGAAAACCTAACCGGGACAAACTCTTTTGACCCGGGAATAGCTAGACTAAGGAAAAGAGTGCTAGCTCTTACCTTAGCCTTGGAGAGCAAGTGAGATGATCTTGGTGGAGCCTTGGAGAAGTAGAAGCCAATGGAGAGGATGAAGTGAAGAAGATGGAAATCAAATTTCAAAGCTTAACCATTAAGCATTTTCGACTCTTCCCTTCTCTCAACCGTGCAAGCTTCCTTCCATTCCTTCTTCCATGTCTTTTAACTCTTAAAACACATATATAAAAGCTTGGTGGAATGGGCATCCACGTATAAGACATAAAAAATGTCTTAATTTGCTAAATAATCATTACTTTTGACTTTTCAAACTTAACTTACTTCTCCATTCATATGGCTCCACCGAAAATCACTTTTTATATATATAATTAATTAATTATTTACTTAATTAATTAATATATATAATTGCTGAAGTGGTCGATCAAGCTGGGTCGGTCCTACTTAAACCTATCGGGCCCCACCGCGAAAAATCACCGAAGCGGTTTTCAAAGAATGTCGATGTCGGGATCTCATCGGGACATATCCCAATCTCATCGGGATCCATTTAATCCTATTGCTCTCCGGATATCGGATCTCCGTCTCAAACTATTTTACTGATTCTCAAGTCACTCTTATCGTGTGACCCATTAGGTTCCGGTTATGTTGGCCACTTAGATTAACACTTAATCTGAGCAAGTCATGGCGGTATCTAGCAACACATCATGACCCCCAATTGACCGGAAAGTAATTGGTTTGACTAATGAAACCATATCACGAACCCTTTCATAGACAATTACCGTGCAATTAGTCCTTTCACCATGCTATACCCCACTTGGTTTGAGTATGGGCAATGTGTCAACTCTTACTAGACCGATCGATCAAATCTAGTCCAAGTGTAATTAGTTCTCGTCCTAGGACTCATTACTTTATATGTCCATGAAGACCATCTTCATGACATATGTATCTTTCGGCGCAGAGACTTCAGTAATGATCCCGATAAGAGGCCATGGGTATCTCTTCTGCTATAATGTAAGTGGTGAATCCTCTATTGGCTACTCAATTACCTTGAATACCTCAAGTCGTACCAATCACCACCCTATGAGCGACCTCCGAAGGCAACAAGGAATGGAGTCAAAGTATGTAATCGAGACCTTAAGATATCCTTGAGTACCTCAAGTCTAAGGATACTTGCACCATTGCTATGATGAGATTATCAACGACATTTGTATAGGACATCCATGTGATGATCTTATAGCAGGTCATCCAATGTACTTACTACCACTAGTAAGCATCCACATGTCAAATCTAAATATCTCAATATTTACATTTTTCTGAGATCAACTGCTTGATCCAATCAAGGAGTTTGACATGTGCTAGTCTATCCGGATTAACGATGTCGGTCTCATTAATCCTATGACTAGGGATAATTTAGATATCTTGACATAATTGCACATGATAGGAATCTCGATAGTATGATCGCATCATAATTTCCTTCATGCTATGTCATGTATCGTGGACTTCATTAATTTAATTAAAGATCATTATCAATTCATAATAAAATGAACATCAAATAAATGAAATATGCCTTGCTTTATTTATTCATAAAGTCTCATACATGACTATGAACAAAATGCGCTAAAGGGATTGCCTTTAGGCACTACTCTAACAATCTCCCACTTGACCTAAAGCCAATCGCCTTGGTATCTAATACCATAGCGAGTACATGAGAATCAAAATTCTTACGTGGCAATGGCTTTGTCAGCGGATCAACAATGTTACGCTCTGTGGAATTCTCTCTATCGGGACATCACCTCGCAATGATCTCCGAATCAAATGGAATCGGTAGAGTACGTGTTTGGATCGTGATGAGACCTTGGTTCCTTAACTGCAATATAGCTCCATTGTTGTCACAATACAAGCAGTATGGGTCCATCACGACTAGGAACCACACCAAGTTCGAAATGAACTTCTTGATCCAAACCGCTTCCTTTCTTTGCGTCGATGCGGCAATGTACTCTGCCGATCGTTGAATCGTGATCGTCTCTGTTTGGAACTCTTCCAACCGATCGCTCCGCCATTAAGTGTGAAAACATAACTTTGATTGGGACTGAGTCGTCCTTATCAGTTAAAACCAGCATCTGATGCCCGCTCACTTGAGACTTCCATCTCCATATATCAAGAAAACATCCTTAGTTCTTCGCAAGTACTTTAGGATATTCTTGTGACCACCCGATGACCCTCACGGGATCCGATTGGTATCTGCTCGTAACACTTAGAGCATATGATACATCGGGTCTCGTACATAACATTCGTACATAATAGATCCCATGCAGACATATACGGATCATATTCATACGCATCCTCTCATCCTGTGTCTTAGGACACATGGACTTGAGTGTTATCCCATGAGTAATGGGAAGAAACCCTCTCTTGGATTGCTCCATGCTAAACCTCTTTAGCACCTTGTCTATGTCGTTGATTGTGAAAGACCAAGCAACCTCTTGATCTATCTCTATAGATCTTTATCCCAAGGATATAAGTTGCTTCTCCAAGGTCTTTCATGGCAAACTATTTGACAACCAAATTTTCTTGATTGCGAGATTGAGACATCGTTTCCTAGCAACAATATGTCATCTACATATAATACAAGGAATACGATCGCGGTTCCATTCACCTTCTTGTACACACGGTGTTCATCCGGATTTTGTGAGAAACCAAACTCTTTGATTGTCTCATCAAACGGATATTCCAACTCTGGATGCTTGCTTCAATCCATAAATGGATTTCGAAGCTTGCATACCTTTTCTCCATCGTGAAATGAAGCCCTCGGGTTGTGTCATGTACACATCCTCGCCATATTTCCATTCAGAAAGCTGTCTTCACATCCATTTGTCATATCTCATAATCATAATGAGCGGCAATGGCTAGGAGTATCTAATGGATTTAAGCATTGCTCTTTGATGAAGGTCTCGTCATAGTCAACTCCTTGTCTCGATTTAAAGCCTTTAGCCACAAGCCTTGCTTTATAGGTAATCACATTACCATCCATGTCGATTTTCTTCTTGAAACCCATTTGCACCCTATAGGTTTTATCCTTGGTGCATCAACCAAAGTCCATACTTGGTTTTCATACATGGAATTCATTTCAGATTTCATGGCACGAAGCCATTTTTCAGACTCTGAACTCTTCAGAACCTCTTCATAGGTAGTGGGCTCATCATCCTCTATGAGCAATACGTCATTTTGTTCACTCACGAGAAATCCATATCTCTCAGGAGCAGGCGTATCCTACTTGACCTCACAATTTAGTGTGTAGTAGAAGGTTGAACTGTTACCTCATCTGTATGAGATTCTGAGCTTGAGTTCAGCGATTGATCTGCGTCTGTCGAGAGCATCTTGAACTTCTTCAAGTTCCACTTTGCTCCCACTGTCCTCTTTTAAAAGAAACTCTTTCTCTAAAAAGATAGCATGCATCGAAACAAACACCTTTTGTTCCTCAAAGAAAGTAGAATTGATATCCTCTTGTTTCTTTAGGATATCCTACGAACAAACATTTATCGAGACTTTGCTTCAAGCTTATCTCGATCGTGTCCGCTTCACATAAGCGGGACAACCCCATACTTCAAATAAGAAAGATAAGGTTTCTTGTTAGTCCACATCTCATATGGAGTAACATCAACGCTTTGATGGAACTCGCTTTTAACAAGTAAATAGGCTGTCTCAAGTGCATATCCCCAAAGGATTTTGGTAGCTGTAAAACCCATCATAGATCGTACCATGTCCAACAAGGTTCGATTTCTCCTTCTGCCACACCATTATCTTTGTGGTGTGTAAGGAGGGTCCATGAGATAATATCCCATTATCTCGAGATAATCAAAAACTCTTGGTCTAAGTATTCACCACCACGATCGGATCGTAATGTTTTGATACTTTTACCAAGTTGTTTTTCTACTTCATTCTGAATTGTTTGAACTTTTCAAATGCTTGATTTGTATCTCATCGAATCTGGTACCCATATCGAGAATAATCATCGATAAAGGTAATGAAATAACGGCAACCACTTACGGCATGGATGGACATCGGACCACATACATCTGAATGTATTAGGTCTAATAATCCAATCGCTCGTTCACCCTTTCCTTAAAGGTAACTTAGTCATCTTGCCTAATAAACAAGATTCACATGTGTCATATGATTCATAATCGAATGACCTAAACTTCCACTCTTGTGGAGCTTAGCGATCGTCTCTCATTTATATGGCCAAGGCGACAATGCCATAAGAAAGTTGATTTTAAATTATCTCTTTATGTCTTTTAGTGTCATTGACATTCATAACCGGATGTGACATATCTAATATGTAAATTCCATTGCATAATGTACCAGTACCATAAAGCATTCCATTTGAGCTAATAGAACAACCATTGTTACCAAAAGACAAATGGAAACCAGCTCTATTTAAACAAGAAACTGACAATATGTTCTTTGTTAACACGGGTACAAAATAACAATCATCCAAGTTAAGTACAAGCCCACTGGGGAGTGTCAAAACATAAGTCCCTACGGCTAATGCAGCAACTCTTGCTCCATTGCCAACACGCAGGTCCATATCTCCCTTTATGAGCTGCCTACTGTCCCTGAGGCCCTGCATATCATTGCATATGTGTGAGCCACAACCGGTATCTAATACCCATATGTTATGATCAGAAACAGTATTAACCTCAATGACAAACATACCTGAAGAAGTCGAGGCAGCTGATGCCTTCTTCGCTTCATTCTTCGGATAAACTTTGCGATTCGCCTCCAATGACCGGTCTTACCGAATGGAAGCGGTACCTTTTAGTGCGTCTCTTTGGTCTTCTTCTTGCCTTTCGCTGCACTTCCTTTCGCTTCGAGCCTTTTCTTCTTCTGTTCCTCTTCTTGGAACCAGAGGAAGAAGAATCCACCAATAGCAACGCTTTGCTATCTTGCTTGACGACTTGTTCTCATTGCCTTGGCGGATTGATCACTCGGGAATTGTGGTGGATATTTAGTTCATTCGATAGTTCAACACAAACCGTGAATAACTATCGACAAACCAACAAGAATTAAGTCTATACTTAACTCGAATCCATCATAAAACCTAAGGCGGCCAACCTCTCAATATAGCCATTCATCTTCAATGCATATTGCCTGCAGATGAACTAGAGTCATCTTCGTTGTAAAGAGCAACCTTGAGGTCTCGAACCGTTCGGACCGTGCTTGCTCATCAAACAACTCTCTAAGATGAAACACTATCGTGTGAGCATCCATAGACTCGTCTTTATCGCAGCTCTCGGTGACATCGATGCAAGCATAATGCAGTGGCTATGTCACCGCTTTTTAGATGCTTCGATATGCCTTCGATCATCATCGAAGCTCCTTGAAAGTGGATCCGAAGCGGAAAATCAAGGATGTATCCTAGATCCTCGGATCCGAGAACAATTCTCGATTCCGCACCAATCAAGAAAATTTGGTCCGGTTAATTTGTTTGCATCCATTAGTGAGCGAAGATTCACACTAGTCGACATCTTGATCAACCTAAGCGTAGAGAGAAATAAAGTTAGAATAGGATTAAATGTATGCTCATAAGGACTTAAATGACATACATATGGCTCCCACTAGTTTCAATAGAATCCATAACCCTCATCATGAATCCATGAAACAAAATGGCACATTGACCTAGTGGGTCGATATCAGATATTGCTAAGAATGACCTTGAGGTTAGCTCGACAAGTTACTTTAGGTCAATCGGTAGGTATCGGTCATACCAATTGCATCATCGATGACCGAAATTAAGAATGACCTTGAGGTTAGCTCAACAAGCCATCTTATGTCTCGGAGGTATCGGACATACCAATTACATCTTAGACACAACTATCGCCAAAGGTATCAACAGTTGATGTATGCACATACATTGGGTTATCAACACTTGATGCGCGTACATCGATGTACACTACCCAACCGCCTCTGTCCACGTTGACCTTGAGGTTAGCTCAACAAATCAACGCTTCTAGGAAAACCGACCCATTAATCCGAAAATCATATTTTCATGGTTTGAACATATTAAGTATAGAGTGAGCTTGAGGTTAGCTCAACAACCCAACCTATAAGAACTCGGTTCTTACCATATTAATGGAAGTTAGTTTTCATATTTTAAATTGAGGATTTTAGGTCTCATCAAATTAATCTCATCCAAGGATCATAGTCACCATGACTATATGGTGCGATTTAGGGCATTGCATCAATCACATTGAATTTATACTGAAAATCACCCATCATCCCACGAGGCATGATATAAGTCGACTTGTATATGTATAAGTGGACTTATGGCTCTAGATAAGTTGACTTATGCATGTGTAAGTCGACTTGTGCAATCAGGCATGAACAAGTCGACTTATGCATGTGTAAGTCGACTTATAATGCATGCACGAACAAGTCGACTTGTACCATTGTGCAAGTCGACTTATTAGTCTGATGCAGACCAAACAAGTCGACTTATGAACATATAAGTCGACTTGTTCATTTGTGCTCTTGGAATTGCTATCTAATCGGCTAATTCTCAATCCAGTCATTTCCAATTCACAACACCAATATAACAAGTATATTATCCTTTATATTAATGTGCTAATGAAACATTTTCATCAATACATGCATGCCATATAGTCTAACTATATAGGAAAAACTTGAAACCGATTAATCCACCATTAATCACTAGATTTCCACATAATTTTAAGAATATCAAATTATCATGCTAAGTATCTCTAGGTAGGCTACACGTTATCAAGATTACTCCGGCACTTGTCACAAAAAATTGCGACGGCCAAAATAACTAAGATAACGGAATAAGCTAACGAGACGCTAAAGTGACCTATTCGATATCCAAAAATTATTGGAAACCTAAATTCAAGAATCTCAACTTGGCATGCATACCACATCAATATAACACATTTTTAATCACTATAAAAATGATTCATGGCATTGGAACAGAAAATAACACAACAAATCATTCCAAACAAAATAGACCCAACAACTTTCTCAAAACTGCTAAGCTCAACATTTTGCTCAAAATGACCATTGAAACACTTTCAATAAATGCTGAGAAAATTACAGAGGTGAAAACATGTTCCCAACATGCTCCATGAAGTTTTTCAGGATTTATTTCCCACAAAAACTCATTGAACCTCAGCAATCTAGCTGAACCAGAATCTGTGTTTTTCAACACAAACATTCCCATCAGCACACAAGAAATTCGGAAATAAATGGTAAATCACCTTGAAAACATTTTTCCATCCACAGAGACATTCACAAACATCTTAGGGACATGTCGGTGAAAACCAATCCGAAATTTTTTTTTTCTAGAATTTATTCTCGAATTTACAAGCATACCTGTTTCAGAAACTATCAACAAGACAGCATCCGAAACTTGAGGGAATTAAATAGCAAAACCATATCAAATCAAATTGATAAATTCTCATCTTTCACAAACATATTCTATAACATGTTATGAACAATTCTGAGCAAGAAATTTCGAAAACATGCATCTCTATACTGATTCGAAATTCACACAAATAACATGCATCAGCAGCTCAATTCACTAAGGAACTCCGACCTAGTTATCATTTATTTGTTTATACAACACAAGCGGCTCTGATACCACTGTAGGAAAATCCCGGGGTAGGCATCACATGCCCACAGTGCGGAATTTAAAATTTTGAGTCCCGGGACATTCCCGAAAGCCAGGATCCATGTGTATGTATAAACAATCAAACCATAACGACCAAAGGAGACCGTCTCTAATCAGTATCCACGCAGAGGTCGGAAAACCTAACCGGACAAACTCTTTTGACCGGAATAGCTAGACTAAGGAAAGAGTGCTAGCTCTTACCTTAGTCTTGGAAACAAGTGAGATGATCTTGGTGGAGCCTTGGAGAAGTAGAAGCCAATGGAGAGGATGAAGTGAAGAAGATGGAAATCAAATTTCAAAGCTTAACCATTAAGCATTTTCGACTCTTCCCTTCTCTCAACCGTGCAAGCTTCCTTCCATTCCTTCTTCCATGTCTTTTAACTCTTAAAACACATATATAAAAGCTTGGTGGAATGGGCATCCACGTATAAGACATAAAAAATGTCTTAATTTGCTAAATAATCATTACTTTTGACTTTTCAAACTTAACTTACTTCTCCATTCATATGGCTCCACCGAAAATCACTTTATATATATATAATTAATTAATTATTTACTTAATTAATTAATATATATAATTGCTGAAGTGGTCCAGTCAAACTGGGGTCGGTCCTACCGGCCTACCGGGCCCCGCCGGCGAAAAATCACCGGAAACGGTTTTCAGCAATGTCGATGTCGCGATCTCATCGGGACATATCCTAATCTCATCGGGATCCATTTAATCCTATTGCTCTCCAGATATCGGATCTCTTTCGAAACTATTTCTGATTCTTGAGTCACTCTTATCGTGTGACCCATTAGGTTCCGGTTATGTTGGCCACTTAGATTAACACTTAATCTGAGCAAGTCATGGCGGTATCTAGCAACACATCATGACCCCAATTGACCGGAAAGTAATTGGTTTGACTAATGAAACCATATCACGAACCCTTCCATAGACAATTACCGTGCAATTAGTCCTTTCACCATGCTATACCCCACTTGGTTTGAGTATGGGCAATGTGTCAACTCTTACTAGACTGATCAGATCAAATCTAGTCCAAGTGTAATTAGTTCTCGTCCTAGGACTCATTACTTTATATGTTCATGAAGACCATCTTCATGACATATGTATCTTTCCGGCGCGAGACTTCAAAGTAATGATCACGATAAGAGGCCATGGGTATCTCTTCTGCTATAATGAAGTGGTGAATCCTCTATTGGCTACTCAATTACCTTGAATACCTCAAGTGTACCCAATCACCACCCTATGAGCGACCTCCGAAAGGCAACAAGGAATGGAGTCAAAGTACGAATCAAGACCAAGATATCCTTGAGTACCTCAAGTCTAAGGATACTTGCACCATTGCTATGATGAGATTATCAACGACATTTGTATAGGACATCCATGTGATGATCTCATAGCAGGTCATCAATGTACTTACTACCACTAGTAAGCATCCACATGTCAAATTTAAATATCTCAATATTTACGGTTTACGAGATCCACCGCTTGATCCAATCAAGGAGTTTGACATATCTGCTAGTCTATCCGGATTAACGATGTCGGTCTCATTAATCCTATGACTAGGGATAATTTGAATCTTGACATAATTGCACATGATAGGAATCTCGATAGTATGATCGCATCATAATTTCCTTCATGCTATGTCATGTATCAGGGACTTCATTAATTTGATTAAAGATCATTATCAATTCATAATAAAATGAACATCAAATAAATGAAATATGCCTTGCTTTATTTATTCATAAAGTCTGTACATGACTATGAACAAAATGCGCTAAAGGGGATTGCCTTTAGGGCACTACTCTAACAAATGCGACATAAATTCTTACCATTGGTAAATTTCTTTCTCATCAAATTCAAAACCCATGTACGATTATAAATGAATTTTGTCACCTTTTTATCCCTCTACATAGTCTTATCAATAACAGGAAAATACCTAGGGTCTTCTATATTCTTCAACATTAAGTCAATGCAATGTGCAACACAAGGAGTCTAAAAAAATGAATTATAGATATTCTACAACTTTTTCTCTGCCGCTTTATAATCGGAATCATTGTTAGTAATAAACTGAACAATATTATTTGGCTCTACTTCATTCATAACTTTATCAAATATCCCAAACAAAGTCTCAGTATTTTTAATAATGCCAAATGCATCAATAGATTTCAAAAACATAGAGCCATTTGAAGAATAAACCAAAAAATTTATAATAGGCTCTTGTCTCTTATTTGTCAAACTATCACACATAATTGAACATCCATAAGTACCCCAACCCACACTTATTTCAGCCAAATAATTTTTAATTTCAGAAACAGCACAACTCAAAAGTTTACCTCTTAAGTCATCAATCGATATCCCTTTATATCTTAGACCATAAGAGGCTATCACATCCATCATAGATTGATAATAATAAGACTAAGAAGCACTGGATGATGAACCTATATCATACCACCATCTAACTATTTCCATATCACCATTGTGAATCACATCTCTTGATTGCATTGCTGTAGCATCCCACTCCCGCCAGACCCAGACCTGATATCGATGGTGATATTCGAGCCCGCGCCCCGCGAGGGTGGCGTACTAGAGCACTCAAATTCGTTCAAAAATTTAGTAAAACAATTTTGTACTTTTAGGAAACAAACGAGTACGCAGAAATCATTAAACAATTGGGCCCGCGATACAAAACATTTTCCATCAAAATACTATTTCAGTAAACAAATAGCAATATAGAATTAATCAATTGGGCCCTTTGAATAACAGTACAAATATGCAGAAATACAAATTTACACATATATCAGAATAACACAAATGCAGACGTGAACTGATCCCGACTTCAAATTCTGACTCTCTTGCCGTAATCACACTCCCGTTTCACTAACGGGGTAATCGCCAATTCCTGAAAAATAATTGCAATGTTGGGTGAGTTTGCGAACTCAATGAGAAACCATCATCGATGGTTCACCCAACTCATGCATATATATATATATCTTTTACCAAATATTACAAATCACACAATCATATAACTCACATACGCTATCATTTCACAAATCATATCCAATCACTCATATATAGATATGCAATGCACATGTGACTCTTTTCATTTTATTACGGTGTTGTGACCGAGCGCCTATCAATGATCAATATTCAATAGACGCGCCTAGGGAGTAGGAGAGCCCTCAGGGTATGCACTAACTCCCCTCAAGCTCGAGGCTCGGTATTACGTTGGGCTTGAAGCCCTGATCATTGAGCCTGTGGCTCTAACAAATACGTTGGGCTCGAGGCCTTGATTGCGTTGAGCTTTAAGCTCTGAAAATCGTTGGGTACTCCGGTCACAATTGTCATTATCTGATCATGGCATTATGCATGAATGCACATGTTCCAATTTCCATTTACAGTCATATACATTTCAATTTCATTTCCCCTTTCCTTCGGACTTTCATCCCGGTAATTCAGTCATATACATTTACGATTTATTTCATTGATGCATTCGTAGTCATGTACACACAATAGCACTTCAATATCACATATTCAATATTTCTACACACCGTGGTCCCAAATCAATTAAATCAAACACACATATATCCGTCCATTATCTCCGCATGGCATTAATGCATATAATATTAAACACATAAAGGCTGAGGAACCAACTAGGTTACTCACCTGAACTTCCTAGCTGTTGCCTGGAAGCTCCAGCACTGTCCGTGGAATAACGATCCAACAGGGCCTCTATAACAATCAAATAGTCATTCATTAAATGCACAATCAAAATAATTTAATGATGCACATGCCTTGAATAAAAGATGTATTATGCCTATTCATCACCTACCCGGTATTATTTCCCATTTTCCACTTTCTTTTGTCAAATTATAACTCTCACTCAAATGATAACTAATGAATCACTTCCAATTCAACAACATATCACGGAACTCTCAAATTTCAATTCTAATATCCAGTCAATTCATCACGTCACATCCATTAGGATATTATCACAAAATCAATAACTATACTTTAGATCGCATTTATTCTTTATGCTCAGTTCAAATCTTCAATAGCCTTTCTTTACATTTAGGGACCTCACAATTATTCCCCAATTACCAAAACAATTCTTAGGTTGCAATACAATAACATTTTTAACTGTCTTTCACTAATATTGAGATCCTAAAAACCTAAATTCAAACTCTCATTCTTTTCCTCATTTGTAGACCTCTTTTTCTAGATCACTACGAATCAAACATCACCTCAATTGGAGGTCTACACCATTAGTTATGCCTCACAAATCCAATTAAATCCAATAAAAAATCTATCCCTCGCCGTGACCTCCAGTCATTCGCCGCGGCGTATAATAGGTTGCTTGTCACGGCGTGGAAGAGGCTCGTCGTGGCGAACATTTTCTTTCGGCTCGTCGCGACATCCCATTCACCGCGGCGAACGCTCGTCATGACGTCTACGCACGTCGCGGCGTATGCTCGTCGTGATGTCCAATTATTTTATTCATCACGACATGCGGCCCTGGTTCGTCTTCTCCGATCGATTTTTCTACCATTTCTCTCTCTAAAACCAATAATAATTCACTCCTAACTACCCCAATCACAATATAGATGCATAAATGCATCAAACAACCTTAAATAACAACATTAAAACCATATACTTACCGATCGAGCCACAAATCCTCAATTCTCCGAAAATCTTCTCCAAGCCCTAACACCACGATTCTCTCCCAAAACCTCTCAAATCTCCATTTTCCTTAAGATTCAAGCTTTGCTTTGCAAGAGGAGAAGAAGCACGCAGGAATCGAACACCAACAATCACACAAGGAGGAAGGAGAAGAACCGATCGAAGGAGAAGAGAATCGCATGCCCTAGGTGAAGGAAAAGTGTTTTATTCTCTTCCAACCAAATTCAAACCTAAGGCATTATATACCTCATAAGCCTATAAACTTGCCACATATCCTTTGTTCAATTACTCACTAAAATCTTTCTCTTTCCAAATTAATTTCCAGTCCAATTCGTCTCCGAATTTCAACGGCTTGACACATTAATTTCCTATATTTCCATAGCCATTGGACAATTATTTCAGTGTTTAAACAATTAATCAGTCCGTTACTTGAAAAATTTTCGGTCCGGACATTTTCTCCCAAATTATCCAGAAAATTTCCTAAGGTTCATTTTCAACTATCGAACACTCTAAAACATTCTGATTTAACTAGTCAAACCCTGATTACTCCTTAATTCTCAATAAATCATAATCAAATCTAATTATATCATAATTTCACAATTCATACCATATTCACAATCAAATGCCGGGAAATAGTCATGAATCCATGTACCTATATGTGCATGAGCCACTAGACTCATTCCTCTAAAATTAGAGGTCAAATGAATGATTACATCTCAAATATGCAATGCAACAACCTAGCCTGTCCCAATTTATCGATTTACCCTTCCCATCAAGGACGGGATGTTACAATTGCACTACAAATTGAAGGTTGGACCCCAGGAGTTGTTTGTGATGCAAAGAAACTAGTCACCTGCCTTCTTCTCTTCCTCACATTAGATTCTTCATGATCCTGAGAGAAAACACTACCAGTACCACTACTACTACCACTTCCACCTTCAATATTTCCATAATCACCACGAAAACTAGAAAATGAACTTTCAATGCCAATTTGAAAATTCAATCTTTCTCTTCTATCTTTCTCAAATTGATGTTCATCAAGCAATATTTTCATCTATCACTTCACATAATGACTTACTTTTTTACACACTTCCACATCTCCTTTAATCCCAGCTAAATACCTTTTCAATCAGGTAATTACTCCACCTTTCAAATGCTTATTACAAAATAAGCAAATAGTATGATTCTTTTGATCGAAAACTGTACCAGCGTGAGCCTAAGCTGGATCACTGTATCTTCCTAAAGTAGATTGATCAGGAGTATTTGAACTTTCTTCCATTTATATATACACAAAAATAAATAGCACGTAATTTCAGTACACAATTATAATATGCATATCCATCTTATATGATATAACTCATTATGTATGATTACATTACATGCAATTCAATTTCATGGAACACAATTCACTATAAGTCAAAAGCTAATAATTTAAAATGTTCAACATATATAATAACATAAAACAAAACATACTCCATCAATTTCCGTTCCTAACAATTTCTAACAATTTGTAATTATAACAATATCAAAACATTTATAATTTCATTTCCATTCCTAACATTTTCCAACAATTTCCAATCCCAACAATTACAAAACATTCATAATTTCATTTCTATTTCCAATAATTTGCAATTTCAACAATTACAAAACAATCATAATTCCATTTTCATTCCCTCCTATCTACAACAATTTGCAACTACAACAATCACAAAACATTCATAATTTCATTTTCAGTCCTAATAATTTCCAATCCCAACAATCACAAAACATTCATAATTCCATTTCTATTTACAACAATTTGCAATTTCAACAATTACATAACTTCATTTCCATTCCCTCCCATTTACAACAATTTGCAATTACAACAATCACAAAAACATTCATAATTTCATTTCCATTCCAAACAATTTCTAATCCCAACAATTACAAGAAATTATAATTCTATTTCTATTTCCAACAATTTGCAATTTCAACAATTACAAAATAATCATAATTTCATTTCTATTCAATTCTATTTACAACAATTTCCAATTACAACAATTACAAAACATTCATAATTTTATTTCCATTCTAACAATTTCCAACAATTTCCAATATCAACAATCACAAAACATTCATAATTTCATTTCTAATAAACCATAATATTATATACATCATTTTATATTTAGTTCTTAAATATATATGTTGCTTTTACAATTCTTAATCGACTTTAATAATTGTAAGTATAAATGATTGGAATCTACAAGTATACAACATATTCACAAATCACAATTTGTTAATAAATAGTTTTTTTGGAAACATTTATTACATCACTACTTTGTAGTTTTTACTTTCACACATTACTTGTAACATCCCGTCACCGATGGGAAGGTTATATTGGCAAATTAGAACGGGATAGGATTTTACCGCATAATATCGACTGAACATTCATTTGGCCTCTAATTGTAGAGGAGTGAGTTATTTGGCACGTGCTCTGATAGATACATGCATTCATGACTTTTTCCCGGCATTTAATTGTGATACGGTTATGAATTGTGAAATTTTGAATAATTAGGTTTGCTTTTGACTTATGGAGAATTGTGGAATAATTGGGATTGAAAATTTAATAGGAAATGTTTTAGAGTAATTGCTAATTGGTAGTGACTCTTCAGAATCTTTCTGGAAAAATTCGGGAGAAAATGTCTAGACCGGAAATTTCCGAGTGACGGACTGATTGACCGTATGGTACTGAAATACTTGTCCAACGGCTATGGAAATTTAGAAATATGATTTTATAAATTTATATGTCGAGCCATTGAAATTTGGAAATGAATTGGAATATAAATGAAATTGAAAGAGAAACAGATTTAAATGTATTGTGAGGAAGGAGGCAAGAGGCTTAAGTGATTATCCTTTAAATAGCATAGGTTTTAAAGTTTGAAAAGAAATCCTCTTCTCTTCTCCTAGGGCACGATGGTTTCTCTTCTTCTTTGGAGATTTTCGATCTCTCTTTGAGATCCTTGCTTGTCCTTCTTCGAGGTTGATGAATGATTAGAATCGTTGAGAGAGTTAAGGTTTTTGAGAGTTAAGAAGCTCATCGTGGGTGTTAGAGAAAGGGGAAAGAGTTGGAGAAATTTTAGAGATCGGAGGTTTTGAGCTTGATTTGGTAAGTAAATTGGTTATATGTTGTTTATTTTGGTGCTTAATGCATTCATGAGGTTAATTGTTAAAGATTAGAGTGTTTGAGTTAAGTTAGGACTGGTTTTAGAGAGAGATTGGGCGAAAAATCGATCAGAGAAGACGACCTGCAACTCACACGTCGCGGCGTGTGCGAAGCCTCGTCACGGCGAATTAACATTTAATTCGTCACGGCAAGCGGGAAAGAAGACGTCGCGGCGAGCTTTAAAAGGTTGGACGCCGCAGCGAGCTTCTCTCGACGTCGCGGCGAGCGCAAGTCTTCCTCGCCGCGATGAGTCTTCTCCCGTGCGTCCCGGCGAGCCCCAAGAGAAATGTTCGCCGCGACGGCGACATCACACGTCATGGCGGAAGCCGCAAGACGCCCTTGGCGAACGGCTTGAGGTCACGGCGAGGGATGATTTTCAGATTTGATTTAATTTGGTTTATGGGGCATAACTTATGGTGTAGACCTCCAATTGAGGTGATATTTGACTCGTTATGAACTAGAGAACGAGGTCTACAATTGAGGAAAAGAATGAGAGTTTGAATTTGGATTTTTGAGATTTCAATTAGTGAAAGAAAGTTAAGGATGTGATTGTATTGCAACCTAAGGATGGTTCCTGATAATTGGGTTATAATTGTGAGAATTATGAATACAAATTCAATGCAATTGGAGTCCTCAATAGGTGAATTTGATCTAGTTCAAATGATATTGGTTTTGAGATTTTTGTGAGGTTAGCCTAGTGTATATAAATTGGAAAATGGGACTAAACAATATAAATGAATTTGGTGGAGTTCTATGATATGTTATTGAATTGAAATAAGTCATTATTGATAAATTGAGTGAAAAGTTAGAAATTTACAAAAGAAAGTGAAATTGGGAAATAGCGCCGGGAAGGTCATGAATAGGCAAATACATCTTTTAAATTAAGACATGTGCTTCATTAAATTATTTTTGATTGTGCATTTTAGTAATTGGAAATTTTTTGACTATTTTAGAGGCACCGTTGGAATGACAATTCCACGGATATTGCTGAGACTTCTAGGCAGGTAGCTCGGAAGTTCAGGTGAGTAACCTAGTTAGTTTCTCAATCTTGATGTGTTTAATCTTACGCATTGATGCCATGTGGAGATAATGGATGGATATATGTGTGTTTGATTTTGATTGATTTCGGACAATGGGTGTCCGAAATATTGGAAATGTGATATTGAAGTGCTGTTATGTGTAAATGATTATGACGCATCAATGTAATAAATTGAAAATGATATGATTGAAATACCAGACTGAAGGTCCGAAGGAATAGGAAATGGCATTGAATGTAAATGATTGTAAATGGAAATTGGAACATATGCATTCATGCATAATGACATGATCAGATAAAGACAATTGTGACCGGAGCAGCCACCGTATCAGGGCATATCACGCCCAACGTATATGAGAGCTTTAAGCTCAGCGCCTGAGACCTCAGGTCCAGCGTATTGAGCCTCGGGCTCGATGTATCAGGGCATATCACGCCCAACGTTTTCAGAGCCACTGGCTCAACGCAATATGCTCGTCACTGGGACAGTTTCAGGCGCACGGTCACAACAATGAAATGAAAATGAAAAGTGTCACATGTGCATCATACAAATATATAATGATTGAATATGAATTGTGTTAAAGGCAAAACGCCTTACATTTGAATAATGTGATTGTATGTGATATTTGGTAAATTGATTGTATATGCATGAATTGAGTGAACCATCGATGATAGTTTCTCACTGAGTTCGCAAACTCACCCAATATTGCAAATATTTTTCAGGAATTGAAGAGTACCCCGTTAGACAAACGGGAGTACGATTACAGCAGGCAGGTCAGAGTTTGAGTCGGGATCAATTCACATCTCCATTAGTGTCTTTCTGATTCACATGAAATTTTGGAATTCCGCAAAAATAGTATTGTTATTTCAGAGGGTCCTTATTTGATAAATATAATTGTAATGTGATTTCAGGAATTGTGTTTTGATTGAAATGTTTTTATATAAGTGGGTCCAAGTTGTTTATTGATTTCCGCATATGTGAGTGTTTTCAACGAAATAAAAATGTCGTGCGGAGAAATTGAACGGTTTTGACTGCTCTAGCATACCACCCTCGCGGGTCACGGGCTCAGATATCACCGCTGATGTCAGGTTCGGGTCTCGCGGGAGGGTGGGGTGCTACATTACCAATTATAAATATTTATGATACTCTACACATATATATTACCATTCCATTAAAGTTCAACATCTTTTACAGGTTAATTATTGACCTAACTAAAACTAATACTCAAATAGGCAAATACTATCATTAACTACAATTGAATTATTATTAATTTCTAATTGCATAATTTTATACTCAACTAATTATTTACCTAAATTCAATACCCAAATATTAAAAATAAATTACTATTTCACAAATATTAAGAATGTGTCAATTAATGATTCAAGCTTTTTTAATTTCACCAATTTTGATTATCAATTTTACAATTTCACATTTGATTATCAATTTTACATTTAGGTTTAAATGTTGATTATCAACTCTCAATTTTAATAATCAATTAATCAACGTCAACACTTTAACTTTAACACCTTACTCACCACCACCCTCACCTCACCTCACGGCCTCACCACGCCACCACACCATGATCTATGACAAATTGACACCACCACAGAATAACCAAATTACCATTAAATAAAATACATAAATAATTGAACTCAACATCTCAACTCAAGCTCAACTCAATCTTGTTCATCAATAATTCAAAATCATCGTAAATCACAAACCAAAAATTTATACATTCCATTTCTAAATTCTAAATCCAATTTCAGTTCATCAATTCATATCTATTCCCAAAATCCAACAATCTAATTCACATCCACGCAAAATTTCTTACCCAAAATTCACCACCCAACACCAAACATACACAATACAAATCCATCATCCAACGGACCAACACAATCAAAGACTCAAAATGTAATGAAGAATGAAAAAAATCGAAAAACGCACACCCAAACAATCGGGTTTTTGGGTTAATGTCGGGTTGCTGAGGGGTTGGTGTCTTAGTGGTGCACCTATGGTGTGACGAATAGTGAGGGTGCGATGGACGGTGACAACGTGCTGCGGTGTGGAGGAAGACGAAGACGTGGCCTTTTCAACTTCAAGACTTCAATCGATGCCAAGGCTCCAGCCCAGGTTGAAGGAAGATGAACTTGTATGGGGGACAATAATGGTGAGATGGCGATGGTGAGACGGTGAGAGTCTGAGGAGGAGACGATGAGAGGGAGAGTCGCGAGGGAGAGAGATAGGCGATAGTAGACAGAAGTAGTAGTCAGGGGTGGGGGGGTTATTTTTAGGGTTAAGTTTCAGAAATTGCAATTTAGTCCTTGCATTTTCTGAAATTGTTTACTTATTTCGTACCACTTTTTGATCGGTACGATACAAAATCCATAACGTTGATTGTATGTTATTTCATTTTCAATTAATATTAATCTAATTAACATGAATGCCTAATTCTGGAAATTAATTCATAATTCATTTAGCTTAAAATAATTATTTGATGTCCATAATTAAACAACTTTAATTTTGTTACACATGTCAATTTTTCTAATCTTACTATAAAATCTATTGCTCTATTAAAATTAATTTCTATAATTTTCCAAAAGTTTTAGAACATCAAATTACATTTCAAGCATCTCTAGGTCATTTTATGATGATCAAAATAATTTAAGAATTACCCATAAATTATTATAATCTCCGCAACACCGATAAGACAAAAAACGACAAATATGACTTCTAAAATTTTTCTGGAAATCAAATTTCGAGCAAAATCATTTAGACATTAATCAAATATCAAATTAACATTCGGAATTGAAATATAAACATACAAGAACATCAAACAAAACAGATCCTACAATTTATAAACAACTATCCAAATCTAGAAAATTATTTGATAAAATTATTAAAACATTTTAAATAATTCTACAAAATTACAGAGACATAAACACATCCCAAATATGTTCACATTATTTTTCCAGAATCAAATTCTACGAAATCATGTATAACCTCATCATTTTAGCCAATAGATATCACATTACCAACAGAAAGACATATTTCATGCATGCTTTTGTAAATTCAAAATTAAATACTTTAACCACATTAAAAATATTTTCAATCACAATTAATCATTCACATACATCTTATGAACATATTAGTGAAAGAAAATCATGAAAATTATTTTTTATAATTAATTTTGAACAAAATATTATAGGACTCTATGTTGTCGTAACTATAAAAACAGTTTTCACATATCATGTCATCTAACACGTCACAAAATAGCTCTGATACCTTAGTTAGGTTCCGAAAACCCTAATCTCACCAATACAAACCCTGGCCACCATTACGAAATCTATTGCCTCTAATCACCCACAAACTGTGTCGATATCGCCTACATCACACCTTTGCTTGGTTGTCCTCTCGCCATCGTTTATGTAGCTTGTGCCACCGGACATTGTCGCCATCGGCAGTGGATCTCTTCCACAGCCGTGTATGGAGACACTTCTCTGCAATGCTGACATGGAACTAGTCGCCTCCCTTCACGCCGCACTACCAGTAGTACGCTTGCAGCGACTGCTGTCTCTATGAGTGAGTGATAGCGTTTCCAACATGGTGGAAGCCTCTTGTTGTGTCCGCCTTCTCCTAAAGCTTATGTCGTGTCTCCAGTCTCCTATCGGTTGCTATCTCTCGTGCAGCTCAGCGTCAATTGCAAATAAAAACTCCATTCCCTCCAACTCTCAATCCATACCAATGACATAATTAACCACAAACAACACAGCCCAATTTCTAGATAACTTCAATTTAGTGCCATCTTGTCCAACACAAGATTTGTTTTTGGAATCTGGGTTTTCACAAATCCTAGATAATATTTGGTCGGGTCGACTATATTTGGGCCCGAGCCCAATTACAACAACCCACAGGCCGATCAGTCAGTCCTACACCTATTGATTAATCTAGGCTTGATCCACACATCCGGCGCCCATTAAGCGAAAGCGATCTCCCATGCAAACACGTAAAACCTAAACCTACCAAGATAATCGTATATAAGGTACAATTCTCCCATAATTGAGAGAGAGATCATAACCTAATTTGTTTTCTCTCGTCGATTCCCACCTTCACCGAAAAACTACTTGGCGTCGGAGGAGGCTAATGGGACATCACCCCGACGAGCCTTCCTTGTTTTGGTATATATTTACGTCGAAGAACAACGCAGAAGGTTGCTAACTCATGGATCCAAACAGAACGCACTGCTCAACTGAATCCGGCAGAACCAATTAAGCGCCCACCGGGGCCCGACTTCCGAACCACGCCCGTAACTACACAAATCACCAGCGACAATGACGAATCTGATGTATCATTGTCATGACCTAGCGATCTAACGTTTAGGTTTGCAATTTGCTGCAATTATGCCGCCAAGACCGCATGTCTCCCACACTAATCCTCGACCTAATGATCAATAGAACCTCAAACCTTGGAGCAGGAAGAAGCGGGCGTGGTATGGAGGATAACGTCGCACTTAGTACACACCAATCTTCAACACCGATCGGCATAGAACCTATTCCGGCCACAGACCGTCCGACGAAAATGATCGAGGAAGCGGCCGATCGTTGATTCGCCAGATCTGCAGCCCCAACCGGTGCAATAAAGAGACGCTCATATGACAGTCATCTGACAAACCAAAGATGATGACCGATCGCCACCGATACAAAAACCTAGAAAAATAGTGGACGGTCGGATTAACGCGCCATGAAGCTTCCGTCTGCATCGTCCGACGGTGCGATGATGACTCTCCCTTTACTCCGGAGATCTTGGATAGCCTCTAGTACGGCACAAAAATACCGACCCAGAAATACACCGAAGACCAGGACTACCTACTGCAAGACTTCCAACCATGATGAACTTACATCAGTCCGGATCTATCCAATGCAAGGCTTTTTGTACAACCTTTCAAGAGGGAGCTCGGTCTTTGGTTCAACACTTGCCCACGGTCATGTCACATGCTTGAAGATTTCAGATTATTATTTCAACCGTTTACTAGTAAGCGGCGCAGAAGACAACTCTGGAGGTGATGCAACTCACCCAAGGAAGAAACGAGTTTGCGGAGTTCATCACCCGTTCAATAACGGCGGTCAAGTGCTCGACCACCTGCTTTCGTCCATCTTTGGTCGCTCATGAATATCTGAGGATGAGGAGTTCAAGAAGTCGTTAGCCTCGACCAACCCCGATCTGTTCGAGAAATAAGCGGGGCGACGGATACATTCATTCGAAGAAGTATTAAAGAATACAAAACGCCGGGAAGATGATCGCGTGAGTGGTAGTGGTAGAGCAGACGAGTCTCACAAGAGACAAAGGGATCAGTCGACTTGGAGGAAACCTACCGGTCGGCAGTGGCATCATCAAGACTTCACACCGCTTAACAAATGATATGCGAATCATCAAGGTCGTGAAAGCGGATGGGAATCCATCCGAGAGCCGATAAAATGAAGACCCCTTACGAGAGAGGAATCCAAATCTATATTATCGTTTCCACGAGACATCGACCACGACACGGAGGATTGCCCTTTGAAAAAGAAATCGAATCCCTTATCGAAGGGGAAAGCTCGATCGGTTTATAAAATGCGGACGGAATGCCGATCGAGACAATGACAATAGGATCGGTCGATCTAACGATGGCGGCGATCTTGGAGACGAAATGATGGAAATGAGCGGAGGAAGGAACAATGCGAACACGGATAATCGACGCGAAGAGAGAGGACGATCGAGGAAAGAGACGGCGAGAACGCCGATGGGCGAAGATGACCGACCGATCGGGTCATTAACATGATATTTGGTGGAAACGCAGTGGGGGATCCACCGCCAAAGGAGAAAAGATATGTCAAACAGTCGACAAAACTTCGTCCACCAAAACCGAAGGAGAACGACGGATGATCTCATTCGATGAGTCGGACCTCGATGAAGTAAGTTGCCCTCGTGATGACGCCCTCGTGGTAAATCGAACATGGGACGATTCTGAGGTGAAGCGGGTGATGATTGATCACGGCACTCGGTTGACCTGGCAGTATTATGAGGCCTTTAAGCGGATGAAGGTACCAAGATCGCTCACTACCTACGACGGCCCAATCAAAGGAGTAACCGGGGCGTCAGCATACCCGTTCGCCCGGGTGAATTTGAAAGTGAAGTTCGGGCAGAAGCCGTGCCAGATAGAAAAGGACATTGAGTTCCTAGTCGTCAAGTTTCAAGGAGCGTACAACGCGATAATCGGGCGGGCTACTCAAAACGCCCTCAGATCAGTCGTCTCCATATACTACCAAACTATGAAGTTCCCGACATCCCACGGAGTTGGTATTATCAGGGGTCAGCAGAGAATCTCCAGGGAATGTTACTTGGTAGAAATAAAAACACTAGATGGGGCGGTAGTCCTGATGAGCTTCCTTGACGGGAGAGTCGATGAGAAGAGAGGAACAAAGAAGCCCGCCAAGCAGGATTAGTGCTTCTTAGTGAAGACAGGGACAGGGCAGCCGCTCATTCCGAAGGCGCTAGGCAGAAGGCAACAAAATTCTATGAGAGTTAAGCCGAGCAACACAAAGATCGGGGGATACGCCCTGTGAAAAGTCGAGGCCACGAAACTCTGGGAAGCTGAAGGCGCCTACCAGTAGATAAGTTTTCTTTTATTTTGATTAATGTTTGTTCATTACTGTTTTGTACAAAATCTGTGGTACCTTTTTCCCGTCCCTATCGACGGGTTTTTAACGACCACGCCTCATTATCATCAATAAAGGTTTTAAAATTCCTCGTATTTGCTTAGCAAATCGTTCAAAGAGAAGGCTATCAATATTGTTCGGCATTCTCCACAGATCGACCACGATCGGTCGGTCGCCAGACGAGATCCTCGGTCCTCGCCATCGCCATTGCTCGGCATTCTCCATAGATCGACTACGGTCGGTCGGTCGCCAGACGAGATCCTCGGTCCTCGCCATCGCCATTGCTCGGCATTCTCCACAGATCGACTACGGCCATTTCGGATCGCCGAGACGAGATCCTCGTCCTCGCCATCGCCATTGCTCGGCATTCTCCACAGATCGACTACGGTCGGTCGGGTCGCCAGGACGAGATCCCTGGGTCCCTCGCCATCGCCATTGCTCGGCATTCTCCACAGATCGACTACGGTCGGTCGGGTCGCCAGGACGAGATCCCTGGGTCCCTCGCCATCGCCATTACTCGGCATTCTCCACAGATCGACTACGGCCGGTCGGGTCGCCAGGACGAGATCCCTGGGTCCCTCGCCATCGCCATTTCTCGGCATTCTCCACAGATCGACTACGGTCGGTCGGGTCGCCAGGACGAGATCCCTGGGTCCCCCGCCATCGCCATTGCTCGGCACTCTCCACAGATCGACTACGGTCGGTCGGGTCGCCAGGACGAGATCCCTGGGTCCCCCGCCATCGCCATTGCTCGGCACTCTCCACAGATCGACTACGGTCGGTCGACTAGGACGAGATCCCTGGGTCCCTCGCCATCGCCATTTCTCGGCACTCTCCACAGATCGACTACGGTCGGTCGGGTCGCCAGGATGAGATCCCTGGGTCCCTCGCCATCGCCATCGCTCGGTATCTCCATAGATCGACTACGGTCGATCGGTCGCCAAGACAAGATCCTTGGGACCTCGCTCGGTATCGCCATAGATCGTCTACGATCGATCGATCGCCAAGACGAGATCCTTGGGATCTCGTTCGGCCGACCGCGAGTAACACTTGACCCTACTTTACGTCTGAAACAAGGAACATAAATACAAAAATTGACTTCGAAAAAGTGACTTGGAGAAAAGGAAACGAGATTTTCATTCATATTAAATTCACCTTGGCCACAAGCCCGGCTAGGTGAGCTCTACAACATAGGAGAAGGGGAACTACCAACAGCCGAAGGAGAAGGAGAATACCCAGGGGAAGCCTCAGAAGCGGGCAAAAGAGACGAAGTAGGAGCGGGACCCGGGGGAGCAACCGGAGGAATATCTTGCTGGGAAGCTCTTCTTCTCCGGAAGCGACCTGTGGGAACAGAGCAGACCCGGAAACGATCAAGGAACATCATGAGGGAGCTCATCCTCTTGAGTGAGATCTAGCCTTTCATCCTAACATCGATCGGTTCCCCTCGACTTTCTTTGTGATCCTCCAAAGAAAGCCCGAAGTTTCAGAATAAGCGGTTGGCATAGTCTTGAAAAGAAGGGCATGCCACCCCTCGTGAGTATAGAACTCGTGGCCCTCTTCAAAATCGAAGGGCTACCTCGCAGCGACTCTAAACTCTCTTCGTACAAGAACCGCCTCTTCCATCGCTTGATGGCCTCGATCCACGCTCTCGCACGGAGCATCTTGCACCTCTCGCAAGGTTTTCTCCGCTATCTCTCTCGTCCACGGCGGAATGGCGATCTGGCGGCACTTCTGTTGATCTCCTCTCGCCTCACCGTTTTCCTCCACTCCTCGTTCTCTTTCTCCCTCTTCCCTCTACCTCGGCCGGTCAGCCGTCAAGCTCCACCTCCCTCTCTAGGCGCCTTCTCCTCCTCGAGATCGTTTTTAGCTGAAGGAGGTCCCTCCCCTCCTTCACCTCTGCCACCGCCTTTCAAACTCTTCATCGATCATGGAGATCCCGAACCTCCTGGTCCAGAGTCTCCAAGCCGCGCAAAGACGGTAAAAGACATTGTCGCAGCCGCATACCAATGTCTGAGCAGTGGGAACCCAACTCTGGTTCCCTTCTTCTCCATAAACCCCTCGTCCGTAGGAGTAACCCTCTCAACAAGGTAATGGGACACCTCGAGGTCCCCGGCGTTACGCCTTGCCCAACTTGATGGCGGGCTCCCACCGCCCAAGGCTCACGGCACATGCCTTATCCTTCCCTTTTACATTTACTGCATCATGTAACATCCCGTTACCGATGCGATGAGTATATGGGTACGGGAAGTGTTGTGATTGCTTATATAGTGATCGAGTGTTTTGTGACCTCTGAGATAGAGCATTTTGCACATGCATATACATAGTGACATGCATTCATGATTGTTCCAGCTTTTAAATTGTGAATTTTGAGATAATTGAGTTAGATATGATTATTGAGTTGTGTTGTTGAGTTGAGAGAAAATTGAATGTTAGAGAATGGGAAATTGAGAATTGAGTATAGAATTAAGTGTTTTATATTTTTGGGGAATTATGAGAAATTTTTTGGAATTTTTAGAGTTATGTGTTCGGACCGAGAAAATGCTTAGAGACTGATGATTGTGATGTCGGTTCCGAAAGTGAGTGAGAAATGGCATGAAAATTTAGAGTTAAGCGTTTAAGAATTTTGGTGATGAACCAATGAAATTAGAGAGTGAAATTAAGTGATTTGAGGACTAATAGATTTTGAATCTCAGTTGAAATCAGCCTTGTATATATATAGTGGTTTGGGAGTTAGGGTTTAAAACATTTTCCCCTTTTCCCTTCTCCTTCTCCGTCGACGATCGTGAGCTTCTTCCTTGGAGATTTCGTGGGTTTCTTTTCAGTGTGAGTGGAAGAGTTGTTAGAGAGCTTGATGAAGTTGATGATGGCTGAGATCTGAGAGTGATTCAGAGAGAGATTGAAGCTTGGAGGATTTCGGACGGTTTTGATTTTGGGGCATCGACGATTCAGTGATTTGGTAAGTTTTAATGCGATTAATGTTGTATTTATGGTTGTTTATAGCATTTATAGCATTTATAGTGTTAAATATGAGTGATAGAGTAGTTGAATGAGTGATTGTGGTTTGAGGGAGAGCATTAATGGCGGAAATGCGAATCGGAGGAGATGAACCAGTCGCACGTCGCGACGTAGGAATTAAATATTTAATTGAGACGTCACGACGAGCGGGAGGATTTAGATGCCGCGACGTGAGGTACGTAGACGTCGCGGCGAGCAGGCGAAATTCCATGCCGCGACGAGGGCTAGAGGACGTCGCGGCGAAGGCGTGAAACAGTTTTCTTGCCACATGAAGCGATCCTCGTAAGCGCAGGGCGTAGAGTTTGGAGGCCGCAACGAAGAGCAGAAAATTGAGAGAAATTGTTTTGGGTTTTACGGCATATCTTTTAGTGTAGACCTCCTATTGAGATGAACTTTGATTCGTTGTGAGCTAGAGTATGAGGTCTACGATTGTGGTAGAGATTGAGAGTTTGAATTTGATCAGCGGAATTTTAATTAGCGAAAGAGAGTCAATGTCAATAGTGAATTCTGGTTGTGAGGCGAGAGATAGCGGGATAGAAATAGAGCACTAGAAAATCATGACCATGCATCATATCATTGCGAATTGAGATATGTGCATTAGTGAATTTAATTATTTGAACAAGTAGTGATGAGAATCCATTTGAATTGTTATAGAGGCGCCGTTGGATCGACAGTCCACGGATATTCTTTGGGACTTCCAGCGTGAGTTTCTGAAGTTACAGGTGAGTAACCTAGTTGGTTCCTCAGCTTTTATGTGATTAAATGTGCTGTGAATGTGTGTGAATTAAGTGTAAAAGTGAGTGATATAAATGTGAAGTGAATGAACTGAATGTGATAAGTGTTAGTGATTGCATCAAGTGTGATATATATATGTGAATACCTGTGATTGAGAATCAGTGTATATAATTGTGAGTAAGTGTTTTGATTGTGACAAGCGAGTGAAGTGAGATAAATGTGCTAGAGACTGTGCAAGTATTAGTGCATGCTATGCATGAACATAAGTGGTAATTAATCAGTTGTGACTGGAGCTTAGTGATCAGAGCTTTAAGCTCGATATCAGTGAATGGGCCTAAGGCCAAAAAGGAAATAGTGCATACCCAGAGGGCTCTCCTATTCCTAAAGTGAGTGGGCGATAGTGCATACCCGAGGGCTCTCCTACTTGCCAAAATGTGAACATTGACGCCAATCTGCGACATCATAAAATGAGAAATTGCATACATTATGCATTTGACAGTGTAGCGAAATTGTGAATACGTGTGATGTGTGTAAAGTGTGAATTGGTATGACAGTGTAACTGTGTAAATTGTGTATAGTGTTTATAGTGTTGTAAATTGTGTTAAAATATATCTATGAGATATATTATGTGTATATGCATGGGTTGGGTGAACCATCGATGATGGTTTCTCATTGAGTTCGCAAACTCACCCAACATTGCAATATATTTTTCAGGACAGTGTCAGTAGGACTCTAGCTCCCGTGATAGTTTTCCTGCAGTTAGAGTTCGTGATCAAGTGCAGCGATGGATCACAGGTCGGTCAGCTGGAGCGATATTTATGTTTTTTTTTGGGATAACCTAGTATAGACGTTTTTATCAGTTTCCCTTTTTGGACTATTGTATTTAGCTTGTACGGGACTGATAGACTGGTCTATATTTTGGATTGATATTATGCAATGATATCGTGGTTTTAAATATTAGTGAATTGCATGTTGTGGTTAATTTTATTGATGCCATGCGAGTGTTTAGTGATCGTTTGCGATCGTAGCACTTCCTTACTGTGGGATATGCATCGGAACGACCCCCGGGCGTCCTGGTGTGTACCCTATGGTGAGGGGGCGCTACACCCTGGCTTCACTGGCCTGGCGGGGTGGAAGGTCACCCAATCGAACCAACTTCTTCCTTTTAAGAGGAGGGCCCACGTCCTCCTCCTCCTCTACCACTGGAACAATTGTTAATGGCTCCGACGCCACAGGAAGGTCCCCGGCAGGGGGAGCACCCACCGGCGTAGACGAGGAGACCAACCCCATGGACAAAGCGACGCCCTCACCGGTCTCCGCCTCACTCCCCTTCTTCCCAGAGGCCTGCTTCCTTGACGTGGAAGTTTGGGTAGGCATCCTTTGTTAGAGTAGTGCCCTAAAGGCAATCCCCTTTAGCGCATTTTGTTCATAGTCATGTACAGACTTTATGAATAAATAAAGAAAGGCATGTTTCATTTATTTGATGTTCTTTATGAATTGATTGTGATCTTTAATCAAATTAATGAAGTCCATGATATATGACATAGCATGAAGGAAATTATGATGTGATCATACTCCTGAGATTCCTATCATGTGTAATTATGTCAAGATCTAAATTCTCCTAGTCATAGGATTAATGAGACCGGACATCATTAATCCCACGATTAGCATATGTCATACTCCTTGATTGGATCAAGCGGTGGATCTCGAAACTGTAAATATGAGATATTTAGAGTTGACATATGGATGCTTACTAGTAGTAGTAAGTTCATTGGATGACTCGCCATGAGATCATCACATGGATTTATGTCGGTGATAATCTCATCATAGAATGGTGCAAGTATCCTTAGACTTGAGGTACTCGAGGATATCTTGAATCTTGATCCGCACTGACTCCATTTCTTGTGGCCTTCCGAGGTTACTCATAGGGTGGTGCTTGGGTGCAGTTTGAGGTATTCAAGGTAATTGAGTAGCCAATAAAGGATTCATCACTTCGTGAAAATGAAGAGATACCTGCCCTCTTATCAGGATCATTACTTTAAGTCTCGGCGAGCATGACTATGTCATGAAGAGTGTCTTCGTGGACATATAAAGTAATGAGTCCTAAGACAGAACTGATTACACTGGGCTAGACTTAGTCTAGTAAGAGTTGACATATTAGCCATACTCATAACCAAGTGGGGTATAGGATGATGAAAGGACGAATTGCACAAGAATTGTCATGGAAGGGTTCGTGATCCGGTTCGTGATGAATTCATCAAACCAATTACTTTCCGGTCAATTGGGGTCATGATGTGTTGCTAGATACCGCCATGACTTGCTCAGATTAATTGTTAATCTAAGTGGCCAACATAACCGGAACCTAAAGGGTCACACGATAAGAGTGTTTCAGAGAATCAGAAAATAGTAATTGGACGAGTTCCAATTATGGAGAGCATTAGGATTAAATGGATCCCAATGGGATTGGGATATGTCCCATGAGATCGCGACATCAATATTACTAAGAAAGGTTTCCGTGATTTTTTCAAGATCGGGCCGGTGAGGCAGTAGGGACCAATTCCCACTTATTGGATCTCTTAGTAATTATATATATATGTTAATTAATTAAGTAATTAATTAATTATATATATATGCATTTTCGTTGGAAAGGAAGAGAGGATAAGGACTTTTGACTTTTCAAAAGTTAATGCATTTAATGCTTAGCCAAATGTATGGTCATTTATCCTCCACTTGTCATGATCTTATGGATAGTCTTTTAATTGTTAAAAGACATATAAGATGGCTTGCAAAGGATGATGGTCGATTTTTCATGGAAGAGAAAAGGAGAAAGCTTAAAGGTTAAGTTTAAGGTGTAATTTGGATTTCATCTCTTTTTTCTCAAGCATCATCGATTTCTCTCTTCTCCAACACAAGGATTCAACGTGATTCTCAAGCTCTCCGGACGGTAGGTAGGGTCTAGCAGCTCTTATTACATTCTAGCTATTCCGGGTCAAAGGGTTTGACTCGGTTAGGTTTTCGATCTCTGCGTGATACCTTTAGAGATAGTCTCTATTGGCTATTCAGTTTGAGTTTTCATCTTGACACCGGATCCTGGTTTTCGGGAAGGTCCGGGACCAAAAATTTTTGTTTCTGCTGCTGGAACATGTGATGTTCCTCCTGGGATTTTCCTACATCCTCACCATGGCTGCACAATGTTAAATTGAGTTAGAAAACAAAATTGATATAAGTTCAAAATTAATACAATCACGAGGAGTCAACCGGACGGGGTGGTTTCCTCCTTCAGCCCGCTAATACGTGGAGGGGGATCGACGAGGAACGAATCGGCCGAGGCCCCCCTGGTATACCCCTGAATGAGCCTGGCAAAGTCGTATCTGCCGAGCTCCTTGATACGATGGACCACCTCCCACTCCTCCTTGCCGAGGGACAAGGTCGACGAATCGTTCCACTGCTCGGCCAAAGGATACCTCCACGGTCGGCACTCGGAGGAAGATTCTGGGGACTTCACAAAGAAATACTTCGTCCGCCAGGAAGAAATTTTTGAGGGTGTCCTGGCCGGGCGATACCGAGCATCTCGATATTGAAGAAAGGGGATTCCAGCCCTGAGCTCGGACTGTGGCTCATCCTCAGGAAATGGCGTAGAACGCCGACGGTGGGCGGATGGCCGAACTGATGGCACAGCAACGCCAACCCATTTATAAACCTCCAACTGTTTGGAGGAATCTGGCTCGGCAATAACCCGAACAAGACGTACACCTCGTCCACAATCGGGGCGTACGGGAGCCTCAGGCCGCCCACTGAGAAAAAACTCCCGGAGACAGCGAAGTATCCACTAAAATTGTTGTGGATCCGCTCATGCTTCAAAGCCAGTCGGGGCCTCCAAGACGTAGGGATATTATACCTGATGCACAATCTGTTCAACTCTCCCACAGTCATAGACGATGCAGTCTTAGGTGGGAACTCCACAACTAAGCCATCCTTTCTCTCCCTCATCGACATCTCTACTGTACCTCCGACCATGCTCCCAGAACTACCCGTCGACATGACTATCAAGAAAAAGGACTAAAGGAATGAAGGAATGAAGAAGAAAAAGGACGTACCTATTTAGAAAGAAGAAATGGGGAAATCGGACGGCGGAATAAAAGAAGTTTCTGGGAACCTTGAACGATTTGAGAGCAAATGAAAGCAAAGTGCGAGTTGCAGTACGAAAGCAAAAGGTGAAAACCGCCACAACTCACCAACTTTGAGTATTTATAGAGGGTCGAGAGGAACCCTCGACGGTGACCCATTCGACTACGACACATGGCGAAATTGACGATCTTGGACACGCTGCAAGATCTGGGAGAATCGAGGCTATTTAAAATCGAAACGAACGAGCGGTCGAAAGGACACATGATAGGCTGTCTGACGGTTAAAGGACGATATGTTTGATTCGAAAACGCCGAAAGCACGCTACCGCCTACAAGAATGCCCCACACGCTCACCAATGATAACCAACCGATCCGCTTCCGTGCAAAGTCGTCCGCAATAATCGATGAGACCGATCGGTCAAGGGCCCTCACCAACCAATAACAATCTGACGATTAGGCCCAACAGGTCGGTCCAAGCCGGTTAAATCGACCGATCGACCACATGACGAGCTCTCCGCCACGAGCTATGAAGCAACAGACGAGCAACAACGTCCCAACATACTCCTCGACCTTTCTCTTCGCTCGATTCGAGGTAGGGGGCTTATGGTCGTCGGCTATATTTGGGCCCGAGCCCAATTACAACAACCCACAGGCCGATCAGTCAACCCTACACCTATTGATGAATCTAGGCTTGATTCACACATCCGAGGCCCATTAGCAGAAAGCAATCTCCCATGCAAACACGTAAAACATAAACCTAATGCAAAACCATATAAAAGGTATTATTCTCCCATAATCGAGTAGGAGATCATAACCTAATTTGTTTTTCTGCGATCGATTCCCACCTTCACCGTAAAACTTACTTGGCGTCGGAGGGCTAATCGGGACATCACCCCGACGAGCCTTCCTTGTTTTGCAGGTATATTTACGTCGAAGAACAACGCAGAAGGTTGTCAACTCATGGATCTAAACGGCAACGCACCGTTCAGCCTGAATCCGGCAGAACCAGGTTCATTAGGCATTGTAAGTGATCTAGAAGGGGGGGTTGAATAGATCTTGAAATTCTTTGATAATTTCTACAAGAAAATCAGAAGTTAAACACACAAAAGTAATTTAAATAACCTTAAATGAAATAGTGTAAGGAAGAAGATCAAACACTCATTTTTATAGAGGTTCGGTGCTATGACCTACGTCCTCTACCTAAGTTCCCACTTAGGATTTTGCCAATCACTTTATTGCACACTTTGTAGTTGAGTGTGAACTTTTTACAACTTCACTTGAATTCCGGCTCAAGCAACCTTTACATACGATTTGTATTACGGCACAAATCCTACCTCACGTGACCTTTCCTCTAGCCACTCAATTTTACCAACACAATGTAAAAATTGAAGAACAAATGCTCAAAGTAATAAGTAACAATATAAGAGCAATATTGAGCAATGTAAAGCAACAAGAGAGTATTTGAGCTTATGGAACTTGTATATATTCTCCTTGCTTCATCCTCTATTTATAGTTGAAGAAATATAGCTGTTGGAGCTCAACTAGCCGTTGCTTGATTGGATATAGCCGTTCCTTCATCACCTCCATTCCATTTTATCAAATAGAGCCGTTGGGTGAATACGTGCATAAATAAGTCGACTTGTCGAACCAAATAAGTCGACTTGTTTTAATCATTTTCGTAAAAATTTTAGCTCCGCTTTCCAATAAGTCGACTTGTTCTGTAGAAGTCGACTTGTCTTGATACTTCTTCATATAAGTCGACTTGTACATGAATTAAATCGACTTGTATCATCAAATCCTTTACTTTCCTTGTGCTTTATGCCATTTTTGTCAAGAAGACAATACCCAACTAAATTTCTTATTGATTAGTCGCTTGCTCATCTCGATTTGCTTAATCCTTCCATTGACTAAAACCTGAAATAATTTCTTAACTATTTTTAAATATTTTATTATTATCAAAACATAAAGAGATTTAATTTGTCAACCGCCATTGGTCCAACAATCTCCCCCTTTTTGATAATGACAAAATATTTAGAAATTGACAAGAAAATTGAAGAACATAAAACTTGATCAAGGTTTCCCTTGTCTTGATGGTTAGTATGTCTCCCCCTTAATTTATGAATAACATCATTGAAAATTCCATTTTTGCTTTACTCCCCCTTACTTGAATAAATAAAAAAAAATTCAATTTCAATCTTACTCCCCCTTTTTGTCATAATCAAAATTAATTGAGTCCGAGTAATCAACACGATGCCTAATCTCAATTTAATGTTCACAAAAACATCTTCCTTAAGAGGTTTAGTAAATATGTCAGCTAATTGATCATTAGTAGAAACATGCTTCAAGACAATGTCACCTTTCAAACAATGATCACGAATAAAATGATGTCTAATTTCAATGTGTTTTGTTCTACTATGCAAAATTGGATTTTGCTCGAACAAATAGCACCGTATTATCACAATAGATAGGAATATTTTTAACTACAATACCATAATCAAGCAATTGATGTTTAATCCAAAGAACTTGGGCACAAGCACTCCCGGTGCTACATATTCAGATTCAAAGAAGGAAATGGCTACACTAACTTGCTTCTTACTAGCCCGAAATCAAAGATGATCTGAAATGACATAAACCACTAGTACTTTTTCTATCAATTCTACAGCCACCATGATCAAGCATCACTATAAGCATACAAATCAAATGAATCACAACTAGGATACCACAACCCATGATTAATAGTTCTACTCGAATATCTAAAGATTCTTTTACAAGCGCTTAAATGTGAAACTTTAGGGCATGATTGAAATCTAACACATAGACATGTGGCAAACATAATATCAGGTCTAGAAGCTGTTAAATACAGAAGAGAGCCGATCATACCTCTATAGAGTTTCTGATCAACATCTTCTTCATGTTCATGTTTTTCCAAGACCAGATTTGTTGCCATTGGGGTTGCTGCTATTTTGCATCCATCCATTTTAAACTTCTTGAAGTTCCTTGGTATGCCGATTGATGGATGAAGATCCCATTTTTGTGTTGCTTGATTTGCAATCCAAGGAAGAACTTGAGTTCCCCCATCATGCTCATTTCAAACTCACCTTGCATTAAGTCACTAAATTCTTTGCACAAAAATTCATTAGTAGCACCAAATACAATGTCATCAACATAAATTTGACAAATAAGCATATCATGATCAACATGTTTAATAAACAATGTATTATCTATCTTACCACGAACATATCCATGTTGAGTTAGAAAAGTACTTAACCTCTCATACCATGCTCTAGGTGCTTGCTTTAGTCCATAAAGTGCCTTCTTGAGTTTGTAGACGTAATCCGGATGCTCATGATCTTCAAATCCCGGTGGTTGTTTGACATAGACTTCCTCTTGAATATACCCGTTTAGAAATGCGCTCTTGACGTCCATTTGATTTAATTTGATTCTTTTATGTGACGCGAAAGCACATAGCAATCTAATTGCTTCCAAACGAGCCACTGGAGCATACGTTTCATTGTAATCAAGTCCTTCTTCCTGATAAAACCCTTGAGCCACTAACCTTGATTTATTTTGATTGCTTCACCATTCTCATCATACTTAATCCGATTTACCCATTTAACTCCAATGATGGTCTTGTCTTTAGGTGGAGCTACCAAATCCCAAACATCATTTCGTTTGAACGATTAAGCTCTTCTTGCATAGCTAAAAGCCGTTTTAAATCTTTAAGAGCTTCTTCTATATTTTTGGGTTCCACCAACTAAATGAAAGCTGAATTATTCATATTCTCATAAATGTTTCTCCTAGTCCTTACTCCAACATTCAAATCACCAATCACTTGCTCCATAGGATGATTCTTTGCTTTTGCCCATGATTTAGTGTCGGTGCATGGTTTTCTTCATCCGACTTCAATTCCTCAATCTTGGATTCAATTTCTTCAACTTTATTACAGAACTACCTGCATCATCATCAAAATGACCTTTCTGAGGTAAAATTATTTCATCAAACTTAACATGTATACTTTCTTCAACACATTTAGTCCTATTATTATAGACTCTAAAGGCCTTACTAGTTTGAGAATAACCAATAAATACACCAACATCGGATTTAGAATCGAATTTTCCCAAATTACTCTTTCCATTATTATGAACAAAACTTTACAACCAAAAGGATGAAAATAAGAGATGTTGGGTTTCTTACCTTTCCAAAGTTCGTAGGGTGTCTTATTTTGTCTCTTCGCAAGTGTACCCTATTGATGACGTAACATGCGGTATTGATAAACTTCGCCCAAAAAGGATTTTGGGAGGTTGTATTCATTCAACATGGTTCTCGCTCATTTCCTCAGTGGCGGTTTTTCCTTTCTACAACACCGCTTTGTTGCGAGTCCTAGGTGTTGAGAAGTTATGTTCCATCCGTATTTGTCACAGAGATTTTCAAAGGTTCACATTCAAATTCTCCTCCATGATCATCCTAATTGCAACGATTGATGATTTTCTCATTTTGAACCAATCTACACCACTTGGTAAATTCATTAACGGCATCACTTTTATTTGCAAGAAATCTTACCCAAGTAAATCTAGAAAAATCATCTACAATCACAAGAACGATAGTTTTCCACTAAGACTAGCATGCCTAGATGGTCCAATCAAATCCATATGCACAAGCTCAAGAATTCTAGATGTGCAAATTTCTTTCTTAGGTTTGAGCGATTCTCAACATGTTTACCTTTCAAGCAAGACTCACAAAATGATCTTTAACGAATTTGATCTTAGGCAAACCTCTTACAATGTCATTCTTTGAAAGCTTAGAAATTAAAGGCAATGGTGCATGTCCTAATTTTCTATGCCATAAAATGCATTTTCTTCTAATGTGACCAAACATTTTTCGTTAAAGGATCTATCATCATGCAAATCAACAATGTATGTGTTTCCATGTCTCAAACCAATAATTGCAACATGACCATCCTTCTTGTTGGACCCTTTCACACTTTGGCTAATATTTCCCACCAGGCGTGTGTTTGCGGGTTATACCACGGCGGTGTTTGCGGGTTATACATGACATCACCTTTGGCTATCTTGTCCTCTTTGGTCGAGGTGAGGCCACGACTCGAACCACTTGAGGTCAAGTGGTTCGAGTCGCTCACCTCGACCAAAGAGGCCTCTTACGATTTGTTGATGCCAAATGGTATAACCCGCAAACACCCGCCGTGTATAACCTTCAAACACACGATGTAACTGGGAAATATTAGCCCAAAGGGGGGGGTCCAAACATTAAAAGGTTTGATTTTAAATGTTGGATCCCGTTACCGGAACCCAACTACATAACCAGAAAGGAAAACCGAAGCAAACGGAAACGAAGAGAAACAGAAATGTCGAATCGACACCAAAAGGCGGAAGCGAACAAATCCGAAAGTAGCGAAGCGGAAGCAAATACTAAGCGGAAGCAAATACGAATCGAATCAAACGAACAGATTGCAAAACGAAACGTTGGAAACGAAGGGCAACGGAAACAAAGCACTCGAAACAAATGCAAAGCGAATGCGGAAGCGAAAATAGCGACCTGAATCGAGTGGCGAATCGAAACAAATCGGCGAAACAAATGAAACACTTTCCGACATCCGTGCATAAAACGAGGAAATGAAATGTAATCGTTGGGAATCTAAGACGTTCCAAAATCCGTTATGAATTTTTTTTTTTTTCTTATTCTCATTTCTTTTCTCGTTACTCAAACATATACCAATCATCTTAAAACCATACAGTCGTACATAATCTGAGATAAATCCATACCAATCTCAAATTCTATTTTTTTATCCCCAATTTTATCGAAATTTCGGCAGCATAACGGCTGCCTTTTTCCTAACCCAAACCTGCAAGGGTTCAAAAATACACTTCTAAAAACTCAAACAATCATACACAAATATCAGAATCCACCGGACCCTCCGTCCGGGATATCAGCAGATAGACACAAACCTAATTCTAAAACAATCTCATACTTGTCATTCAATCTACTATTTTCATAATTCAAACTTATTCCCAGAATCAAACACAAATATATATGCCCAAGCTATTCATGATTTCATATACAAATTTCTCAATCATCCCCGATACTCAACTTTATACACAAATACACTTTCTTTCAAATCTATCTTAAACCATAAACATTTCCATACTCAAATTTCAGATTACTCAAAACTAACTCATGCAAATTTCAAAAGCACAAAACCGCTTGAATCGATGTCTTCACATTCTTTCATCCGATCTCACCTCAAACACGGAGATGGGGATGAAAGGGGTGAGCTCGAAGCTCGTGGATAACACATTTATAAACCGATAAATAAGCGAAATCATTTTAATACTCTTTTTGCCAAAAGGGCTAATTTTTTCAAACTTTATAATTTTTCAAACAATTTCCTCAAACCCATTTTTTTTTCCATATTTTCAAACTTTTCATAATAATCTCACTTTTTTCTCATTTTCAAAACTTCTTGAATTTTCATAAATATGAATGCGAGAACACATAAACAAATCGAAACATATAACACATCGAGAATGGTGCAGCTAGTCCAAGCAGAGCGTCTTGCATCCCGCATAAGCGGTCTGTGCGATCGTGAATGAGAACGTACTACACTTTCCCGCATTGCAAGGTCCGATTGTAGCCGTGAAGGAGTCCGAAATCGAGACTCCGTGCCCTTAGCGGGCAGCCTGGAGAAGGCTATACACATAGAGACAGCGCTGACTCACCAAGGGACCTACCAAACCCACATAACACATATCGAAAACGGAAATTCAAATTGCCCGAAGGCACTTTCCAAAATTTTACTTTTCTAACATAAATTCATCAACCTAAAACAATCTCACAAATTCTCACATATCACATAATTCAATTAATTCAATCAATCAATAATTGCAACAATATGCATAATTATCAATGCGTACACAACAATGCATTTTCAGAAATTTCTATCACTTATCAAATCGGCTTATAATAATTTTTCAGAAAACCTTCGGAAATCAAAATTTCAAACTTTTGATCAATTCTTATTTTCAAACATTTACAAACAATAATTTATCAAAATCCAAACTTTTGCTTTCTTTCAATTTTTTTTTCAAGATTCGTATTAAGCTTACAAATCAAAATATAAATATGCTACCCACCTCAATTATTACCGAAACTTGATTTCAAGCTCCAATTGATCCTTGCTTTCTCTCTCTTCCAAAATACCAAAACCTAAACCATAATCATCCAAATTTCACATCAGAAAATACTTAATTTTCACAATCAACTTAGGAATTCACCAATTCCATTTACATTCAAGCTATTTCAATCTCCAATTTTGAAAATCCCCAATTTTCAAAATTGGCTAAACCAAGACACTTTCAATTCAATCTCATAAAACATAATTTCTTCAAAATTAATCTCACAATTCCTCAATTCACATTAATTCCAAACTATTTAAATCCTCAATTTCAAAAATCCCCAAATCTTAAAATTGGCCTAAACCAATTTATCCAAATTCAATACCATAAAATACCAATTCTTCAAAATTGATTTCATATATCATCAATTCATCATATTTCCTATAATTCTACACCAAAATATCTCAAAATTCTCAATCATAAAATTAAGCCTAAACCTTACTCAATTTTCCATCCAAAATTAAACCCAGCCTAAAGCATATATTTCAAAATTAATTCCACAATCCATAAACCCATCTCATATGTCATAATTCTAAACCGAAAATTAATCAAAATCTCAAAGTAGAACAATTTCTCTTACCTCTTTCTCATCCAAATTCGAATTTTTTTGGCTTGAAAGGAAGCTCTTATGCTCCTCTACCTTTCTCTCTCTTGGAACCATCCCAAAATCCTTAAGAAAACAAGTAGAAAAATCAAAAATAACTTTCTCTCTCATCTTTTCTCCATACCCGAATCTCCACTCTTCTTTCTTCTTCTTATTTCTTCTTCTTTTCTCTGGAAATTTCCAGCCACTTTCGTGGCTTTTAATATGCCAAAAACGACATCACCATCTGTGTTTCATTAAATGATGGTTAATTGACCAAATTGTCCTTGCATTTACTTTATGCCATTCTCACTTGCGGTTCTGATTCGCACTATTAAATTGAAGGAATTTGTCCAAACTTCCTTCTTGATAAATGTTCCTCTCACTCATACGAATCCAACGCCACTGACCGCGCTGAATTCCGAGCACTACATCAAAAGTTATGTGCAAAACAGTGCGGAAATATCCATATTCTAACACATTTCTTATGTACGATTATTTCCGTCCAAAATTTCACATTCTTAATCCCAGAATTGAAACTCGATGTCTTCATAACAATTGTAGCCTTATGTCTCTAGTTTAATTCAAAACAAGAATCGCCTCATTTCGATTCCCAGATCAAAAATTATGCTCAAATTACTCACAGGTGTTTCCAATCCAAAAATTAAACCCTAATCTGAACTTAAATTCAAAAATTAACAGTCCTAAGGGCAAAATTGACATTTCATGTCTTCATATGATTTGTAGCCCCTTGTCTTATCTTTATTTCTCCTCAAGAATTGCTTCAATCGGATCTCTACAGATCCCGAATTTCACAAAACACTGAATCATGTTCGGAAAATTTCCCGACTCACTTTGATTAAATTAATCACCATTAATTTAATCTCAAAAGTTCACAAATTTCTTATAAAATGAAATTCAATGTCTTAGGAATCCAACGCAAAAAGAATCAACTCAATCGGATGTCGGACGGAAAAGATATAGGCAAAATAGTGAGCAAAGGTCGGATTAAAAACAAAGAAATCAAAAATTTAAGAAGCAAAAGCAGCGTCGGAGACGCCTAACTCACGAGGGCGAGCCGCTCGCGAGGCCAGACGCCCGCTTCGCTAGAGCGAGGCGTCGCCTAGCGAGGCGCACAGCCATGAGAGAGCCTTGCCTCGCTCAGGCGAAGCAAGAACCCGCCTCGCTAGGCGCGGCGTCGCCTAGCAGGCGATGGGCGCCGCCTCGCTAGAAGCCGTCCGCCTAGCGAGGCGCTAAAACCTTTTCTTTTTTTTTTTTTCACTTAAAAATCATAAACTTCCGAAATTCATAACTTTTACTCCCGAACTCCGATTTTGACAAACTTAGTCTCTATAGAAAGCTTGAGAGAAGCTCTAAATCTTCCAAGAAGAACATAAAACTCAATTCAACTCCTACGGGAGTCCATTTTCCGGTCAAATATACTATCCTCTATACAAACTTGTAAAAATCATAACTTATTATTCCGAGATCGAAAAATTGCATACTTTATATCGAAATAAAGATCAAAACAAATCCTTCAATTCTTATGAAGAACATCAAAGCTCAAATAACCTCTAACTAGGTTAATTCCTCAGTCAAAGATTCAATCATAATAAAAGTCAACCCCGATCAAACATAAACTTTGACTGATCATAACTTTCACTCCCGATATCGAAAAATTACAAACTTTATGTCCACAAAAATCTCTTAACATAACCTACAAGTTTCTAGAAGACCATTTTATCAAATTTTGCCTAAATCATAAGTCAACTCTCAAAGTCAAATATTCTCTCTCCAAAAAGTCAAACTTTCTAAATCCTTCAAATTTTCACACTTTTTCTTTCTAATTTTTGCTATATAACTTCATTTCAATCAACTCATCCACTTGATCATAGTCAAATTGTCACTCAAGGTTCGGGGTCCAACACTTCTTAACCATGCAATGTGATGATTCAAAACTAACATTAAAATTCATATCACAAAGTTGAGAGACACTTAACAAGTTATGTTTCAACCCATCAACTAACAAGACATTGTCTATGGTTGGCAAAGGTTCCTTACCCACTTTACCAATTCCAACGACCTTACCTTTGTTGTTGTCTTCGAAGGTGACATATCCTTGATTTTTTGGTTTGATTTCCGCAAAGAGATTCTTGTCCCCACTCATGTGTCTTGAACATCCGCTGTCGATGTACCAAGTGCTTGACGGCATTTCATTCCTTGCTTGTACCTACAATATCAATGTCCTTTTTTCTTATAGGTACCCAAGCCATTTTGGGTCCATTTTGGTTAGCCATATAAACCACATTTGGTGGTGTTGTGCCTTTAACAACCCAAATTTTCTTAACCTTAACACATCTTCTAATGCTTTTGCAAACAAGTTCTATGTGACCATCTTTCAAACATCTAGCACATTGTGCAACTTTTCCATCTTTCGTAAATTTTGAAATTAAAGAACATTCTCTGTTACATGGATCATAACCTAAACCATGTTTAGAGATAGTATATCTTTGTAAAGACAATAATTCTTCAAACTTAGCATTTCCACCAGCAAACTTTCCAACCACATAAGAAAATTCTTTTCGACGTCTATCAAGTTCGCAAATAAGATTTTCTTTTTCAATAAGACATCTTGGAATGATCTTCTTTTGGGCTATCTAAATCATCAATTGTTTCATGTAGAACACTATTTTCAAGAACCAATTCACGTATTTTCTTTCTTAATTTTTTGTTAATCTCAATAGCTTCTTCAAAGTCAGCTTGTAAAGCATCAAAAGAATCTTGTAGATCTTGGTCATTGAGTGTTACCTCATTTTCATCATTGCTTGATGAACTTTTTGCCATAAGCGCCAAGTTGTTTTCTTCGTCACTTTGGTGGGCTTCCTCATCGTCACTCCAAGTGGCTACCAAGCTAGTCTTCTTTTTACCTTTGTCGTATTTGTCATTTTTCCGAAAGTTCGATGTTGATGACGAGCTTTTGCACTCTCTTGCGAGATGTCCCCGTTTTCCACATCTCCAACATTCTTCATTACCTTTCTTTTCATCATAGCCTTTTGTTTTTCTTTCCGCGCCAAATCTCTTTCTTTCTACCTGTTTTCCTCCATTTAATTCTTTCCTTCGGTTTCTGAGAAGTCCTTTGAACTTCCTTAAATTTCTGGCGTACATAGCGATTTCCTCATCTTCTTCGTCTTCATCTAATTCCTCATCACTTTCATCAAAAGAGGTGTTAGCTTTAAAAGCAATGGATTTTGAGGCTTACCTCTACCTCCTCTGGATTTGAGAATTATCTCATAGTTGATGAGTGATCCCACCAAAGCATTGAATTCTAGATGGTTGAGATCCTTCGACTCCATAATTGCGGTGACTTGAGAGTCCCATTCCTTCGGCAGTGAACGAAGAATCTTCTTTACCTTCTCACTATCCGTCATGTGCTTTCCCAGGTTGCCTAAGCCATTTATAATTTCTGCAAAACGATCAAGCATTGTAGAAATTGACTCACTTTCCTTCATGACGAACATCTCGTAGTCGTGGAGAAGCATATTGATTTTTGTCTCCCGGACTTGATTTGTCCCTTCATGAGTGACTCGAAGTCTCTCCCACATTTCCTTGGCAGTGGTGCAAGAATTTACCCGGTTTCTTTCCTCAATCGTTAATGCACAATATATCAGTTTCATGGCTTTGGCGTTGATGTACGCTTGCCTCCAATCGTTATCATCATACTCTAGCTCCGTTTTCAATTCACCATTTTCTTTCAGAGGGGCTTGGAGTCCGAAGATAATAATCTTCCAGTATTCAACTCCCTCGCTAATGATATGGTACTTCATAGGATTTTTCCAAGAAGAGTAATTAGTACCATTAAACAATGGAGGACGATTATTAGTGTTACCTTCTTCCGCTAGGTTGTTGTGTGCCATCCCAGATACTTCTGCTCTGATACCAATTGTAAGTGATCTAGAAGGGGGGGTTGAATAGATCATGAAATTCTTTGATAATTTCTACAAGAAAATCGAAGTTAAACACACAAAAGTAATTTAAATAACCTTAAATGAAATAGTGTAAGGAAGAAGATCAAACACTGCTTTTATAGAGGTTCTGATGCTATGACCTCGTCCTCTACCTAAGCTCCCACTTAGGATTTTGCCAACAACTTTATTGCACACTTTGTAGTTGAGTGTGAACTTTTTACAACTTCACTTGAATTCCGGCTCAAGCAACCTTTACATACGATTTGTATTACGGCACAAATCCTACCTCACGTGACCTTTCCTCTAGCCACTCAATTTTACCAACACAATGTAAAAATTGAAGAACAAATGCTCAAAGTAATAAGTAACAATATAAGAGCAATATTGAGCAATGTAAAGCAACAAGAGAGTATTTGAGCTTATGGAACTTGTATATATTCTCCTTGCTTCATCCTCTATTTATAGTTGAAGAAATATATCACGTATTTTCTTTCTTAATTTTTTGTTAATCTCAATAGCTTCTTCAAAATCAGCTTGTAAAGAATCAAAAGAATCTTATAGATCTTGGTCATTGAGAGTTACCTCATTTTCATCATCGCTTGATGAACTTTTTGCCATAAGCGCCAAATTGTTTTCTTCGTCACTTTGGTAGGCTTCCTCATCGTCACTCCAAGTGGCTACCAAGCTAGTCTTCTTTTTACCTTTGTCGTATTTGTCATTTTTCTGAAAGTTCGATGTTGATGACGAGCTTTTGCACTCTCTTGCGAGATGTCCCCTTTTTCCACATCTCCAACATTCTTCGTTACCTTTCTTTTCATCATAGCCTTTTGTTTTTCTTTCAGTGCCGAATCTCTTTCTTTCTACCTGTTTTCCGCCATTTAATTCTTTCCTTCAATTTTTGAGAAGTCCTTTGAACTTCCTTAAATTTATGGCGTACATAGCGATTTCCTCATCTTCTTCGTCTTCATCTAGTTCCTCATCACTTTCATCAAAAGAGGTGTTAGCTTTAAAAGCAATAGATTTTTTAGGCTTACCTCTACCTCCTCTGGATTTGAGAATTATCTCATAGTTGATGAGAGATCATAACCTAAACCATGTTTAGAGATAGTATATCTTTGTAAAGACAATAATTCTTCAAACTTAGCATTTCCACCAGCAAACTTTCCAACCACATAAGAAAATTCTTTTCGAAGTCTATCAAGTTCGCAAATAAGATTTTCTTTTTCAATAAGACATGCGGAATGATCTTCTTTTGGGCTATCTAAATCATCAATTGTTTCATGTAGAACACTATTTTCAGCAACCAATTCACGTATTTTCTTTTTTAAATATTTTATTATTATCAAAACATAAAGAGATTTAATTTGTCAACCGCCATTGGTCCAACAATCTCCCCCTTTTTGATAATGACAAAATATTTAGAAATTGACAAGAAAATTGAAGAACATAAAACTTGATCAAGGTTTCCCTTGTCTTGATGGTTAGTATGTCTCCCCCTTAATTTATGAATAACATCATTGAAAATTCCATTTTTGCTTTACTCCCCCTTACTTGAATAAATAAAAAAAATTCAATTTCAATCTTACTCCCCCTTTTTGTCATAATCAAAATTAATTGAAAGAAAATGAAGATTAAGGAACTGTAAAACCAAACATAACATCAAACACAAGTGATATTCATAAAAAGAAAATGTCAACCCAACACAGAAAATACATAAAACACAGAAAACCACATAAAGCAAACAGACATAAGTTGAAATGTTGGTCAAAGCACAATGCAATACACATCATGAAGAATCATCGTGCCTACACCCTAGCTTATCAAAAATCTTTTTAATGCTCTTCTCTAAGCGAGTAAGTATGCTGCGCTGTTCATCAACTTTCCTTTCCAGTCTAATCAGAGTGTCTTGTTGATCATCATGTCGCTCATTAATCTCATCCAACTGATCTCGAAGTTCTTGAATATTAGCTTGGGATACCTCACTTCGTTCGACATTACTAGGCCTTGAACTACTTGAATGATCTGCGGTTCTAGATCGTTTCCTAGAGGATACCCTCTCACCTTCCAAGGTCAATCCAAGCTTCTCAACATGATACGAATATACCCAGCCTTTCTCAACTGTCCGGACCAACTTCATACTCCTTAAGTTGTAAGGCGTGAAACGCCAACTCTGAGGATAAGGAAAAATCACATAGGAATCCAGATTGCATCTCCTAATCTGAGAGATATGAGTAATCAGTGTAGCATAAGGCATTCCGGTATGCCGGACTAATTTCCCTTTCAGCCGTCCATGTAATAAGGTTGCCTTTTTCTTCTAATGTGACCAAACATTTTTCGTTAAAGGATCTATCATCATGCAAATCAACAATGTATGTGTTTCCATGTCTCAAACCAATAAATGCAACATGACCATCCTTCTTAACCATGCAATGTGATGATTCAAAACTAACATTAAAATTCATATCACAAAGTGGAGAGACACTTAACAAGTTATGTTTCAACCCATCAACTAACAAGACATTGTCTATGGTTGGCAAAGGTTCCTTACCCACTTTACCAATTCCAATGACCTTAACTTTGTTGTTGTCTCCGAAGGTGACATATCCTTGATTTTTCGGTTTGATTTCTGCAAAGAGATTCTTGTCCCCACTCATGTGTCTTGAACATCCGCTGTCGATGTACCAAGTGCTTGACGGCATTTCATTCCTTGCTTGTACCTACAATATCAATGTCCTTTTTTCTTATAGGTACCCAAGCCATTTTGAGTCCATTTTGGTTAGCCATATAAACCACATTTGGTGGTGTTGTGCCTTTAACAACCCAAATTTTCTTAACCTTAACACATCTTCTAATGCTTTTGCAAACAAGTTCTATGTGACCATCTTTCAAACATCTAGCACATTGTGCAACTTTTCCATCTTTCGTAAATTTTGAAATTAAAGAACATTCTCTGTTATATGGATCATAACCTAAACCATGTTTAGAGATAGTATATCTTTGTAAAGACAATAATTCTTCTTATATAAAGGGTGGATGATTGATGAAGAACATAGTGAAGTGCCATAAGCTCTGATACCAATTGTTAGCGATCTAGAAGGGGGGGTTGAATAGATCTTAAAACTCTTTTATAATTTCTACAAGAAAATCAGAAGTTAAAACACACAAAAACAATTTTGATAAACTTAATTGAAAAGTGTAAGGAAGAAGATCAAACACTGTTTTTATAGAGGTTCGGTGCTAAGACCTACGTCCTCTACCTAAGCTCCCACTTAGGATTTTGCCAATCACTTTATTGCACACTTTGTAGTTGAGTGTGAACTTTTTACAACTTCACTTGAATTCCGGCTCAAGCAACCTTTACATACGATTTGTATTACGGCACAAATCCTACCTCACGTGACCTTTCCTCTAGCCACTCAATTTTACCAACACAATGTAAAAATTGAAGAACAAATGCTCAAAGTAATAAGTAACAATATAAGAGCAATATTGAGCAATGTAAAGCAACAAGAGAGTATTTGAGCTTATGGAACTTGTATATATTCTCCTTGCTTCATCCTCTATTTATAGTTGAAGAAATATAGTGTTGGAGCTCAACTAGCCGTTGCTTGATTGGATATAGCCGTTCCTTCATCACCTCCGTTCCATTTTTATCAAATAGAGCCGTTGGAGCTGAATCATGCATAAATAAGTCGACTTGTCGAACCAAATAAGTCGACTTGTTTTAATCATTTTCAGTAAAATTTTAGCTCCGCTTTCCAATAAGTCGACTTGTTCGTAGAAGTCGACTTGTCTTGATACTTCTTCATATAAGTCGACTTGTCTTGCTTTAATAAACTAGTTATAATCAAACCATGAATTAAGTCAATTGTATCATCAAATCCTTTACTTTCCTTGTGCTTTATGCCATTTTGTCAAGAAGACAATACCCAACTAAATTCCTTATTGATTAGTCGCTTGCTCATCTCGATTTGCTTAATCCTTCCATTGACTAAAACCTGAAATAATTTTTTAACTATTTTTAAATATTTTATTATTATCAAAACATAAAGAGATTTAATTTGTCAACCGCCATTGGTCCAACAATCTCCCCCTTTTTGATAATGACAAAATATTTAGAAATTGACAAGAAAATTGAAGAACATAAAACTTGATCAAGGTTTCCCTTGTCTTGATGGTTAGTATGTCTCCCCCTTAATTTATGGTTAGTATGGCTCTATTTGATAAAAATGGAATGGAGGTGATGAAGGAACGGCTATATCCAATCAAGCAACGGCTAGTTGAGCTCCAACAGGCATTAATGTTAAATTTTTTCATGTTTAATTTGCAAATTTTTTGTTATTCATTTCCTAAATTGTAATTAATAACAATCATATATTTTAATCAAGTTATAGAATTAAAGTCGGCTATAAAACTACCGTAGAGAAATTGAGTCAGGATTTGATCCTACATGTAGCGAAATGATTATGATTTTTTTTTAATTTTTCAAAAATAAAGATCGCTTTAAATTCTATAAAATGATATAAATCATAAAAGCGTAAATCTTAATTTATATCTTATTCCAAAGCTTGATCATTTTCTTATCGTATCCCTATAACCGTTTCTAAAATTAGCTCATCTCAATCATCGCACAAGTATTTAAACTCTAACGATATCCGCATAACAAGTTGAGATAACTTTGTAACTGTTGCAAAGATGGTTAAGCAAAGAGCTAGTTCTTTTAGAGTTTAAGCCTATTTATAATAAGTTTTGAACATTTTAGTAATTTAATTCTAATTTTATTAAAATTTAATTAAAATTACAAATAATTTTAATTAAATATCAGTTATGCCCACATAAGATTTAATATCTCCTATTGATCCTTATTTATTAAATATCTCATGTTTAATCAATAAAGTTTCTTAAACTTTACAATTAAGTCAAATATGATTAAAATATCTTTTCTCTCTTAAGCTCGTTTTGTGTGTGTAATTCATTAGGTTCCTAAATATATTAACAATGAATATAAATTATAATCTCAAATCATATTTAAGATTAGATAAATTAAACTCCTTTAATTTATTTTTAATTCTCTAATTAAACAATTCATATCTATAGATTAAGATTGACGTTTAACAATATATCATGACCATCCAAATTTTAGGAATGTCAAAACAAGTTTGACTAATCTTTCCTTACATAATTTTTCATATAATTCAATCATTTTATTCCTATTAGACAGAGTGCATGAAATTAGTATTTACTCTATTTTGAGTCCAATCATGTTAGTTCTTCATCATTAGTAATTGATTCAATTTATGATAATTGTAAACTATTTTACCAAGTTTGATTCCACCTTAGCCAAGGATTTCTCAATTTAATCTAATCATGAATATTGAAACATTCTTCCTAATTATTTTAAGGAGATGAATCTTATATTAATTACTCAAGTAATTCCATATAGTTCATGCTATATCCAATGAGTATCAACTGAGCTACCTTTGTTATAATAGGTTATAAGTAGTATTAAAACATAGTAATCCGTATAAAAGATAACTTTGGAGATCTCAAGTCAAAAGATCACTTATACAATCGTCATAATGAGAATTTTCATAGACATATAAGTAAAGTTCCAAATAAAATTATCATATAAGGTCAATTCAATAAACTTGTTCTCTAACAAACATCTATACGTTTGTTTAAGTATCTCTATATTTTAGCTTTTGAGATCGACAACTTCCTTCATAAGAAAAATATAATGTTTTCTAATATTTTATGCTCTCTATTAATGTCCAATCTCGATAGATTAATGAATAAGAATAATTTAGGGATAATACATTAATACAATATGAATCTCATAATCATGATCTTATCATAATTTCATTTGTAATGTATATTCATAGATTTTATCATATACATTTGAATATGTATAAGATAAAGAATATCTTTAAATAATTTTGTCACTAAACTATAATCAACCGATTGGTTGTAGGGTATAAAGCAACATTCAATAACTATAACTTGGGCTTTAATTTTTTTTTTAAATTATGAATTTAAACTTGAGTTCTTAAAAACCCAAACTAAATCTTCAAACCAATTAAAATTGATTTCATTGCTCGTGAGTTCTTTAAATTTTCTTTCAATTTGTGATTTGTTTAATTATTGTGAAATAGGAAAATTGAGTCCAAACACTTGAAACATTATATTTTATTGTAATTCAATCCTTTCATCATACAATGTTTCGATTAGACATAGGAGATGAAATTAGTGACTACTCTATTTTAAGACTAATCATGTTAGTTCTTCATCATTAGGAATTGATTCGATTAATGAGATTTGTGAACTATTTTACCAAGTTTCATTCGATGTTAGCCAAGGATTTCTCAATTTAATTCTAATCATGAACAATGAAACATTCTTCCTAATTATTTCAAGGTGATGAATCCTGTATTGATCACTTGACTTCCTCTATATAGTTCATGTTATTTCTGACGAATATTTACTATGCTACCTTTATTAGAATAGGTCAGAAGTAATATAAAAACATAGTAATCCCTATAAAGGATAAATTTAGAAATCTTATGTTAAAAGATCACTTATATAGTCATCATAATGAGAATTTTCATAAACATACATGTAGTGTTCTAAATAGAATTATCATATAGGGTCAATTCAATGAACTTGTTTTCCAACAATCATCTATACATTTGTTTAAGTATCTCTATACTTTCGCCTATGAGAACGACTACTTCCTTCATTAAAAAAATATAACTTGTACTAATCTTTTTGTGCTCTATTAATGGCCAATCTTGATAGAGCAATGACTAGGAACAATTTAGATATAATACATTAATGCAATAATAATATCATAATTACGATCTCATTATAATTTCATTTGTAAAGTATACTTATCTCATGAACTTTATCATATACATCTGAATATTTACAAGATAAATAATGTCTTTAAATTATTTTGTTACTAAACTATAACCAACCGATTGGCCGTAGGGTATAAAGCAACACTCAATAACTATAACTTAGGCTTTATTTTTTTTTAAATTATGAATTTAAAATTGAGTTCTTAAAAATCCAATCTAAATCTTCAAACCTAATTAAAATTAATTTCATTGCTCGCGAGTTCTTTAAATTTTCTTTCGCTATGTGATTCATTTAATTACTGTGAAATTGGAAAATTGAATCCAAACTCTTGAAACCTTATATTTAATCATAAATCCGAGACATATGTCTTTACCCTTAATATTCACAATTCCTAATATTCAAGTGTAGGAATTTTGTTCTTTTTAAAACCTTAAAACCAACTGTAAATATATCAATTTTATTTCTATTCATAAGACTAAACTCTAGGCATTTTTTCTATTTTAAAGTTCTAAATTTTCTTTTAGAGATTTCATTTTATTTTAATTTAAGCCTTTATATCACTTATGGCATTTTATCCATTTAAACTCCCAAAATTTATCTATAGATATTTTTCTCTATTTCAAGTCCTAGGACCTAACCCTAGATGCATCAATTTTATTTTAAAGTCCAAAGACCTCTTTCTAGGCATATCAATTTAAAGCATAAAAACGTAGGTCTAGGCATAACATTTTTTAAACCCTAAAGTTCAACTCTAACTATTTTTATTTTAGTTCTAAGACCTAAGATTGTTGGTTCCCGTTTCTGGAACCCAACTGCATAAACTTAAGATCATCATACATCTAAAGCGTGGTTCTTGGAAATCCTTTGTTGCTTTGATACCACCTATGTTGGATCTCATTTCTGGGACCCAACCTCGGAATCATAATTCGAACACATGTACAAAACGTTAGCGAATTTATACTTGGCGAAAGTGAAAGAAATCGAAAGCAAAACGAATTGGCTCGAAATTCAAAACAACAAATGATTCAATCGAACTTAAACAAATTTTCGACATCCGAGAACGTGTAACTTAGAAAAAATAGCGTTGGATACCTTAAGACTAAACCAATCCGAAATCGGTAATAAATTTTTCTTTTCATCTTTTCATCTTTTTTCAATCTTATACAAAGAAATTTAATTTCCCATTTGGAAATTCATCGTCAATCAAAACTCGATTCATAACATTCTTCGCAATCATGCAATATCTCAATCTCATCTTTAACAAATCTTATTCTTATTCTCCTTCTTATTCATTCATACTCTTGACCCTAAAATCAAACAGTAACTTTAATTCCTCAAATAATTCATGAAAACTTATTTACATCCATATCACATTCATCCATATCTCAATTCATTACACAAGTCCATAATTCATTTACATCGTGATATACATGCTCACAAAATATTAATGGCATTCCAAGCCATTTTATAACATCAATATCAAAACCCAAAATGCACAAAATATCAACAATCCAAAAATGCTCAACATGTCAAAGGTCTAAATCTTGCAACAGATTAACTTAAAGGCCAATCATATGCATAACAAACGGATGTCTAGACTTGCTTTCATCCGATCTCCATCTTGATACCTGGAGATGGGGATGAAAGGGGGGGTGAGCTTTACAACTCGTGGATACACATTTATAATAAAAGATAAGCAAAAACCTTGTAAACAGATCACTTGTTTTAGAAAACTTTCATAGAGTTCATAAAACATATATTTTCTAGGCTTTCAGCCAAAATCCATAAGTTACAAATCATAAATGCATCAAACTAGAACAATCATAACATGAGCACATAGACACATCAGATTGGTTTGGGTGAGTCCAAATTCATGACGCACTACACAATTCCATCAGAATGGTCCTGTGTAGTCGTAGTTCTTGAGGGAGTCCTTGAAGGAGCTCCATGCCACTAGCGGGCAGGCGGGAGAAGCCTATAACATGGGTCAACGTGAACGTGACAATTCTTGAGGGACTACCACAAACTCACTTATCATACATAGTTCAAACTCTTGTAAACTTGTTGCCAAACTGGCACTTTCTTGTAAACTTGCTTATCATGTACTTGATGTATATCTTGAAAACCATTTCTTGAAAACATGATTTCATAAATATGCATCCTGGTCAAAATGTCACTCAAATCATGTAACAAACATATAGCATATTTCACAAGTCATTCATAAACAATAATGTAGCACTTATGATGCAATTGAAATCATAAAACTTATTTGATTTAAAGAAAACAGTAGTAGCTTATTTTAAATTATAAACATGTACCCACCTGAATTTCCTTGCTTGAATACATGCTTAAAAGATGCCTCTCCTCATGATCCTCTTGCCTTCCTTGATTCCCCTTATCAAAATATAAAAAAATCCCATTCAATAAGACTAACAAAAGCTGATAATATTCTCTTCTAGATAAATGATCCTCATTGTCTTAAATCTCTAATGACTCTAAAATCATTCAATTTGTTTCAGAATTCCTAAAGTTAAACTCCAAACATATTGGGACTATCTTTATGCTGAAACAAGAATCTATACTCAACTTCCGACCAAAATTCAAGATTCTTATGGACTGAATTTCAATTTCATTTCTTCACAAAACATGTATCTCAATGTCTTTAGTTTACAACGAATCAAACATCACTTCATTTGGACCTCTACAGCAAAAGATGTGCCCAAAATACCAAGATTCATCTATGCTGGAAAATGGGGGCTCGTCGCGACGAAGGCCAAGCTCGTCACGACGAACGGCTCGCTCGTCGTGACGAACGGCCCGTGCTCGCCTTGACGAACACCAATTCGCACGTCGCGACGAACACAAATTTGCATGTAGCGACGTGCACACCTTCTTCGCACGTCGCGGCGTGCTCATGAGCACGTCGCGACATGCGGGTCTAGAGAACGTCTCTGAACCTGATTTTTTCAACATTTTCTCACTTCAGTCCTTCCCTTAAGCACATGCAACACATCTAAACCTTGATTCAAGTCTTATACTTCATTTCTAACTCATTCCAACTCAAAAACCATCCACAAACATACTAAAATCCTTAACCCTAAAACCACGCATATTCTTTAACTCATTCGAAAGCTTCTAACACTTAGTCCTCTCTTAACTAACATCAAAACTTGTTTCATTCATCTAATTAAGGAGAAAGATGCTTAAACTTACTTGATTTGGCTACAATTTCTTCAAGATCGTCAAACCCTAGCTTTCTCCTCTTCTCTTCTTCTTCCAAGGCTTCCTCTCTTCTTTTTCCTTCTCATTTCTCATTTCCTTCTTTTATTTCATACTCTTAATGAGTGGGGAAAGTCCAATTTGCCCTTCAATTTAAGTCTTGCAACTCTTAGACTTAAGTGTCATGCCCAAATTGCCCTTGTTTAATCTTATAACTTTAATACTTCAATTCGTAAGTTGAAAATCTTAGGGACTGAATTAAAAATTCGTTTCCTTCAGATAACTTGTAGTCCCATATCTCTAATTTATTTAGAAACAATAATCAACTTAATTGGATCTCTACAGCTCAAGATATCATCAAAATACTGAACCATGATTAGAAAATATTTAACTCACTTGGATTCAATTTAATCTCGAAGCAATCATAATTTCCCATCATGATGTAGGTCATTGTCTTAGGAATCCAACCTTTGAAAATCGGATTAATCGGATGTCGGTCGGAAAAGTTAGAAGCAAAAGAATGGCAAGGGTCGGATCACCCTAAACAGTAACAACAACTTATAAAAATCTTAACTTCCTATTTCATGGTCCAAAAATTCCATACTTTACATTAATGGAAAGATCAAAACATAATCTAAAACTTTCATGAAGGACTTAAAAGCAATAGCAACCTCTAACTAGGTCAATTTCTCATTCAAAGTTTTGCCAAAATTTATCATTCTGAAACAATATCTAAATTTTGAAATTTCATATCTTCTAAATTCCACAACCAGAAATACTATATTGTACATCATTGAAAAGCTAGGATAATTTCCTATGACTTTCATGTAGATCACTGATCATAACTTTCACAAAACAAAGCAAATTAATACTTACCTTTGACTGATCATAACTTTCACTCCCGATATCAAAAAATATCAAACTTTATGACAACATAAAGCTTTCAACATAATCTACAAGTTTTATGTAGATCATTTTCTCAAATCATGCCTAAATCAAAAAGTCAACTCTCTACTCCAAAAAGTCAAACTTTCTCAATTCTTCACATTCTCACACTTTTTCTCTTTATTTCTTGATTTTTAACTTCCAACAATGTATTCACTATCAATTTCATTTAAACTCAAAACCATACTTTAGACCACAATTAATCATAGATATCAGTAACAAAAGCGTATTGTTGGACCCCGTCTCCGTGGCCCAACATTCGGAAACACACAAGCATAGCATACCCAAAATCGACCACACACTGACCACAATTTGGGAAAATCTCCAAAAGGAAACTCAGATCGACTTCTTAAGGATATTTGTTCCTCATGATCTAACGATTCTAACGCCATTAAAAACGCTCAATTCGGATTAGAAATGAAGAAGTTATGCTCAAAATACTATCTAAAGAAAACAGTCAAAACTGACACTCTACCGACTTCATGTCAGAAAAAAAATAAAAATCTTAGAGGCTAAATTGCCTATCGGTTTCTTCATAAAACTTGTAGATTTATAACTCTAGTTTAATTTAAAATAAGAATCGCCTCGATCCGAGCCCTCTAGCTTAAGATATTTTAAAATAAGTGAAGTATATTCAGACTTTATCAACCGATCGTTATACTTTATTTCAAACCCCCTTTTTCAATTTAAAAGCAATACTGATAAATCAGGTATAAAAAGATAGAAAATTTTCTTAGGAATCCAACACTTCAAAAATAAGCTAAATCGGAGGTCTATGCAAAAAGTTATGGCCAAAAGAAGGAAGAAGGGTCAAAACGAAAGCAGACGATGATGATGTCATCTTAGACGAAGATGACGTCAGCAAAACTGAGACGAAGATGATGTCAGCAAAACTAAGACGAAAATGACGTCATCATAGACGAAGATGACGTCAGCACAGACGAAGATGACGTCATCATAAACGAAGATGATGTCAACAAAGACGAAGATGACATCATCATAGATGAAGATGACGTCAGCAAAGATGAAGATGAAGGTGAATAGTAACTTTGTCTTACTTTAGCTCCTGAATGTTTCCACTTGGAAAGATCATAACTTTCTACTCAGAACTCCAAATTTAACAAACTTGGTGTCTACAGAAAGGTAAAAGAATTCTTTACAACTTTTATGAAGATCACCGATCCCAATTCTAACTCTATGATGGTCGAAAGTGGACTCAAGCTTCTGTCTAAAATCTGTCATCTAGACAACACCTGCCTCTGATTCTAACAACTCATATCTACCAATTAACACACCCTAAAATAGTTCATAACACATTAAGGAAGAGCTCTACAGCTCGCCTACAGCTTCCCAAAAAACAAAAGATCCCATCTGATCTATACGGTCCATAATTTGGCTGAAAACACACAAAACACCCAAATCTAACTCAAGGAACACATCAGCCCAGAAATTTGCAGAACTTCAACAACTCCTAAACCTATGCAAATTTCCAGCGAGCCCTCTCAAGGCAAAACTCAACAGCGAACTCAATAATAAAAGACTCATACACATACTTCCCATATAGATCACAAAACAACACAACACATGATGAAGAGAGTACTAGAGCTCTCATTCTCTTTTCAAATCATAACAAAAGTTCATACACAGCTTTAGTTACATATCAACATATTCATCAAGAGTCCAGTATAAATTACAAAATATGAGATGCTCAATGATCGATATGCTTATAAAACCATTCCAAAATGCTAGTCACTAACTTAATACAAAAGTTTCTAGAGTCCTTGGAGTTATGCCCGATGCCTTGCAAGGTTTTGCAGTCAACTAGAATTTGCACCTGAGGAGAGAGAATGGGGTGAGCAAAACACGGCTCAGTGGCTAACACGTTTATAGCCATCGTGCAATGAGCCATATAACACATAATCAAGAATCCATAACATTTGCAATTAACATAATATGCATAAATACCCAACTTTATCACATAAGTCATAATTAACCGAACTCATCACATAAAACATAAAATGGGATATTTTATCAATTAAAACACATAATATACATCATATACTCAAAAATGCTGAAATGCACACAATTGGCTCGAGAGTTCCATAAACACGACGAAAACCGAAGTTTACCGTAAACATGACGAGTCCATTTTCGGATCTCGTAGGCCTCAAGCGGCAACTGGGAGAAGGCTAGGGGTCAACGTGCACGTGACTTAACGAAAAAGGTTCTCTCTTGCCCAATCACAACCAATTTATGCTCACATATTCAAACACAAGAATATCATTTTATGCTTCTTTCATTGTATCAAATCATCATAGTTTCATTCTTTTCCTTCAAATCAAAGGAATACACTTTCAATATACACACAATTTAACAAAGATAGCACACATAAGGCATTGGCCTATTACACAACAACTATAAAATGTTACCCACCTAACGTCGGAATCTGAATTCAAGATTGCCCTTCCTCCTTGTCTTGAGTGGGGTTTTCTTGAGTTCCTTCAATTAAATCACACTCCATTTAATAAATACATTCTAAAAGAAAGGCATAGCATTCATAAAATCATGCAAAGGTAAAATAAACTTTAAACCTAACCTACCCATAAGCCATCTATGCTAGAATAACCAAAACCTTAACTTAGAAATCCCAAAAATCCATAGGTCTTACCATTCTCTTCTATCTTTCTTCAATCTCTACACAAACCTTAACTTCCATTTCCTTCCATTTTCGAACCTAACACAAACAAAGATGAAACTTACCTCTCACAAGTAGATTTCTCTTCTTTTTCCTCTTCTTTCTTCCTCCCTTTAAGCTTCCTACGGCTCTCCCTTTTTCTTCTTGGCCGTAACTCTTCTTTCTCTTGGCTTACGTTTTGCTCTTCTCTTCTTTTCTTTTGATCCCTACGACAACTTGCTTCCTCTTCTACACAACTTAATTCATTTTATTTCTCAACTTAAGCCTTTCTCCAAAACTACATAGTTTTGAGCTCTCCTTCTTACAATGCCCTTTTTGGGCTCTCCTCCTCACAAGCCCACTACACACTAAAGCTCATTCTTTCTAACAAACCCTTATTTTTCTCATATGGCTCTACACATATCACAAGCCTACTACCAATTAATCCAATTAATTCTAACCCTTCACTTTAACTTCAAAATTTCCAATTTCCAATCATACTAACTAATTTCAGGACTCAACAAATACATATATATATATATATACACACATGATTAAAACAATTAAAGCAAAATTAAAGAATAATTCAAGTAAATCAATAAATAAACAATAATACAAAAAATTTCAGGGCCCAACACGTATACACGCTTATACTGTCTCATCATCAACTTGCTAAATTCACCTATCTTAATCTCATATGATAATTCACATTCTTGAGTTGTCTTTTTCTTTGCACACAAATAATTCACCACAAATTCCTCATCTAATGTGAAATTTATACCTTAAAATTTTCAAGAAAAGTTTGGGGTCCAACAAAGATCTCTAGGCATTTTAAAACCCAATTTTAGGCATTACTGTTTTAATTTGAAATCTTTCTTTTCTGAAAATTAAAATGAATTTTCATTACTATAGTAAAAACTATATAAAACAAGAAGATTGGTTCTTCCCTAGGGATACAAAAGTATTACAATGGCCTATAGTCAAGTTTGTACAGAATGGAAAAAAGCTACCTAGTTAAAGATTCCAGTTCAATCGCATATTATCAATCAGATTATGGCCTGCATCTTTGGCTATTACAGGTCCTCGGATATCGTTAATGATGTTAGCTGATAGTTGGTATTGAGTGGTTAGCTCTCCCTGGTATAGCCTTCGATTCCTCTCCTGTTAGATACTGTCTATGGATAAGGTGAAGGTTGTATTTATCAGCGTGGAGTCTTTCTTACAATGTTTTGCTACACTAATGACCTATTGTAGCACTTGAAACCAATCGTATGAATAACAAAAGAACCCTAATTTGTGAAGCACTTGGCTCCATATTGATTTAGTGTAAGTGCAATTGAAGAATAGGTGATTCCTATCTTCGGTTGTGAAACGAGATAAAATGCATATAGGATCATAAGTGCCATACCATCTGCCTTTGGTGTTCAGTCTAATCTTGGTCATTAACCACATGATCATGGAGGCTCTTGGACTGAGACTTTTCTTCCAAATCAACTTGAACTAAAGGATTATTGGGTATACTAGCTAAGGCTTTTGTAACATGACTTGTTTGTAAAGAGACCTTTGGGATGAGGTTTCCAAAAAACCATGTGCTCCTAATTATTGTTGACAATATTTGGGAGATATTGACTTAAGAGTTTGTACCCTCTATAGTTCCCAAACCATTGCCCATTGACAATGAGAGTTAAAGCTTTAGCTTGGATTGGGATTCAATTCTTGAGTTGGTCTGTAACACCCCATTCTCGCGTGACCCGAACCCGACATCAATGGTGATATTCGAGTTCGTGCCCCGCGAGGGTGGCATGCTACATCACTCAGTCGAAACTCAGTATAAATTTTTTTTTTCAAACATTCATTCCATTAGAGCCATTTCCTTTTTCTTTCATTTACACTATGTACGCGGAAAACAGTAGACAATTTGCATCAACGTGCATAGATAAACATTTTCAGTTAATACAATCAGTTTCGGTTATTACCAATAGTCAACCATAAATTACAATAACCATTTTATGTACAAAACAGAACCACATTGGCCCATTACACATACAATTAGTCATTTTGGAATACAATTCTATTGGACACTAATGCAGACGAAAACTGATCCCGATCTCTTCTCTACTTCAATAACCAACAAATGTTATACGCCCGTTGCCTAACGGGGTATTCTTCTGAGTCCTGAAAAATAATTGCAAATTTTGGGTGAGTTTTGCGAAGTCAGTGAGAAACCATCATCGATGGTTCACTCAACTCATGCATATACGTACAATTCATATCATCGTTATACAAACACATTCAGAAGGTCAATACATACGATTTCACATTTATAAGGTATTTCGCCTTTCATACCATTCACATCTTATCATTTGTATATACGATGCACATGTGACACTTTTCTATTTTCATTACATTGTTGTGACCGTGTGCCTGAAACTGTCCCAGTGATGGGAACATTGTGTTGAGCCTGCGGCTCTGAATACATTGGTCTGAATGCCTGATCGTTAAGCGGTGGCTCTAAAATACGTTGGACACGAAGCCACAGGGCATTGAGCTTAAAGCTCAGTAATACATTGGCTCCTCCGGTCTGCGCGCCTTTATATGATCATGCCTTTATGTATGAATGCATATGTATCAATTCACATTCACAATCATTTTACATTTCAACGACCAATTCCCGTTCCTTCGGACCTTGATCCGTAATTCATCACTAACAAATTTCATATTCACAAATTATTTCATTGAAGCACCCATGCATAGTTACACACAAATAGCACTTGATATCGCATTCCAAATAGTTCGAGACACCTACGGTCCGCAATCAATCAAAATCAAACACACATAACTCTCCGTTATCTCCATGGCAAAATTGCAAAATATTAAACACATAAAGGTTGAGGAACCAACTAGGTTACTCACCTAATAACTTCGAGCTAATACGGGAAGTCTCTGCAACGCCTGTGGATGACGTTCCAAGCTGTGCCTCTATAACAATTAAAATAAGGACACGTTACCAACTGGATAGTTAGAAATATCAACCAATGCACATGAGATAATTAAAACGTGTATAATGCATGTTCATGGCATTCCCGGCCCTAATCCAAAATTTCTCATAATAAAAATTCCATCTAAAATTAGAAAACTATAGCCACTGACAGCACCCAATTTGGACCTCAATCGGTCCAAAAATAAATAAAATAGTGATCACAGAATAATTACCCGCGTCCACGTCAATTTCCCGTCTAAAAATTCCCAATTTCTCACCAAATGAAATTCAATATGTCACAAATCCGATGCCTCAAGAATCAGGTCAATCGGACGTCGGACGGAAAAGAAATTGACAAAAGAAACCAAAATTCAAATTAAACACTTAATATCTATATATACATAACCCTTATTCCCTTCTTTATTTTCCTGATTTCAAGCCAACTTTCAACACCAATAACTCATTGCACACAATTCAGAAAATTACCAACTATATCTCATTGGAAAGATCATGAAACCCTCTACAATTCTCAAGCAGACCATAAAAATCAATTTCACCCCTAAGGGTGTCAAAAATCCTATCAAACCTACTGCCTACTCAAAACCTATCAACACAGGGCAGTACATTGCAAATTCAATAACTCTCTGATTCTTCAGTCAACAATTAAACAATAATTAAGGCAGTAAGATCACAATGTTATCTACAACTTTTATGAACAACCCAAAATCAAATTCACTTGCTAACAAGGTCAAACAATTCAACAAAGAATCTGCCTACTTAAATCAACCAATCTGGACAGTAATTTTCCAAACAGTAATTATCTTAGCAAAAAAGTCACAAAATTCACTACCTTATATCCCTGAAAAGATAAGATCTCAAAATTCAATTTTCATGAAGAACTCAAACTCCAATTCGATTTCTAACAATTTCAAAACTGTTATGGAAGCTACTGTCATGATCAGCCATTCACAACCTAGTTTAGGTTCACTTTTTTGCAAAATCGTAACTCCCAACTCTGACCTCTAAAAATTACACACCATATATCATTTTCAAGATAATTTCTTCCTCTACAACTTTTTAGAAGATCACTCACACCAATTCAGTTCACATAAATTGTTAAAATTGCTTCCAAACAGCAAGCTCACAAAATCAACACTTTGACTAGGTTTCTCCAAAAAGCATAAAACCAATCAATAGAAATCAGTTCATATCTCCCAATATACAACTCGAAAATAAGCAAGATCAGTGGCAATGGAAAGCTAATAATGTAGGCTTCAACTCTCATGAAGACCATTTTCCCTAATTCCGTCTCAGTTAATTTAGAAAAATCAACAAAGTAATCAGGTCATATATGCGGGTACTGTTCACAGACCCTACAAACAGAAACTTTCCATGCAAAGATTCACCCTTCTAACATTACAATTTAACATCACCTATTTCACACAAAGTTGAAGCCAACATCCCAAAATTTCATTGGGCACAAACCTCACCTCATTTGTACACCTACACAATTAGTTATGATCAAAACATTACAATAGGTCAAATTGCATTTTCCAGCTTTTCAACTACAACTTAACTCCTATCACTTCTAACACCAATAACACATCACTAAGCACCCATTTATACCTCTAAATCAACCAAAAACTCATCACAACATATACTTATATAATAGAGCATAAGTGGCAGCACATACACATATTATCTTCCTAAGTTTTCCATTCATCTAACCTTGCAAAACTCAATCCAAACCAAGCCAAAATCAATGGAACTATAGTCATTCATTTATCCATACACAAGCATACATTTACACCCATTCAAACCTACCCTTATCATCATGAAATAAATGCATAAGTGCTTCCCATAATGGCTTCTAACTACCAAAAGCATAAAAACAAACATCAAATCTCACCTTAAACAAGTTCAAGCTTTCAAATCTCCAAGTATCTACTTCAATCTTCCAAGCTTAACTCAACTTCATAACTCTCACCAATACTCACGATTATCACTCCACCACACATACACACCATCCTCTTTTCAAGGCCTCACTTGGTCTTGGATATGTTTAAAGAAGAAGCAAGCAAAAGCAAGGAATATGGGAGAAAGAAGAAGAAGAAAAAAATCGATGGAGATGAAGGAAGTGAAGAGTTTCGGATGAGTGGATGAACAAAGCCATTTAAGTCATTTTTTTTAACTCATTTAACTAGAAACAACGAGAATCACACAAGGCTTAAGGTGTTGATGAGGTGTCCTCAAGACACTTGTCAAAAAAAAAGGGGAAAAGACAAAATAGAAATAAAACAAAATGATGGATAGGATTTAGAAATCCTACTACAATTTGACTCATTCTAGTCCAATGACCCCAAATTTTAAATTCCAAAATAATATACCCAACATGACAGTGCCATTGGGTAGCAATTTTCGCTACCGAAAATCGACCGGTTCGCCACTTGGTGATTTTTTTTCCGGTCCGGGAATTTTCTCCGAAAAATTCCAGAAAAATTTCTATAATTCCAGTAAAATACAAAACACTCAATGGCGCACTCAGAATAATTTTTCAAATACAAGAACCATATTAATCACAGTAAAACTACATTAGGCACAAAAATCAGGAATGTCATGTATGCATGTACAGTAATTTCATGTGCATAAATGATACTGTGTATCAATCCTATTATGCATGAACAGTCCTAATTCATTCCGATCCATCTCATCCTATGTCAAATTTACTATTTTACCCTTCCAGTAGGGGGTGGGATGTTACAATTCCCCCCTCCTTATAAAAATTTCGCCCTCGAAATTCTCAGTTAACGGTTCACTATGACCGTTATGAAATGACCCTACATGTCCCATACACTTGTCCATTCAATGATTCATTTTTTTTTTAAAAGTCACAGTAACCACACTCAGTCAGTTGTTCAGTCACTTATTTGGCTAACTCATTATCACTCATCACAGTAGACGGACTCAACAATGCTGTCAGTTGACGATCTTACTATCTTAACTATCTCACTTGCCAATTTCAGAGTAACCACTACCTTTAGTTCCGATGCTATGAATCAGTTCATTTTCATTTCATCATTTTTTTTCGAACCTGTTCACTTATCACGTTTTACCCATCCAATACCCTTTTTCTCTAGTACCATGCAGTCTAATTCGTATTCCATTGAGTACAACTTACCATAACCTCCTTCATCTCGTCCCCGACGATTCACTTTCCTTTGGTACCCATACAGTGACATGTAGCGCCATTTCGCTATAACCAGTGATAATTTACCTAATACAGTCATTCTTTATAATCTATTGACTCTTAGTTCAAATGCAACTCTCCTTGGACAATTCACTGTTCTATAATGTTCACGCACTCTATTTCCGGTTCCACCTCCACTAACGCATTCAGTTTTCCTGAGTTCCTTTGTTTCTCCCATCACAGTCTCAAAGCCATTATGGTCTTTGACTCCTGTTAGGCACTGTGCAGTGTAGCAGTAAATCAGAACTTTATAATACGATCATAATCCTGTGAAACCCAAACCACTTAAACATTTTTCCTGTTGAACATTCAAACTTAGAAGCATTCGAATCAATAATCACTTCATTCTATACCCATAGTTAGTCAATTCACCTTTCGCATATACTTACCAGAATGTCTAGCTTCGACTGTTCACTTTCTTGTTCTATCACTTTTTGTCGGGTACACATACTTCTTCTATGAATCATTCAGTATCGTTTTTTTGACTTCACTCGCATATTCAGACTCCTTATAGGACTCACCACTGTAACTCTTGCACTCTTAACCATTCTTACCTTTATTCAGTCTCTCAATTTCCAGAACTCATAATCTACTTGAAATTCTTTTCAAATCCCAATATCTGTAATTAATCTATTCCTTGCGACCTTATCATTCACTAGTCGAAATGTCTGCTTGATTCGAATTATCGATATAGGAGTCATTTATACCTGTCTCTTTCCTCGAATAAACACAGTGTATCTTTATAGGAATCTACAGTCTCCAAGACTTTCAATCACGATCATGACACCCATACCATTTATCAACGTCAATTCAATTTATCTACTATCGTTTGAACATTATGTTTCAGTTCAACACACATTGTCCAGTCTCCAAAGGTATGCTTATCAGCAGTATCAAATTCTTCAATAATTCATATAGTTCATTTTACTTTTCACTGTTAAACACTTTCAAACGTATTCCGTCGATAATCATAGTCACTACCATTTGCTTACTTTGCATCATTCCCTCTTAAACTTTTCCATACATCACCAATCATCATTCAATTCATTTGGTCCACAATTGGTGTATTTGCAAGCCCCTTTATGAAGATATCACTACATCACGTCATTATCAGTTTCTCTTTAGGACTTCTTGTCTCTATTCATTTTCTCTTTTCAATCGATTTCCTGTCATCCACGTCGATATATATATATATATACCCATACCTAATCATCTGTACTTGGACTTCCATCAATTTCCACTTCATTTGAGTATTCCACTTTACAGTTCGGGACTACTTTACAGTTTTACCTTTTCAATGGAGCTCTATTCGCTTCACATAGCAATAGGATCACCTCAAATTAAACTTCCACTCATGTTATTGGATACTTTACATTTCCGTATACACAGTACAGATAACCTCAATTTCACTTTTGATTTCGTCCATACTTCTTTCCGTTTGTCCATTAGTCTTGCTACCATCTTTATACTATTCACGAAAGTCTCATCAGCCAATTAGTGTCCCTAATTGTTTTTCAATAGTTTGTAGTGTCTCAAAAGCTCAATTCCACTATACTCACTATCCCAATAAGAACAATTTGGTGCCATAATATAAAAATCAGACCAGTCCTTACACTAAGGTTCCTTGTAACAGTCACATAAACACTTTCTTTACCACTTATTCCGTAATCTACACCTCAGTAGAACTTATTTCATGATCAGGAAACCAATTAGTAACTTATACAATTCAGACTTCCTCTTCATTAATCATGAATTAACTTTACTGTCCAATAGGTACTCCCAACGGTAAATCGACTTAAATGCGACAACTCTTTTCATATATCACTTTCACTGTTTCATTTTCCACGTATCATTGAACTATATGTCTCATCATTGTATTCCCATATCCGTCACGCGCAAGCTTGACCTTGTAAGGTCATAACAGCTTGACTTATACACTGTCATCTCCTTATTACTACGTATCTCTTAATTTTCCTCAAATAGTCTATGATAAGGTATTCACAGTGCCCAATACACGACAAAATCGTTGATACAACTCCATTGTATCTCTATCTATTTACCCATCCAGTTACCATTTCTATGTCTATATACATCTTTTCAACCAAATCTAGAATTTCTCGATACACCATCAGTAGAAAATTGTCAGTCTGTCTTTTTCCCTTACCATCCTGTGATACTAGTTTCCAAACTCTTAGCACAATATTCACATAATCATTCCAGTCTCACGCTTAAGCGTTCAAGATCATTCCCGTTTCACGAGTTCATTTCAGTTTATCTGTACACTTTTATCTTCTACTTTTTTTTACTCGACTAGGCACTTGGTACTTTGCTCTTTCAGTTCTAGATAGACCGGTACGGTGCAATATTGATCCTATCACAATCCCGCTATCCTCATCTACCTATGATATCTACTGATATTGAACAAAAATGCAGTGAATCCATATCTGCCTAATTGGATCATCTACACTTTACTCAGTTCCAATGTTTCCCATGTCCTCACATATACAGTCAGAACTCTAATTACTTACTCATCCCGGACCTTTAATCTCATTTAAGACTACTATCACCAGTATGCTTTTCCTATCTCCAGTGGACCTTTCCAAGTTCTAGACATATTCATTTTTCTGTCACCATCATATTGCCATTTTAATCCGGGAATTCATTAATATCACTTCTTTCCTTAATCAGTCTAGGCCAACACAGTCATTCTAACTACAGTACAATATTAATCTCCTTATCCATTTTTCCTTTTTCCTTTCCTAATTGTTTATACACTTTCAGGGGTTCACCTTCTAACACAGTCTCACTTTTCTCTCACCTAGTCACTTGACACGTATGCACACGTAAGATTTCTACCCGTACGACTCAAACTAGGGATCAGTTGCCACGATCTGCAACGACACAACTCAAATACATGCACCCTATGTTCAGACTGTGCCCAGATACATTACGTACTACTGGGCTCTGATATCACCTAAATGTAACACCCCATTCCCGTGTGACCCGAACCTGACATCAATGGTGATATCCGAGTTCGTGCCCCGTGAGGGTGGCATGCTACATCACTCAGTCGAAACTCAGTATAATTTTTTTTTTCAAACATTCATCCCATCAGAGCCATTTCCTTTTTCTTTCATTTACACTATGTGCGCGGAAAACAGTAGACAATTTGCATCAACGTGCATAGATAAACATTTTCAGTTAATACAATCAGTTTCGGTTATTACCAATAGTCAACCATAAATTACAATAACCATTTTATGTACAAAACAGAACCACATTGGCCCATTACACATACAATTAGTCATTTTGGAATACAATTCTATTGGACACTAATGCAGATGAAAACTGATCCCGATCTCTTCTCTACTTCAATAACCAACAAATGTTATATGCCCGTTGCCTAACGGGGTATTCTTCTGAGTCCTGAAAAATAATTGCAAATTTTGGGTGAGTTTTGCGAAGTCAGTGAGAAACCATCATCGATGGTTCACTCAACTCATGCATATACATACAATTCATATCATCGTTATACAAACACATTCAGAAGGTCAATACATACGATTTCACATTTATAAGGTATTTCGCCTTTCATAACATTCACATCTTATCATTTGTATATGCGATGCACATGTGACACTTTTCCATTTTCATTACGTTGTTGTGACCGTGTGCTGGCTGTCGATGATGGGCACATTGCGTTGAGCTGCTGACTCTGAATACATGGGCTGAATGCCTGATCGTTGAGCGGTGGCTCTAAAAATCGTTAGACACGAAGCTCGGGGCATTGAGCTTAAAGCTCTGTAATACATTGGCTCCTCCGGTCACAACTGTCTTTATATGATCATGCCTTTATGTATGAATGCATATGTATCAATTCACATTCACAATCATTTTACATTTCAACGACCAATTCCTATTCCTTCGGACCTTCGGTCCAGTAATTCAGTCACTAACAAATTTCATATTCACAAATTATTTCATTGAAGCACCCATGCATAGTTACACACAAATAGCACTTCGATATCACATTCCAAATAGTTCAGACACCTACGGTCCGCAATCAATCAAAATCAAACACACATAACCCTCCGTTATCTCCACATGGCAAAATTGCAAAATATTAAACACATAAAGGTTGAGGAACCAACTAGATTACTCACCTAATAACTTCTGAGCTAATGTCGGAAGTCTCGCAACGTCCGTGGGATGACGTTCAAGCGTGCCTCTATAACAATTAAAATAAGGACACGTTACCAACTGGATAGTTAGAAATATCAACCAATGCACATGAGATAATTAAAACGTGTATAATGCATGTTCATGGCATTCCCGGCCCTAATCCAAAATTTTCTCATAATAAAAATTCCATCTAAAATTAGAAAACTATAGCCACTAACAGCACCCAATTTGGACCTCAATCGGTCCAAAAATAAATAAAACAGTGATCACAGAATAATTACCCGCGTCCACGTCAATTTCCCGTCTAAAAATTCCCAATTTCTCACAAAATGAAATTCAATATGTCACAAATCCGATGCCTCAAGAATCAGGTCAATCGGACGTCGGACGGAAAAGAAATTGACAAAAGAAACCAAAATTCAAATTAAACACTTAATATCTATATATACATAACCCTTATTCCCTTCTTTATTTTCCTGATTTCAAGCCAACTTTCAACACCAATAACTCATTGCACACAATTCAGAAAATTACCAACTATATCTCATTGGAAAGATCATGAAACCCTCTACAATTCTCAAGAAGACCATAAAAATCAATTTCACCCTAAGGGTGTCAAAAATCCTATCAAACCTACTGCCTACTCAAAACCTATCAACACAGGGCAGTACATTGCAAATTCAATAACTCTCTGATTCTTCAGTCAACAATTACACAATAATTAAGGCAGTAAGATCACAATGTTATCTACAACTTTCATGAACAACCCAAAATCAAATTCACTTGCTAACAAGGTCAAAAAATTCCACAAAGAATCTGCCTATTGAAATCAACCAATCTGGACAGTAATTTTCCAAACAGTAATTCTCTTAGCACAAAAGTCACAAAATTCACTATCTTATATCCCTGAAAAGATAGGATCTCAAACTTCAATTTTCATGAAGAACTCAAACTCCAATTCGATTTCTAACAATTTCAAAACTGTTATGGAAGCTACTGTCATGATCAGCCATTCACAACCTAGTTTAGGTTCAGTTTTTTACAAAATCGTAACTCCCAACTCTGACCTCTAAAAATTACACACCATATATCATTTTCAAGATAATTTCTTCCTCTACAACTTTGTAGAAGATCACTCACACCAATTCAGTTCACATAAATTGTTAAAATTGCTCCCAAACAGCAAGCTCACAAAATCAACACTTTGACTAGGTTTCTCCCAAAAGCATAAAACCAATCAATAGAAATCAGTTCATATATCCCAATTTCCAATTCAAAAATAAGCAAGATCAGTGGAAATGGAAAGCTAATAATGTAGGCTTCAACTCTCATGAAGACCATTTTCCCTAATTCCATCTCAATTAATTTAGAAAAATCAACAAAGTAATCAGGTCGTATATGCGGATACTGTTCACAGACCCTACAAACAGAAACTTTCCATGCAAAGATTCACCCTTCTAACATTACAATTTAACATCACCTATTTCACACAAAGTTGAAGCCAACATCCCAAAGTTTCATTGGGCACAAACCTCACCTCATTTGTACCCCTACACAATTAGTTATGATCAAAACATTACAATAGGTCAAATTGCATTTTCCAGCTTTTCAACTACAACCTAACTCCTATCACTTCTAACACCAATAACACATCACTAAGCACCCATTTATACCTCTAAATCAACCACAAACTCATCACAACATATACTTATATAATAGAGCATAAGTGGCAGCACATACACATATTATCTTCCTAAGTTTTCCATTCATCTAACCTTGCAAAACTCAATCCAAACCAAGCCAAAATCAATGGAACTATAGTCATTCATTTATCCATACACAAGCATACATTTACACCCTTTCAAACCTACCCTTATGATCATGAAATAAATGCATAAGTGCTTCCCATAATGGCTTCTAACTACCAAAAGCATAAAAACAAACATCAAATCTCACCTTAAACAAGTTCAAGCTTTCAAATCTCCAAGTATCTACTTCAATCTTCCAAGCTTAACTCAACTTCATAACTCTCACCAATACTCACGATTATCACTCCACCACACATACACACCATCCTCTTTTCAAGGCCTCACTTGGTCTTGGATATGTTTAAAGAAGAAGCAAGCAAAAGCAAGGAAGATGGGAGAAAGAAGAAGAAGAAAAAAAATCGATGGAGATGAAGGAAGTGAAGAGTTTCGGATGAGTGGATGAACAAAGCCATTTAAATCATTTTGTTTACTCATTTAACTAGAAACAACGAGAATCACACAAGGCTTAAGGTGTTGATGAGGTGTCCTCAAGACAATTGTCAAAAAAAAAGGGAAAAAGACAAAATAGAAACAAAACAAAATGATGGATAGGATTTAGAAATCCTACTACAATTTGACTCATTCTAGTCCAATGATCCCAAATTTTAAATTCCAAAATAATATACCCATCATGACAGTGTCATTGGGTAGCAATTTTCGCTACCGAAAATCGACCGGTTCGCCACTTGGCGATTTTTTTTCCTGTCCGGGAATTTTCTCCGAAAAATTCCAGAAATATTCCTATAATTCCAGTAAAATACAAAACACTCAATGGCGCACTCAGAATAATTTTTCAAATACAAGAACTATATTAATCACAGTAAAACTACATTAGGCACAAAAATCGAGAATGTCATGTATGCATGTACAGTAATTTCATGTGCATAAATGATACTGTGTATCAATCCTATTATGCATGAACAGTCCTAAGTCATTCCGATCCATCTCATCCTATGCCAAATTGTTGGACCCCAAATCTTGAGTGATAATTTGACTTAGTAATATGAATGATCAAGTGGATGAGTTGATTGAAATTAAGTTAAAAATCAAGAAATAAAGAGAGATAGTGTGAAGATATGAAAATATGAAAAAGATTGACTTTTTGGCCTTTGGAAGTTGACTTTTGATTTAGGTATAATTTGATAAAATGATCTACATGAAACTTGTAGATAATGTTAAGAGCTTTCTGTAGACATAAAGTTTGCAATTATTTGATATCGGGAGTGAAAGTTATGATCAGTCAAAGTTTATGTTTGATAAAGTTGACTTTTGACTTTTATTATGGTTGAAACTTTGACTGACAAATTAACCTAGTTAGAGGTTAATTGAGTTTTGATGTTCTTCATGAAAATTTAAGGGTTTGTTTTGATCTTTATTTCGATATAAAGTATGCAATTTTTCGATCTCGAATAATAAGTTATAATTTTACAAGTTTATGCAGAGGATAGTATATTTGACCGAAAATGGACTTAGTAGGAATCGAATTGAGTTTTATGTCCTTCGTGAAAGATTTAGAGCTTCCCTCAAGCTTTCTATAGAGACTAAGTTTGTCAAAATTGGAGTTCGGGATTAAGAGTTATGAATTTCGGAAGTTTTAGATTTTAAGTGAAAAAAAAAGAGGAAAATGAAGTACCCCCGTCGCTAGGGCGACGCATCGCCCTGGTGACGGCGAGTGTTTAGCTCGCGTCACTAGGGCGACGCATCGTCGTAGCGATGGCGAGCGTCCGGCTCGCGTCGCCGTCGCCAGGGCGACATCGCCCTCGCCACGCGCAGCACGCGGGCGTTTTCGCTTGGTGCGACGCCGTTTTTGTTTCTCCAAAACGGCGCCGTTTTGATTCCTTTGTTAGCCTCCTTTCACAAATTCGACCTTTGTTCACTATTTTGCTTATATCTTTTCCGTCCGACATCCGATTTAGTCGATTCTTGCGGCGTTGGATTCCTAAGACAATTATCTACATCCTCATAGAAATTTGTGAATTTTTTAGATTAAATTAATGGTGATTAATTTAATCAAAGTGAGTCAGGAAATTTTCTGAGCCTAGTTCAGTATTTTGCAAAATTTGGGATCTGCAGAGATCCGATTGAAGTGATTCTTTAGGAAAAATAAAGATAAGACAAAGGGCTACAAATCATATGAAGACATGAAATGTCAATTTTGCCCCTAAGACTTTTAATTTCTGAATTTAAGTTCAGATTAGGGTGAAAGTTTTGGATTAGGAACACCTGTGAGTATTTTAAGCATAACTTGTGATTTGGGAATTGAAATGAGGCGATTCTTATTTTGAATTAAATTAGAGACATAAAGCTACAATTGTTATGAAGACATCGAGTTTTAATTCTGGGATTAAGAATGTGAAATTGTGGACGGAAGTAATCGTACATGGAAAATGTGTTAGAATATGGATATTCCCGAACTGTTTTGCGCATAACTTTTGATGTAGTGCTCCGAATTGAGCGCGGTTAGTGGCGTTGGATTCGTATGATTGAGAGGAACATTTCTCTAGAAGGAAGTTTGGACTAATTCCTTCAAATTGATAGTGCGAATCAGACCCGCATGTATAAATGAAGTTAGGGGCAATTTTGGAATTTAGTTAAAGAGTGAGGGCAAAATGGTCTTTTACCCTCCTTTTTTAATAACATAGCATAAAAAATCAGATGAGTGTCGTTGGTTTAAGGAAGAGTCTCGATTATTCAAGAAGAAAAGAAAGAATAAGAAGAGAAGAAGAGAGTGGAAGTTTCGTATATGGAGAGGAAGAGAGAGAAAGTGAATTTTTGAAATTTATGGGACTTTTAGCTTGAGTTTTGAGTTGTTTTCAAGGATAAAGGAGAGAAGAAGAAGAAAGCTTGCTTTGGGAATCAAGAATTTTCGAAAATGAAGAAGAAAAGAGGTAAGAGAAAAATTTGGATTTTGAGTTTTGGTTAAGTTTTTGGTTTAGATTAATTAGAAATGATGTGGGTTTATGTGCTATGAGTTTTATTTTGTGATTGATGAGTTAATTTTGGTTATGGAAGATTTTAGAGAGAGAAAGCTTAGTGAGGAAGATGATGAATAGTAAAATTTGAGGGTTTTTTGAAATTGATGATTTAGATGGCTTGAATTAGTGATGAATTTGAGATATCCTAAATTAATTTTGATGTTTATGCTTTAGGTGAAGTTTAATTTGAAAAATTGTAAATTGGGGGTTTAGGCCAAATTAGATATTTGGGGGTTTTCCCAAATTTTGTGAATTAAAGGTGTAGAATCATCAAAAATAGCATGAATTGATGAAATATGGAATTAATTTTGAAGAAATTATGTTTTATGAGATTTAATTTGGGTGTATTGGTTTAGGCCAATTTTGAAAATTGAGGATTTTCAAAATTGGAGATTGAAATAGCTTGGAAATATGATTATTATGAATTTCTGATAGTTAATTTTGGGAATCATGCAAATTTATGATGTGAATTTGGGTGATTATGGCTTAGGTCATTTTTAATTGAAAGAAGGAAAGAAGCAAGGATCAAATTGGAGCTTGGAACAAGTTCCCAGCGTCATTTCGAGGTGGGTAGCATATTTATATTTTGATTTGTAAGCTTAATACGAATTTTGAAAAATTAAAAGAAAGCAAAAGTTTGGAATTTTGATCAGTTATTGCTTTTGGAAATGTTTGAAAATAAGAATTGTTTTAAGGTTTGAAATTATGATTCCTAGTGATTTCTGAAAAATTATTACAAGCTTAAATTCATTGTTTTAAATGATTTGCTAAATCGTTAGAAATTTCTGAAACTGTATTTGTTGTGTACGCATTGATAATTATGCATATTGTTGCAATTATTGATTGATTGAATTAATTGAATTATATGATATGTGTGAATTTGTGAGATTGTTTTAAGTTGATGAAATAATGTTAGAAAAGTAAAATTTTGGAAAGTGCCTTCGGACAATTTGAATTGCCGTTTTCGATATGTGTTATGTGGGTTTGGTAGGTCCTTTGGTGAGTCAGCGCTGTCTCTATGTGTATAGCCTTCTCCCGGCTGCCCGCTAGTGGCACGGAGCTCGATTCAGACTCCTTCACGGCTACCTTTGGACCGCTATGCGAAAGTGTAATACGTTCGATTCCTGACGCAGGACCGCTCTGTGGGATCAAGATGCGTTCTGTTGGACTAGCTGGACCATTCGGATATGTTATGTGTTTTCAATTTTGTTTTTGCATGATGCATTCATATTTATGAAAATTCGAGAATTTTTGAAAAAAATAAGAAAAAGTGAGATGACTATGAAAAGTTTGAAAAATATGAAAAAAAGGGGTTTGAGGAAATTGTTTGAAAAATTATAAAATTTGAAAAATTAGCCCTTTTGGCGAAAGATTATGAAAAATGATTTCGACTTATTTATCACTTTATAAATGTGTTATCCACGAGCTTCCGAGCTCACCCCCCTTTCATCCCCATCTCCAGGTTTCGAGCAGGAGATCGGATGAAAGAATGTGAAGACGTCAGTTTCAACATTTGTAGAAGTTAGATTTTGAGTAATCTAAATTTAAGTATGGATATGTATATGGCTTTAGATAAGTTTAGGAAAAATGTATTTGTGTATAAAGTTGAGAATTGTGAATGATTGTGAAATTTGTATATGAAATTATGGATAATTTGGGAATATATATGTATGATTGATTTGGGAATTTGATTAAATTACGAGTTTGGTATTGAATTGAGAATTATGGAAGTATTAGATTTAGGTTTGTGTTTTGCTGGTGTTTGGGTTCCGGACGGGAGAGTCTGATGATTCTAAGATCTGTTTGGCATTTAGAAGTGTATTTCTTTACCCTTGCAGGTTTGGGTTAGGATAAAGGCAACCGTTATGCTGCCGAAATTTTGATAAAATTAGAATAAAATGTAATTTAAGATTTGTATGGATAAGTAAGAATATGATCAGACTTAGAGTTCTGCATGAGAGTGACTTTCCAAAAGTGGAATTTAGTTGTGTGATTTGAATGAGGTTGACTAATGAGGTAAGAAATGAGAATAAGAAAAGAAAAAAAAATTACACCGGATTTTGGAACGTCTTAGGGTTTCCAACGCGATTATGTTCATTCGATCGTTTCCTTTGAAAATTTTTGTCGGATGTCGGATCCGTTTTGCTAAGTGTTTGTTTCGATTAAGCTTGTTTGATTCTGTATTAAACCGCATTTGCTTTGCGTCCGCTTTCATTTAAGTGAAAGTGTTAAGTTTGTTTCGTTTCCTCCGTTCTTTCGCTTTTCCGGTTGGGATCCGATTCCCGGATCGGGTCCCAACATTTATGGTATCAAAGCTCAGTAATATGATCTTACTTGGGCGAATGAGTATGAATAAGGAATTGATACGAGTTTGTAAAGATAAGAGTGAATTTGTGAGAATGTGCTAAGTGATCATTTGATTTTAATGCAAGAAGTATGATTGTCTTTAGGAATTTGAAATTGATGTATATGATTATTTGACGAATTCAAGTGATTGATTCGATTTGGGTGTTAAGAATATGACCGATTTGCGGAGTGTATTGAGAAACTTAAGTTTAGAATTTCTTGATAAATCGTGATGAATTGATATAGATGAAAGAATGATGATATAATGATTTGAACCATATCAGGGTTCCTTAAGAAATGGACCATTGACTTGTGTCCATATCTGACGAAATAATGAATTATGAATATAGTGTTTTGATATGATATGGTTAGTGTGAGATGCAAGATGTGAAATAGTGTAAAGAGATTGAGATACATATATGATCAGAAAATTAGATAAGAGAAAATGATTTGATTATGAGTTTTGGGAAGAAAGTAGTAAGAAAGTGCTTGATGATCTTTGTTTAGAAAGAAATTTATGCAAGAATGAGTTACTTGGAGTTTAAGTAAGTGTGAATTTCGAGGACGAAATTCTTTTAAGAGGGGGAGAAATGTTGGACCCCGAACCTTGAGTGATAATTTGACTTAGTAATATGAATGATCAAGTGGATGAGTTGATTGAAATTAAGTTGAAAATCAAGAAATAAAGAGAGATAGTGTGAAGATATGAAAATATGAAAAAGATTGACTTTTTGGCCTTTGGAAGTTGACTTTTGATTTAGGCATAATTTGATAAAATGATCTACATGAAACTTGTAGATTATGTTAAGAGCTTTCTGTAGACATAAAGTTTGTAATTATTCGATATCGGGAGTGAAAGTTATGATCAGTCAAAGTTTATGTTTGATGAGGTTGACTTTTGACTTTTATTATGGTTGAAACTTTGACTGACAAATTAACCTAATTAGAGGTTAATTGAGTTTTGATGTTCTTCATGAAAATTTAAGGGTTTGTTTTGATCTTTATTTCGATATAAAGTATGCAATTTTTCGATCTCGGAATAATAAGTTATAATTTTTACAAGTTTGTACAGAGGATAGTATATTTGACCGAAAAATGGACTTCCGTAGGAGTCGAATTGAGTTTTATGTCCTTCGTGAAAGATTTAGAGCTTCCCTCAAACTTTCTATAGAGACTAAGTTTGTCAAAATTGGAGTTCGGGATTAAGAGTTATGAATTTCGGAAGTTTTGGATTTTAAGTGAAAAAAAAGAGAAAAATGAAGTACCCGTCGCTAGGCGACGCGATCGCCTCGGTGATGACGGCGTTTAGCTCGCGTCACTAGGGCGACGCATCGCCGTAGCGATGGCGAGCGTCCGGCTCGCGTCGCTAGGGCGACGCGTCGCCAGGGCGACCTCGCCCTCGCCACACGCAGCACGCGGGTGTTTTCGCTTGGTGCGACGCCGTTTTTGTTTCTTCAAAACGACGCCATTTTGATTCCTTTGTTAGCCTCCTTTCACAAATTCGACCTTTGTTCACTATTTTGCTTATATCTTTTCCGTTCGACATCCGATTGAGTCGATTCTTGCGGCGTTGGATTCATAAGACAATTATCTACATCCTCAAAGAAATTTGTGAATTTTTGAGATTAAATTAATAGTGATTAATTTAATCAAAGTGAGTCGGGAAATTTTCCGAGCATAGTTCAGTATTTTGTGAAATTCGGGATCTGTAGAGATCCGATTGAAGTGATTCTTGATGCGAAATAAAGAGAAGACAAAGGGCTACAAATCATAAGAAGACATGAAATGTCAATTTTGCCCCTAAGACTTTTAATTTCTGAATTTAAGTTCGGATTAGGGTGAAAGTTTTGGATTAGGAACACCTGTGAGTATTTTAAGTATAACTTGTGATCTGGGAATCGAAATGAGGCGATTCTTGTTTTGAATTAAACTAGAGACATAAAGCTACAATTGTTATGAAGACATCGAGTTTCAATTCTGGGATTAAGAATGTGAAATTGTGGACGGAAGTAATCGTACATGGAAAATGTGTTAGAATATGGATATTCCCGAACTATTTTGGGCATAAATTTTGATGTAGTGCTCCGAATTGAGCGCGGTTGGTGGCGTTGGATTTGTATGATTGAGAGGAACATTTCTATAGAAGGAAGTTTGGACAAATTCCTTCAAATTGATAGTGCGAATCAGACCCGCATGTATAAATGAAGTTAGGGGCAATTTTGGAATTTAGTTAAAGAGTGAGGGCAAAATGGTCTTTTACCCTCCATTTTTAATGACATGGCATAAATAATCAGATGAGTGTCGTTGGTTTAAGGAAGAGTCTCGATTATTCAAGAAGAAAAGAAAGAATAAGAAGAGAAGAAGAGAGTGGAAGTTTCGTATATGGAGAGGAAGAGAGAGAAAGTGAATTTTTGAAATTTATGGGACTTTTAGCTTGAGTTTTGAGTTGTTTTCAAGGAAAAAGGAGAGAAGAAGAAGAAAGCTTGCTTTGGGAATCAAGAATTTTCGAAAATGAAGAAGAAAAGAGGTAAGAGAAAAATTTGGATTTTGAGTTTTGGTTAAGTTTTTGGTTTAGATTAATTAGAAATGATGTGGGTTTATGTGCTATGAGTTTTATTTTGTGATTGATGAGTTAATTTTGGTTATGGAAGATTTTAGAGAGAGAAAGCTTAGTGAGGAAGATGATGAATAGTAAAATTTGGGGGTTTTTTGAAATTGATGATTTAGATGGTTTGAATTAGTGATGAATTTGAGATATCCTAAATTAATTTTGATGTTTATGCTTTAGGTGAAGTTTAATTTGAAAAATTGTAAATTGGGGGTTTAGGCCAAATTAGATATTTGGGGGTTTTCCCAAATTTTGTGAATTAAAGGTGTAGAATCATCAAAAATAGCATGAATTGATGAAATATGGAATTAATTTTGAAGAAATTATGTTTTATGAGATTTAATTTGGGTGTATTGGTTTAGGCCAATTTTGAAAATTGGGGATTTTCAAAATTGGAGATTGAAATAGCTTGGAAATATGATAATTATGAATTTCCGATAGTTAATTTTGGGAATTATGCAAATTTATGATGTGAATTTGGGTGATTATGGCTTAGGTCATTTTTAATTGAAATTAGGAAAGAAGCAATGATCAAATTGGAGCTTGGAACAAGTTCCTAGCGTCATTTCGAGGTGGGTAGCATATTTATATTTTGATTTGTAAGCTTAATACGAATTTTGAAAAATTAAAAGAAAGCAAAAGTTTGGAATTTTGATCAGTTATTGTTTTTGGAAATGTTTGAAAATAAGAATTGTTTTAAGGTTTGAAATTATGATTCCTAGTGATTTCTGAAAAATTATTACAAGCTTAAATTCATTGTTTTAAATGATTTGCTAAATCGTTAGAAATTTCAAATCTGATTTGTTGTTATACGCATTGATAATTATGCATATTGTTGCAATTATTGATTGATTGAATTAATTGAATTATATGATATGTGTGAATTTGTGAGATTGTTTTAAGTTGATGAAATAATGTTAGAAAAGTAAAATTTTGGAAAGTGCCTTTGGGCAATTTGAATTTTCGTTTTCGATATGTGTTATGTGGGTTTGGTAGGTCCTTTGGTGAGTCAGCGCTGTCTCTATGTGTATAGCCTTCTCCCGGCTGCCCGCTAGTGGCACGGAGCTCCGATTTCAGACTCCCTTCACGGCTACATTGGACCGCTATGCGGGAAAGTGTAGTATGTTACATTCATGATTTGCAGGACCGCTCTGCGGGGCTATGCGATCGTCTGCTTGGACCTAGCAGGACCATTCGATATGTTATGTATTTTCAATTTTGTTTTTGTATGATGCATTCATATTTATGAAAATTTGAGAATTTTTAAAAAATAAGAAAAGTGAGATGACTATGAAAAGTTTGAAAAATATGAAAAAGGGTTTGAGGAAATTGTTTGAAAAATTATAAAATTTGAAAAATTAGCCCTTTTGGCGAAAGATTATGAAAATGATTTGACTTATTTGTCACTTTATAAATGTGTTATCCACGAGCTTAGAAGCTCACCCCTTTCATCCCCATCTCGAGTTTTGACGCGGAGATCGGATGAAAGAATGTGAAAACGTCGGTTTCGACATTTGTAGAAGTTAGATTTTGAGTAATCTAAATTTAAGTATGGATATGTATATGGCTTTAGATAAGTTTGGGAAAAATGTATTTGTGTATAAAGTTGAGAATTGTGAATGATTGTGAAATTTGTATATGAAATTATGGATAATTTGGGAATATATATGTATGATTGATTTGGGAATTTGATTGAATTACGAGTTTGGTATTGAATTGAGAATTATGGAAGTATTAGATTTAGGTTTGCATTTTGCTGGTGTTTGGGTTCCGGACGGGAGAGTCCGATGATTCTGAGATCTGTTTGGCATTTAGAAGTGTATTTTTTTACCCTTGCAGGTTTGGGTTAGGATAAAGGCAACCGTTATGCTGCCGAAATTTCGATAAAATTAGAATAAAATGTAATTTAAGATTTGTATGGATAAGTAAGAATATGATCAGACTTAGAGTTCTGCATGAGAGTGATTTTCCAAAAGTGGAATTTGGTTGTGTGATTTGAATGGGGTTGACTAATGAGGTAAGAAATGAGAATAAGAAAAGAAAAAAAATTATACCGGATTTTGGAACGTCTTAGGGTTTCCAACGCGATTATGTTCATTTGATCGTTTCCTTTGAAAATTTTTGTCGGATGTCGGATCCGTTTTGCTAAGTGTTTGTTTCCGATTCGCTTCCGTTTCGATTTTGTATTCGCTTCGCATTTGCTTTGCGTCCGCTTTCATTTAAGTGAAAGTGTTAAGTTTGTTTCGTTTCCTCCGTTCTTTCGCTTTTCCGGTTGGGATCCGGTTCCCGGATTGGGTCCCAACACAAATTTACTATTTTACCCTTCCAATAGGGGGTGGGATGTTACATGGTCTAGGTGTATTTTTTGGATTAATGGATAGAACCCAGTCTAATTTTCAAACCAGATAGAGATATTACATCCATTTCCCAAGTTGTGAATGATGAGAGGGTATATCCATGATCTGATACTTAGCATTTGCTTAAATACCTATAAGCAGTCTGTAAAACTTGTTAATAGCCACAAGTTTTGATTCTATAAGTAAGATTGATGGATCCATTTGATCCAAATGGAATTCTTATCAGTATAAAGTCTTTATATCTTCTTACATAATAGCACTTTCTGTAGCAAATTGGTTGAGAGTATTCCTAACCCATCCTATTTCTTGGGAGGCATGACTTCTTCCTATTTGACCTTGGCTTTCCTAGCATTTTCCATAGCCTCGACCATAAAAAAGCTTTTATAGTATGTTGGATCTCCTTGATCACTTTCCTTGGCAGTATCAAGTGGTTGATCCAGTTTATTTGTATATTATTAAGAAATGATTAGATAAGTATAGCTATTATAGCCATGGAGAGAAACTTGTTTTGCCAAGCTAGGATGCAGGCTTTATATTTCTCTAGGAGTGGAATACAATCTCTGTATGTTAGCTTGGCGTAAGAGATAGGGACTCCTAAGTACTTGAAGGGAGTGGTATGTAGTTCCGTACCCAATGTCTACGCTATTTTAACTTTATTATTGACATCGGCTGAGCAAACGAAATTAATCTTTTGAAGATTAACTTGCAAGCCTGACCAACTAAAGAACCTCTGGAGAATGTCTCTAAGAATGTTGATTGAAAATATATCAGCTCTAGAAAAAAGAAGCAAATCATCAACAAACATAAGATGTGTGATTTTTAGAGCTATGCATTTATAGTGGAAATAGAATTTGCCATTATGAAGAATAAGTTTATCAAGCATTCTCGATAACCCTTCCATGACTAAGATGAAGATATAAGGGGAGAGGAGGTCTCCTTGTCGTACTCCACGTGCAGAATTCACTTGTTTTATAGGGACTCCATTAACTAGAATACTTACTGAGGAGGTATGAAAGCAAAGCTTTATCCAATTAATGAACTTCAAGGAAAAGTCCATAGCCGATAGATATGCTTCAATAAAATCCCAACTTACTGTATCAAATGCTTTGTAAAAATCAATTTTTCAAAGACAACTTTTCAAATTCTTACTAGTTTGATAGCTTCTTAACTGCTCTTGCATAAGTAGTATATTATCACCAATGGTTCTGTCTTTCATGAAAGCTCTTTTTGTGGTGTTAATAATCTCTTTTAGAGCTATTTCAAAATGACTAGCCAACAACTTGGCAATATGAGATGGGTCTGTAATCTGTCAAAGAGGATGGATTTGGTATTTTGGGAATGAGATAGATGAATGTGTGGTTAATTTGTCTTAGCATTTTGTTTGATGACAGTGTTTCTTGTATAGCTTGAGTGAATAGGTCTCCCGTGATACTCCACGTGTATTGAAAGAAATGAGTAATGAAGTCATCTAGCCTAGGAGTTTTCAAGGGGTTTAGAGAAAAGAGTATTTCTTTAATGTCATAGTCATGGATAGGAGCTATTAGGCAATCTTTAATGGAATGATGTAAAAGATTGTCTATGAATCTATGTATTGAAATAGACGGGTTAGTTTGGTGAGAATAACCCATCAACTGCTCAAAATAGGTTCTAGTGATATCTAAAAGTGTTGACTGGTTAGAATAGTGATTACCAGAGGAGTCAGGGAGCTGCATAATTTGGTTGATATTTCTCCTGGCAAGTAAAGAAGCATGAAAGAAGGCAGTGTTCTGATCACCATCTTTTAACCAGATGGTTCTAGCTTTTTGGTGCAAGATAAATTGTTGCAAGGAAAGGGCTCGCTGGAATTCATTAATGCTTTGAAATTCTATATCATGCATTTGGGTATTATGAGGAAATTGATAATAGTTAGTTTGAGCTTCTTGTAGATGGATTTTGCATTCTTGAACCCCTATGGATCTGTGAACAGAAAATGATTTGACAACTATTTTGACCCTTCTTAGCTTTTCCGTTAGCTGATAAGATTTATACCCTCTATATGTTGTTGCCAGCATTCTCTAACTAGATTAAAAAATCCTTCTTTTTTGGTTAGCCTATTGAAGAATCTGAAAGGATCCCCTCAAACAACATGGTTATATAGATTATGAATATGGATATATGAATGATCTGAGAGCAAATTGTCTCCAAAATGAGCAAAGGAATGAGAAAAGGAATGTAATCATTCAGAGTTCACCATAGCTCTATCCAGCTTCCTTCGAATCATATACTGCCCTTGTTGCTTATTGTTCTAGGTAAGGAATCTTCCATTATAACTCAAATCAATTACTGGAACTTGTTGCAGAAATGCTTCGAGCTCTCTGTTGGAGACCTGTTGTAATCCCTTCCCTCCTTTCGATTATGAGCTCTTATAAATACAATTAAAATCCCTAATGATCAACCAAGACTTAGTGATAGTATTCTACCGAAGCTGTAGGTTGTTCCAAAGTAATGTTCTCTGAAATTGGAAGTTTGAAGCATATAGAAGGGATATTTCAAACCTTGTACTAGAATCATAAAGTTGGCAAGATAAATGGAGATGTTGGTCACTTTCACCCCGCAATTGAACCGAAACTTTTTTGGTGTGATATAAGCAAAATATGTGGCCATTGTAATGGGAAGATATGTTACTATATATAGACCAATCTTTTCCGAAAAATTGAGAAACTCTAGTAAGATGTGGAGCTCTGATTTTAGTTTCAAATAGCCCTACTTTACACGGCTTATGTTCCAAGATTAAGTACCTGTTTGGATGAGTTTATATCAGTAGAGCTTTTGTTAGTAGGGCTTTTCTAAAAAGAGCTTTTGTAAGAAGTCAGTTGATTGTTTGGCTGTTATTTAGAAAAGAGTTTTTTTAAGAGTTTCATATAATAGTCGCTTGACTACATAAAAATAAAAAGTACTTTTAATATTAACTATATTTTATTTTGTAATAAAATTATTTATGCATATAAAATTATTTAAAATATATTAAACAATATGCAAAACATAATATATCAATTAACTATAATTTATTTTGTAATAAAATTATTTATTCATATAAATATTATTTAAAATATATTAAACAATATGCAAAGCACAATATATTAATTATTATATAATTTTAAACCATATAAAACATAAATAAAAATATATCTAACCAATTCTTTTATATGGATTATAATATAAGTAAAACTAATATCAAAATAAATATTAAAACATATAAAAAGTCAAATAATATTATATAAATCTCAAAATAAACATAAAGATGTGTTTGTGGGTATTTTAGGAATTATGTGTAAAACATAAAGGTAAATATAACTAAAAAATAGTTTCATTAATTGATCTAAAAGATCTACTTGAAAAAGTACTTCTTTTAAAAGCTCCAAATTTGAGCTTCTCAAAAAGCTGTATTTTATCTTCCAAAAAAGCCATTTCTATTAAAAAAAGTTCTTTTGGATTTTACAGTCAAATACTCAGTTTTCTTAAAAATAGCTTTTGCGGTGGAAAAAAGTATTTATTCATCCTCCAAAAACTGAACTAAACAAGCACTAAGTATATACCATAGCTTGGTTTTGGGGGGCATTTAGCCCTTTGACATTCTAAACCATAATTATCAGGGGGAGAGTGTTGGAACCTCACCCAGGTGGATCACAGGTCCCACATCCTACGTGACGCCCGGACACGCATCCCACGAGGGAGGGATTCCTCACCACAATAATAGACTTGTTTCGACATTAAAACTGCATAATCATAAACCTTGTGCTTATAACCTTGCCGGGTCCTAAGCTGTACCTTCACATTCGTGGCGAGCGCACACTATGCAAACCTCAAAATCAAAAGTTAACTTCTTCATATAAATTGTAGCCCTAAGCCTCAAGTTCGTTTTGCAACAAGAATCACCTCAAATGGAGTTGTAAAACTCAAGTTATGCTTTAAAAACCTAAAAGATCTCATACTCCAAAAATGATCTCCAAACCGACCTCTTACTTGTTTTAATGCAAACTTTTTGCAATTTGACTCCAAATGATACCAATTTTTGTGAAATGAAAGATATATGTCTTAGGAATCTAATGGTTCAAGCCTCGCCTCAATTGGAGGTCGGATGAGGAATTTATACCAAAAAGAATCAAGTATGTTCACATCCTAAATCAGTTTGAAACTCTTTTGGCGCGATCACCATAACGTTTGATATATAAATCGGATTTCTTTCGTTTTTGTACCATTAGAAAGTAGACATCTAGATATACAACTTTCATGAAGACCACAAAACGAGAATCGGCTTCTAAAAATTCGAAAATGCACCATCTTTCCCGTAGCTTTCCGTTAAACGGACAGCCATGTCTGTTTAACGGACAGGTACGGGTGAAATGGTACCAAATGGCTCGCAAATGTCCGTTAAATGGACATGCAAGTCCGTTTAATGGACACGGGCAAGGGAAGGGGTGTTTTTGCAGTTGAGGCTGTCCGTTTAACGGACATTCATGTCCGTTTAACGGACACGCAAAATCCCAAAACTTGAAATCTTCCTCCAATGCATTTCAAACTTCAACCTAACTTCATAACCATTTATACACTTCCAAATTTACTCATTCCAAAACCTAAACACTTCATAACATCTTTGTAGCGCCCCCTCACCGTAGGGTACACACCGGGACGCCCGTAGGTCATTCCGACGCATAACCCACAGTAAGGAAGTGCTACGATCGCAAACGATCACTAAACACTCGCATGGCATCAATAAAATAAACCACAACATGCAATTCACTAAAATTTAAGACCACAATATTTCTTTCATTTCACAATATCAATCCAAAATATAGACAAGTCTATCAGTTCCCTACAACTATATACAACAATCCAAAAAGGGAAACTGATAAAAAACGTCTATACTAGGTCATCCCAAAAATATAAATGTTGCTCCAGCTGACCGACCTGTGATCCATCGCTGCACTTGATCACGAACTCTCACTGCAGGAAAACTATAACGAGAACTAGAGTCCTACAGACGCTGTCCGAAAAATGTATTACAATGTTGGGTGAGTTTGCGAACTCAATGAGAAACCATCATCGATGGTTCACCCAACTCATGCATATACACATAATATATATCTCGTAGATATGTTTTAACACAATTTACAACACTATAAACACTTTACATAATTTACACAGTTACACTATCACATATCTCAGACATATCAATTCACACTTTGCACACATCACACGTATTCACAATTTCGCTACACTGACAAATGCATAATGTATGCAATTTCTCATTTTATGATGTCGTTGTGAGGCGTCAATGTTCACATTTTGGCAAGTAGGAGAGCCCTCAGGGTATGCACTACAGCCCACTCACTTTAGGAATAGGAGAGCCCTCTGGGTATGCACTATTTCCTTTTTGGCCTCAGGCCCATTCACTGATATCGAGCTTAAAGCTCGATTACTAAGCTCGATCTGGCGATTAATTACCACTTATGTTCATGCTTAGCATGCACTAACACTTGCACAGTCTCTAACACATTTATCTCACTTCGCTCACTTGTCACAATCAAACACTTACGCGTAATTATATACACTGATTCTCAATTCACAGCTATTCACATTTATATATCACACTTGATGCAATCACAATCACTTATCACATTTAGCTCATTCACTTCACATTTATATCACTCACTTTTACACTTAATTCACACACATTCACAGCACATTTAATCACATAAAAGCTGAGGAACCAACTAGGTTACTCACCTGTAACTTCCGAGTTATTGCTTGGAAGTACCAGCAATGTCCGTGGTCTGTCGATCCAACGGCGCCTCTATAACAGTTCAAATGAATTATCATCACTACTTGCTCAATTAATTCAATTCACTGATGCACATGTCTCAATTCAAACTATATGATGCATGACCATGATTTCCAGCTCTCTAGTCCAATTTCACTAACTCTCACTTCATCAGCACAATTCACTATTCACTAGGTCCATCTCATTCTCTATTTCATAATTCTCCAATTCATACTCAAATTGGTCACAATCGACAATTCACGATCCCTCTAGATATCATTCAACTCTCAATAATCTGCACTTGAAGACTTCTTTCGCTAGTTCACAATGAAACAAGAATGCTCTCGATAGGAGGTCTACACTAAAAGATATGCTCAAAAGACTCAACTAATTCACTTGACATTTCACTCCTCGTCATGACGTTTGACCACTCGTCGACGTCAGGAGTTCTTCGTCATGGCGCCTTCCCTACGGTTCGTCATGCGGCGACAAGACCACGCTTCGTCGCGACGTCAAATTGAGCTCGTCGAGGCGTCCCAAGCAATTCCCACGCTCACGCTCGTCGCGACGTCAAATTGACATTTAATTTATTAAATCATGACGTCTGTTGGTTCGTCTTCTCCGATTCTCATTTCTGCCATTAATACTCTTAACTCAACATTAAAAACACTCTAACTACCCAGATTCCTCACATTTATGCTCATTAATGCAACAATCACAATAAATATGAACCTTAAGCATATTAAAACTTACCAAATCACCGAATCGGATGAAACCCTAAAACCACCAAAATCCACAGCTCTTCCTCTCTTCTTCCTCAACCACGATGATTCTCCACCAACAAGCTAAACATCAGCCTCTCCAACGATCCAGCAAATCTCTAGCCACAAGGAAGAGAAACTAACGAAATCTCCAAGAGGAAGGAACAAAATCGTCGACGGCAACGAAGGAGGAAGAAGAAAATGAAGGGAAGATGTTTTATCCCTCATTCAAACCTAACACACATATATATATAGGGTTTAATTTAAACCTATAAATCACAATCCTCAAATTCATTCAATCTCATTCTCTAAATTCCATCGCTCATCACAAAATTCTTAAGCGCTTAACTTTAAATTTTCAAGTGATTGCCACTCACTTTCGGAACCGGAATCTAAAATCAATCTCTAAGTCAATTCCACGGTCCGAGCTCATATCTCTAAAAATTTCAGAAAAAATCTCATAAATCCACAAAAATATAAAATACTCGATTCTATGCTCAAATCTCAATTTTCAACTCCTAAAATTCAATTCACACACTAACTCATTTATCTGACTCAATTTCTCTCAAATTCTCAATCAAGTCACAATCCACCGATTTAACTCTTCAATTCTAATTTTCCTCAATTCTCAATAAATCACTCTTCACTCAACTCACAATCTAACTCGAGGACTACTCAATTACACTTATCGCTAATTCTCAATAACTCATATCTCACACAAATTTCACAATTAAATCTTTGGAATAATCATGAATTTATGTCACTATATATGCATGTGCAATTAACTCATGTCATCGATGCAGAATCACTAAACGTGCAATTCAATTATGAATGCACTCACTGCTCACTCATCCAAATTACCGATATGTCCATTACACCGGTAACGGGATGTTACAATTCTCCCTTCCTAATTAAAATTTCGTCCGAAATTTCATACTGACCGGTCGAATGATGAGGGTACCGCCTCATGTGCTCCTCGGTCTCCCAAGTTGCTTCCTCGATGAATGGTTCTTCCATAGGACTTTCACCAATGGAATCACCCTGCTCCTCAATTGCTTGACCCTCGCTTCGATAATCTGCACCAGCTCCTCAACATAACTCATATCACTCGCTATCTCAATCTCATGGGCGGGATCACATCGTCGGTCCGAGCGATATCTCCGAGCATACTCATGAAACACATCATGCAACCGGGACATCTCACTAGGCAATCTCGATCTATAGGCCAACGGTCCAATCCTCTCGATAATCTCATACGGACCGATATACCGGGACTCAACTTACCCCTACGGCCAAATCTCAACACTCCTCTCAAGGTGACACTCGGAGAAACACTCGTCGCTTACATCAGACTCCATCTCACGCCGATCTTGATCCACAAAACTCTTCTGTCTATCCCGAGCCGCCTTGATGCGACTCAATCACTCTCACTTTACCCATCAGATCTGGATCAGCTCGGGGCCCTCAAGCATCCTCACACCTCTTCATCCCAAAGAAAGAGGTGATCTGCACGGCCGCCATACAAGGCCTCATCGGTGCCATCCAATCTCGCTCTGATCGATTATTGTACGCAAACTCAATCGAGCCAAGTCTCGTCCCAAGCACCTCTAAACTCTAATACACAAGCTCTCGGATATCCTCAGCAGTCTTGATCGTCCTCTCACTCGCCCATCATGTTCGAGGATGAAACGCAGACTAAAGTTCGATCTCGTACTAAAGTCGATCGCAGGCTCCTCCAGAACCTCGAAGTAAATCTGGGATCCCTATCTGACACTATCGACACCGGAACCCCATGCAGTCGCACAATCTCTGCCACATATTTCTGGGCCAACTGATCAAGAGTATTATTCTCTCGCACTGGCAAGAAGTGAGCCGATTTGGTCAACCGGTCCACTATGACCCAGATCGCATCACACTGTCTTGGCGTCCTAGGCAACCCCATAATAAAATCCATAGTGATCTGCTCCCATTTCCACTCCGGAATGGGTAACGAATGCAATCTCCCAACTGGGGCCTGGTGCTCAGCCTTAACCTGCTGGCACGTCAAACACCGAGAGACGAACTCTGCCACTTGCCTCTTCATACCTGGCCACCAGAAATGTAACTTAAGAGTATTATACATCTTGGTGACACCAGGATGCATCACATAGGCAGCCACATGCGCCTCCTCTAGAATCTCTCGTCTCAACTCATCCACATCAGCACACATAATCTCGACCCATCCAAAGAGTCTCATCTCTCACCAAAATCAACTCGACCACTCTAACTCTATCCATCAATCTCACTAACACCGGATCCTCGACATCGAACTCTCCTGATCCGATCCTGTAACATCGGCCTCAATCTCAGCGTAGCTATCAAGGCTCCATCCCGAGCCAAATCCATCTGCACATTAAGCGCTCTCAATCAAATCAAGCGGGCAATCTCTCACTCAATCGAAATTTGACCGACATGAGATCTCCTACTCAAAGCATCTGCCACCATATTGGCCTTCCCTGGATGATACTCAATCGTGCAGTCATAATCCTTCAACAGCTCAATCCACCTCCTCTGTCTCAGATTCAACTCTCGCTGATTCAACAAATATCCCAAACTCTTATGATCCGTGAAGATCTGGAACGTCTCACCATACAGATAATGCCTCCAGATCTTCAAAGTAAACACTACTGCAGCCAACTCCAAATCATGCACTGGATAATTCACCTCATGCGACCTCAATTGTCTCGAGGCATACGCTATCACTCTCCCATGCTGCATCAATACACAACCAAGACCCTGTTGCGAAGCATCACTGAAAACCTCAAATCCTCCGGACCCTGACGGCAAAGCCAACATTGGCGCCGTAGTCAATCGATGCCTAAGCTCCTCAAAGCTCCTCTGACACTCATCTGTCCATTTGAAAACCACATCTTCCTCAGAAGTTTCGTCAAAGGGGCTGAAATCACCGAAAACCCCTCGACAAATCTCCGGTAATACCCTGCTAGTCCGAGGAAACTCCTCAACTCTGATACGTTCCTCGGAACCTCCCAACTCTGCACTACCTCAATCTTGTGAGGATCCACCCGGATACCCTCACCAGACACAATATGGCCTAGGAAAACGACCTCATCTAGCCAAAATTCACACTTAGTGAATCTGGAAAACAGCTGCCTCTCTCTCATGATCTGCAACACAATCCTCAGATGCTCTGCATGCTCCTGTCTAGACCACGAATACGCTAGGATATCATCGATGAACACAATCACAAACTGATTAAGGTAGGACTGAAATACCTTATTCATCAAGGCCATGAAGGCTGCCGGGGCATTGGTCAACCCAAACGGCATCACTAGGAACTCGAAATGCCCATACCTACTCCTGAACGCACTCTTAGGCACATCGGCCTCCGCTATCCTCAACTGATAATATCCTGACCTCAAGTCCAACTTGGTAAACACGCGAGCTCCCTGCAACTGATCAAATAGATCATCGATCCTAGGCAGTGGGTACTTATTCTTGACAGTAACCCGATTGAGCTGCCTATAATCGATACACAGCCTCAAATTCCCATCTTTCTTTTTCACAAACAACACTGGAGCTCCCCACGGCGAAACACTGGGTCTAATAAACCCTTATCCAATAACTCCTGCAACTGAGCCTTAAGCTCTCTCAGTTCCACCGGTGCCATCCTATCGGAGGTATAGATATAGGCAAAGACACAACGAGGTCTATCACAAACTCTGTCTCCCGATCCGGCGGTAAACCCGGTAACTCATCGGGGAACACATCTGAAAACTCCCTGATCACGGGAACATCCTGCAAACTCTGCTGCACTCTAGAATCCACCACATGAGCCAAATAGGCCTCACAACCCCCTCGCATCAATCTCAGAGCACTCATGAAGGAAATCATCCTAGCTGGCACTGCCTGGCTAATACCTTAAAAAACAGCTCTCTGCTGACCAGGAGAATCTAACACGACCTCCTTGGTAAAGCAATCCATCATGACTCTATGGGCGATGGCACCCATCCCTAGGATCACATCAATCTCTCTCAAAGACAACACTATAAGGTCTGCTCTCAACTCTGCCTGATCAATCACTATCTGACACCCCTTGCAGACCTCTCCCAACATTGTCGTACTACCTAGAGGTGTACTCACCTCTAGCCCACACTGTATTCTCTCTCTATCACAATGCAGTCTACATGCCACATGCGGTGCAATAAATGAATGAGTGGATCCAGGATCCATCAATGCATATGCTTCAAAACCAGAAATTAGAAGCATACCCGCAACGACATCTGGAGACTCCTGCGCCTCCTGCGGAGTCATAGCATAGACTCTGGCCTGGGACCGCTGCCCGCTGCTCTGTCCCTCAGATCTCACCAATGATCCCTCTGCTCGGCCTCAGCCTCTGCCTCAGCCTCTGCCTCGGCCTCTCCAACCAGAGCCACCTCATGGCTCTGCTGCCTCAAGTAACATCGCCGCTTCTACTGGCGCAGATGATGGGCCTCCACAGTGAAGGGGAACTCTCGGAGCTGGTGGTCCATAGAACCACACTTGAGGCATGCTCCAGTAGCCCTCTAGCACTCTCCACTGTGCCTCCTCTCGCAGAACTCACATAGTGGGATACTCTGTCCCGAACCTCTAGCACCGCTGCGACCACCACTAGACTGGGCAAATCTGCCTCTCTGCCCAAACCTGAACCGTCTACCACCTCCAGACGACCTGAAAGATCTGCTCTGTCGCTTACTGGACCCTCTACTATCACTGTCCTGACTGTCACTGGGCCTCTTGCCCCTGGGTCCCGATCCAGTCTCAGACTGCCTCTGTCTCAACAATTGCTCAATCCTCACGGCTGACGCCCTCAGCTCAATAAAACTGCTCATGTCCGATTTGGCCAACAGGGTGCGGATCTCCAAATTGAGTTCGCCCTTAAAACTCTGACACTTGTCAGCCTCAGAAGTCACTAATGAGGAAGCATACACCAACAACTGGTTGAACCGAACCTCTAGTCGGCCACAGACAACTGCCCCTATCCCAGCTCTAAGAACTCCTGCAATTTCATGTCCAGGTAAATCTTGGGTATGAAATTATCCTTAAACGCTCTCAGAAAATCCTCCCAACTCAGAGTGCAGGGTTTGGTGGTACTGCCCGGAACAGTCTTCCACCACTGATATGTAGAACCCTGAAACAAAGACACTGCATAGTCGAACCGCTCCTCAGAATCACAGCCCATCTGGTCGAGGACTCTCTCTGTCCTCTCTAGCCATCCCTCAGCCTCCGCAGGGTCGGTGCTACCATAGAAGTCAACCGCTCCCTGCTAACGCAGCAAATCATATCTCCTCTCCCGACTCACGGGAACTCTGGGAGGCATCTCATCAGAACGAGGCATAGGGGACTCTTTACTAGCTCCCACGGATCCTAGGTCAGCTGGTTGATCCACTTGATCCCCAAGAACGGATGACCTACAACAACAAAAATCTGATCACTTTATGCTTTTCTCACTGAAATCCAAGCCTAAAAGACACTATGCCCAAAAGATGTCAAACCATGCTCTGATACCACCTAATGTAGCGCCCCCTCACCGTAGGGTACACACCGGGACGCCCGTGGGTCATTCCGACGCATAACCCACAGTAAGGAAGTGCTACGATCGCAAACGATCACTAAACACTCGCATGGCATCAATAAAATAAACCACAACATGCAATTCACTAAAATTTAAGACCACAATATTTTTATCATTTCACAATATCAATCCAAAATATAGACAAGTCTATCAGTTCCCTACAACTATATACAACAATCCAAAAAGGGAAACTGATAAAAAACGTCTATACTAGGTCATCCCAAAAATATAAATGTTGCTCCAGCTGACCGACCTGTGATCCATCGCTGCACTTGATCATGAACTCTCACTGCAGGAAAACTATCACGAGAACTAGAGTCCTATAGACGCTGTCCGAAAAATGTATTGCAATGTTGGGTGAGTTTGCGAACTCAATGAGAAACCATCATCGATGGTTCACCCAACTCATGCATATACACATAATATATATCTCGTAGATATGTTTTAACACAATTTACAACACTATAAACACTTTACATAATTTACACAGTTACACTATCACATATCTCAGACATATCAATTCACACTTTGCACACATCACACGTATTCACAATTTCGCTACACTGACAAATGCATAATGTATGCAATTTCTCATTTTATGATGTCGTTGTGACTGAGCGTCAATGTTCACATTTTGGCAAGTAGGAGAGCCCTCAGGGTATGCACTACAGCCCACTCACTTTAGGAATAGGAGAGCCCTCTGGGTATACACTATTTCCTTTTTGGCCTCAGGCCCATTCACTGATATCGAGCTTAAAGCTCTGATCACTAAGCTCCAATCTGGCTGATTAATTACCACTTATGTTCATGCTTAGCATGCACTAACACTTGCACAGTCTCTAACACATTTATCTCACTTCGCTCACTTGTCACAATCAAACACTTACGCGCAATTATATACACTGATTCTCAATTCATAGCTATTCACATTTATATATCACACTTGATGCAATCACAATCACTTATCACATTTAGCTCATTCACTTCACATTTATATCACTCACTTTTACACTTAATTCACACACATTCACAGCACATTTAATCACATAAAAGCTGAGGAACCAACTAGGTTACTCACCTGTAACTTCCGAGCTATTGTCTGGAAGTACCAGCAATGTCCGTGGTCTGTCGATCCAACAGCGCCTCTATAACAATTCAAATGAATTATCATCAATACTTGCTCAATTAATTCAATTCAATGATGCACATGTCTCAATTCAAACTATATGATGCATGACCATGATTTCCAGCTCTCTAGTCCAATTTCACTAACTCTCACTTCATCAGCACAATTCACTATTCACTAGGTCCATCTCATTCTCTATTTCATAATTCTCCAATTCATACTCAAATTGGTCACAATCGACAATTCACGATCTCTCTAGATATCATTCAACTCTCAATAATACTGCACTTGAAGACTTCTTTTGCTAGTTCACAATGAAACAAGAATGCTCTCAATAGGAGGTCTACACTAAAAGATATGCTCAAAAGACTCAACTAATTCACTTGACATTTCACTCCTCGTCATGACGTTTGACCACTCGTCATGACGTCACAGGTTGCTCGTCATGGCGCCTTCCTACGGTTCGTCATGACGACAAGACCACGCTTCGTCATGACGTCAAATTGAGCTCGTCGCGACATCCCAAGCAATTCCACGCTCACGCTCGTCGCGACGTCAAATTGACATTTAATTTATTAAATCATGACGCATCTGATCGGTTCGTCTTCTCCGATTCTCATTTCCGCCATTAATACTCTTAACTCAACATTAAAACACTCTAACTACCCAGATTCCTCACATTTATGCTCATTAATGCAACAATCACAATAAATATCAACCTTAAACACATTAAAACTTACCAAATCACCGAATCGGATGAAACCCTAAAACCACCAAAATCCACAGCTCTTCCTCTCTTCTTCCTCAACCACGATGATTCTCCACCAACAAGCTAAACATCAGCCTCTCCAACGATCCAGCAAATCTCTAGTCACAAGGAAGAGAAACTAACGAAATCTCCAAGAGGAAGGAACAAAATAAATCGACGGACAGCGAAGGAGGAAGAAGAAAATGAAGGGAAGATGTTTTATCCCTCATTCAAACCTAACACATATATATATATAGGGTTTAATTTAAACCTATAAATCACAATCCTCAAATTCATTCAATCTCATTCTCTAAATTCCACTGGCTCATCACAAAAATTCTTAAACGCTTAACTCTAAATTTTCAAGCTGATTGTCACTCACTTTCGGAACCGGAATCTAAAATCAGTCTCTAATTCAATTCCATGGTCCGAGCTCATATTTCTAAAAATTCCAGAAAAATGCTCATAAATCCACAAAAATATAAAACACTCGATTCTATGCTCAAATCTCAATTTTCAACTCCCAAAATTCAATTCACACACTAACTCAGCTAGACAACTCAATTTCTCTCAAATTCTCAATCAAGTCACAAACCACTGATTTAACTCTTCAATTCTAATTATTCCTCAATTCTCAATAAATCACTCTTCACTCAACTCACAATCTAACTCAAGGGACTACTCAATTACACTTATCGCTTAATTCTTAATAACTCATATCTCACACAAATTTCACAATTAAATGCTGGAATAATCATGAATGCATGTCACTATATATGCATGTGCAATTAACTCATGTCACTGATGCAGAATCACTAAACGTGCAATTCAATTATGAATGCACTCGCTGCTCACTCATCCAAATTACCGATATGCCCATCACACCGGTAACGGGATGTTACAATCTTAAACTTCAAGTTTAATTCATCAACTTCAAAATCTCTAGCTCCATTGATTCATCAAATCATGGATTTCAATCATTTTTCATCAAAGTTATCATAAACTAATAAGCTACATGAACAACCAAAATGGACCTTAGTTGTTATCTTTCAAATGTCATAACTTCTTGCTCCAAATTCTAAAAAGTACATATTATACCCCAATGGAAATATAACAAGATGCTCTACAACATTAATGAAGGATGAAAATGTTAACTTCATCATTAAGCAAGGTAAAAAGCCACTCAAAGGCACTGCCCATAAAAGGTCCAATGAAACAGTAACATAGCTAATTGAACAGTAACTGAATGTGTTCCTAACCTCATAACTTCTTAACCCCAAGTCCAAATGAGACACATTATATGTCATTGGAAAGATATGAACTTCTACTCCAATCTTCATGAAGACTCCTTGATCCAATTCAAACCTTAAAAGGACCTAAAACTAAAGAGAAGTTCTGGTCAAATTTTACAACAATTTTGACAGCACCTCCCCTAAAACTTTAACTAACCAATCTTCATTCCTAGTACCTCCACCTACACAAAACTTAACATCCAACCTCATATATCATAACTCAATCACAAGAGTATCTCCATACTCAATTCAAGGCAACAATCCACACTCCTAAACATCTATTCCATTCCAAATGCAAAACATGCAAACTCAATCCTTCTTTTTGTCAAGTATAGTTATACAATGATGCATGTGTATGAAACATGTGTAAATTACATCAAATACAATTAAAAGTCAACAAGCTTGCATTTACATGAAGTTCAAAGCTATTAAAAAGCTTTAGAGGGCATTTTAGCCCAATTACATCATAGTTTCAAGGAACAAAATACAAAATACATCCTTAGTCCCAAAATGCTATCTAAAGCCTTGGTTTCTAAAACATGATTTCAAAAACAAAACTTGCATCGGAGTAATGCCTCATTCCCGATACGGTGTCTCGGTTTCTCGCTCATGACCTGTGGAGGGGAAAATGGGGGGTGAGCTCGACGGCTCCGTGGGTAAAAACTTAATAACTAAGAATAAACATGCCAAAATCCTTTATTAATTTATTCTCAAACAATTGAACTAAAGCATCTTTATTATATAGCAATTCTTCATTAATCTCAAATGATCAAAGGCAATTACAAAACAATATATCCCACATGAACAACTTAAAAAGCACATAATATAGTCACACATAAATTGGTTTTCGGGTGGGTCCAACAGGATGTACTACACACTTCCGTAAAACGGTCATGTGTAGCCGTGAAACACGTGAGGAAGTCCGTGAGGAACTCCATGGCCACTTGCGGGCAGGCGGGAGAAGCCTATATAGGTGCACCTATCACATAAAGGACCACCCTAAACCCATAGAAACATGCATATCACATCATTCATGCATTTTATACACATTAGTCCTCAATGAACCTTGCAACATCCATTTTCACATAATTGCCATTCAAATCTATTTTTCACTTGTTCAACAATCATATACACATTTTCATATCTCATATATATATTCAAACCATTTCAAGAAAATACAAGCAATATGGATACATCATTTCAAAGCATTCAATAGTATTTAATAGCATTTATTATAGAACTTTAACAAGTTCATTAACTCAATCATTAAGAAATTACCCACCTTAATCCTTTAACCTTGAATTTGATCACTTGATCTTGCTTCTTGTTCTACTAACCTCTCTTCACCTTCATCAAGCAAGTAATAACCCAATTACCAAGAGATATCCCAAAATTAAACAAACCTAGGATAGAAAAACATGGAATTAAACCTATCTAACTTAACCCAAACCTTACCCAAGCTTTAAACATCAAAATCTACTCATAAATCCAAAGAAATCTACATTTTTCTTACCTTGAAAGGAGACCCACGAAAATTCCTATCTCCCTTGGCTTTGTTGAAAACTCTTAAACCTTTCTTTCTCTACTCCTTCTTAAACACTTTCCCACTCTTCTCTAAGTAAGGAAAACTCAAGACCTAAACCCCTTCTTCTTCTTCTTCTTCTTCTTCTTCTTCTTTTTCTTCTTCTATACGACTCTCACTCTCTCCTATTCTAGAATTTTCGTGAATCATCTCCCTAAAGCCTTAACTCATGCCTTTTAAATAAAACCTAAGCTTCATCCACCAAAACTACATAGTTTTGGTCCCTTCATTAAAACATTTGCTCCTCTTCCCTACATGAACGAAACCACCATGTATTCCTCTTATTTTTTTCCTCTTCTTTGATTTAAATGAAACTTAAATGGACCCATATAACCTTCCTTCCTTGCCTTAGTCTTAAATACCAATAATGAAATACCTAAATTGCCCCTAAACCATTTTGTTCTTTTAAACTTCTAACAACAGTTCAATTCTAATTTAAATCAATCCCTCATTTAACTTTCATCCCTCTAAACAATATAAACCTCAATTTATGCCAACTAAAAGGAAAATTCAAATTTAACCACAAAATACATTAAACATGTTTAATGCGATTCGGGGCCCAACAGAGAGACCCCCTTTAATGGTTTTATTTATTTTTCGAGTCGTTCTCCCTCTGGATTTACTACTTGTCTGCATCATAGTGGCCTTTGATTCTACTTGATATTTATGGCCAGTGGGTATTTTGATGTATCAGAAGAGTTGTTATCCTCCTTTTGACTAGTAGATGCATCATCTGAATTTTATGATACTCACATTCTCTTCATCAAATGGACTAATAGTGGAATGTTTGTTTATCACTCGATTCATCTTCTTTGCTATTTGCAGAATAATTAGCATTCATATCATTTAATGTGAGGTTCTTCTTTCCTTCTATCTCACCTCCTCTGACCATCCTGCTTTAAAAACCCAACTAGTTGCTCTCCATTGTTTGGCATTAGCAGTGGGTCTCCAAGTGTAGGACAGGGATATTTCAGATTGCTCATATTCACCCACTTCATTTAACTTGCAAATAGGAAGTTTTTCAGGCAGCTCATCCTGACGTTTTATCTCTATGCAAATCTTGGCATAACAAAGTCTCTCTATTTGGGCTGTTTGAGAATCCTTACATATAGGTTTCCCTAGAGAGCTGGCTATGTAGTTTAGTCCTTCGATTGTCCATAGTTCAAGGGGAATATTATAGAACTAAACCCAGATAGGTAGTACCTCTATACGCTTCTTGTTACAATCTATCCCTGGTTTCCATTTCTATAAAAACTTCGGTTGAAACATTTTTTCTATTTCAAATTCTTGAAACCTAATAAGTATTTTTATTTTAATTTATCCTAAAACATCACTATAAGTAATTTCCCTACTTACAAACCCCATGACAATAACTTTAAATATTTTTTTTTTGTTTCAAAAATCCCTCTAACTATACTAATTTTCCATTTCAAGCCCCGTGATACAACTTTTCTCTTCTTTAGTATTTTAACCTTAAGTAAATAAAAAATATAAAATAGAACATGTAGCACTTACTTATTTTACAATTAATCTTCAAAGTTATATTTTTTGGTTAGAATCTTGTTTATTTTTTTTTATATCTTCCAGGACATAATGAAAATTTCAATTTTTAATCTCTTTTATATTAAAAAGGTCCAAAAACTTCCACTGGAATGACAATAGAAACCAACTTATTGAGTTGGCATCAACAAAATGTAAACTGCCTAAGTGATCATTCTCTAGTAATACTTCTTTGATACATCCATACTTGGCTTTCTCACCATATTGTTTCCCTTTTCCTTTAATTAATAGTGTGGGCCCCAATATAACAATAGCTTTTGAACCTTATGCATGCAATTTCAGTGTAATCAAGGATAATTGCCCTTCGACCTATGGTTAAGAGAAGGGCAATGAACTGATTGAAATCAAGGGCTATTCACTTAATAAGATAATAAAATAGTTTGATACTAGTAAAGATGATCAATACATACACTTCTCCAATTACAGCAGCTCCGCAGAGGCTCCCTTCTTGTAACATCCTGTTACCCACGTTAAGGCTAAAGTAGTAAATGTGAGAGATTACTGATAAATTAGGAAACACATCTCATGCTTATGCATACATAGGATGCACATGCACATGAACATTGAATCTTTTCAGATAAAGATAATTGTACATGCATTCATTGACATTCTGGGTGTAATTGTTAATAAATGTGATTGTTATTAAGAATTGTGGTTCGTTTGTATCGAAAATTGATTTGGGGAGTGTATAAATTGATTTAGAATTTTGAAATTTTTTGGAGAAATTTCTAGAAATTGTTGAGTATTTTAGCTAGGAAAAATGCCAAGTGACTAGATAAATGATAAAGGGAAGTAGAATTTACTGTCAAATGATAATGGAAATTTTTATAAATAACTTTAGGAATTTTAACAAATTTCATTGAAAATTAGGGAGACAATTGGAGTAAAAATTGGAGATAAATAGACTAGTTTTAATATGGGTCCACATGGGACCATAGGAAGGTGACAAGTAGCAGTGACAAGTGTCACTACCACTCACCACTCATCCCACTCACGACACTTTTCATTTGAAAGACCCACTAAATTGTTTTGTCTTCAATTTATCTCTTGCTTTCTTCATATTTTCGTGGCTCCTTCTTCTTCTCTCCTTCTCCTTCACGATTGTTGACTCACCCACATTGAACCTTGCTCCATCTTTCAACTGCTACTTCCATCTTGTTGTTTCTTCAATTGGCCATAAGAAAAACCTACCTTTATCCCCTTTAGACGGTGAAGAATGTGGGATGCTTGGGAGCTGGGTAGAGAGAGATTATGAAGATTTGGGAGCTAAATCAAGTAAATATCTTGTCAAATATCATGGGTTTTGGTTAAATGAAGCAATTGTGATGATATTTAGAGGTTAATGTCTTGAAATGGTATTTTTGGTATATGGGTGTTGTGAATGGTGAGCGTGCGTAAATTTCTTGCTTATATATGCTTGATGACTAATGATTTATAGGGATGTTTTGAGGTTAAATGATCATCAAAGTGGGTTTTAAATGAGTGTAGAAAATTGGTTATGAATGGGTAAGTTTATATGCTTTGTTTTTGGTTAATGATCAATTATAGATTATGATATGTTTGTGAGTGATTTATTGAGTTGAATTGGGTAGATAATGATGAGGAAATGAAATGGAAGAGATAATCTAGGTATAAGATGAGTTAGTTGTAAATGTTGAAAGTTTGAAAATCTGGAAATTGTTAGCAGAAAAATTTTCGCTGATATGCTTTTGTGTTTTAACCATTACTTATTCTGTAGTTATACAAATGAGCTGATTCTTAATTTGGATTAAATTAGAGACACATGGCTACCTTTTTTGTGAAGGCATCAAATTTAAATTCTGGTTTTAAAAGTCTCAAATTTTGATATGAAAATGAGAACTGGGTATAGCAAAATCTTGGATGAATGTATATGTTTGTGTTCTATTTGGGTGTTTATGAACAAATAGGGAATATGAATTGGGTATGGATGATGTTGAGTTAAGCTTGAAGTATACATGAAGTAGTCATCAACTTGAAATGAGGAATTTTAAATATGAAGTGCTCGATACTTAGGAATAAGATATGTTATGGAAAGAGGATAGAAATTTTGAATGATAAGGTATAGTTGAATATAATGATGGAAATGAGTTGAGAGTTGAGGGTTTAATGAAATCTAATTGGTGTTTTAGTTGATATGAAGTGGTTTTGTGCTAGAAGAGGTGAATTTGAGAAGATTATGGGTGTATATGAGGTTAGAATGAGTGTAGGAACCATTGGAGAGGTTTTGGAGGGAGTTTTGTGTAACATATGTCCATTAAACGGACCTTCTCGGGTGTAAAAACACCCCCAAGCCAGTCTATGTCTATTAAACGGACATGGATGTCCATTAAATGGACTTTCTCGGGTGAAAAAGCACCCTTAAGCCCGACAATGTCTTTTAAATGGACATGAATGTCCATTAAACAGACATTTTTGGGATAGCTATAGTAATGGCGATTTTGACCCTTTTAAAGGCAAAATATCACTTTGAGGTCTCACAAAAGTTGTAGATCTCGAAGTATTCTTTCAAAACCGTCTAAAAATGACAGCAATCCGACATCTTTTGTGAAAGTTATGGCAATCGCGCCAATATAGGTTCATGAGGAGTGAGGACATAAATATGGTTAGTTATTTTGGCTATAAATTCAACATCCGACCTCCAAATGAGGTGATTCTTGTACCAAAAGCTTTCTAACACATTTTTCTACCTCTCCATAAAAATTTGTAGCATTCTGATTTGAATTGAAAAAGATTGATTAAATGAAAGTGTGGGAATCTTTTGGAATAGTGTAAATGGGATTATTTTTACTGAGCATGCTTCAGTGTTTTGATTGTATCTAGATCTGTAGGATTCCAATTGAGATGATTTTTGATTTGGAGTAAATTAGAGAAATAGGGCTACAAATACCATGAAAAAGTCAAATTATTATTGAGTCTCTAAGATATTGAATTTATGGATGGAAGTTGTACATAGTACATTGTTTTTGAATATGGACAACCCAATAATGTTTGAGGTATATCTTCCAAATTACTAAACCAAATTGACTGACTTTGGTATCAATGGAAACGAAACACTTTTCTAGAAGAGTGTAGGACCAAATTAGATCATTTTCACTTTTCAAATTGAATGTGAATAATAGACCCGAAGGTCTGGAATTTTGGAGAATTTATAAGAAGAAATGAGAGTTTTGATAATGTGTGATCATGTAATGTTGGAATAACCTTAATGAGTGAATTGTTGGTATTAAGGTACTAAAGACATGTGTTTAATGGAGATGAAGTGGTCCATATAGTTAAAGTTGTGATTCAAAAAGAGAAGTAAAGTGTATTTAGTGAAAATGACGAGAAATTGAGTTATAAAATAGGGAATTGGATAAGATGTGAAATTTGAAAATATACCCGGGATTGTCATTGAGCATACATTGTATATAGTCCATATACATAATTGTGCATAAATAAATGCTATAATTGTACAAAGTTATTAATGTGTGTGTGCAATATGTGTATTGCATAATTATGATGTGCAGGTTAAATGTTCGCATTCAGACATTTCCAAATCTTGGAAGCAATTGCTAATCTGGAGCATACTGTGAGTAGACCGAGATGGTCTCATCTCATTATTTGTTCTGTTTGAATTCTGTATTGACTGAATACTGAATGCTCATATGAATGTAAATGATTGTGTTGGTTTCTGGACAGGAGGTCCGATGATTGTGATGTTGATTTGGATTGAAGTGTTACTTGAATGTGAATTGGATGAACTATGTGTACTTAATATGATTGCTAAATGTGTTATGAATGTGCATTTGCAAATGAATGAAAGTGTGAATTCCCAACTCTAATGTTGAATGTCGTACTAAGGTCCGATGATATGAGAAAGTGAGTGAATGAGATATGCAAATGTGAGTGATGCATTCCATTGCATGAATGCATGAAATATAATGGCTGTTATGACCAGAATAGCCAATGATTATAACTTAAAGCTCAACGAGTGAAAATGAGCCTCGAGCTCAAAAGTGATTCAAAGCCTCAGGCTCAACGTTTAATAAGCCCTATATCCCCCAACTGGATAAGGGACAATTATTAATGGGCCCTATATGGGACAATTTAGGCACTCGGTCACAACAAAGTAACAAATGGAAAGTGAGTCTCATGTGCATTACATATGCATAATGTGAATAATTAAGTGTATTGAATGTGAAATAATGTAAATAAAATGAGATGTGTGAATTATGTGTTATGTTACTGGGTGAGCCATCGATGATGGTCACTCATTGAGTTCACAAAACTCACCTAAAGTTTGCAATTATTTTTTAGGATCAGAAGAATACCCCGTTAGGCCAACGAGAGTATACCTATTGCATGTGAGTGAAAGAAGAGGTCGGGATCAATTAGCGTATGCATTAGTGTTCTTCCTATTGTATAAATTTGTATTCCACCATTTCAAAAAAATATTGTATTCCGAAATTTTGTTCATTGTGTATACAAAGGCTTTTATGGTGGAATGTAAAGACTTTATGACTAAAGTGTTATGTCTTTGCGAAAGGGGCCCAATTGGCTATTGAAAATTTTATTGATTGTATAGTGTTGATTAAAAATGTTTATGAATAAAAGTGGGTCCGATCTGAATATCGATTTCTGCAAAATTTGTTGTTGATTAAAAAAAATTACACCGACTTTTGAATGAGTGAGCGCTCTAGCATGCCACCTTTGGAAGGCACGAACTCGGATATCACCCAAGATGTTGATCACGTGTCTTGCGGGAGTGGGGTGCTACATTTATGTGGTATCAAAGCCCAGAAGTACTATCTTATACGGGCATTTTCTGAAATATGTGTCAAGTTGTATGCATTTTTGTCATGTCATAGTAGACAGTGGCAACTGATCCCTAGTCTGAGTCGCATGAGTATGAGTCACACGCATGAGCATATGTTAAGTGTTCAAGTTGATATGAATAGTGAGAAAAGTGATGATATGTCATAATGTGAGAACATGGAGGTTGTGGATATGTATAAATGAGAAATTGTACATGATTAGATATGTCAGACAAAGATTTAACATAATTGTATTGGTGAATGTATTATGGAATATGATGTTAATATTGTACTGTGAGGATATATCCTCGAATGTAAACTTAATATGAATGCATTTTTGTAGATTGTTTGAGGAAAATAAGAATATAAGTGGAAATAATGAGACTAAAGTGTACAAGCCAGGTTAAAGGAAATAAAATTTTCTATGACCTTGAAAGGTTAGACTTGGATTTGAAATGAATGTCGGATAAATGTGATAAAAGTTATGATTTAGTGTAATAATATGTCTGTGATATTGAGATCAAAATTTCTTGATGATTCTGCATCAGTAATTCAAGATTGATTGAGGATTTATATATGGGAAAAGAAATAGACATAATTGCCTTTATGAGAGATAAATGATGTGTAGAAAGGAGAAAGTTAGAAATGCATATAAGAGAGGATTTTATGTACTCACGAGATTAAGAAAAGATGAGGAATCAAATGGGAAGAGTGAATGCACCCCATATGGTAGTTGAATTATTATGAAACGATGTAATAATAAAAGAGGTAAATTATGGAAAATTGAGGTAAAGTTGATGCTAGCATATATCAATACAAGGAAACCCTAATCGTGACAAGGAATAAAGGGAGAAATATTGTTTAGGAACAATTGAAATGAAGTATCATTAGTGTAATACATATATATAAATTGGAGAATTGTCGGAAATAAATCTCGGATAGAATGGGATGATTTTGTGGATACACACCTAAGTATGTGCGATAATAACCATGTCTACTATATCATTGAGTTTTAATGCACAAAACATTATGACCATGTAAGAATGGTAGAAATTTATCTTCGTGAGGGACTAAGAATGGCTGTTAAGCAATGATAAAAACAGTTGATTGATAAGGATCACATGAATAGTATTGATGACAGTAGAAAGAAATCTTCTTTCAAAGAAGAATTTCCTTAAGTTAAGGTTAAGTTGATCAAACAATTCAATTTAAAAGTGATCAATGAGGAAACAAATCAGAAATGAATATGAAATGAATCAAAAGTGAATATTGGAGTCTTATTCCTAACGGAGACACAAGTATAAGATGTAGAACATGGTACCAAGAGTGTATACATTTGGTTTGATGTAAAGTGTCCAATTACGCGAGTAGATTCATGAATTGAGGAGATACAAATTGGATATGATGCAGGTGTTACCAACATAGGAAGTAAAGATTTTAAATAGATTGTAATGTGTGGAGAAATTAGTACGAATGAATAGACATTTGAATAAGTCAATGAGAAATTAGTAAAAATAGAATGAATTTAGGAAATCATTCAAGAAGAAGAAGTCAATTGGGAAAATCAAAAATAACATGGAACAATAATACCTCATTGAGGAATTAGATATTTAACGAACAAATCATGGACACAAGGAAATTTGGGTTATATCTGTTAGAATCAACCATGCCCCCAATAATATTATGGTAATGAAGATTAAAGTCATCCAAGAAAAAAATTGTATCGCTTAATGACTATGATCATAGAGGATATTTGGAGCGTATTCAAAAAGTGAAGAGAATATTGTAAAACTAGAGGATAAATCTTATATATATCATGAAGGTAGAAACAATTATATGCCAAGTTTAATGAGAGTGAATCTTAGCTTGATCAAATAAAATATGGGTTGTATAATATCTGAACATGGCATATTGGGAAACCCAAAGAAAGTAAAGGTATGATAAAATGGGAAACTATAAGGAATATATGATAGATTTAGAGTTCTTCAGAACTAGCTGTATGTTGAATACTACCAGAGATTGTTAATGGATTTTTACTGATCTTATCTTGTGATAAAAATGCTTGAAAAAAATGTGTAAACCGTATCAATGAAGAATGTAAAGAGAATTTTGAGGAAACTATAACCACAATGTCAATTATGCCATTTGGATTTAGAGATCATGCAGTATATAATGAAGTTTCACATTGCAGATTAAGATACAATCTATTGTAATAGTATAAAGTGATTTTGTATGCATAGAGACAATTAAAGTTTTATGAGTTGATTTTGATACATGGTATAGAATTGCTATAATAGTAATTGCTTTGAGAGCTTGGAGACATTTGATGTGCATTGACATTTCGGGAATGTACAGATCATTTAATTTTGAAAGGAATGTACAAATGAGTACTATACTAGTAAAGGTAGCGTGTAATCTGATGCATTGAACAAATGATTCTATAATGGAATAGTACCGATTTAGGTATTGAGGTTGCCAAACCTAGTATAATAATAGGGCAAAGAATGTAGAGTTGCATTTGGGGAAAAATGAAGTATTATTTGCTACATTGGAATTTAAAATTAGTTTGTATGGAAAGATTAGCAAAGCCCAAATTGAGGATCCCAAAATTGTGAATCTTAGTGAGGAATTGAAAATGAATATGAATTTTGAGTTCGAATAGGAAAAATGTTACTTTGTGATTGAAACAAAAAGGATGTGTACCTGATAAAGATGATTGAGTAAAGATGTGGTTAGGGAGAGCATGAGTAACAACCTAAGCTATACATCCAAACAGGAATGTGCCAAAACCACATTAGTGGCTAAGAATGTAGAACCAAGTGACTAGATGTTTGAATTGCCAACAGTTTTAAAAGTTGAGAATATGTTTAAAGCTTACATTCTGGAGTTCATAAGAATGTGAGATTGATGTATAGTTAAAATTATCTACGGGCATAACAATTGTTATCATAGTGACATTATTAGAATACTATATGAGGCATTATACAACAAAATGAGTCGTTCGCCCCTACATTGAAATGAAGAGGGCCTAAAAATGGTTGAAGGCCAAAAATTGATTCGGGATACTATTGATGAGTAGAATGAATCTGTAGTAAGAGTTATCTAAGAAAGATAAATGATTTAGGTGGATCAACATCGGACATATGGGATACAGTGAGATAGATATAAGAGTTAATTGTATTTGCACTAAAGAGCTGTGAAATATCAAACGATAGATAAAATACTTCGAAGGGTATCACCTTGCCAAGGTGTACTTAGATAGAGATAAAGGCGTAAACAGGTTAAGAAAAAGGGAAATTAAATTTAACATAAATTGGTCCACATGAAGTTATTGAGAGCATAAGAACAATAACTTATGAGTGGTATTACTAATAAAGATGCCTCAGAATTATAATGTGTGATAGGTGAGTATGTCAAGAAATATTGATATGATTTGACAGAGATGTACTGATAGCTTACGAAGTGAAGAATTGTGAGTAATCTGAAATATATTGACGAAATAGTTAAGATAGTGTGATATATAAACAAGTGATAGAGAGACCTATTGAGTCTATCAACTGTGGTTATTTGGAAGAAAGTATTCTAGTAGTGAAGTTAAATGGGAAAGGGAGGATCATATTAGGAAATAATTCCCCTGCCTTATTGATCAATCCGATATAAATTTTAAGGACGAAATTTCTTTTAACGAGGGGAGAGTTGCAACATCTCGTTACCCATGTTAAGGCTAAAGTAGTAAATGTGAGAGATTACTGATAAATTAGGAAACACATCTCATGCTCATGCATACATAAGATGTACATGCACATGAATATTGAACCTTTTCAGATAAAGATAATTGTACATACATTCATTGACATTCCAGGTATAATTGTTAATAAATATGATTGTTATTGAGAATTGTGATTTGTTTGTATCGAAAAATTGATTTGGGGAGTGTATAAATTGATTTAGAATTTTGGGAATTTTTGGAGAAATTTCTTGAAATTGTTGAGTATTTTAGCTAGGAAAAATGCCAAGTGACTAGATAAATGATAAATGGTAGTAGAATTTACTGTCAAATAGTAATGGAAATTTTTATAAATGACTTTAGGAATTTTAACAAGTGTCATTGAAAATTGGGAGACAATTTGAGACAAATAGACTAGTTTTAATATGGGTCTACATGGGACCATAGGAAGCTAGGTGACAAGTGGCAGTGACAAGTGTCACTGCCACTCACCACTCATCCCACTCACGACACTCTTCATTTGAAAGACCCACTAAATTGTTTTGTTTTCAATTTATCTCTTACTTTCTTCATATTTTGTTGGCTCCTTCTTCTTCTCTCCTTCTCCTCCACGATTTTTGACTCACCCACATTAAACCTTGCTCCATCTTTCAACTGCTACTTCCATCTTGTTGTTTCTTCAATTTGCCATAAGAAAAACCTACCTTTACCTCCTTTGGAAGGTGAAGAATGTGGGATGCTTGGGTGTTGGACCCCAAACTTTTCTTGGAAGTTAGAACTATTAAATGAGAAGTTGTTAGTGATTAGTGATGAGTAAAGAAAAAGGAGAATTCTTGAATTTGAAATGATATACAAGATTAAGGTAGTGAATGTAGTAAGTTGATGATGAGTGGGTATATGTTTGTGTGTTTTGTTATTGATGTTCATGATCAATCATGGACTATAAGATTTATGGATGATATTGAGCTTAAATGAAAGTTGAGAAGAAAAATAAAGAATGTAAAATGTAGAATATGAAGAGTGAATAATTGATATTTGATTTTTGATGATTATGAGATTTTTGAGTAAAATTTTATGTTTAAGGGTACTATGAAATTTATGATGAATAAGTTGATTGAAATGGAGATTGCGAATTGTTAATTGTTTTTTAATGGCATGTTAGAGCTTGGAAATGTATATGGAATGAGTTGCTGGAAATGAGGCTAAAAAATAACCAAAAAGGTACTTGGTAGTGAATGAAGATGGAGGGATATTATGTTTAGCAAACCTTCTTAGGTGTAGGGATGATGGGCAGAAATTCAATGAAAACACGGTATCGATCTAGAGAGAATTAGCCAAAGTTGTCTTAATAAAAGTTGTAGCTTATCTTTCCAGATTTCTAACGCTATAAAGTATGACATTTTTTGATATCGGAGCTGGAAGTTATGATTATTTGAAGTTTGAGATGCTGTTTGGGATGACAATTTTGGACAGCCATATTGAGGTGGAATTTACCCCTATAAAGGTAGAATTTGCTTCTTATTTCTTCATAAAAGTTGTATAGCTTTCTTTTATCTTTTAATTGATATCAAATTTGCAAATTTTGGAGTTCCAGGTCAAAAGTTATGATCCTTATAAGTGGAGACGTTCTGGGCAGAAAAGCTGACGATAGAAAGTGAAAGGAAGAAAAGCAGACGATAGAAAGTGAAAGGAAGAAAAGCAGACAATAGAAAGTGAAAGGAAGAAAATTAGATGATAGAAAGTGAAAGGAAGAAAAGAAGACGATAGAAAGTGAAAGGAAGAAAAGAAGACGATAGAAAGTGAAAGGAAGAAAAGCAGACGATGGAAAGTAGACGGAAGAAAAGTGAACGATGAAAAAGTGAGACGATACTAAAGTTAGATGATATAATTGGCCTTTGAAGTCTCATGAAAGTTATATATCTAGAAGTATTCTTTCTAATGGTCTAAAAATGAAGTCAATCTGACATCTATAGCTAAAGTTATGGCATTCGTACTAAGACATATACATTTCAAGTGAGGGCATAAATGTGTTGGAGTCTTTTCTCCATAACTTCTTCTCTAGACCTCCAAATGACCTAATTCTTAAACCATGGGATTCTTAAGACTTTTTTATACATCTCAACCAATAATTGAAGCTATCTGAAATTTATGGAGAGAGATTTAGTGAAAAGAGTGAGACAGGTACAGTGAGTGTGTTCTTCAATCACATGAACTAGTGTTGTCTCACTGAACATGCTTCAGTATTTTAGTGATATCTTGATCTGTAGAGATCCAATTGAGTTGATTATTGCTTAAAAATAAACTAGAGACATGGAGCTACAAATTATGTGAAGGAAACGAATTTCAATTCAATCCCTAAGATTTTCAATTTCTGAATTGAAGTTGGGTATAGTTTTCAGTCTCGGATTAGTAAGAGCTGAAAGTGTTTTGGCCATAACTTTTTCTCTAGTCATCTAAATGATATGAATCTTGATTTGGATTAAAATATAGAGATAAGGCTACAAATTGTATATGAAATTGAGTTTTGATTTAGTCTCTAAGAGTGTAAATTTTTGGATGGAAGTCAAGCACAGGATAATGTTTTGGAATAAGAACAGTTCAAAAAGGTTTGGGCTATTTTGGACATTATTCACTCATGAATGGCATAATTGTAATAATAAGGGTTTTGGCTTTTAAAAGAAGGAAGCAAGAATGAAAATAGGAAGAAAATAACAAGAAAAGAGAGAAGAGAGTGAGAGGTTCGATGGAGAGAAAAAAGAAAGAAAAAAAGAAGCTAGGTCTTGATTTTTTCTTAGTTTTCAAGATGGATTTTGAGTTGATTCAAGAAGGAAAAAGGTGAAAGAAGATTAGAGTTTCCATATGAGCTAAGAAACTCCTCATTTGGTGAAGGATGAAGGTAAGGGCATGTTTGATTTGTTGGATTTATGAAAAGGTTTTGGTTTAGATAGCTTAAGAAAAGAATGGGTTTAAGTTTTTTTAGATCAATTTTGTGATTATGTGTTGTGTGTAAGTGATCTAGAAGGGGGGTTGAATACATCTTAAAATTCTTTGAAAATTTCTACAAGAAAATCAGAAGTTAAAACACACAAAAACAATTTAGATAAACTTAATTGAAAAGTGTAGGGAAGAAGATCAAACACTTGTTTTTATAGAGGTTCGGTCTTTAAGACCTCGTCCTCTACCTAAGCTCCCACTGGGATTTTGCCAACCACTTTATTGCACACTTTATAGTTGAGTGTGAACTTTTTACAATCCCACTTGAATTCCGGCTCAAGCAACCTTTACACTCGATTTGTCTTCCGGCACAAATCCTACCTCACGTGACCTTTTCACTCGTCACTCAAATTGTAACAAAATAATACAAAGATTGAAGAAAAAATGCTCAATACAATTTGTAGCAAAATAAGAGCAATAGTGAGCAATTTGAAGCAATATAAGAGTATTTAGACTTGTAGAACTTGTGTAAACTCTTCTTCCATCATCCTCTATTTATACTTGAAGAAATATAGCTGTTGGAGCTCTTCTAGCCGTTGCTTAATTGGATATAGCCGTTCCTTGATAATCTCCATTCCATTTTTAGCAAATTGGACCGTTGGAGCTGAATCTGTGCATCCATAAGTCGACTTGTCGAATGAACAAGTCGATTTGTTTCAACCATTTACGTAAAAATTGTAACTTCGCTCTCCAATAAGTCGACTTGTGCTGTATAAGTCGACTTGTTGTCTTCGATAAGTCGACTTGTGTGCTATAAGGCGACTTGTCTTAATACATCTTCATATATAAGTCGACTTGTACTGCTCTAGTTAACTTGTTATATTCAGACCTTGATGTAAGTCGACTTGTATTACCAAATCCTTTATAATCCTTAAGCTTTATGTCATTTTTACTTAGAAGATAACTCCCAACTTGATTCCTCATTTATTAGACACTTGCTCATCTTGATTTGCTCAATCCTTTCATTGAATAATACCTGAAATAATTTCTTAACTATTTCTAGATATTTTATTATTATCAAAACATAAAGAGATTTAATTTGTCAACCACCATTGGTCCAACAATCTCCCCCTTTTTGATAATGACAAAATATTTAGAAATTGACAAGAAAATTGAAAGACATAAAATTTGATCAAGGTTTCCCTTGTCTTGATTGGTTAGGTTAACTCCCCCTTAATTCATAAATCAATGATTAGAATAGAATTCAATAAAATTGCAAATCAATGAAATGTTCACTCCCCCTTAATCAAATAGCAATTTCAATCTTACTCCCCCTTTTTGTCATAATCAAAAATCAATAGAGAAAATAGACTCAAATTTAACCAAAGGAATTTAAATCACACATGCCTAAACTCAATTTAATGTTCACAAACACATCTTCCTTAAGAGGTTTAGTAAAAATGTCAGCCAATTGATCACTAGTTGATACATGCTTCAAGCAAATGTCACCTTTTAAACAATGATCACGGATAAAATGATGTCTAATTTCTATATGCTTTGTTCTACTATGCAATATAGGATTTTTACTCAAACAAATAGCACTGGTATTATCACAATAGATAGGAATGTTTTTAACTACAATACCATAATCAAGCAATTGATGTTTAATCCAAAGAACTTGGGAACAAGCACTCCCAGCTGCTACATATTCGGATTCAGCAGTGGAAATGGCTACACTAACTTGCTTTTTACTAGCCCAAGATATCAAAGATGATCATAAGAAATGACATAATCCACTAGTGCTTTTCCTAACAATTCTACAGCCACCATGATCAGCATCACGATAAGCATACAAATTAAATGAATCACAACTAGGATACCATAAACCATGATTAATAGTTCTACTCAAATATCTAAAAATTCTTTTACAAGAACTCAAATGAGAAATCTTAGGACAAGATTGAAATCTAGCACAAAGACATGTGGCAAACATTATATCAGGTCTAGAAGCAGTTAAATACAAAAGAGAGCTGATCATACCTCTATAGAGTTTTTGATCAACGTCTTCTTCATTTTCATGTTTTTCCAAGACCAGATTTGTTGCCATTGGTGTTGCTGCCACTTTGCATCCATCCATTTTAAACTTCTTAAGAAGTTCCTTGGTATACTTCGATTGGTGGATGAAAATGCCATTTTTGTGTTGCTTGATTTGCAATCCAAGAAAGAACTTGAGTTCTCCCATCATACTCATTTCAAACTCACCTTGCATTAAATCACTAAATTCTTTGCAAAAAAAATCATTAGTGGCACCAAACACAATGTCATCAACATAAATTTGACAAATAAGCATATCATTACCAACATGTTTAATAAACAAAGTATTATCTATCTTACCACGAACATATCTATGTTGAGTTAGAAAAGTACTTAACCTCTCATACCATGCTCTAGGTGCTTGCTTTAGTCCATAAAGTGCCTTCTTGAGTTTGTAGACGTAATCCGGATGCTCATGATCTTCAAATCCTGGCGGTTGTTTGACATAGACTTCCTCTTGAATATACCCATTTAGTAATGTGCTCTTGACGTCCATTTGATTTAATTTGATCCTTTTATGAGACGCGAATGCACATAGTAGCCTAATTGCCTCCAAACGAGCCACAGGAGCATATGTTTCATTGTAATCAAGGCCTTCTTCTTGATAAAATCCTTGAGCCACTAGCCTTGATTTATTTTTAACCGCTTCACCATTCTCATCATACTTTATCCGATTTACCCATTTGACTCCAATGATGGTCTTGTTCTCTGGTGGAGCTACCAAATCCCAAACATCATTTCGCTTGAACTGATTAAGCTCCTCTTGCATAGCTAAAAGCCAGTTTTCATCTGTAAGTGCTTCTTCTATATTCTTGGGCTCTACCAACGAAATGAAAGCTGAATTACTCATATTCTCATAGATATTTCTCCTAGTTCTTACACCAACATTTAAATCTCCAATGACTTGCTCCATAGGATGATTCTTTTCTTTTGCCCATGATTTAATATCGGGTACATGTTTTTCTTCGTCTAGCTTCAATTCCTCAATCTTGGATTCAATTTCTTCAACTTTATTACCTGAACTTTCTGCATCATCATCAAAACAAACCTTTCTCGGGGGTGAAATTATTTCATCAAATTTGACATGAATACTTTCTTCAACACATTTAGTCCTATTATTATAAACTCTAAAAGCCTTATTAGTTTGAGAATAACTAATAAACACACCAATATCAGATTTAGAGTCGAATTTTCCTAAATTGCTCTTTCCATTATTATGAATAAAAACTTTACAACCAAAAGGATGAAAATAAGAGATATTAGGTTTCTTACCTTTCCATAGCTCGTAAGGTGTCTTATTTTTTTCTCTTCGTAAGTGCACCCAGTTGATGACGTAGCAAGCGGTGTTGACTGCCTCTGCCCAAAATGATTTAGGAAGATTGTACTCATTTAGCATAGTCCTACTCATTTCTTCAAGTGAGCGATTTTTTCTTTCTACTATACCATTTTGTTGTGGAGTCCTTGGTGTCGAGAAATTATATTCCATTCCGTATTTGTCGCAAAGACTTTTGAAAGGTTCACATTCGAATTCTCCTCCATGATCGGTTCTAATTGAAACGATAGATAAATTTTTCTCATTTTGAACAAATCTACACCAATTGGTAAATTCATTAACGGCATCATTTTTATTCGCAAGAAATCTTGCCCAAGTAAATCTAGAGAAATCATCTACAATCACAAGTACATATAATTTTCCACTAAGACTAGCATGCCTAGAAGGTCCAATCAAATCCATATGCACAAGTTCAAGAATTCTAGATGTGCAAATTTCTTTCTTTGGTTTGAAAGATTCTCTAACATGTTTGCCTTTCAAACAAGACTCACACAAATGATCTTTAACAAATTTAATCTTAGGCAAACCTCTTACAATGTCATTCTTTGAGAGCTTAGAAATTAAAGGCAATGGTGCATGTCCTAATTTTCTATGCCATAAAAATGCATTTTCTTCTAGTGTCACCAGGCATTTTTCATTGAATGAACTATCATCGTGCAAATCAACAATGTATGTGTTCCCATGTCTCAAACCAATAAAGGCAACATGATCATCCTTCTTAACTAGGCAATGTGATGATTCAAATGATACAATATAATTCATATCACAAAGTTGAGACACACTTAGCAGGTTATGTTTCAACCCATCAACTAGCAAAACATTGTCAATGGTTAGCAAAGGTTCCTTACCCACTTTACCAATTCCAATGACCTTACCTTTGTTGTTGTCTCCGAAGGTGACATAACCTCGATTTTTTAGTTTGATTTCCACAAAAAGGTTCTTGTCCCCACTCATATGTCTCGAATATCTGCTGTCGATGTACCAAGTGCTTGACGGCCTTTCATCCCTTGCTTGTACCTACAATATCAACGTTCTTTCTTCTTATAGGTACCTAAGCAATTTTGGGTCCAAATTGGTTAGCCATATAAACCACATTAGGTGGTGTTGTGCCTTTAATAACCCAAATTTTCTTAATCTTAACACATCTTCTAGTACTCTTGCAGGCAATTTCTATATGACCATCTTTCAAACATCTAGCACATTGAGCGATTTTTCCATCCTTAGTAAATTTGGAAATTAAAGAGCAATCTCTATCAAAAGGATCATAACCTAATCCATGTTTAGAAATGGAATATCTTTGTAGCGATAGCAATTTTTCAAACTGTTCGTTTCCATTTGCGAATTTTCCAACCACATATGAAAATTCTTTTCTAAGTCTATTAAGCTCACAAATAAGATTTTCTTTTCAGAAGACATGCAGAATGATCTTCTTTGGACTATCTAAATCATCAATCGTTTCATGTAAGGCACTATTTTCAGCAACCAATTCACGTATTTTCTTTCTTAATTTTTTGTTAATCTCAATGGCTTCTTCAAAATCAGCTTGCAAAGCATCAAAAGAATCTCTTAAATCTTGGTCATTGAAATTTACCTCATTTTCATCATCACTTTTTGCCATAAGTGCCAGGTTGTTTTCATCATCACTTTGATATGTATCCTCTTCATCACTCCAAGTTACCACCAGGCTAGTTTTTCTTTTACCTTTGTCGTATTTGTCATTTTTCTGAAAGTTTGATGTTGATGATGAGCTTTTGCATTCTCTTGCGAGATGTCCCCGTTTTCCACATCTCCAACATTCTTCGTTGCCTTTCTTTTCGTCATAGCCTTTTGATTTTCTTTCCACGCCAAACCTCTTCCTTTCTACCTGTTTTCTGCCATTTAATTCTTTGCTTCGATTTTTGAGAAGTCCCTTGAACTTCCTTAAATTTCTAGCGTACATAGCAATTTCTTCGTCTTCCTAGTCTTCATCTAATTCCTCATCACTTTCATCAACAAAAGAAGTGTTAGCTTTAAAAGCAATAGATTTTTTAGGCTTACCTCTACCTCCTCTGGATTTGAGAATAATCTCATAGTTGATGAGTGATCCCACCAAAGCGTTGAATTCTAGATGGTTGAGATCCTTTGACTCCATAATTGCGGTGACTTGAGAATCCCATTCCTTTGGCAGTGAACGAAGAATCTTCTTCACTTTCTTGCTATCCTTCATGTGCTTTCCCAGGTTGCCTAATCCATTTATGATTTCTGCAAAATGGTCAAGCATTATAGAAATTGACTCACCTTCCTTCATGACGAACATCTCGTATTCGTGAAGAAGCATGTTGATTTTTGTCTCCCTGACTTGATTTTTCCCTTCATGAGTAACTCGAAGTCTCTCCCACATTTCCTTGGCAGTGGTGCAAGAATTTACCCGGGATCTTTCCTCAACCGTTAATACACAATATATCAGCTTCATAGCTTTGGCATTGATGTACGCTTGCCTCCAATCGTTATCATCATACTCCAGCTCTGTTTTCAACTCACCATTTTCTTTTAGAGGGGCTTGAAGTCCGAAGATAATGATCTTCCAAAGATTCAACTCCTCACTTATAATATGATACTTCATAGGATTTTCCATGATGAATAGTTAGAGCCATTAAACAAGGGAGGACGGTTATTAGTGTTACCTTCTTCCAAGGTTGTTGTGTGCCATCCCGATATACTCGCGCTCGATACCAATTGTAAGTGATCTAGAAGGGGGTTGAATAGATCTTAAAATTCTTTGAAAATTTCTACAAGAAAATCAGAAGTTAAAATACACAAAAACAATTTAGATAAACTTAATTGAAAAGTGTAGGGAAGAAGATCAAACACTTGTTTTTATAGAAGTTCGGTGCTAAGACCTACGTCCTCTACCTAAGCTCCCACTTAGGATTTTGCCAACCACTTTATTGCACACTTTGTAGTTGAGTGTGAACTTTTTACAATCCCACTTGAATTCCGGCTCAAGCAACCTTTACACTCGATTTGTCTTACGGCACAAATCCTACCTCACGTGACCTTTTCACTCGTCACTCAAATTGTAACAAAACAATACAAAGATTGAAGAACAAATGCTCAATACAATTTGTAGCAAAATAAGAGCAATAGTGAGCAATTTGAAGCAATATAAGAGTATTTAGACTTGTAGAACTTGTGTAAACTCTTCTTCCATCATCCTCTATTTATACTTGAAGAAATATAGTTGTTGGAGCTCTTCTAGCTGTTGCTTAATTGGATATAGTCGTTCCTTGATAATCTCCATTCCATTTTTAGCAAATTGGACCGTTGGAGCTGAATCTGTGCATCCATAAGTCGACTTGTCGAATGAATAAGTCGACTTGTTTCAACCATTTACGTAAAAATTGTAACTCCACTCTCCAATAAGTCGACTTGTGCTGTATAAGTCGACTTGTTGTCTTCGATAAGTCGACTTGTGTGCTATAAGGCGACTTGTCTTAATACATCTTCATATATAAGTCGAACTTGTCTTGCTCTAGTTAACTTGTTATATTCAGACCTTGATGTAAGCTGGACTTGTATTACCAAATCCTTTATAATCCTTAAGCTTTATGCCATTTTTACTTAGAAGATAACTCCCAACTTGATTCCTCATTGATTAGACACTTGCTCATCTTGATTTGCTCAATCCTTTCATTGAATAATACCTGAAATAATTTCTTAACTATTTCTAGATATTTTATTATTATCAAAACATAAAGGGATTTAATTTGTCAACCACCATTGGTCCAACATTGTGGGTCGTCTCAATTTTGGATTCCTATTGATTTGAAAATTTTACCTTTGATGAAGGAAATCAAAAGAGGAAAGAGGAGCAAAGAGAGTAAAGGCTTTTGACCAAGTATTAAGCAAGGAAAAAAGGTGGGTTTCATGTTTATAATTTAAGTAATGAGCCACTAATGTTTGCTTTTGAACCAAGAGAAAAAAATGATTTCAATGATTTCAATTAAATTTTGCTTTATTGTTTTTGATTGATTTGAGAAATTGCTACATGTTGTGATGTATGACTTTGCGATAAAACAATTGAATTGTATATGATCTTGTTATGCCATTGAATTTAAGTCATAGCATTTTGTATAAAGAAAAAGCATGAGCATATGAGATTGTGAATGATTATTTGATTGTGTTTGGGCGAGATAGGAACCGTTTCGTTAGTCACGTGCACGTCGACGTTAAACCTTCTTCCAGCTGCCTGCTTGTGGCCCACGAGATCTGAAAGTGGACTCGTTTCGTTCACGGAGTAAACTTCGGTTTCTCTGTTTTGTTCACGGAACCCTCGAGCCAAATTATGTGTGCATTTGCATTTTTGATGTTTTAAGATATGATGAAATTGAGTAGTATGCTTTGAAGCAAAAATCTCATCAAATGTGTTTTGATGCATTGAATCATGATTTATGAAGTTTATGAATTTGCTTGATAAGTTTTCAATTTGGGAAATATGTGTTATATGGATTTTAAAGTGAGTTTTACAATGGAAATAACTATTTCAATGGTTTTTGCTTATTTATTGGTTATAAACGTGTTACCCACGAGCTGTAAAGCTCACCCCCTTTCATTCCCATCTCTAGGTGACGAGAAGGAGATCGGATGAAAGAAAGCCAATGAATCCATTTGATTATGCATATGTTGTATTTTAAGTTAGATTGTTGTAAGAATAAGACCTTAGACATATATTTGAGAATTTTGGGGTTTTGTATCTTTTGTATTCAGATTTTTGATATTGATGTTGTAATATGGCTTGGAATGCCATTAAAGTTTGTAAACATTTATCTTATGATGTTGATGAAATATGAATTGTGTATGAATGGTATGAATTGAGTTGATGAACTTTGAATATAAATTGTTGCGATTTATTAATAGGTGAATTATGGAAAAGAAAGGTAGGGTTTGTGGTGAGTGATAAAATGTTTTTGAATATGAAGAATCATATGAATTGAGGTTTGGGTGTGGGATGAATTCCAATTGGAACTTGAATTGCTTTGAATGATGTCGGAGTTAAAAGTTTTGACCTTAAGCTTTTTGATTTCTTTGGTTTTCGCCCACATTTGTTTGACGAGAAATTCTAAGCATACGCTTTATGATTCCAAGGGTTGGGCTCCAAAAACGGGTCCCAACATTAGTGGTATCAAAGCAAGAAGATGAATTGATGAAGGTTAAGGAAACTTCATCGGAGTACGATCACGTCATAGGGTATCCATTTTAGAGTTGGGCTCTGGAAATGGTGCCCAACATTTGTGGTATCAGAGCAAGCGGTTGGGCTTCGGAAATCAAGCAGGACCCAACATTGGGAGCTAGGGTTGAGTGAGATTATGAAGATATAGGAGCTAAATCAAGTAAGTATCTTGTCAAATATCATGGGTTTTGGTTAAATGAAGCAACTGTGATGATATTTAGAGGTTAATGTCATGAAATAGTGTTTTGGGTATATGGGTTTCGTGAATGGTGGGAGTGTGTAAATTTCTTGCTTATATATGCTTGATGATTAATGATTTATAGGGATGTTTTGAGGTTGAATGATCATCAAAGTGGGTTTTAGATGAGTGTAGAAAATTGGTTATGAATGGGTAAGTTTATATGCTCTATTTTTAGTTAATGATCAATTATAGATCATGATTTGTTTTTGAGTGATTTATTGAGTTGAATTGGTTAGAGAATGATGAGGAAATTAAATGGAAGAGATAATCTAGGTATAAGTGAGTTAGTTGTAAATGTTGAAGGTTTGAAAATCTGGAAATTTTTAACAGAAAATTTTCCACTAATATGCTTTTGTGTTTTAGCCATTACTTGTTCTGTAGTTATCCAAATGAGTTGATTCTTAATTTGGATTAAAATAGAGACATATGGTTATCTTTTTATGAAGGCATCAAATTTAAATTCTAGTTTTAAGAGCCTCAAATTTTGATGTGAAAATGAGAACTGGGTGTAGCAAAATCTTGGATGAATGTATATGTTGGTGTTCTATTTGGGAGTTTATGAACAAATAAGGAATATGAATTGGGTGATAATGTTGAGCTAAGCTTGAAGTATACTCATCAACTTGAAATGAGGAATTTTAAATATGAAGTGCTTGATACTTAGGAATAAGATATGTTATGGAAAGAGGATAGAGATTTTCAATGATAAGGTCTAGTTGAATATGATGATGGAAATGAGTTGAGAGTTGAGGGTTTAATGAAATCTAATTGGTGTTTGAATTGATATGAAGTGATTTTGTGCTAGAAAAGGTTAATTTGAGAAGATTATGGGTGAATATGAGGTTAGAATGAGTGTGGGAACCATTGGAGAGCTTTTGGAGGGAGTTTTGTGTAACATATGTCCGTTAAACGGACCTTCTCAGGTGTAAAAACACCCCCAGGCCAGTCTATGTACATTAAACGGACATGGATGTCCGTTAAACGGACTTTATCGGGTGAAACAACACCCTTAAGCCTGACAATGTCCCTTAAATGGACATGAATGTCCGTTAAATGAACATTATCAGGATATCTATAGTAAATGGGGATTTTGACCCTTTTAAAGGCAAAATATCACTTTGAGGTCTCATGAAAATTGTAGATCTCGAAGTCCTCTTTCAAACTGTCTAAAAACGACAGCAATCCGACATCTTTTGTGAAAGTTATGGCAATCGCGCCAACATAGGTTCATGAGGAGTGAGGACATAAATATTATTGGTTCTTATGGTCATAACTTCAACATCTGACCTCTAAATGAGGTGATTCTTGAACCAAAAGATTTTATTTTTCTCTCTCTTCATAAAAATTTGTAGCATTATGATTTTAATTGAAAAAGATTGATCAAATGAAAGTGTGCGAATCTTTTGGAACAGTGTAAATGGGATTATTTTTACTGAGCATACTTTAGTGTTTTGATTGTATCTAGACCTGTAGGATTCCAATTGAGATGATTTTTGATTTAGAGTAAATTTGAGAAATAGTACTGCAAATATCATGAAAAAGTCAAATTATTATTCAGTCTCTAAGATATTGAATTTATTGATGGAAGTTGTACATAGTACACTGTTTTTGAATGTGAACAACCCAATAATGTTTGAGGTATATCTTCCAAATTACTGAACCAAATTGAGTGACTTTGGTATTAATGGAAACCCAAGACATAGGGAAACACTTTTCTAGAAGAGAGTAGGGCCAAATTACATCATTTTCACCTCTCAAATTGAATGTGAACAATAGACCCGAAGGTCTGGAATTTTGGAGAATTTATAAGAAGAAATGAGAGTTTTGGTAATGTGTGATCATGTAATGTTGGAATTGTTAGAGTAGTGCCCTAAAGGCAATCGCCTTTAGCGCATTTTGTACAAATTTGTGTACAATCTTTATAAATAAATAAAGAAAGGCATATTTCATTAATTTGTTGTTCATTATTTATGAACTAATATAGATCTGTAATCAAATTAATGAAGTCCATGATATATGACATAGCATGAAGGAAATTATGATGTGATCATACTACTGAGATTCCTATCTTGTGCAATTATGTCATTATCTAAATTATCCCTAGTCATAGGATTACTGAGACTGGACATCGGTAATCCGAAAAGACTAGCACATCTCATGCTCCTTGATTTGATCAAGCAGTGGATCTCAGAAACTGTAAATATGAGATATTTAGGGTTGAGATGTGGATGCTTACTAGAGGTAGTAAGTATATTGGATGACCTGCCATGAGATCATCACATGGATGTCCTATTTTAATGTCAGTGATAATCTCATCATAGCAATGGTGCAAGTATCCTTAGACTTGAGGTTCTCAAGGATATCTTGGATACTGATTCTGTGCTTTGACTCCATTCCTTGTTGCCTTACAGAGGTCGCTCATAGGGTGGTGCTTGGGTACAGTTTGAGGTATTCAAGGTAATTGAGTAGCCAATAGAGGATTCACCACTTCGTGATAGCAGAAGATGATACCCATGGCCTCTTGTCAGGGTCATTACTTAGAAATCTCTGGCCGGAGTATGTATTTCGTGAAGAGTGTCTTCAGTGACATATAAAGGAATGAGTCCCAGGACAAGAACTGAAATCACTTGGACTAGATTTGACGTAGTCAGTCTAGTGAGAGTTGACACATTGCCCATACTCATAACCAAGTGGGGTATAGGATGGTGAAAGGACGAATTGCACGGTAATTGTCTATGGAAAGGTTCGTGATATGGTCCATGATGAATATAGCTTCATTCGTCAAACCAATTACTTTCCGGTCAATTGGGGGTCATGATGTGTTGCTAGATACCGCTCATGACTTGCTTAGATTAAGTGTTAATCTAAGTGGCCAACATAACCGGGAACCTAATGGGTCACACGAATAAGAGTGTCTCGGAGAACTCGTAAAATAGTTTTGGACAGAGTTCCAATATATGGAAAGCAACTGGATTAAATGGATCCCGATGAGATCGAGATATGTCTCGATGAGATCGCGACATCGATATTGCTGAAAAACATTTCCGGAGGTTTTTCCCATACCGGGACTGGGTAGGCCGGTAGGACCGACCCCAGTGTGACTGGACCGCTTCAGCAATATATATACATATATATATATGATTAATTAATTAATTAATATATATATATATATGTGTGTGTCACGTGGAAGATGGAGAAGGAGGCCTTATCATCATTTTAACTTTATATATATATATAGATACGGCTATACGTGGATGGTCCACCTTCTTTAGCATTTAATGAGTCTTTTAAAAGTAAAAGACACATGGCTTATTTATAAAATGATGAGAATGATCGTTGGAATAAAAAGAGAGGTGAATTGAAAAAGGTTTTCAAGCTTTCTTTCATAAGAAACCAACGAGCTCTTCTTCTCCAAGCTATTTCTCCATCGTTTGTCTCCAAGCTCTCCAAGAACAAGGTAAGATCTAGCAGTCTTCAACTTGTTCTAGCTATTCCCGGGTCAAAGGGTTTGTCCCGGTTAGGTTCTCCGATCTCTGCGTGGATACCGTTAGAGACGGTCTCCTTTGGTCGTTCGGTTTGAGTTTGTTATATATACACATGGATCATGGCTTTCGGGAAGGTCCCGGAATAAACAATTTTAATTTTCCGAACCGTGGGCATGTGATGCTCACACCGGGATTTTCCTACAGTGGTATCAGAGCCACTTGTGTCGTATATAACAACGAAACCATGACTAGGTCGGAGTTGTTATAGCTTGTGATGATGATGCATGTTGTATGTGTACAATTTCGAATTCAGTATGAGATATAGTTTTTGAAATTTTCTTGCCAAGATATGTTCACAAGATGTTGTTACATATGTCTTTGGAAGCCCGGAATTTATCAATGTGATTTGATATGGTTTTGCTAATTTATTCGCTAATGTGCTGGGTGCTGTCTTTGTGCACATTCACTGAACAGGCATGCTTATAAATTCGATAATAAATTGTAGAAAAATGTTTTTTCGGATTTTCTTTCACCTACATGTCCCTAAGATGTTTATAAATTTCTATGTGGATGGAAAAATGTTTTTGAGGTGATTTACTATTTATTTGAGAATTTATTGTGTGCTGCTGGGAATAGCTGTGTTAAGGAACACAGATTTTGCATTGGCTTTGTTGCTGAGGTTGAATGAGTTTTTGATGGAAATAAATCCTGAAAAACTTCATGGAGCATTTTGGGAACATGTAGTGACCTCTGTAATTTTATCATATTTTATTGAAATTGTTTCAATGGGTTTTTCAAGCAAAACATAGAGCTTGGCAGTTTTGAGAAAGTTGCTAGAGCTGTTTTGTTTGGAATGAGAAATTGTGTAATTTTCAGTTCCAATGCCTTGGATCATTTTTAATGTGATTAAAAATCTGTTACATTGATGTTGTATGCTTTCCTAATTGAATTTCTTGAAATTAGGTTTCCAAATAATTTTCGGATGTCAAATGTGTCTCATTAGCGTCTCGTTAGTATATTCCCTTATCTTGATTGTTTTGGCCGTCACAAATTTTGTGACCAGTGCCGAAGTAGTCTTGATAAAGTGTAGACTACCTAAAGATACTTAGGTTGATAATTTGATATTCTCGAATTATTTGGAAATCCAAGTGAATAACAGTATATTCACCGATTTCAAATTCTTCATATATAGTTTGACTATATATGGTAAGCAATAATGAAAGTATTTCATTGGTACATCAAGTTAAAGTGTATTACACTTGGTATTGTGAATTTGAACTACACGAATTGAGAAATTAGCCAATTAAGATAGCAATTCCAACTGCACAAGTCGACTTATACGTTCATAACTCGACTTGTTTGTTGCATCAGACGATAAGTCGACTTGCAGCACAATGGTACAAGTCGACTTGTTAGGCATCTGTTGCATAAGTCGACTTACACATGCATAAGTCGACTTATTAGAGGCATAAGTCGACTTATACATACACAAGTCGACTTATAACATGCAAAGGAGGGATGATGGATGATTTTAGGTATAAACTCAATGTGATTGATCATATGCCCTAAATCATTCCATATAGTCATAGTGACTATAATCCTACCGCTTGGAGAAGAAGAAGATGAGACCTGAAAACCTCAAATCATATGAAAACTAACGCCTTCCATTAATATGGGAGAATCGAGTTCTTATAGAGTTGGGTTGTTGGGCAAACCCAAGCTCACTCTATACGGATATGTTGAACCATGGAAAATGAGATTTTCGGATTAATGGGTCAGCCACTAAGCGTTGATTTGTTGAGCAAACTCAAGGTCAACGTGGACAGAGGCGAAATTGGGTAGTGTACATCGATGTACATGCATCAAGGGTTGATAACCCAATGTGTGTGCATACATCAAAAGTTGATAGCACTAGTCGATAGTTGCACCTAAGATGGAAATGGTATGATTGATACCTGTCGATTGAACTAAGGTGGCTTGTTGGGCAAACCCAAGGTCATTTTAGGAATGTCGGATATCTATCTATGATGCAATTGGTATGACCGATACCTCCGATTGAACTAAGGTGGCTTGTTGGGCAAACCCAAGGTCATTTTAGGAATGTCGATATCGACCCACTAGACATTTTGTCATAATGTTTCTTGGATTCGTTATGAGGGTAATGGATTCTTTGAAACTAGTGGGAGCCATATGCATGTCATGCAAGTCCTTATGATCATGCAAGTAATTCTATTCTAACATTCTTTCTCTCTTTCCCTTTAGGTTATTGAAGATGACTTCAAGTGTGAACTTGCGCTCGCTTATGGAACCAACAAATTAACTGGACCAAATTTTCTAGATTGGCTGAGAAATCTGAGAATTGTTCTCAGGTCTGAGGAACTGGGATATATCCTAGATGTTCCACTTCCTGATCCACCTGCTGCTAATGCTTCTGATGAGGATCAGAAAACATATCGAAAGCATCTTAAAGACAGTGACATGGCTACCTGCATCATGCTTGCCTCAATGTCACCAGAGTCTGCAGTATGGCGTGAGTCTATGGATGCTCATACCATAGTGTTTCATCTTAGGGAGCTGTTTGATGAGCAAGCTCGGTCTGAAAGGTTCGAGACCTCGAGGCTACTCTTCACTACTAAGATGACTCCAGGTTTATCTGCAGTGCAATATGCACTGAAGATGAATGGGTATATTGAGAGATTGGTCGTCTTAGGTTTTGTCATGGATTATGAATTAAGTATTGACTTAATTCTAGTTGGATTGTCTGATAGTTATTCACAGTTTGTGTTAAACTATCAGATGAACCAAGTATCCACAACAATCCCTGAGTTGATCAATATGCTCAAGACAGCAGAGCAAGCTATCAAGAAGGATAGCAAGCAAGTGCTGATGGTGGACTCTTCTTCTGGTTCAAAGAAAAAGAAACAGAAGAAGAAAAGGTCTAAGAAACCCAAAGGAAGTATAGCCAAGAAGAAAACCAAAGAGACTGCACCAAAAGGAACTTGCTTCCATTGTGGCAAGACTGGTCACTGGAAGCGGAACTGTCAAGTCTATCTGGAGGAACTGAAGCAGACAAAGGCATCAGATGCCTCGACTTCTTCAAGTATGTTTGTCATTGAGGTTAATACTGTTTCTGATCATAACATATGGGTATTAGATACCGGTTGTGGCTCACACATATGCAATGATATGTAGGACCTCAGGGACAGTAGACAACTCATGAAGGGAGAGGTAGACCTGCGTGTGGGAAATGGAGCAAGAGTTGCTGCATTAGCCGTAGGCACTTACTTTTTGTCACTCCCCACTGGGCTTGTAATTAAATTGGATGATTGTTATTTTGTACCTGTATTAACAAAGAACATATTGTCTGTTTCTTGTTTAAATAGAGCTGGTTTCCATTTGACTTTTAGTAACAATGGTTGTGCTATTAGTTTGAATGGAATGCTTTATGGTACTGGTACTTTATGCAATGGAATTTACATATTAGCTATGTCACATCCAATTATGAATGTCAATGACACGAAAAGACATAAACGAGATAATGTAAAATCAACTTACTTATGGCATTGTCGCCTTGGCCATATAAATGAGAGACGCATAGCTAAGCTCCATAAGAGTGGTAGTTTAGGGTCATTTGATTATGAATCATATGACACATGCGAATCTTGTTTATTAGGCAAGATGACTAAGTTACCCTTTAAGGGAAAGGGTGAACGAGCGACTGGAGTATTAGACCTAATACATTCAGATGTATGTGGTCCGATGTCCATCCATGCTAGAAGTGGTTATCTTTACTTCATTACCTTTATCGATGACTATTCTCGATATGGGTACTTGTATCTGATGAGATACAAATCTGAAGCATTTGAAAAGTTCAAACAATTCAGAAATGAAGTAGAAAACTAACTTGGGAAAAGTATCAAGACATTACGATCTGATCGTAGTGGGGAATACATAGACCAATAGTTTTTGGATTATCTCAGAGATAATGGGATTTTATCTCAATGGACTCCTCCTTACACACCACAGCATAATGGTATGGCAGAAAGGAGAAATCGAACCTTGTTAGACATGGTACGATCAATGATGGGCTTTGCAAAGTTACCAAAATCCTTTTGGGGGTATGCAATCGAGACAGCTGTTTACTTGCTAAACAGAGTCCCATCAAAGATAGTTGATGTTACTCCATATGAGATGTGGACTAACAAAAGACCCTATCTTACTCATTTGAAAGTTTGGGGCTGTCCTGCTTATGTGAAGTGGACTCAGTCAGATAAACTTGATGCAAAATCTGACAAGTGTTTATTCGTAGGATATCCTAAAGAAACAATGAGATATCAATTCTACCTTGCTGAGGAACAAAAGGTGTTTGTTTCAAAGCATGTTGTCTTTTTATAGAAAGAGTTTCTTTTACAAGAAGACAGTGGGAGCAAAATTGAGCTTGAAGAAGTTCAGGATGCTCGAACAGACGCAGATCAACTACCTAAACCTGAAACTGTAACTCATACAGATGAAGTAACAGTTCAAACTTCTACAACACACGAAGTTCGTAGGTCACGTAGGATACGCTCTGTTCCCGAGAGATATGGATTTCTCGTGAATGAACAGGATGACGTATTGCTCATAGAAGATGATGAGCCTACCACCTATGAAGAGGTTCCAAGAGTTCAGAGTCTCAGAAATGGCTTCATGCCATGCAGGCCGAAATGGATTCCATGTATGAAAACCAAGTATGGACTTTGGTTGAGGCACCCGAAGGAATCAAACCCATAGGGTGCAAATGGGTTTTCAAAAGAAAATCGACATGGATGGTAATGTAATTACCTATAAAGCAGGCTTGTGGCTAAAGGTTTTCGTCAAAGACAAGGAGTTGACTACGACGAAACCTTCACCCGAAGAGCAATGCTTAAATCTATTAGAATACTCCTAGCTATTGCCACTCATTATGATTATGAGATATGGCAAATGGATGTGAAGACGCTTTCCTAAATGGAAATCTAGGCGAGGATGTGTATATGACACAACCCGAGGGCTTCATCTCCTATGATGGCGAAAAGGTATGCAAGCTTCGTAAATCCATCTATGGATTGAAGCAAGTATCCAGGAGTTGGAATATCCGTTTTGATGAGGTAATCAAAGAGTTTGGTTTCTCACAAAATCCGGATGAATACCGTGTGTATAAGAAGGTCAATGGGACTGCAATCGTATTCCTTGTGCTATATGTGGATGACATATTATTACTAGGAAACGATGTCTCTATCTTTACAATCACCAAGATTTGGTTGTCCAAACAATTTGCCATGAAAGACCTTGGTGAAGCAACTTATATTCTTGGGATAAGGATCTATAGAGATAGATCAAAAGGTTGCTTGGTCTTTCACAATCAACGACATAGACAAGATGCTAAAGAGGTTTAGCATGGAGCAATCCAAGAGAGGTACCTTCCGTGACTCATGGGATAACACTCTCGAAATCTATGTGTCCTAAGACACAAGATGAGAGGATGCGCATGAATATGATCCCGTATGCATCAGCGGTAGGATCTATCATGTATGCTATGCTATGTACGAGACCCGATGTATCATATGCTCTAAGTGTTACGAGAAGATACCAATCGGATCCTGGTGAGAGTCACTGGGTGGCTGTCAAGAATATCCTTAAGTACTTACGAAGGACTAAGAATGTTTTCTTGATATATGGGGATGGAGATCTCCAAGTGAGCGGGTATACAGATGCCAGTTTTCAATCTGATAAGGATGATTCCAAATCCCAATCAGGTTATGTATTCACACTGAACGACGGGGCAGTCAGTTAGAAGAGTTCCAAACAAGAGACGACTGTCGATTCAACAACCGAGGCAGAGTACATTGCCGCTTCAGAAGCAGCAAAGGAAGCCGTTTGGATTAAGAAGTTTATTACTGAACTTGGTGTGGTTCCTAGCAATGATGGGCCCATCCAGTTGTATTGTGACAACAATGGGGCTATTGCGCAGGAGAAGGAACCAAGGTCTCATCAACGATCCAAACACGTACTCCGCAGATATCATTTGATAAGGGTGATCATAGGACGTGGTGATGTCCAGATCGAGAGAGTTCCCACCGAGCAGAATATTGCTGATCCGTTGACGAAGCCATTGTCACAAAAGAGTTTTGATTCTCATGTACTCGCCTATGGTATTAGATATCAATGCGATTGGCTTTAGGTCAAGTGGGAGATTGTTAGAGTAGTGCCCTAAAGGCAATCGCTTTTAGCGCATTTTGTACAAATTTGTGTACAGTCTTTATAAATAAATAAAGAAAGGCATATTTCATTAATTTGTTGTTCATTATTTATGAACTGATATAGATCTGTAATCAAATTAATGAAGTCCATGATATATGACATAGCATGAAGGAAATTATGATGTGATCATACTACTGAGATTTCTATCATGTGCAATTATGTCATTATCTAAATTATCCCTAGTCATAGGATTACTGAGACTGGACATCGGTAATCCGGAAAGACTAGCACATCTCATGCTCCTTGATTTGATCAAGCAAAGGATCTCGAAACCGTAAAATGAGATATTTAGGGTTGAGATGTGGATGCTTACTAGAGGTAGTAAGTACATTGGATGACCTGCCATGAGATCATCACATGGATGTCCTATTCTAATGTCAGTGATAATCTCATCATAGCAATGGTGCAAGTATCCTTAGACTTGAGGTGCTCAAGGATATCTTGGATACTGATTCTGTGCTTTGACTCCATTCCTTGTTGCCTTACAGAGGTCGCCCATAGGGTGGTGTTTGGGTACAGTTTGAGGTATTCGAAGGTAATTGAGTAGCCAATAGAGGATTCACCACTTCTGTGATAGCAGAAGATGATACCCATGGCCTCTTGTTAGGGTCATTACTTAGAAATCTCGGTCGAGTATGTATGTCGTGAAGAGTGTCTTCATGACATATAAAGTAATGAGTCCCGTGACAAGAACTGAAATCACTTGGACTAGATTTGACGTAGTCAGTCTAGTGAGAGTTGACACATTGCCCATACTCATAACCAAGTGGGGTATAGGATGGTGAAAGGACGAATTGCACGGTAATTGTCTATGGAAAGGTTCGTGATATGGTCCATGATGAATATAGCTTCATTCGTCAAACCAATTACTTTCCGGTCAATTGGGGTCATGATGTGTTGCTAGATACCGCTCATGACTTGCTTAGATTAAGTGTTAATCTAAGTGGCCAACATAACCGGAACCTAATGGGTCACACGATAAGAGTGTCTCTGAGAACTCGTAAAATAGTTTTGGACAGAGTTCCAATATATGGAGAGCAACTGGATTAAATGGATCCCGATGAGATCGAGATATGTACCGATGAGATCGCGACATCGATATTGCTGAAAAAAGTTTCTGGGGGTTTTTCCCATATCGGGACCGGGTAGGCGGTAGACCCAATTCAGTGTGATGGACCGCTTCAAAGAATATATATACATATATATATATGATTAATTAATTAATTAATTAATTAATTAATTAATATATGTGTCACGTGGAAGATGGAGAAGGAGGCCTTATCATCATTTTAACTTTATATATATATATATATATATATATATAAGGCTATACGTGGATGGTCCACCTTCTTTAGCATTTAATGAGTCTTTTAAAAGTAAAAGACACATGGCTTATGTATAAAATGATGAGAATGATCGTTGGAATAAAAAGAGAGGTGAATTGAAAAAGGTTTTCAAGCTTTCTTTCATAAGAAACCAACGAGCTCTTCTTCTCCAAGCTATTTCTCCATCGTTTGTCTCCAAGCTCTCCAAGAACAAGGTAAGATCTAGCAGTCTTCAACTTGTTCTAGCTATTCCCGGGTCAAAGGGTTTGTCCCGGTTAGGTTCTCCGATCTCTGCGTGGATACCGTTAGAGACGGTCTCCTTTGGTCGTTCGGTTTGAGTTTGTTATATATACACATGGATCCTGGCTTTCGGGAAGGTCCCGGAATAAAAAATTTTTGTTTTCCGCACCGTGGGCATGTGATGCTCACACCGGGATTTTCTTACAGGAATAACCTTAATGAGTGAATTGTTGGTATTAAAGTACCAAAGACATGTGCTTAATGGAGATGAAGTGGTCCATATAACTAAAGTTGTGATTCAAAAAGAAAAGTAAAGTGTATCTAGTGAAAATGACGAGAAATTGAGTTATAAAATGGGGAATTGGATAAGATGTGAAATTTGATAATATACCCGGGATTGTCATTAAGCATGCATTGTACATAGTCCATATACATAATTGTGCATACATAAATGCTATAATTGTGAAAAGCTATTAATGTGTGTGTGCAATGTGTGTATTGCATAATTGTGATGTGTAGGTTAAATGTTCGCATTCAGACGTTTCCAGATCTTGGAAGCAATTGCTAATCTGGAGCATACTGTGTGTTGGACCCCGATCTTTGAGTGAAATTTAGAATTATAAAATGAAATGAAATGAGTGGTCTTTGTATATATATTGTGTTAGAGATGTTTTGCGCTTTAAAAAAGTTGATGAAAAAAGAATTTTTGGGTTTTGATGATTTTGATAGTTGTTTAAATTTGTATAGGTTATGGAAGTTAAAGTGAATGATTTGATTTTAGGAATGTGTTAAGGAAAATGATATTAGAAATTCTTGATGATTTGGGATGAAATGATATGGACTATACTTTTGTGAGGTGAAATAATGATTATTTGAAAGATGACATGAATGATAAGGATTAAATGATGTTTTGGTCCATCTTAAGGTTTTTAAGAAGTGGACCATTGATTTGTGTAAATATGTTAAGAAATAGTGATTTGATATGTTGGAGGTATATTTGATATAAGCAATGAGAAATTGTGTCAAGATTGAGAAATATGTATGATGAGAAAATTAGATAAGAAAGTAAGTGATTATGGTCATTCAGAAGCAAGCACTTAGTGATTTCTTAAGTTAGAATTTTGAGGACGAAATTCTTTTAAGAGGGGGAGAAATGTTGGACCCCGATCTTTGAGTGGAATTTAGAATTATGAAATGAAATGAAATGAGTGGTCTTTGTATATATATTGTGTTAGAGATGTTTTGTACTTTAAGAAAGTTGATGAGAAAAGAATTTTTGGGTTTTGATGATTTTGATAATTGTGTAAATTTGTATGGGTTATGGAAGTTAAAGTGAATAAGTTAATTGAAATAAAGAGAAGAAGTGTGAGAATATGAAGAATGAGAAAAGTTTGACTTTTTGGCAATATAGACTTGAATTTTTTATTTAGGCAAAATTTGAGAAAATGATCTTCATGAAACTTGTAGATTATGTTGAGAGCTTTCTGTCACCATAAATTTTTATATTTTTTGATATCGGTAGTGAAAGTTACGAACGGTCAAAGTTATGTATTTGTTTTGCTTTGGTTTGGGTTGACAAGTATTTGACAGAAACTTTGTTTGTGTTTTTTACCCTCTTAGAGCTTGAATTGGATTGAGAGGTATTTTGAAGATTGTAGCACATGTTTAGAGCTTTCTAATGGTGTATAATGTGCCTTATTTGGAGTTAGGAATAAAAACTTATGGGGGTTAGACCTAGTTCAGTTACTGTTCATTTGGCATATTTGTGCAGAACCTTTGGAAGGTTTTTTCGCCCCTTTAGTGCCTGTTTTGGTTTCTTCATCCTTCATAGAAATTGTAGATCATCTTTCCCCCTTTACATTTATGTATAGTATGCAAGTATTGGGGTTAGGAGTAAAAAATTATGAGGTTGGGAAACTTACGGTTACTGTACATTTGGTAAAAGTTATTGTTCCATTGGTTTTTACACGAGCAGTACTTTTAAGTGAGTTTTTACCTTCTTTAATGACAGAATTTATTTATGAAACCTTCATGAAAGTTTTAAATCATTTTTTATCTTTACATTGAGGTAAAATGTGACATTTTTAGGCTATTGTGTTAAAAGATATGATTTTTCAAACTTTTGGCATTATGTAGGTCAATTTCAAATTTGGCAAAATTTTTGATTAACAATTTGACCCCTTTAGCGATAGAATTAGTTTTTATGTTCTACCAGGAATTTGTAGAGATTCCTTTAAGCTTTCTTTTGATATCAAATTTGTCAAATTTAGAGTTCAGAATCAATAATTATGAATTTTGAAAAAATTATGTTCTATGATGTCGTTTCTGCTTGCTTCACATTTTGCTTCTTCCTTCCAAATCCGACCCTTTTCCAACTTTTTGCTTATATCTTTTCCATTTAACATCCGATTGACTTAGTCTTCGAAGCTTGGATTTCTAAGAAAATTATCTACATTGCCAAGGGAAATTTGTATTTTTATGAGATTAAATTGAGGATGATTAATTTAATCAAAGTGAGTTATGAAATATTCTGAACATGGTTTAGTATTTTGCAAAATTCGGGATCTGTGGAGATCCGATGGAAGTGATTCTTAAGCAAAAATAAAATAGAGACATGGGTCTACAAGTAATATGAAGGAATTGAATTTCAATTTAGCCCCTAAGACTTTCAATTTCTAAATGGAAGTTCGGATTAGTGTTCAGTCTGGAATTAGTAAAGATCTGAAAGTATTTTAGCCATAACTTTTGTTCTAGTAACCCAACTGAGGTGATTCTTGATTTGGATTAAACTAGAGAAATAGGGATACAATTGTTATGAAGAAATCGAGTTTCAATTTTGTCCTTAATAATGTCAATTTTTGGATGGAAATAAGGTGTTAGAAAATGATTTAGCATAAGACATGTCCAAACTGTTTGGAGCATAACTTTTGGTGTAGTGCACCAAATTAAATGATTTTGGTGGCGTTATGAAATTAATATAATAAGGAACATTTCTTTAGAAGGAAGTTTTGGAAAATTCCTTCAAATTGATGATTATAAAATTTTCCTAAAGTAGCATGAAGTAAAATGAATGTTAGGGGCATATTGGGAAGTCCTCTTAAAGAGGTAAGTTATAAGGCATAGAAGGAGGGACAAAAGGGTCATTTTTCTATCCATAAGTGAGTAAATAAGTGTCTGTTGTTTTATTAAGGAAGCCCACGACACTAGTGAAGAATGAAACAAAAGAATAAGAAGAAGAGAGGAGAAAGAAGGTGAGTTCGGTGATGGGCGATGCAGAAGAAGGAAAGAGAGATAGCTAGGGTTTGAATTTGTGAGGGCTTTCAAGCTCGATTTTAAGGGGATTCTAGAGGAAAAAAGGTGGAGGAGCTCAAGGACTTTCTTCCAAGCCTATAAAATTCGAAAATGGTGGAGAAATGAGGTAAGAGAAATTTTTAAGTTTTGAGTTTTTAGTGAATTATTGGTTTAGAATCATGAAAAATGGTATGGGTTTGTTAATTCTATGCTCAATTTTGGAGATTACATGCTGTAATTGATTCAATTTTGGATAATTGTGAATTAGGGTTTATGCCCAATTTTTGTGTTTTGGAGATTTTGAAAATTTTTTATTTATATATCTTGGAATTAGTATGGGTTTGTGTTTTATGAAGTCAATTTTGAAGATTATGTGATATATGATGTTGAATTTGGGTGAATTAGTTTAGGAAAATTTCAATTGGAAGAAAGAAAGAAGCTATGGTCAAATTAAAGCTAGGGACAAGTTTCTAGCATCGATTCGAGGTGGGTAGTATGCTTATTTATTGAATTTTAAGCTAAGCATGTGTATTTGAAAATTCAAGAAGCAAATTTTTGATAAATTAATGTTTATATAAATGTTTGAAAATTATGATTTCGAAGGATTAAATTCCTTATTTTAGAAATGATTTTTAGAAAATGCAAGATTTATGAAATTCATAGTTTTCGAATTATTTGAATAATTTGAAAAATGTGCTTTGTGAATTTGAATAAGTTTGATTTATGATTTAAAGAAATTATTGCATACATTGTTATGAATTTGATTGATATGTGATTAAATTGATGATGTGAATTGCATTGGAATTGTTATATGATTTTATGTTGGATATGTGATTGTGATGATTTGATATGAAAATTTTGAAAATCAAGATTTTCAAAAAGTGCCTTCGGGCAATCCGAAATTTTTGGTTTCGAATTATGTGTTATGTGGGTGTGGTCAGGTCCCATAAGAGGGACGAGTGCGCACTTGTCTATTTTAAAGCCTTCTCCCAGTTGCCTGCTAGTGGCACTGGAGTTCCGAACTCGGAGTCCCATAAGTCACGGCTACACCGAATCGCGATGCAGGAAGGTGTAGTACGTTCCGTTCACGGCGGCACGGGACCGTTATGTGGGAATGTGTAGTATGTTCTGTTTTGGACCGAACCAAACCATTTGATGTGTTATGTGTTTTTGTTTGTTTTTAAGTGTGATGCATTGCATGATTTGAAAAATGTTTACGAAATATGAAAGAAATTAAGATTTACACGATTTTGATTTTGTTCATGAAATGTGAAAAATTTTAAGAAATAAGCTATTGTGGATTTCAACCATGAAATATTGAAATTATTTGAGCAATGATCTGAAAGGATTGTAAAATAAGAAATTTGCAAAATTTTCAACTGAGAAAGTTTAAAAAAATGGCAAAGGATTTTTGCAAATGTTTTCGCTTATTATTCAGTTTATAAACATATTATCCATGAGTTATTTAGCTCACCCCCCCTTTCATCCCTATCTCCAGGTATTCGAGCGGGGGATCGGATGAAAGAAGGTCAAGGCTTATGTTTGATTTCGTGTGATTTGTGTGTTATGTATTTTAGATTTTGATATTTGGTTTGTAAATGGCTTGAAAAGTCATTAAGGACTTGTAAGTACTTAATTTATGATATTGTTGGATTATGAAATTGTATAAAAACTTGAGTATGGTTATGATAGATGAGTATGATATGAATGGGAATTTCGTTTGATTATGCATATGATTGATCGTGACTTGGATATGGATGATCCTGATTATGGATTATGGATTGGGATTTATTGAAGTATCTTAGGTTTAGATTTGTGTTTTAGTATGCTGAAATTCTGGACGGGAGTCTGATGACTTTGATGATTGTTTGAGTACTATAGAAGTGTTTTTAAACCCTTGCAGGTTTTGGGTTTATGAAAATGCATCCGTTATGCTGCTCAATTTTTGATAAGAAAATTGGTTCTATGGCAAAGATAGATAAGGATTGGTTAGGATTATTTTATTTGAGTTTTTGTTTAAGGTTTGGAATTGAAAAATTCCAAGTGGAAAAAGTATATTGCTTTGAATGAGAATTGCGCTTAGAAATGTGATTGAATAAAGATGAGAGAAATGAAAAAAAAATTATACCAGATTTCGGATTGTTTTGTCTAAGGATTCCAACGCTAATTTAGTTTTCTATGTTTGCGTTTCGGATGTTGGATCCACTCTGTTAATTGTGTTTGCTTCGTTTAAGCGATTTGTTTGCTTTGATGTCGATTATGTCTTCGATATGTTTCTGCTTGTAATTCCGATTTGTTTTTGCCTTTCGTTTTGATCCGAATTTTGCTTTCGTTTCGATTCGATTTTGAAGCAGCTTTCATTTTGCCTCAATATTTGATTTGCTCCGATGCGTTCGTTTTTTTTTTCGTTCTGATTCGATATGTAATCGATTTGGTATTTGTATCCTTTATTTTCTCTTTCCGATTTCGATTCGTTTCCAATATGATTCCGTCCCTTTGTTTCTGTTTTTTCTTTCCGTTTTCCTTCCTTCGTTTGATTCCGTTAAATTTTTGTACTCGTGTTACGTTTTTTCGGTTGGGATCCGGTTCTCGGGATCGGGTCCCAACATTGTGAGTAGACCAAGATGGTCTAATCTCATTATTTGTTTTGTTTGAATTCTGTATTGACTAACTACTGAATGCTCATATGAATGTAAATGACTGTGTTGGTTTCTGGAGAGGAGGTCCGATGATTGTGATGTTAATTTGGATATTGAAGTGTTACTTGAATGTGAATTAGATGAACTATGTGTACTTAATGTGATTGCTAAATGTGTTATGAATGTGCATTTGTATATGAATGAAAGTATGAATTCCCAACTCTAATGTTGAATGCCGGACTAAGGTCCGATGATATGAGAAAGTGAGTGAATGGGATATGCAAATGTGAGTAATGCATTCCATTGCATGAATGCATGAAATATAATGGCAGTTGTGACCATAGTAGCCAATAATTAGAGCTTAAAGCTCAACGAGTGAAAATGAGTCTCGAGCTTAAAAGTGATTCAGAGCCTCAGGCTCAACGTTTAATGAGCCCTGTATCCCCCAAGTGGATAAGGGATAGCTATTAATGGGCCTTCTATGGGACAGTTTAGGCACTCCGTCAAAGCAAAGTAACAAATAGAAAGTGAGTCTCATGTGCATTGCATATGCATATTGTGAATGATTAAGTGTATTGAATGTGAAATAATGTGAAATGTGAAATAAAGTGAGATGTGTGAATTATGTGTTATGTGACTAGGTGAGCCATCGATGACGGTCACTCATTGAGTTCGCAAAACTCACCCAAAATTTGCAATTATTTTTTAGGATAAAAAAAATACCGCGTTAGGCCAACGAGAGTATACCTATTGCATGTGAGTGAAAGAAGAGGTCGGGATCAGTTGGCATTTGCATTAGTGTTCTTCCTATTGTATAAATTTGTATTCCGCCATTTCAAAAAAATATTGTATTTTGAAATTTTGTTCATTGTGTATACAAAGGCTTTTATGGTGGAAAGTAAAGAATTTATGACTAAAGTGTTATGTCTTTGTGAAAGGGGCTCAGTTGACTATTAAAAATTCTATTGATTGTATTATGTTGATTAAAAATGTTTATGAATAAAAGTGGGACCAATCTGAATATCGATTTCCGCAAAATTTTTTGTTGATGCAAAAAAAAATTTATACCGACTTTTGAATGAGTGAGCGCTCTAGCATGTCATCCTTGCAGGGCACGAACTCGGATATCACCTATGATGTCGAGCACATGTCTTGCGAGAGTGGGGTGCTACACTTCTTCCTGAAAGCCATGGGACGTAAAATTGGTTCATATCATATGCTATATCAAGGATACTAAATATTTTATCACAAAACATATTCTAATATGATCGATATACTTGTTCATTCAGCTCCAATTTAGTATTAAAAAAACAAGATAAAGGATTCTCCACGGATGATGCCGAGTTGTCAACTTAATCAGTTTCGGTAACCCTTTTTGATAATTGTGCTTTGGAAAAGGCAAGGACTCAGCCACCATCACTAGTGGCTGCATCCTAAAATACACGTTTACACACTACATATGAAATAACCAAATATCACGGAGACCAACATGTATCTGATACAAACCCACGACCTTTACGAGTCTATGCCAGAAGACTCAAACAGCAACTTACACGTGATAAAGAAGAGGAGTTAGTTGCTGCCCAATTCTTATCTTTGTTTGGTCTTGCTGATGATGCGATATAGTTAACAAAAGAACAGGAAGGTGGAAACTAACTAGCTTGTGAACAAGTGATGTGAAGAAATGGTGACACGTTCTGCACTATCTCAAACTTTCTGTTTTCATTTTTATTATAAATTAAACCTAGGTTCTTCACATTAGTGGTGAAAAAGAGTGATTTGAAATTCTACTTGTAATGGAGATTTGTCCGTCTCGAACAGGACTACTTCAACATTAATATCTCCATTCGTTTACTTTATATTCATTTTCCATCCAAAAATATTACTACACTACATCACTAGTATCAAAACAGTAATGATTCCAATGGTGAATACACGTTCCACCTCCACTAATCTACAACTTGAGCCCTAAAGTATTCGTCCCTCCTCACCTAACCCTCCACCAGACTCGATAGCTAACCAACTCGCAGCCATAACATCCCGTTTGGAAACCATAGACTCCTTGGCAGCAAAAGTAGTTGCGATTGAAGCCAACCAAAGTAACATCGCTAACCAATCATCCTCCCACGTCGAACGCGGACTAGGGAAAAAACCTACAAAATTTCCTTGATTCCAACACAGAACCGATTGACATTAACATGATGAAGATGATGCCAAGTTACCCTAGTGGCGTCGTAATTCCAACTAGCATCCTCATACAAAAATAGAATTTCCTAAGTATGATGGCAGTGATCCTAGAGGATGGATTTTGAAAGTAGAAAAATATTTCAGATACTATCAGATGACAGATGAATTAAAAATAGATATCGCATCCATATATTTGGAAGGTGATGCTTTGGATTTATTTTCTTGGCTCAATAATGATTGTGCTATTATACACTGGGAAGAGTTAGGCCAAGATTTTCAAGAAAACTATGGCCTAGTAGAATTTCAGAACCCCAATGAATTCCTTTGTAGCATTAAACAAAATGGCATTGTTCAGGAGTATCGACAGGAATTCGCTCGATGATCTGCTCGAGTCACCAACTGGCCCGAACATTGCTTACTGGATGTGTTTATCAACGGACTCAAAGAAGACCTCAAAGCTAATGTAAGGATCCATAAGCCTTGTACAGTTTATAAAGTTATGAGCCTAGCCCTTGAATTTGAATCCAAATTAGGCTCAAACAGAATCCACAAAGGATCCACTTGGCAGAACTCTTCCAAACCTCATAATGTTGCTCCACAAACGCGGTCCAAGGAAAGTTCTGTTATAATACTTGTAGCTTCTACTGCTACAAATCACACCTCACCAACAGTACATCCACGTCAATAGGATGCTGATCGTCAAGCTTCTTTTGCAAAAGGACTGTGTTTCCATTGCAATGAAAAATTCGAACCTAGTCATCATTGCAAAATAGGTACTTTTTCACTTTTGGAAACTAATCCCGACAATGACGAAGTCGCACATGTGGAAAAAGAACCAGAAGAAGATGTTGATACCAACCTTTCTGAATTTGCCGCAATCAGCCTTTATGCTATTATGGGAAAACAAAATGCAACTACCATTAAGCTTCAAGGCAAAGTGGGCAAACGTTATGTCTTAATCTTGGTGGATAGTGGCTCAACCTACAACTTTGTGTCAGAATCAACTGTACAGGAATTATCTTTAATGATGCAATATTTTACTCCTTTTGGTGTCCCAGTTGGTAATGGAGACATTATTCGATGCAACAACATTTGCAAAAATCTTGATGTACAACTTCCTGGGTTGAAGATTCCTCAAGATTTCTTTCCCTTTTCTATTAGGGGAGCAGATATAGTCTTAGGGATCCAATGGCTCACCTCTCTCAATATATTGAAAACTAATTGGAACGAGATGTTTCTCATCTTTACCATTGATGGCCAGAAGAACAAGTTTCATGGAGTCCCTTCAAAAACAACCACACCTGCCACCTTTCAATCTCTAGAAACCACCATTGACATTCACCTTTCTCCTTCACACATTGATAAACTCCGTTCATAAATTTTCATCATTTTTTAAAAACCCGAGACACTTCTCCCTTTAGAAATCACACCTATTCTATACCCTTAATTACCAATTCCCAGCCTCCTAATATCCGACCATACTGTTACCCTTATAACCACAAAACAGAAATTGAATTTCAAGTGGCAGAATTATTGAAAAAGGGATTTATTAAACCCAGTTCCAGTCCATTGGCAAGTCCAGTACTCCTTAGTAGTACATTCCACCACGCTTCGCAGCCCAGGCATCGATGGGTTGGTTATGTGCTAGACCTTTTTTAGCCCCAGGCGAACACTGTTATATTGGCATCACCACCCACATACCCACAAGCTAGCTATGAGCTAGACCTTTTATAGCCCCGGACGAGCACTGCAATGCCGACGTCACCACCCATAAGCGAGACACAAAGTCTCGAAGAAGTGGTGTTGGTTCTGATACCAATGGAAGCACTACCTACTGGGAAAACATGTCTTCCTCAAAACTGATCATTACATACTGATTGAGCCCAAGTTTATCTTATTAATTGGCTATATTTTTACTGCTCTTAATGTACTTTTTGACTCTTAATTTGTGACATTGTTCTTTAATTTGTCCCATCACAATGAACTTACACTTTATACAATTTGATAGTAAATTGTCACAAATTGACATTAATTCTATCATAATTTTTCGAAGGACAATTGATGCTGCCAGATTTCTGTTTAATTTGTAGGTGAAAAGAAGAGTCAAAGCATTAAGAGAAGTCAACACGCCACGACGTGTTGCTTGTGTATCAAGAGTAGCACGCCGCGACGTAACCTCTCATCTCGCCGCGGCGAGCGATCCAGAAAGTACACGCCACGGTACCTAAACTCATCTCGCCGTGGCGAGGATACAATTACGTACATCGCGGCGCCTACAAGCACCTCGCCGCGACGAGGATTAAATGAAGTACGCCGCAATGCCTACGAGCACACGCTGCGACGAGAAGACCAGAAGAGCACGCCGCGGCACCTGAAATCCATCTCGTCGCGGTGAGCAGATAAATACCCGGATTCCACTTAGAAACATCTCTTACTGTTTTGACCCGGCCCGCGTCCATCATTTATAAACTTTGATATTTTTAGGTCAGAGGGGGACAATTCTTCGGAGACGCTTGGAGGAAGAAGAGAGGGCGACCATCTCTTTCATTCATCATTTTCCAGTTTTTATCATCCTCAACCATCACACCCGTTTCATCGCCACCGTCAGTATCTTCTGCTATAATGGGTATCGTTCAATCGTCAGCAGTCGAGAGACAGTCCAGAGTTATGCGCAACTAAATCAAATTTCCTCTTGAAGATGTAGTAATGGCTTGAGTTCACCGGTTCTATAAAAAGGGAGTTAATCTTACATCGTCTAGTTTATTTACAGTGTTGCAAATTCCTAAGTTAGGGATTTACTGCTTGTATTTAAATGAGCTTGGTTATAGTTTAATCAAGTGTTGAACGATGTCTTGTGTTATGGATTGATTGATGTAGAACTTTGATGCTTAATATATGAAGTCTCATATATGTCTTTGGTGATTGTGTTAACCCTTTTTATCTGCCTAGTTGTGTTTGATATTGAAATTATGCTTGAGCCATTTGACCGATTGCATTAACTTATCCATTACACACACTAAGGTGCATTTAACAAGATTTTAGTTAACGGAGTTCGTTGATTAAAATCTTGGACCTAAAGAGTCTTTTAGGGTTGATCTTTTGACACTTAGTGGATTCCTTCTCTGAAAAAGTCATTTAGAACAATGATAGCCTGCACCCATTTTCAAGAGGATTTTATCAATTTGATTACTATCTTAGTTTTTGTTAATTGCATAATTACAAAAAATCCAAAAATATTCTTTTATACTTTTTCTCAAATTTTAATTACTTTTACAGTTTCGATCAACATACCAAACCCCCATTTTATCAACTTGATTGCAATTTTTGGTAATTAGGCTAGCTTAGATCTTTTTCACTTGGTTCCAATTAAGTGAGACGACCCAAGGTTGCAACCTATACCGCAATCTTGGAATTTATTATTTTTGATCGATTTCTGAGGGTCGATCGTAAGGTCGAATCGACAGAGCCGCGATCAAAATGGCGCCGTTTCCGGGGAACCAAGAAATTGGTTTACCGTAGGATAGCCATTGTCATATCATCTCAATTGTCGTTGATAATCGGAATCTTTGTTTCTGCAGTGCATTTAGGATAGTTTACTTTTTACACTTGTTCATAGTGTAGGTTTGATTTTCCTTTGCACACGCGTACATCATACTTTGATTTTGTCTCTTACTTTGCACATCTTTCACACATACACACTCATACATACATTCATACATTTATACACTCGCATTCGCCACATTTCACTTTTATTTGACTTTGTGTGATAGTGAGAAAAATTTTGTCACTGCATCTTTTATTTGTGGATTGATTTTGTGCATGCCCAGGAGAGGTAGACTTGTTCAATTCTAACCTGAAATTGAAAGACATTTGCGACGACTTAGGAAAGAGAGGAAAGAACAAGAGAGGAATAGATTAACTGAGCGAGAAAGAGAAAATATGGCTGAAAATCCAAACATTTTCCCAAATCCTGACTTTCCTGCACACCAACCTAGAAATGGAACTAATGGAGGAAATGGTGAGCATGAGAGAGTAGGAGAAAACAATGAGAATCTGAGACGTAGGACTATTAAGGAAGCAACAACTTCTGATGTGCATTATAATCCATTTACTACTGCTTGCCCTAATTTTGATGTTAATTTTGAAATTAAAGGTTTGTTGATTAATTCCCTTCCTAAATTTCATGGCTTGGCAGGAGAAGATCCGTACATGCACCTATAAGCTTTGACGATGATCTGTCAGAGTATGAAGCCAGTGGGAGCTACTTTGGACCAAGTGCGATGGAAGGTGTTTCATTTGTCCTTGGAAGGAAAGGCGCGAGAGTGGTATATGAGTCTTCTGAGGCATATGGCCAATGCTTATCATAGCTGGGCCAACCTGAGGAAGGCCTTTTTGGAGAAATATTTTCCAGCCTCCAGGACATCTTCGATGAGGAAGGAAATTTACTCACCGCCAGAGTATGATGAATCATCAGATGACTATTGAAACCGCTTCCAAGATCTTCGTCCAGATGCCCCATCACCAAATTCTCGATGAACAATTGGTGCGATTTCTATGATGGGTTGAAGAGTCAAGAAAAGGTATGTTAAATGTCAGATCCGGAGGATCTTTGATTGACCTTACAACATTGGGCGTGGGACTTGATCAAGAAGATGGCCTCAACCATCAACGATGACAAAGTGAGAGATTCCAGAGGATTGAATGAATTGGGAGCTTTAACGAGCTCAAACCAAGAGAATGGAAAGTCCGAAACAAAGGTAGATTCATTTGGAGAACAGGATAACATCACGCTTGTCTGATATCGCAGAGTTGAAGAACTTGAATGTGCATCGCCCATCATCTTCAACAGATATTACTGCACCCAGTTGTGACACTTATGGGTTGGTGATGCACATATCAACTGTATGCCCTAGACGATATGAAGAGGTGTCAGCAGTATATCCAGGGAGAGCTAATCAGAAGTGGGACCCATACTCCAACACATACAATGAGGGATGGAAGTCCAATCCAAGGTTTGGTTGGAGGAATGAAGAAAACAGGGCTCAAAACAGATTTCCACAAGGAGGAGGAGCTGGTACTTCCACTAGCCAGTTCCCTAATCAACAGCAAGCCCTAATGGTCCCACCAAAAGAAGACACCAACCAGTTGCTTCACAGTATGACGACTTTGATGAAGGAAGAGAGGGATTCTAATGCTAACCAGTTTAATTCCATTGCTTCTCTTATTCAATAGGATTCCTCAAAAACTGCTGCTAGGTTCAATGCCTTGGAGAAAAGAATGGAACAATGGGAGACCAAGGCGGAGAACATTAACTCATATGTCACTCAGTTGTCCAACAACATGAGTGAGAATCAAGCGAAAAGCAGTGGGACTATTCCTTCAAATACTGTGATGAATCCGAAGAGTCTCAATGCAATTGCCCTCCGGAGTGGTAAGCAAGTGAGGTTTAATCCTCAAGTAGATGAAGAGGCATGTGATGAGGATGTTGAGAGTGCAGAAGTGCCCCTACCCAAGGAAAAGATTAAGAAATTAGAAAATGTGAGGGAAGAAGAGCTATTGAAAGAGAAAAAGCATGCTTCAAGAAACAAGGGAACTACTTCAGAGAGTTCCAATGATCAAGCTGAAAATGGAGAATCAAGCAAGCAAGCCAGCAAAGGTAAGGAGGTAAGTATTCAAGACCTTCCTTTTCCAAACTCATATTTGATGAGCAAGCGCATGAATGAGATTAAACATGAAAAGGAAATCATTGATTTGTTTGGGAAAGTAAAGGTGAATGTGCCTTTGCTTGATTTGGTGAAGAGAGTTCCGGCCTATGCTAAATATTTGTAGGACTTGTGCACTAACAAGAGAAAGTTTAGGCCTAATGAGAGAGTTCAAGTGAGCTCTAATGTGTCAGCCCTGTTCAAACCACAGATACCTGTGAAATGTCAAGACCCTGGATCTTTCACCATTCCTTGTATCTTAGGGAAAGTGACTATAGGAAGAGCTTTGTTAGATCTGGGGGCTACCATAAATGTGATGCCTAAATCTGTCTATGAGGCCCTAGGAGTGAAAAGTCTAAAACCTACATCTGTAATTTTGCAATTGGCTGATAGATCCTTTAGGCATCCAGTGGGTATTATTGAGGACATTTTGGTCTAGGTTAAGGGTTTAGTATTTCCTGCTGATTTTTATGTGCTTGATATGTCTTCTGAAGTTGTGCAGGATACTTCCTTAATTCTCGGGTGACCCTTTTTGCAGACTGTAAGCACAATGATCAGTATGAAAGAAGATAAGATCACCATGGAGGTTGGTGACCATAAGGTAAGCTTCAACATGTACGAGGCAATGAAGCACCCACATGAGGATTATTCACTTTTGGGTGTGAACATGATTGATTTAACTGTGGAAAATGCTTGCCAAAAATATGAGTTATAAAAAGATTCTTTGGATGCTAGATTACATTCACTTGATCTTGGAAAAGGGTTTTCTGTCCATGTTTCAGGGAAGCAGGAAGGATTAGCCACGACCACTCACCAGGAGAAAGACTTCATCCAAGAAGAAAGAGGGAGTGATCTCTTTTCTTTTGAACTTCATAAATTGATTCCTTCTGTTGTGCAACCTCCTGTTCTTGAGCTCAAACCGTTACCTGCTACTTTAAAGTATGCCTTTCTTGAGTCTGATGAGCGATTACCTGTCATAATTGCTAGTACTTTGTCCCAAACTGAGGAAGAGAGACTCATGAATGTTTTGAGGGAACATAAGAGAGCGATAGGGTGGACCTTAGTAGATATACCAGGCATTTGCCCAGTTATTTGCACACACAGGATCTTATTGAGTGAAGGGTCAAAATCGGTGAGGCAACCTCAAAGAAGACTAAACCCACTTATCTTAGATGTCATGAAGAAGGAAATAACGAAGTTGTTGAGTGAAGGGATAATATATCCCATATCTGATAATGAGTGGGTTAGTCCAATACATGTAGTGCCAAAAAAGAGTGGGATAACTGTGGTAAAGAATGATAGGGATGAGCTCATTCCTACCAGAGTGAAGAATTCATGGCATGTGTGTATAGATTATAGACGATTAAATGACGCCACAAGAAAAGGCCATTTCTCCCTCCCTTTTATTGATCAAATGCTTGAAAGGCTTACGGGCAAATCACATTATTATTTTTTGGATGGTTTCTCTGGGTACTTTCAAGTACCCATTACACCGGAGGACCAAGACAACCACTTTTACATGCCCTTTTGGCACCTTTACATATCGAAGGATGCCTTTTGGTTTATGTAATGCCCCAGGTACTTTCCAGCGGTGTGTGATGGCTGTTTTCTGTGAATTTTTAGAGGAATGTATGGAAGTATTTATGGATGATTTCACAGTCTATGGTGATTCTTTTGATGCTTGTTTATCCAGCCTTGCAAAAGTTTTACAAAGATGCATTGAAAAGAATTTGATTTTGAATTTTGAGAAATGTCATTTCATGGTCAGTGAAGGAATCGTGCTTGGTCATTTAATTTCTAACAAGGGGATTGAAGTGGATAAAGCTAAGATTGACGTTATATCTTCTTTGCCTTACCCTGTTTGTATTCGTGGCATACGATCATTTTTGGGTCATGCAGGATTTTACAGGCGCTTCATAAAGGATTTCAACAAAATTGCGTTACCTCTCTCCAAGCTTTTACAAAAAGATGAAAATTTTGAATTTGATGATTCCTGCAAGAATGCCTTCAATATGCTAAAATCAAAACTCATCTCTCCACCTATTTTAGTTGCTCCTGATTGGCATTTACCTTTTGAACTTTCATGTGATGCATCTAATTGTGCTGTAGGGGCTATGTTGGGTCAACGAGAGGAGAGGCTACCAAGAGTTATAGCATATGCCTCGAAAACACTGGATCCAGCTCAACTCAACTATACCACAACTGAAAAAGAGCTGTTTGCAGTAGTTTTTGCTTTAGAAAAGTTTAGACAATATCTGTTAAATTCACATGTTACCATTTTTACGGATTATGCAGCTGTTCGGTATCTCCTCAAGAAACCACAATCGAAGCCTAGGCTGATACGGTGGGCATTGCTACTCCAAGAATTTGATATCGAAATTAAGGATCGAGTGGGAGCAGCAAACCATGCAGCCGACCATTTGAGCAGGCTACCGAACGACACACAGGGAGTGGATTCTTCTGAACTTACTTGTGATTCATTTCCTGATTCAGTTTTGTGTGTTTCAATTACTAAAGAAACTTGGTATGCACATATTGTTAATTACCTAATGTCTGGGCTTACTCCTCCTTTTATGTCTCAGGCACAAACTCAGAAGCTAAAGAGTGAAGCTCGGCAATACATTTGGGATGCCCCTTATCTGTGGAGAATGTGCAGTGACCAGGTGATCAGAAAATGTGTGCCTCAAGAAGAGTGTGATGATATAATTTCAGCTTGTCATTCCATGGTTTGTGGTGGTCATTTTAGTGCAAGGAAAACTTCTAGGAAAATCCTCGAGTCTGGTTTTTATTGGCCTACACTTTTTAAGGATTCATTTAACTTTTGCGGTCATGTGATAAATGTCAACGATTTGGAGGATTAGGTAAACGACATGAAATGCCACAACAACCTCCCTTATTTTCATGGGCCCATTTCCTCCATATTTTGGCTTTGTGTATATCCTTTTAGCTGTTGATTATGTGTCCAAATGGATATAGGCCATCCCCACTAGAAAAGATGATGCCTAAGCCGTGTCTAAATTTTTTAAGTCCAACATTTTTTGTCGATTTGGCATACCAAAAGTTGTGGTGAGTGATAGGGGAACACATTTTTGCAATAGAGTCATTGATAACTTGTTTTTCAAATTTGGGGTCACTCACAAAGTCTCTACTGCATACCACCCACAAACCAATGGACAAGCTGAAGTTTCAAACAGAGAGGTGAAGCACATTTTGGAGAAAATTGTGAAGCCATCAAAGAAGGATTGGAGCCTTCGCCTCGAGGAAGCACTTTGTGCATATCGGACTGCTTATAAATCCCCCATAGGCATATCCCCTTATCGCTTGATTTATGGAAAGGCTTGCCATTTGCCTGTGGAACTGGAACATAAAGCATATTGGGCAGTTAAACAATGCAATATGGATTTGGAATCTTTCGGAATGGAGAGGAAGTTGCAACTTCAAGAGCTCGAGGAATTGAGGTTAGAGGCATATGAGCATGCACGACTCTACAAGGAAAAAACAAAATTGAAGCATGATAAGATCATTCACAGAAAAAGCTTCAAGGAAGGAGACAAAGTCCTATTATTCAAGACTCGGTTTGCTTTCAAACATGGGATTTTTAATACTCGTTGGGATGGACCGTATCTAGTCACGAAGGTGCACAACTTTGGTATGGTAGAGCTTTTACATGAAGAAACTGGAACACCACTCAAGGTGAATGGCCATCTTTTGAAGCTCTATCATGAGAACTAGGATCCACCTTAAACACTAGGTAGTTTCTTTCCTTTCACTTATCATATATTTGTGCTGATTGAAAATGGGATTGACACTGACATTATTTTGCATGAATATGTTGATTAAGTGTGGGGGAGAAACTACTCAGTAGTGTTAGGTTTAGTTCAGATAGGTTTAGTTCAGTAGGATTTCGGTTCGATAATTTTAATAATCTCTTTACGAACCCGTGATCTTAGTCAATGCATGATGCATGTAACTTGGTTTAAGAAATTTTGTGCATGAGTGGTCAGGAATAGTGATGCTTAGGATCCTGTTAATTTTCGGAAGCATTCGCCGCGACGTGGGATGTGACGCCGAGACGTGTACACAATAACACGTCGCAGCGAGCGTTTAGGAGAAGGACACGTCGCGACGTCTACTAATTAGTTCACCGCGACGTGCAACGATTGTGACGCCGCGACGTCTACTAATTAGTTCGCCGCGGCGTGCAACGATTGTGACGCTGCGACGTGCAGAGATTATGACGCCGCTGCGCGAGAGTTTTAAACGAAACCCTAGAGGGGTTTAAATTCTATTTTTCTCCTCATTGCACGACGGTTCTTCTTTTTACCCAGTGCCCTTTTAGTCATTTTACCTTCTAACTCTTCTAAACCCTACGACGCCCCTCTTTCACGCCGCCTCCCTCTCATTTTTGCACCGCGACTTCTCCTTCCTTCGTTGCTCTGTGTTTCTTCCTTCCTTTTTGTCTGTGCTAGTGGCTCCCCTCAGCTCACCTCCGTTATCCCTCGTTTGTCTCTTTTCTCCCTTTGTAAGATATCTCTTCCCTCTCTCATTTTCATTTTTCATTTTGTAAATTAGGGTTTGCTTTCTGCGGCGACAACGGTTCACCGTGTCGCGGTGTGTAAAAATTTTGCCCTTCGTCATGGCGTGTCAAATGCTCATCGCATCGTCTGGGTTTCTTTCATCTCACCGCGGCGTGTGGGTTGATCTCATCTGGCCGCGAGGTGTGATTCACACCTCACCGTGGCGTGTGCAACCAAGCATGTTTCGCCGCGGCGTATGTTTACTCGTCGCGGCGAAGTACTGTTGTGTTTGTTTTGTTTTACTAATTTTTTGTGTTTATTTTCTGTTCAGGACAATGCCTTGCACTAAGAACGCCTCCGTCCGTCCTACTTCTCCCTCCGATTTCTGCTTTTCCGACTCTTCTGACCATTCACCTTCTCCTTTTGGCTCTCACCCTTCCACTTCTTCTCCTCCGGTCGACCCTGAGTATGCCGACCTAGCTGCTAAGCTAGAAGCTAGGCCGCTACTCAAGGAGCGACCGTTCCCTCTTTTACCCTCCACTCACCCTTTCGTCCAACAGCTCGGCTATTCTCAACTTTCCAGTTTAGTGCAGCCCAGGACTCCTGGAAATGACACATTCGTTCGTCATTTCTATACCTATGCCCGTTACCATGACACCTTTGATATTTGTTTCCGAGGTGTTACCATTTCTCAACCCTTTACCCCTGCCGCCATCCGCGACCACTACCACCTTCCTCCCATTCTTCGCTGCCACTACGTCGACCTTATTCGGGACTACCCTTGGGATGATGTCCTTCGTACCTTTTGTCCTGCGGGTGCCGAATGGCATCAACCTCGAGTGTCTCAGAGATACATTGGCCATGCTGATCTCTATCCTGAGGCCTGTCCTTGGCTTCATTTCATCTGCAACAACGTTCTTCCTACCACCCACCTTACCTTAGTTCCCAAAGAACAGGCCTTGTACATTTACCTCCTGATGGTTGGCCGACTGGTTGATATTGCTCAGGCAATCACTTCTGCCCTACGCCAATCTGTCCTCACTTCTACCCTCACCCATTCCATATTATTCCCTCACCTTGTTAGTGATCTGTTCCGGGCCCACCAGGTCCCGGAACTTCCTATTGAAAAAAATTTTGAACCCGCCTCCCTTTTTCGATACGTCTGCCTCAAACAACCCCGTTTTTTAGCCCCACCACCTCCTCCTCACTCCCCCTCACCTCCCCCTCCGCCACCACATTCTCCTTCACCACCCTCACCTCCTCCTTCCCCTCCTATTGTTGCTGCTACACATATTGATGTGCCTCCCCCGGACACCCACCCCACCTTACCCCCCTCTTCCCCTTCTCCCTTGACCACACTCACTCATCAGGTCTCTGCCCTCACTCATCTGGTGGCCACCCTTCATGCCGCTTTTCTTCGTTCCGTAGCCCAGCTAGCCGTCGATCGTCGATACCACCAGCAGATGTATGCCTTGCTTGCGGCGCACCTCCACATTCCTCTTCCTCCTGCCAACGGTGCTTCTTCGGCCGATCCTAGCTCATCTGCGGCTGCTCCTCCTGATGCTGCCTCTGATGACCCTGCAGCTTAGTTCTGGCATTTTGTTCTACATTGTTTTTCTTTTCTTTTTTTCTTATTTTCTCAGTTTCTTAGCGCACTTTGTACTGACCATATTTTGCCATCATCATTTCTACCAAGTTTCTGTTTTTATTTTCATTGAGGACAATGTGTTATTTAAGTGTGGGGGAGCTTTTTCCATCGTGTTACTATTTTTTATGCTCCTTTTTGACACTTTTTGTTGTGTATGTCAGCCAATCTTGCTTACTGTTACAATTTTTACACTTGGTGCATTTTTTCCTTCGGCCATTTTGTCATCTCAGCCAAGCGAAGCCTCACATACATCGCTTTTGCGTTCTTGGCGTGCATCTTTGCACGTCATGACGTCCACCCATTTTTGCAGAATGAAAATTTTTCTCAATTCAACTTCTTCCACATGAAACTTTTGTACCTTTTGTGTTTCAAAGACCTTATAAGTTCAAACTGGTACCTGAGTTTATGAAAATACCTTCCATTCTTTTAATGATAATTGGTCTTGGCTAATTTTACTTTTGATATTTTCAATTCAAAGTGAATTACAGAATGCTAACAAAGCAACACTTTAAGTTTTTGAGACTTGAGATTGTTCATTAAGATATTACCCCTGTTGGAAGGATATTTGAGCCTACATTTTTCTTTGATATTGTGTGCATCTACTTATTTCATTTCTCTCTAGAACTTGTTTTAATTCTTAATCAAAGCTTTGTGGACTAGAATTTTGTTGATGTAATAGAGGCATTCTTTCTTTAACCCTTTTTTCCCAAACACTTATCACTTGCTAGCCCCTTGAGCCATTTTTATTTATGAGCACTTGCATATATGCACTCTTACATGATGTCAATAGTTTAATCTTATTATTAAAAAAAAATTGTGTTCCAAGAAGGAACAGAGAGTGTTTATCAATAAAAAAAAGAATACTCATAAAAAAAAAAGAGAAAGAGCAATAACAATTCAAGCAGTATATAGCTCATGAATAAATTTAAAAATAAAAAATAATAGTGCCAAGATTAGTTTACCTTTTGACATTCAGTTCATAATTACAGTGTATGTGTTCATACTTTTTCTTTCTTCCATTCCATCAATTCATCTAGCCCTCCGTACATTACAACCCTGAAAAGTCCTCTTGATCTTCAAATTATAGTTTTTGTAGTGGAGAAATAGAATTGCTACAAGCTTATGGTAAAGAATGGGTTAAGTAGATTGAGAGTGAAATATCCCCAATGTGTGAGGAGAGAGCAAACACCTCGTATTGAGTGACATTTCTTTTGTGCAATCTCTTGAATTGAATTCTTTTAGTGTTTGTTTTATTAGCATTCTTTCAATTTGCTTTGATTGAATTTTGATTCAGTGATTTGCGCCAAGTTCTTGTTATTGTTTTGAGCATGGACGAATTTTTATTTCACACTTGTATCTTTTTGATTCTTATAAACTTTGTCCAGGAGTACAATGGTTTAAGTGTGGGGGAATTTGATTGAGCCTAAGTTTATCTTATTAATTGGCTATATTTTTACTGCTCTTAATGTACTTTTTGACTCTTAATTTGTGACATTGTGCTTTAATTTGTCCCATCACAATGAACTTACACTTTATACAATTTGATAATAAATTGTCACAAATTGACATTAATTTTATCATAATTTTTCGAAGGACAATTGATACTGCCAGATTTCTGTTTAATTTGTAGGTGAAAAGAAGAGTCAAAGCATTAAGAGAAGTCAACACGCCGCGACGTGCTACAAGCAACACGTCGCGGCGAGCATATCAAGAGTAGCACGCCGCAACGTAACCTCTCATCTCGCCGCGACGAGCGATCCAAAAAGTGCACGCCGCAGTGCCTAAACTCATCTTGCCGCGACGAGGATACAATGACGTACGTCGCGGCGCCTACAAGCACCTCGCCGCGACGAGGATTAAATGAAGTACGCCGCGATGCCTACGAGCACACGCTGCGGTGAGAAGATCAGAAGAGCACGCCGCGGCGAGCAGATAAATACCCGGATTCCACTTAGAAACGTCTCTCACTATTTTGACCCGGCCCGCGTCCATCATTTATAAACTTTGATATTTTTAGGTCAGAGGGGGACAATTCTTAGGAGACGCTTGGAGGCAGAAGAGAGGGCGATCATCTCTTTCATTCATCATTTTCCAGTTTTTATCATCCTCAACCATCACACCCATTTCATCGCCACTGTCAGTATCTTCTGCTGTCATGGGTATCGTTCAATCGCCGTGATCGAGAGACAGTCCGAGTTATCTTGCATTAAATCACATTTCCTCTTGAAGATGTAGTAATGGCTTGAGTTCACCGGTTCTATAAAAAGGGAGTTAATCTTACATCGTCTAGTTTATTGATAAGTGCATATTTGTCCAATATTTGTGTTTTAATTATCCCCTTTTACTCCTCTTGATTGATTCAATTATTGGGACTTAACTTGATTTTATGTTTCTTTGTAGGAAATTATAACTTTTACATGATGTTGGGAATTAAGAGTAAATCAGTGGCAATTAAATGAAGGAGCTAGCAGCTCACGTAAGAGACGCACAAGTGGACCAATGAACACACAAAACACGCAAAAGAGAGGACAAGCACAAGAGCCAATGTTTTTAACGCAACAGTGGGAGGCGTTTGTCAATTAATCACTGCTAAAGAGATTAGAAGCAACACTGAAGGCAGCAAGACACGTGAAGAGAAGGAGGCCATCAAGTTTGAGGGGCCCACGGAATTAATTGAAGAGGACAAAGCCAAGGAGAGTAACTCTTTGGACTGAAATTGGTGAGACACGCACGGCAGCCAAGGATGGAGCAATTAATGGGCTGAAAAAGGAAGGGCCCACGGAATTAAAAAATGAGACAAAAACCTAAGGAGGAATCAGGTTGAGGTAGACTGGGGGTGACACAGGCTGGCTGCGGCTGGAACAGAAAACGAGGAAGGAAATAACGCAAGTGACGCACGCAGCTGGAGAAAATTTCTAGGGACCAGGACGCAGGACACACACGCCACAGAAAACCAAGGGACGCAAGCAATAGGGAGAAAAATTGGCTGGCTTTGACGCACGCACCACAGTGACGATAGGGAGATTTTCTTTGTTTTTATTCTTTTCCTTGTTATTTAGATTATGTTAATTAAGAACCTTGTCTTATTTAATCTCCGTATGAGTAGCTAATTTGTTTTAGTCGGGGAATTCCAATTATTATGCTTTGACCCGTGAGACTATTGTTCTGATTATTTGGTTTATAATATTCGTACTGTTTCTGATTTACTGTCATTGTTTATTAATTGATTCTGCGATTGAGGCCTGATTTTAGAATTAGTTAATTTACATATCGCCAACTGATTTACTTGGTGGAGTCTAGCTGGGTGATCGGTGTTTGTGGCAATTGGCACTAGGGCATAGTATTTGTCTGATTTTGTGTGGAGAAACTTGCGATCTAACTAGATGAAGCATGAGTCAGTGCGTAGTCAGTTAGGGTTAGTGTTTCTTTAGAATTTAATCTTTGTTAATTAATTGAATCTCGGAGAGAGTCTCGAAGGGTTATTAGTTAATTAGGGAATAGTCAAAGGAGTTTCATGACTATTCTAAAATTAAGAAGAAACGAGGGAGCCAGAGGTAGTTGGTAACTATAGCTAACCTATTATTAAACCAAAGAAAATATTTGAGTCGATGATCGTGGTCTAAGCATAATTAGGAATTTCTGGCTAAGTCGCCGCTTATTGAGTTTATCAATTTTATTTGCGTTCTTTGTTGGTTATTGTTTTATTAATTTATGTTAATCTTTTATCGCTTGTTATTTCCATTAGTAGTTTTAGTAGAAAACTCTAAACCCCCATTTTAATTATTTTCATTCGTTCTTTGGCATTTAAATAGAATCAATTATTCCATTCTCGTGGATCGACCCCATTTACCATTGTCGCAATTTATTTTCGTTTGGTGTTTGGGATTTATTTTGGTGGATTCGACACCCATCAAATTTTAGGCGCCGTTCGGGAACCGTAACTAATTGATTTTGTTTTGTTTATGCCTAGGAACATTCAGACGGAGATTCCATCTTATACGACCCGAGATCGAAAAAAGGCGCTAAGAGGCTAAGGAAGTTGAGCAAACTAAGGAAGAAGCAAGGAGAAGCCGTGAATTACAGATCCCGATTGAGTCGGATACCAAACGCGTAATGCGAAGAGGAGATTGAAGTTGAACAGAAGCCCGACAGAAAGCTTAACCGTGACCACGCGCAGGATATGGCTCTCAACAGAACACTCCAGGACTTGGGTAGACCCACTGAAGCGCAGCATCCGCTGTGCATAGAATTTCCAGAACTTCAAGAAGGGTTCGAATTGAAATCCGGACTCATCCACTTGCTGCCCACCTTCCGTGGATTGGAGAACGAGGATCCGAACAAACATCTGAAGGAATTTCACCTCGTCTGCACTTCTATGAAGCCCCGCAATGTCACGGAGGACCAAATCAAACTGAGAGCTTTTCCATTCTCTCTACAGGATGCAGCTAAGGATTGGCTCTATTACTTACCTCCGGGGACAATCAACACTTGGGAAGGGATGTCCCGACAATTTCTAGAGAAATATTTCCCAGCATCCCGAGCCGCCAACATCGGTAGAAATGCGTGGCATTAAGCGTAGGATTCGAGAACCTCTACGATCTTGGGAGAGGTACAAGAGAATTTTGGCAAGCTGCCCGCAGCATGGCATATCCGAACAATTGATCATCCAGTACTTCTACGAGGGTCTAATTCCAATGGAGCGCAGAATGATGGACGCCGCAAGTGGTGGGGCTATTGTCAGCAAAACCCCAGCTGAAGCCCGGGAGTTGATATCAACTATGGCAGCAAACTCCCAGCAATTTGGTGCTCGACCAGATATACCACGAAGGGTGAATGAGGTAAATGTTACTTCTCTTGATGAGGTAAAATCTTTGCTAACAACTTTGGTCCAGAAGTTGAATGTAGGTACTCCTCCACTTGCGAGGGCGTGTGGCATCCGTGACTAGCTTAGCTCATCCCATCGATGCATGCCCAACACTCCACGATGAAACACCGAGAACGTGAATGCTATTGGGTTCCAACAGAGGAAGTTCGATCCTTATTCAAACACCTACAATCCGGTTGGAGAAGCCACCCAAATTTCAGTTATCTAACAATCAACCGAACCATCGAATTTTCATCACGGACCACCACCGCAAGAATGACCTTCGGCTCGGTAAGTCTCTTGAAGAAATTGTCCGTATGCTAGCCACTAATACTGAGAAATTTCAACAGGATACTGCAACCAGATTTCATAAGGTGGAAGAGAGTATGAAGACTTTAGAGACTCAGATGAGCCAAATAGCATCCTCAGTTAGCAAATTGGAGACTCAAGGCAAGCTGCCATCTCAGACACTTGACCCGAGGCATAACGTGAGCGCAATTGTCTTAAGAAGTGGTAAGGAAGTGCAATCCCCAGTCGACAAGAACCCTACCCGTGACCACACCCAGGGTTCCCGTGTAGAGACAGAACAGGAAGCCGAAAGGGAGCCTACACGTGACCACATCTGAGATTCGGTCCAATGAAATTATCGAAACCCAAACCTTTAGTGGTTCCACCACCATTCCCGCAGAGACTGGCTCAGAACAAGAAAGAAAAGGATGATAAGAGCATCATGGAGTTGTTCCGAAAAGTTGAAGTAAACATCCCACTCCTCGAGGCCATTAAGCAGGTTCCACGCTACGCCAAATTCCTTAAGGAATTATGCACAAACAAGCGTAAGTTAACAGGTAATGAAAGAGTGAGTGTGGGGGAGAATGTTTCATTGTTTCTGAGGAAACTACCCCTATGTCGCGACCAAGGTATGTTTTCCATTCCTTGCAAAATTAGGGAACATTAGTATCGATAAGGCTATGTGTGACCTAGGAGCTTCTATTAATGTGATGCCTTTATCTGTTTATACATCTCTGGGTTTTGGTCCATTAACGAGTACTGGAGTCATAATTCAATTGGCGGATCGATCGATTGTATATCCCGAAGGTGTTTTAGAGGATGTGCTAGTTCAAGTTAATGGATTAATTTTTCCTGCTGATTTCTTTGTTCTGGACATGGAAAATGATAGTTCATCTAAATCTTCTGATATCTTATTGGGTAGGCCTTTCCTTAGCACAGCCAGGGCAAAGATAGATGTGCATAGTGGTTCATTGACTTTAGAGTTTGATGGCGAAGTGGTGAAATTCAATGTTTATGATGCCATGAAACATGCTGAAGATGTGTCTTGTTTTTATAATGTTGATATCATTGAATATTTGACTCATGAGGTTTTTGCTTTACATTACGATGATGAGTTGAATTATGCTTTGTGTCATAGCATGTCTGTTGATAGAGTTAGGAGGTTTGCTGATCGGTTTGAATTTTCTGATGATATACTTGATGTGGTTTACGATCTGGAAGCTCTTAAGACTACAAGTACAAAATTGGTGCCTATTGAGCTATCACGATCAGAATCTAAACTATTACCTTCAATTTTGCAGGCCCCAAAGCTGGAGCTCAAAACGCTTCCCGAGCACCTGAAATATGCATATTTAGGTGATTTGAGACTCTACCCGTGATCATATCCAGCATGCTCGACGGTCTGGAAGAGGAGAAATTGATTAGAGTGCTTCGAGAGTACAGGGAGGCGATTGGATGGACCATTGCTGATATTAAAGGTCTGAGTCCCTCCACATGCATGCATAAAATCATTTTGGAGGAAGGTTCTAAACCCCACCGACAAGCACAGCGCAGACTAAACCCGCCAATGATGGAGGTAGTGAAAAAGGAGATCATTAAGCTCCTTGACGCAGGTATGATCTACCCAATATCTGATAGTGAATGGGTGAGTCCAGTTCAGGTTGTACCGAAGAAAACAGGTCTTACAGTTGTTGAAAATCAGGACGGTGAGTTAGTCCCCACTCGGGTTCAAAATGGGTGGAGGGTGTGTATGGACTACAGAGGTCTCAATGCCCTTACTAGAAAAGATCATTTTCCCCTCCCCTTTATTGACCAAATGCTTGAACGTTTAGCTGGGAAAACTCACTACTGTTGTCTTGATGGATATTCAGGTTTTTATCAGATCCCGGTGGCACCCGAGGATCAAGGGAAGACGACTTTTACGTGTGCCTTTGGAACTTTTGCCTTCCGACAAATGCCGTTTGGTCTTTGCAACGCACCGGCCACCTTTCAAAGGTGTATGGTAAGAATATTTTCTGACTATGTTGAGCATATAATAGAGGTATTTATGGACGATTTCACGGTTTATGGAAACTCTTTTGATGAATGCCTCTCGAATCTTGCTAAAATTTTGAAACGTTGCATGGAAACAAATTTGGTTTTGAATTACGAAAAATGTCACTTCATGGTCGATAAGGGTCTCATTCTAGGTCACATAGTCTCTGCAAGGTATTGAAGTTGATAAGTCTAAGGTAGATGTCGTTAAATCTTTACCTTACCCATGAAAAGGGAAGTGCGTTCTTTCCTTGGCCATGCGAGGTTTCTCAGGAGGTTTATCCAGGATTTTTCCAAGATCACCAGACCTTTGTGTCGACTCCTCCAGAAAGATGTAAAGTTCGAGCTAAACGATGAATGCAAGTCCGCTTTTGACCTACTTAAGGAGAAGCTAATCTCAGCGCCGATCATTCAACCACCGGATTGGGACTATCCATTCGAGATTATGTGTGATGCTTCTGACTATGCAGTGGGTGCCGTGCTAGGACAAAGGATCAACAAGCGCTCTCACGTGATCTATTACGCTTCGAAAATGCTAGACAGTGCTCAGAGCAACTACACTACCACTGAAAAGGAGCTTTTGTCAATTGTCTATGCTTTGGATAAATTTCGTCCTTATTTACTCGGTACTAAAGTCATTGTCTATTCTGATCATGCAGCTTTGAGGTATCTCCTTTCGAAAAAGGACGCGAAGCCAAGACTGATTCGGTGGATTCTACTTCTCCAAGAGTTCGACCTGGAAATAAAGGACAAGAAGGGGTGCGAGAACCTGGTCGCTGATCATCTCAGCCGAATTCCCACGCTCGATCTAGATTCCCTCCCAATCAAAGATGAATTTCCAGATGAACAACTCTTTGCCGCAAAGGAAGCCTATCCGTGGTCACGACGGACCCTGCTACCACAATGCTGTTGATATTGTGAACTTTTTAGCTACTGGTGATTTGCCTGATTATTTGCCTAAGTCTGCTAGGGATAAAATAAGGAGTGATTCTAAATACTATATTTGGGATGACCCCTACCTTTGGAAAATAGGCGCTGACCAAATTATTAGGAGATGCGTGGCTGAAAATGAAATTAATTCTATACTAAACTTTTGTCATGCATATGCTTGTGGTGGACATTTTGGCCCAAAACGAACTGCTAGTAAAGTGTTAGAAAGTGGTTTTTTCTGGCCTACACTTTTTCGCGACGCATATTTATGTTGTAAAAGTTGTATAAGTTGTCAAAAGACAGGAAACATAGGTCCTAGGAATCAGATGCCCCTTAATCCTATTCTTGTTTGTGAGATCTTTGATGTGTGGGGTATGGACTTCATGGGTCCTTTTCCATCTTCCTATGGTAACTTATACATTATTCTTGCTGTTGATTATGTGTCGAAGTGGGTGGAAGCGAAGGCCACCCGAACTAATGACTCTAAAGTTGTTGTGGATTTTGTTAGGTCTAATATTTTTGTCAGGTTTGGCACCCCTCGAGCCATCATCAGCGATAAAGGGACGCATTTTTGCAACCGGACGGTTGAGGCGCTCTTCAAAAAGTACCACGTCACTCATCGCACTTCTACGGCCTATCATCCACAAACCAACGGACAAGCCGAAATCTCAAATAGAGAGATCAAGTTAATTTTGGAGAAGACGGTTAACCCAAACCGTAAGGACTGGAGTTTGAGACTGGATGATGCCTTTGTGGGCCTATAGGGCGCCTATAAAACTCAATCGGTATGTCACCTTTCAGATTAGTCTTTGGAAAAGCATGTCATCTTCCGGTGGAGCTGGAGCATCGGGCTTATTGGGCTATCAGGAAATGTCACTTAGGAATGGATGAAGCCGGGGTGCATAGGAAACTTCAGTTACAAGAGCTAGAGGAAATCCGGAATGATGCATATGAGAACTCGAGAATCTACAAGCTAAAGACGAAGGCTTTTCACGATGAAATGTTATGTAGGAAGTCTTTCAAGATTGGTCAAAGGTGTTGTTGTACCAAGCCAAGTTGAGGCTTTTTCCCGCAAATCATGGTCAAGGTGGGTAGGCCCGTCGTGGTACGCAATGTTTATCCACATGGGTGTGGAAATTGAGGAACTTGGCACCGATGAGTTTTAAAGTGAATGGGCATAGATTGAAACCATTTTATGAGGGTTTGAACCGCATTACGATTGAGGGATTAACTGGAGGATCCCATCTAGAGAATTAAGTTCGAGACAAGGACCGTCGAAGCTGGGGCGTTAAACTGTATGCTTAATGGGAGGCAGCCCATATTTTTATTTTTATTTTTATTTTATTTTTATTTTCTTTCTTTTCTTTTGCTTTATCTTGTGTGCTTTTTATCCTGTCCTTTCCTTTTCTTTTCTTTGTTTTGATATTTCCTTTCCTTCCTTGTGTTTTTCAGGTGATTTGACGTTGGATCAATTAGGAGTTCTTGGATTACAGTTAGCGGGAGTCCTTTATATGATCATATGTTGGCTCTCATCCCTCACTGTACTAGCTATACCCTACTGGCGGGAGGCCTAAACGAGCTCACGTATAAGCCCTCATCTTCTCTCCAGATTCAGGGAAGTCCTCAGTTTACCTTTTCATTTACTTTTACGTTGAGGACAACGCATGCTTTAAGTGTGGGGAGGTGATTTATGCTTTTGAGATGCATGTTGTTTTTGTTTGATGCATTACTTTGGGATGTGCCCTCCGTTGCCTTTTGGTATTTTTGGACTTTTAACTGTTGATGCCGTGGTAGACTAAAAAAAAATCCTCTTTTGCTCCATTTTTGCTTGATGAATTGTTGTGCCTTAGGTAATGGTGGATTGTTTTAAAGGAGTCAAGAGTATGATTGAGTCCCAGGTTGCTTAATGTCAATTAAATGTTAATGATTTGTCCTATGTGTGGAAGTTGCGAGCCTGAGTTAAGTGGTTAGAATTTTAAAATATTTTGTGTGATTAATCGGTGCCTTTCTTGTCTAGAGTCATGTTAGGCTTAGAAGTTGAGTTGGTATATATGTTGAACTTTGAATTGATGTGGGAAATTATGGTGGAGAAAGGGAATGTGGAATAAACATAAAAAGGGTGTTAGATTCGTTCCGCCAATCGCCAAAGGTGATTGTGAGCGAAGCCAAAAATCCGTCTAAAGGATGGTCGAGATTGAGTAACCGGACGACATTCATCACAAATGTTTGCGTTCGCGTCAAAAGGTCTCGGACAACTGACGTGTGAGGCAATTAACTACTCCTCTGATTACTCGGAAAAAAAAAAAAACAAATCTGAGTAATTACGAGTAAGGCTAAAGCCACTTGGCGTTGTGATTGACTGAGTAACCGGGTGACATTCATCACAAATGTTTGCATTCGCGTAAAAAGGCCAATGACAATTCCAAGTAATTTACAGGTAAAAGCACCTAATCAATTAATTAAGATTAACCTGATCTTCCCATAACTACCACTTAGATTCGGAGTTCCTCGTATACATTAACCACCTGATAAGTGATGTGTGATTCCTAGACCTGATTGGTTTTTAATTAAAATTTGGTAATTCATGCATGCGCTTTAATTTGAGTTCAGGCTTGTGTCTTCTCATGTAGGAAATTTGTTGCATTTGTTTGACATTTCGTTGACATTGGGACAAGATTGCGCTCTCATTCCTAGTTTACATTACCTTTGTGCATGTTTCACTGAGTGGTGTGGTTTTTCATTATGTCTTGGTTCTCTTTTATGCTTGAGGGCAAGCATCGTCTAAGTGTGGGGAGATTTGATAAGTGCATATTTGTCCAATATTTGTGTTTTAATTATCCCCTTTTACTCCTCTTGATTGATTCAATTATTGGGACTTAACTTGATTTTATGTTTCTTTGTAGGAAATTATAACTTTTACATGATGTTGGGAATTAAGAGTAAATCAGTGGCAATTAAATGAAGGAGCTAGCAGCTCACGTAAGAGACGCACAAGTGGACCAATGAACACACAAAACACGCAAAAGAGAGGACAAGCACAAGAGCCAATGTTTTAACGCATAGCGATGGAGGCGTTTGTCAATTAATCCTTGCTAAAGAGATTAGAAGCAACATCAAGGCAGAAGACACGTGAAGAAGGAGGCCATCAAGTTTGAGGGCCCACTGGAATTAATTGAAGAGGACAAAGCCAAGGAGAGTAACTCTTTGGACTGAAATTGGTGAGACACGACGGCAGACCAAGGATGGAGCAATTAATGGGCTGAAAAAGGAAGGGCCTGGAATTAAAAATGAGACAAAACCTAAGGAGGAATCGGGTTGAGGGTAGGTAGGGGTGACACAGTGGTCAAGCTGGAACAAAAAGGAGGAAGGAAATAACGCAAGTGGCCTTGCACCGGAGAAAATTTCTAGGGACCGGGACGCAGGACACACACGCCACGAAAACCAAGGGACGCAAGCAATAGGGAGAAAAATTGGCTGGCTTTGGCCTTGCGCACCACAGTGACGATAGGGAGATTTTCTTTGTTTTTATTCTTTTCCTTGTTATTTAGATTATGTTAATTAAGAACCTTGTCTTATTTAATCTCCGTATGAGTAGCTAATTTGTTTTAGTCGGGGAATTCCAATTATTATGCTTTGACCCGTGAGACTATTGTTCTGATTATTTGGTTTATAATATTCGTACTGTTTCTGATTTACTGTCATTGTTTATTAATTGATTCTGCGATTGAGGCCTGATTTTAGAATTAGTTAATTTACATATCGCCAACTGATTTACTTGGTGGAGTCTAGTCAAGGTGATCGGTGTTTGTGGCAATTGGCACTAGGGCATAGTATTTGTCTGATTTTGTGTGGAGAAACTTGCGATCTAACTAGATGAAGCATGAGTCAGTGCGTAGTCAGTTAGGGTTAGTGTTTCTTTAGAATTTAATGCTGTTAATTAATTGAATCTCGGAGAGAGTCTCGAAGGGTTATTAGTTAATTAGGGAATAGTCAAAGGAGTTTCTCGACTATTCTAAAATTAAGAAGAAGCGAGGGAGCGAGGTAGTTGGTAACTATAGCTAACCTATTATTAAACCAAAGAAAATATTTGAGTCGATGATCGTGGTCTAAGCATAATTAGGAATTTCTGGCTAGTATGCGTTTATTGAGTTTATCAATTTTATTTGCGTTCTTTGTTGGTTATTGTTTTAATTTGCGTTAATCTTTTATCGGTTGTTATTTCAATTAGTAGTTTTAGTAGAAAACTCTAAACCCCCATTTAATTATTTTCATTCGTTCTTTGGCATTTAAATAGAATCAATTATTCCATTCTCTGTGGATCGACCCCATTTACCACTGTGCGCAATTTATTTTCGTTTGGTTTTTGGGATTTATTTTTGGTGGATTCGACACCCATCATTTATTTACAGTGTTGCAAATTCCTGAGTTAGGGATTTACTGCTTGTATTTAAATGAGCTTGGTTATAGTTTAATCAAGTGTTGAACGATGTCTTGTGTTATGGATTGATTGATGTAGAACTTTGATGCTTAATATATGAAGTCTCATATATGTCTTTGGTGATTGTGTTAACCCTTTTTATCTGCCTAGTTGTGTTTGATATTGAGATTATGCTTGAGCCATTTGACCGATTACATTAACTTATCCATTACACACACTAAGGTGCATTTAACAAGATTTTAGTTAACGGAGTTCGTTGATTAAAATCTTGGACCTAAAGAGTCTTTTAGGGTTGATCTTTTGACACTTAGTGGATTCCTTCTCTGAAAAAATCATTTAGAACAATGATAGCCTGCACCCATTTTCAAGAGGATTTTATCAATTTGATTACTGTCTTAGTTTTTGTTAATTGCATAATTACAAAAAATCCAAAAATATTCTTTTATACTTTTTCTCAAATTTTAATTACTTTTACAGTTCCGATCAACATACCAAACCCCCATTTTATCAACTTGATTGCAATTTTTGGTAATTAGGCTAGCTTAGACCTTTTTCACTTGGTTCCAATTAAGTGAGGCGACCCGAGGTTGCAACCTATACCGCAATCTTGGAATTTATTATTTTTGACCGGTTTCTGAGGGTCAATCGTAAGGTTGAATCGACAGAGCCGCGATCACATACTCAAATACCTTTTGGAGCAACGAGTTACTACCACAGAACAACAGCGAATTTTGGTAAAACCCATGCCTTATGACTTTACAATTTTGTATCGTGCAGAAAAAGAGAACAAAGGAGCAGATTCCCTTTCATGACAACCCTAGCAAATTAATCTTTTTACATTGGTGATGCCTATGGCCTTTGATTTGATTGATTTGCAAAAAACACTAAAGGCTTATAAATGATAGCTTGCGTGGAAAAATTCTTTTTGAGTCTCATGACACTCCAACTGGTGGTCATGGTGGTTACCTTAAGACTTTGAAACATGTCTCCAATAATTTTTATTGGCCTAATTTCAAATAAGATGTTAAGCAATACGTGCAGAATTGCTTACACTGCAAGGAAAACAAATATCAAGCATTGGCACCAGCAGGCCTTCTTCAACCTTTGCCAATTCAAGAACAGATTTGGGAAGACGTTTCCATGGACTTCATAGTGGGTCTCCCAAAATCTAACAACTTTGATACAATTTTGGTTGTAGTTGATAGATTGAGCAAATATGCCCACTTCATATCCTTAGCTCATCCCTTTTGTAACATCCCATTACCAGTGGGGAGGTTAGAATAGTAATTCTGAGTGATCAATGGGCGTTTAGAAATACCTTTACATGTTCATGCATAATCTAGCATCCTAAACATGTGAATAGTGAATTTTACACATGAAAATGACTGTACATGCATTCATGACATTTCCCGGTATAAGTGTTAAGAAATTTGATTTGTTTGTATGAATAATTGAGTTGAAGAGGGTATTTGTGGTTTTAGAATTTTTGGAGAATTTTAGAATTTTGTTCTAAAAATTCGGGGTAATTTCTGGACTAGGGAAAATGTCAAGTGGCAAAATAATTGTTTAATGGTAGTAGAAATTATTGTCGAATGCCAATGGAAATTTAGATAAATGATTTTCAGATTTATTAATTCGAGCTAATGGAATTTTGCGGACAAATTGGAGTAGAAATTGAAATTTAATTAGAAAGAAACTAAGTGAGAGCTTAAAAACCATGCCAACATGTTTTTTTTTAATAAGACCCACTCCCCCTTTTTGGAGTCTTTCTCGATGCTTCTCCATTAGGGAAGCTTCATTTGTTGCCTATTTCAGAGTGAAAATGGGAATGAATCACTATGGATTTCATCATGGGATTGCCCAAGACTCTGAGGCAACATGATGCTATATGGGTCATAGTGGACCGGTTACCTAAATCGGCCCATTTCTTGCCAGTGAGAGAGAATAACTCACTTGATCAGTTGGCCCAGAAGTATGTGAATGAGGTAGTGAGACTGCATGGGATTCCAGTGTCTATAGTATCAGACAGGGATCCTAGATTTACTTCGAGATTTTGGAAGAGTTTGCAGTCTGCTATGGGTATTAAGTTGAATTTTAGTACAACATTTCATCCTCAGACAGATGGACAGAGTGAGAGGACAATCAAGACTATTGAGGATATGCTTAAAGCTTGTGCATTGGAGTTTAGAGGAGCGTGAGATCAGTATATAGCTTTGATTGAGTTTGCCTATAACAACCAATATCACAGTAGTTTCGGAATGGCACCATACGAGGCATTGTACAGAGGAAAGTGTCGATCACCTCTGTATTGGGATGAGGAGGGTCTGAGAATGGGTGAAGGCCCATAGTTGATACAGGATACAGTGGATAAAGTGAAGTTGATCTGGAGTCGAATTAAAGCGGCTCAAGATAGACAGAAGAGTTATGTGGATCAGCACCGAAGAGATATGGAGTACAGCGTGGGAGATAGAGTTTTCCTAAGAGTGTCACCGTGGACAGGAGTTTTGAGATTCGATAAAAAGGGCAAGTTGAGCCCTAGATACATTGGTCCTTATGAGATCATTGAGAGGATAGGACCTTTGGCTTATAAGTTGGCTTTACCGAATGAGATGTCTCAATTGTATAATGTATTTCATGTGAGTATGCTCCAAAAATACCGATCAGATCCAACACATGTGATACCGGCTCAGGAGATTGAGATTGCTAGCAATTTAAGCTATATTGAGGAGCCGATCGAGATTGTGGGATCGCAGATCAAGCAGTTAAGGAACAGAGTCATTCCATTGGTGAAAGTCCTGTGGAGGAACTACTCAACTGAGGAAGCAACTTGGGAGACAGAGGAGCTTATGAGGAGACAGTATCCTCACCTATTCGAACAAACAGGTAAGAATTTCGAGGGCGAAATTTCTTTAAGAAGGGGAGAGTTGTAACATCCCACTATCGGTGGGGAGGTTAGAATAGTAATTCTGAGTGATCAATGGGCATTTAGAAATGCCTTTATATGTTTATGCATAATCTAGCATCCACATACATGTGAATAGTAAATTTTTCCCATGAAAATGACTGTACATGCATTCATGACATTTCACGGTATAAGTGTTAAGAAATGTGATTTGTTTGTATGAAAAATTGAGTTGAAGAGGGTCTTTGTGATTTTTGAATTTTTGGAAAATTTTAGAATTTTTGTTCTAAAAATTCGGGATAATTTCTAGACTAGGAAAAATGTCAAGCGGTAAAATAATTGTTTAATGGTAGTAGAAATTATTTTCCAATGGCAATGAAAATTTAGATAAATGATTTTCGGATTTGTTAATTAGAGTCATTGGAATTTTGGGGACAAATTGGAGTAGAAATTGAAATTTAATTGGAAAGAAACTAAGTGAGAGCTTAAAAATGAGACATGTGACTTGTCACTTGCCTAACCATGCCAACGTGTTTTTTTAATAAGACCCACTCCCCCTTTTTGGAGTCTTTCTCGATGCTTCTCCTTTGAAAAGGTTATTGGTGATTTATGTTAGGTTTTCTCCACCAATTTCGTAGCTTCTCCTCTTCCTTGCTTCTTCTTGATTTTTGACCATCTTTCATACTACTCTTTCACCTTGCTTTCTCTTCTTTTCTTTTTCACTAAAAATCCAAACCTTCTAACCCTCAAAATGATGATGATCATGTATGTTAGTGGGATCTAGAGATTTTCTGGTATTTTTGAAGATTTGAAGAATTGGAAGCTAAATTAGGTAAGAATTTTGTCTAATATCATGGATTTTTAGTTAAATGAAGCATTTGTGATGTTATTTGAAATTAATTTCATGGAATTGTGTTTTGGGTGTATGGGTGTGTGAAATTCTTGCTTTTATTGATGATTAATGAGGTAGAATGTGATGAATGTGATTTAGAGATGTTTTGGAAGTGAGAGTTGGAATAAATTGATGTTTAGATGAATGTAGAAAAGTATGATGATTGAGTGCATGTTGATGCTATGTTGTGGGTTAATGTTCAAGTAGAGGTCTTGACTTAGTTGTGGTTGATATATTGAGTGAATTGAGTAGTTATTTGGTGATGAAATGTTATGGAAGAGGTAGAAGAAGAGTAAGATGAAAATCTGGAAATCGTATTTGAGTATGTTTCAATGGATTAGCCATAACTTCTGTTGGGCCCCGATTCACATTAAGCATGTTTATTTTATTTTGAGGTTTAGTTTGATAATTTTCTTTAGATTAGAATAATTAGAGGTTATAGTGCTTAAATAAATGAAAATTGAATGGTGGGATTAGTTTAAATTAGAGTTGATTGATTAAGTTGTTAGAGATTAAAAGGAATAAGATGGTATAAGGGCATTTTGGGTATATCACAAGTGTTTTTAAATCTAAGGCTTTCAAGGAGGGGGCTCTTTGGTCTTTTAGTAGTCATTAAAATGAAAAGAAATTGAAGCAAGTGATGAGTTGTCGTGGGTGAAGAGGTAGCCTACAAAAATGTTAAGTTTTAAGAAGGGATTGATGAAACTACGTAGTTTTGGAGGGAGGCTTAGGTTTTTATAGTTCAAGAAGCAATTTCATAAGGCACTTAGAAGAGAAATACGAAAACACCAAAGAGAAAGGAGAGAGTGAGAGTTTCGGCTAGGTGGAGAAGAAGAAGAAGAAGATGATGATAATGATGATGATGAAGAAGAAGAAGAGAGAAGAAGAGAGGTTAGGGCTTTGGTTCATCTTGCTTTAGAAAGGAGAAGGAAAAAAGAGAGGGAAGGATCAAGCTTCCATTAGAAGCAAAAGGGGATTTTCGTGGGTATCATCTCTAAGGTAAGAAAATGTGAAATCTTTTGGATTTATAGGTGGGTTTTGGTGTGAATGGCTTAGGAAATTGATGGGTAAAGTTAGATTGGTTAAATTTCATGCTTTCATATTCTAAGAATGGCCAATTTTGATATCTCATGTTATATGGGATGATTTTGTGTTTGATGAAGGTCAAGAGAGAGAATCGGAGTGAAAGGAAAGGCCAATTATTCAAGCTCCTAGCTAAAGGAACTAAGGTGGGTGACTTTTTAATGATTGAGTTAATAAGCTACTAAATTGTTTTGAAATAAATGTCATTGAAGGTTTTTGTTTTTGCCTATGACCTTTCATTTGTGAATGAGTTACTTTTTATAATGGTTCAATCTTGTATAAGATGTTTTTGATGTAAATGCCTTATCGTAATATTTGTTACCTTGTTTTGTCAAGTGAAAAAGTTTCAAATATGTTATTTTGGAGATTATGTGAAAATCATGTGAAAGTGAATATTTGTAAGAGCCATTTGTGGCTAATGTTTATGAATTATGTGAATTAAGTGATATGCATGCTTTGTTTGGGTTTGTGGTGGTCCCTTAAGAGTAAGGTGCACCTGTCTAACCATAGGTTTCTCCCGCCTGCCCGCTAGTGGCATTGGAGCTCCTTACGGACTCCCATAAGTTCACGTCTACACATGACCGCTTGCGGGAATGTGTAGTACATTCCGTTTCGGATCTACCCAAACCACTTTCTCTGTGCTTATGTGATTTTGATGTGTAATTGGTGTGATGAAATGAGTTTTACAAGAGGTTTTGACGAATTGAAAGTGATTTGATCAATGTAAATTGGCTTTGATAAATTTGAAATGTTTTTATCAATCTGAAAGTTGCTTTGAGAATGAATAAATAAAGAATGTTTTTGCTTATTTCTTAATTATTAAGCTGTTACCCTCTGAGCCGTCGAGCTCACACCCCTTTTCTCCTCCACAGGTGACGAGCGAGTACCCGAGTTACAGTATTGGGATTGAGGCACCATTCCGATGTTTTTACTTTAGAAGTCATTTTTGGAAACAAAGCATTAGGTTGCATTTTGGAGAATTGATTTACTTTATACTTTGACATTTGACATTTTGGATTGTAATCGGGCTAAATGCCCTCTAAAGCTTTGTAATGACTCATATTGTTCATGTAAATGCAAGAGTTTTAAAAGTTAAGGTACTTTGTGCAAATTGCATAAGATTTGTATATCAAGGTATTGTTGTATGTTTGATTTTGACAAAAGAGGAAAAGTGTGTTTGCTGCCATTTTTGAGTTAGATAATAGGTTTATATGGATTGGTTGATGATATTGGAGATTGAAGATTGTGAGGATTGAAGTTTTATGCAGGTACTTGAATTTGGATGGAAAAGTTGACGATTTTGGTTAGTTGTCTTTTAAGGGAAGTGCTGTCAATTTTTGTTATAAATTTGACAACAACTTTGCTTGTGATTTTGACTCTCTTAATGCTTGAATTGGATTCGGAGGTCTTCTTGAAGATTGTATCGTATGTTTAGAGCTTTCTAATGGTGTATAATGTGCCTTATTTGGAGTTAGGAGTAAAAACTTATTGGGGTTAAACCTAGTTCAGTTACTGTTCATGTAACTCTATTCACTGTTACATTGGTTCTTAGATGAGCAGTACCTTTGAGTGAGTTTTTGCCTCTTTTAATGATGGAATTGACTTTTGCATCTTTCATGAGATTTGTCAATCATCTTGTTATCTTTCCATTGAGGCATAACATGAAATTTGGGATTTGGAGTAAGAAGTTATGAGGATAAGAAAGAATGCAGTTACTGCTCATTTTACTGTCTATATGGTTTGTGTTTATGATACCTTTGATGATAAATGTTTTGCATTGGTAGTTTTGATGAACCAATTAAGTTGGAATTTGAGAATATGCTAAGTTGAACTTGGAGTTTGATGTGTTATGAAGTGTTTAGGCTTTAGAATGAGTGAATTTAGGAAGTGTGAAAATGTTTATGATGTAAGATTGAAGATTGGAAGCATTGCAGAGGCATTGGGGGCTTTGGGGAGCCCCAATGTCCGTTAAATGGACATTCTCTGGTGGAAAAGCACCCCTTGGCCAGTCAATGTCCGTTAAACGGACATGCATGTCTGTTTAACGGACTTTCTCGGGTCATTTGGCATCCTGCACTCGATTCATGTCCGTTAAACGGACATGGATGTCCGTTTAACAGACATCTATAGGAAACTGGTGATTTTTTACATAGTTGGAGGCCGAATCTCGTTTTGTGGTCTTCATGAGATTTTTAGGTCTAGATGTCTTCTTTCTAATGGTCAAAAAACGAACTCCATCCAACATCTAGATTAAAAGTTATGGTAATCGCGCCAAATGAGGTTCAATTTTTTTTGGCTGTGAACATAGTCCATTCTTTTGGACATAACTCCCGTATCCGACCTCCAATTGAGGTGATTTTTGAACCAATAGGTTCCTAAGACATATATCTTCCTCTCCATAAAAATTGGTACCATTTGGAGTTCAATTGGGGAAGTTTGCATTAAAGTGAATGAGAGGTCGGTTAGGAGAGCATGTTTAAAGTATGAGCTCTTTTAGGCTTTTTAAGCATATCTTGAGTTATATAACTCCGTTTGAGGTGATTGTTGCTTCAAAACGAACTCGAGGCTTAAGGCTACAATTTGTATGAACAAGTCCACTTATGATTTTGGTGGTTAATTAGTGTGCGCTCACCACGATTTTTGGAGTGACAGCAAAATGACCCTGCAAGGTAATAAGCACAAGGCTTCAGGACTCAGGAAGTTGGGCTCTGGAAATGGGGTCCAACAGATGTGGTATCAAAGCAAGAGTGAAAGTGTTAAGTTTTAAGCAGTTGGATTTCGGACCCAACAACTTCTTCTATAGTTGTGAAATTGAGATGATTTTTAGTTTGAGTTAAACTATAGGTGTTTGCCTACATTTATTATGATGACAATGACTTTTAATTTTGTCTTTAAGAGTCCTAAATCTTGACATGAATGTAGGAAAGTGAGTAGGGATGAATAGTAGCATTAGAGTTGAATTTTTTTTTAGTTGAAAAGTTTGTCAATTTTTCTGGCTTGATATAGGCAGATTTTGCTAAATTGGTCTTCATGAAAGTTGTAGCTTTCCTTGATAGTTTTCTATCTCCATAAAATGTGACATTTTTTGACATTGGAGTTGAAAGTTATGAGTAATTGAAATTTGTATACGGTTTAGGTGATGTATAACAGGGCAGCCAAAATAATGTGGAACTTTGACCTAGTTAAAGGTAGAATTTGCTTCTAAGTTTTTCATGACAGTTAAAGGTAGAATTTGCTTCTAAGTTTTTCATGACAGTTGTAGATTGTGTTGTATCTTTCCATTGATATAAAGCATGGAATTTTTGGACAATGGAATAGAAAGTTATAATTTTTAGAATTTGTGTTACTGTTTAAGATGAGATTTACAGGACAGATACTTTGAATTGAATTTTGACCCCTATAGAGGTTGAATCTGTCTTTGAGTCCTTCATGAAATTTGTAGAGCTTTCGGTTATCTTTCCATTGATACCAAATTTATAAAATTTGGAGATCTGAGTGAAAAGTTATACTTTTTAGAATTTTAGATGAGGAAGAGAGGAAAACAAAAAGAAAAAGAAGAAAAAAAATATTTTGGAAGCAGTGGCCACCAAAACGATCCGCTCGCGATTTTGAGCGGACTCGAGATCGCAAGTCGACTAGCGAGCCACTCACTTGACCTCTCTCCACTCTTTTGATTATAACTTTTTCGTTCGACCTCCGATTGACCTAATTTTTGAAGCGTTAGATTTTTAAAACATTCATCTACTTCTCCATGAGAATTTGTAGATTTTGAGATTAAATTGAAAATGATGGATTGAATCAAAGTGAGAGGATCGATTAAAAGAGTATGAGTTGGTAATTTTTCTGAACATACTTCAGTGTTTTGGCAATATCTGGACCTATAGAAATCCAAATTGTGTAATTTTGGTATCTTTGGATTCCTAAAACATAGGGGAACGCTTTTATTAAAGAGAGGTTGACTAGGTTACCTCATTTTCACTTTCTCATTGATCGCGAGCAGTAGAAATAAGTCTATGAGAAATAAATTGTGAGTTTTGATATGGTATGGGTTTTGTGATGAAATTTATGGAATGATACCTAGGATTGTCACGAACATGCATTGTACTCATTTCAATTCCTGCATGTGCATTATTATACACTTCTGATTGTACAACTTGTGATATATGTGTATCTTAATTATTATAGAGGCGCAATTAGAACGTCAACCCACAGACATTGCCGAGACTTCCAAGCATTAACTTTAGAAGCAGTTGGTGAGTAACCTAGACGGTTTCTCTCAATTATTGTTTGCTTATGATTATATTTTGAATAATGATCGATTTTGATTTGATTGCGGATTTCAGACAGAAGGTCTGATGACTGTGTACTGGGGCGTTGCGATATTGAAGTGCTACTTGAACGTGAATATGAGACCTATGTGCTTATTATGTGATTGATTGTGGCATATGCATTTCATTCATGAATGCATAATCAGATAATAATAGTTGTGACTAGAGTAGCCACCGATTAGAGTTTAAAGCTCAACGAGTGAATTTGAGCCTCGAGCTCAACAGTGATATAGAGCCTTAGGCTCAATGTTTAATGAGCCCTATATGGGACAGTTCAGGCACTCGGTCACAACAATGTAATAATTAAAAAAGTGTCTCATGAGCATTTCATATGCATCTTGTTAAATGTGTTTGATTGAGTGAAAAGAAAAATTCCTTATGCTTAAGTGAAAGTGTGTTACTTATGATAAATGTGAAATTGTGAAATAATTTGTGATATGAATTGATATATTGCATGAATTGAGTGAACCATCGATGATGGTTAACTCATTGAGTTCACAAAACTCTCCAAAATTACAACGTTATCTTTTCAGGTCCGAGAGTAGACTCCTAGCTACAGAGAGGCTCCCACAGCCGTGTAGATTGTGTCTGGCAAGGGAAGTCAGGGCTCAAAGATCGGTCAGCTGGGACTTTTGGATAGCTTAGATAGATTTGATACTTTTTCCTTTTTCATGTAGTATTTTTGTACTAGGTTTTTGATTGATGTACAGATAGTAAGGGATGAAAAACATGTAGACTTTTGATTTTGATGGAATGAAATGAGGAAAAAGTTGGTTTCAAAAATATACTGATTTTCTATTGATGCTTTAATGGTAAATAATGATATGATGCCATGTGAAGTGACTGTAGTGATCGAACGTAGCTCGCCCTTATCGTAGGATATGTACCGGAATGACCTCCGGGCGTCCCGGTATGTACCCTGCGGTAAGCAGGCGCTACATTTAGGTGGTATCAGAGCATGGTTGGTATCTGTTGGGACATATAGAATGTTAGGCATGAATTATTTTGAGAAATGCGGAAAATGATCGAAATTATTGTTTGTTATAGGCCATTTGCCCTAGGTGATCAAATTGAACAACTAGCTGACCAAGGATCAGTCGGAGCCAATAGAGAGTCCTCAGTGCCTCGATTTGAGGAATTGTCACCTAGAGTTCAAGAGAGAAGGGAGAGGAGGTATGATAGGTTGCGTAAGTACGAAGTTGTGGACTTTTATGGCAGCACAGACCTTGCTGAGGCCGAGGGATGGCTTGACAGGACAGAGAGAGTATTTGATCAGATGGACTGCGAGCCTGATGAGAGGTTCGACTATGCCGTATCTCTACTGCAGGTCCCAGCATACCAGTGGTGGAAGACTGTCTAGGGCAGTACCACCAGGCCCTGCCAATTGAAGTGGGAAGACTTTCTGAGGGTCTTTAAAGATAATTATATGCCCAAGATTTATTTAGACATGAAGATTCAAGAGTTCCTGGAATTGAAGTAGGGTAGGATGTCAGTGGTTGAATATGAGGTGCGGTTTAATGAATTAATGGGTTATGCTACTGTTTTGATCCCTACAGAAGCAGACAAGTGCAGGAGGTTCGAGAATGGACTGAATATGAAAATTCGAACAAGGTTTGCGCGATCAAATATGGGAACTTTTATTGACTTGAGAGCTGCTTCAGTTAGAATTGAACAGCTGATGAGGGAGAGACAAGCTGAGACTGGGCAAAGATCCAGAAGAAAGAGACTTAGTGAGAGTCGGGGTAGTTACGGCGGGAGTTTGATGGCGCGAGCGAGCCTTCCGATCATCGGTGGATCGAGCGATCGATTTGGGCAGAGACGTAGGTTTTCACATACTGGCAATGGAAGGGGTACAGGATAGACTTAGTTTCTAGTTTGTGAGCACTATGAGAAGAGGCATGGTGGTGAGTATTGGAGACTGACGGGAGCTTGCCTCAAATGCGGCTCCATGGACCACCAGATCAGAGATTGCCCTGCCACTTTGGAAACTCAGTTTGCTGTCAGTGGGTGATCTAGGAGTAACACCACAGTCCAATAGAGTAGAGGTGGTGGATCTGGACAGATAGGTCGTGGTAGAGGCAGAGGGAGAGCTAAGAGTTCTGTCATGAGGATTGAGGGGCGGGGCAGTCGACCGCAATCCCAGGCTAGGGTCTATGTTATGACCAGGCAGGAGGCCCAAGACTCACCAGATGTGGTAGCAGGTACGCTTCTCATTTATGACTTTGAAGCATTTGCACTACTAGATCCAGGATCCACACACTCCTTTATTGCACCGCATTTGGCATGTAGACTGCATTGTGATAGGAAGCCACTACAGTATGGGTTAGAGGTGAGTCCACCTCTAGGTAGTACTACTGTCTTAGGAGAGGTCTGCAAGGGGTGCTCGATTAAGATTAATCAAGCAGACCTGATAGTATTGCAGTTGAGAGAGATAGATATGATCTTAGGCATGGATTGACTCACTGCCCATAGGGCCATCATGAACTGCTACACCAAGGAGGTAGTATTGGAATCTCCTGGTCAGCCTCGGAAAATTTTTAGAGGAGTTAGTCAGGCAGTGCCAGCCCAGATGATATCATTCATGAGTGCAATGAGGTTGATGCAGGGAGGATGTGAGGCTTATCTGGACCATATCATTGATACTAGAGCTGAGCAGAAGATTAAGGACATTCCCGTGGTTAGGGAATTTCTAGATGTGTTTCCCGATGACCTACCTGGTTTACCACCAGATCGGGAAACGGAGTTCACAATCGATCTAGTTCCAGGAGCTACTCCTATATCTATTCCTCCATATAGGATGACACCTATGGAACTGAAGGAGTTGAAGACTCAGCTTTAAGAGTTACTGGAAAAGGATTTTATTAGACCCAGCGTTTCACCTTGGGGAGCTCCAGTGTTGTTTGTGAAGAAGAAGGATGGGACTTTGAGGTTGTGCATCGATTATAGGCAGTTGAATCGTGTGACAGTGAAGAATAAGTACCCACTACCTAGAATCGATGATTTATTTGATCAGTTGCAGGGGGATCAGGTGTTTTCCAAGCTGGATTTGAGGTCAGGATATTATCAGTTGAAGATAGCTGAGGCTGATGTACCTAAGAGTGCATTCCGGAGCAGGTATGGGCACTTTGAGTTTTTATTGATGTCGTTTGGGCTTACCAATACCTTGGAAGCTTTTATGGCCTTGATGAATAAGGTGTTTCAGCCCTACCTTGATCAATTTTTGATTGTATTTATTGATGATATCTTGGTGTATTCGAAGAGCAGACAGGAGCATACTGAACATCTGAGGGTCATTTTGCAGATCATGAGGGAGAAGCAGTTGTATGCTAAATTCAGTAAGTGTAAATTTTGGTTGGATCAGGTGGTGTTTTTGGGACATATAGTGACTGGAGATGATATACAGGTAGATCCGAAGAAAATAGAGGAAGTGATGAAGTGGGAAGCTCTAAGAAATGTGTCGGAGATCCGAAACTTCCTAGGATTGGCCGGATATTACCGGAGATTTATCGAGGGGTTTCCTCTGATCTCAGCTGTTGGGCGTCGTTTCCTGAACCCAACTCTTAAATGGAACCATAAGACGTGAACGCACTCCAATGAAGCCTCCTTAACCATCATCGATTTTTTTTCCTCTTGCTCTAATACCACACATGTTGGATCCGTTTTCGGAACCCAACATCCAGAAATCAATCATAAAACATGAGCATAATAACATGTAGGGTTATTCTATGGAATCTTTTTAGCCATTATCGGTTCATCATCATTCTCATAACATCTCAAGCCACAAGGGTGAGCCCACACAACGAAATGAAAAAAACCACAATTGATTTTCTTCAAAACAATTGTAGCTCGATGTCTCTAGTTCATTTTGGAGAAAGAACCAACTCAATCGGAGTTCTATAAATGAAGATATGCTTGAAAATCCAAAGTGTGTTCATACCTCAATCATGGTCTCCCAACCGGCCCCTCAATTCCTTTCCTCCAAACTTTGTCAAATCAACTCCAAAATATCTAAAGTTTTATTGAGAGATAGATACATGTCTTAGGAATCAATTGCCTTAAGAATCACCTCAATCGGAGGTCGGACGCAAAAGTTATGGCCAACCGATTTCAACATGTTCATATCTTGATTCCTACTGAACATAATTTGGCGCAAACTCTATAAATCTCACTATGGGTATCGGATTGACTTCATTCTTAGACCATTAGAAATTATACATCTAGGGCTACAACTTTCATGAAGACCAAAATTTGAAATTCGGTCGTTATTAGGGTCAAAATACACGGACCGTGTAACCTTCGGGTGAAACAGTGTCCATATGCCCAGAAACACACGGCCCGTGTAAATTCACACGGGCAGGCCGTGTAACCTTCGGGTATAACAAATTTTCACCCTCCAAGACCGCTCCAAAGGGTCCTAAATCTATCCTAACTTCTCCTATACTCATAATCTTGCCAAAATCTACTCTTTCGAGTCCGAGATTGACTTCATATACGCTAATGGTTCGGGAATTTCGTCCACTACAACATCCTAACTTGGAATGATTATAACTCTCAACTACGATTTCGAAAAATTGCATACTTTATAGTGTTGGAAAGCTATAAAGTCGAACTACAACTTCTATGAAGACAACTTGGTCCAATTCAATCTAAATCAATACAGTTTTTCCTTGGAAGGCAGCATATACATATTTTATCCTCATGGAAAACTTACAATTTTGCCTTATACAAACTTGGATTATTATGAACATAACCATTCAACTACCAATTGGAATTCTTCAACTCTCAACCTTAATCCATACAACCCTTCCTATTCAACAACGTCTCGTGCTTCATGACATTCCTATCTTTCCTTTCCATATTATCTCACTTATATATATAACAATAGCTCATATTCAATGTTCGTCAACTCATCATCCATACACAATTTCACATTTCAAAATCCATACACATATCCATATTTCATTTACATCATAAAATAAGAGTTTACCAACTTTAATGACAACTCATGCCACAATACATCATCAATATCAAAATCCAATATACAAAACATGCAAAACCCAAAATTTCTCAAAATCCACTTGAAGCCTTATTTTACATCAATAATTCCAAAACACAACAAAATATGCATATTCGAATTTCTGCCTTGATTCACTTTCACTTGATCCCTTGCTCAATACCTGGAGATGAGACAGAGAGGGGGTGAGCTTAAAAAGCCCATAGGTAACAGGTTTATAATCCATAATAAGCAAAACCATTGAAATTATCCATTTATCATATAAAAATTCTTATCGAATTCACGGAAAAACATAGTTTTCAACCAATTCAAAATAGTGCAAAACATGTATTCACCAACTTGACAATTCATAATTTCCATACACATCTCATAATTCAATACATCATTCCATTAAACACAAATGATGTCATTTCTCATTCAAGCATAACACACAATTCATATCATAACATAACACATCAAAATGCTAACGCACACACAATTTGGCTTGAGGGTTCCGTGAATAAAACAGAGAAACCGAAGTTTACTCCGTGAACGAAATGAGTCCACTTTTCGGATCTCGTGGGCCACAAGCGGACAGCCGGGAGAAGGCTTAACGTCGACGTGCACGTGACTAACGAAACGGTTCCTCTCTCGCCCAACCAAAGCACATAAGCAATGCTCAAAATCATTTTATCGAAATGAAATGCTTTCACACTTTTCATGTTCTCTTTCTTCTTTCCATTCAAATCAAAATGCCATGACACAATTTCAATGGAATAACATAATCATATATCACAATGCATTTTTGCATATTCGCAACAATTCAAATCCAATTCATGGAGCATATGCACACATATAAACAAATTCTTTAAATCATTTGGAAACAATATATGCACAATTATGAAATACTTGAAATCATTTTATTCTCCTAATTTGGGAAAAACTTTATGGCTTATTATTTACTATAAACATGAAACCCACCTCATTTTGCTTGGACATCCAACCTCAATTGTTCCCTTCCTCTTAGTCTTGGATAGGGTTTCTCTTGATTTCCTAAAACAAACTAAAATTCTCATCCAATTTAGATTCAAATCGAAATCCCCCAATTTTCACAAAATCCCTAAAACTTCAAAATCACAACAAATGAAATTAACATAAATCTAACTCAAATCTAACTTACCCATAGTCCATCTAGGTTAGAAAACCCAAAACCTAGCTTAGAAACCCTAAAAATCAAATGGGTTCCTTAAATCGTATTCTTCCAACACAACACCTATTCTCTCTCTAATCCCTTCATCCTCAATACAACTCATTTCTCTAATGAAGCAAGAAGAAGAAGGTAAACTTACCTTGGCAAGATGATTTCCTTCCTTTTTCTTCTTCTTTCTTCTTCCTTCTCTCTTCTTCTTTCCTTCTTCTTTTCTTCTCTCCACGACTCTCTCTCCCTCTTCTCTCTAAATTTTCGTTTCCCTCTCTTCAAATGAGAAGACCACTCCTTTCTCTTGCCTTTTATACCACTAATGATGCTAAAAAGTCCATATTGCCCTTACTTAAAATCCTAGGAACTTAAATGCTTAAGTGGTCTTCCAATTTTGCCCTCATGCATAAGTTACCACCTTAATTCAATTTAAATCCATGTCATAAGGTCTTACTCACATTAACATGCTAATAAACTCCCATTAACATGCTAATTAATTCCACAAAATACTCTATTAAGACTTCAAAATTCATTTAAATCATGGTTAACTCCTTAAAAATCAACACCTTTTCTAATCATGCAATTGAAGGAATTTTCTTGCACTTCCTTTTAGAGAAATGTTCCTCATAGTCTCAATTTTATAATGACATGAAAATCATTCAATTTGGTTCAGTAATCTGAAAGTTATACTCAAATATTTCCAAACTGATCTTATGCTGAAACAATATGCTATGCTCAAATTCCACCAAAAAATTGACTTTCTTACAGACTAAATTAGAACTCAATTTCATCAGAAAATTTGTAGCCTTATCTCTCTAGTTTAATCCAAATTAAGAATCATCTAATTCGGATAACTAGAAAAAAATTATGGCTGAAACACCGAAGCATACTCAATGATCATGTTTCAATTTATAACTTCCAATTTTTCACATATAACCCATCTTGCACATAACTATCTTTTTTACTTCATTTCAAATGCAAGAATTCTTCTTTTCTTTACACATGAATAATCGTCAAAATTTCTCATTTCATATTTCTAAATTTCAAGAAAATTTCGGGGTCCAACATCAGCTCTTTTGACAAAACTTCTGAAGAAGAATGTAGTGTTCAAATGGACTGAGGAGTGTCAGAAGAGCTTTGAGGAGTTGAAACATCGGTTGATTGCTACACCGATGTTGACTATTCCATCAGGGACTGGAGGTTATGTGGTGTATAGCAATGCGTCACATCAAAGATTGGGATGTGTACTGATGTAGCATGGCAAGGTGATCGCCTATGCATCGAGACAATTAAGGTCTCATGAGATAAATTATCCAGTACATGATTTAGAGCTAGCTGCAGTTATCTTTGCTCTAAAAATTTGGAGAAATTATTTGTATGGAGAGACTTTCCAGATATTCACTAATCATAAGAGTTTGAGATATTTGCTGAGTCAGAAGGAATTGAACTTGAGGCAGAGGAGATGGATTGAGCTACTGAAAGATTATGACTGTACTATTGAGTACCACCCAGGAAGGCTAATGTGGTGGCAGATGCCTTGAGTAGGAAGTCTCACATCAGTGCAGCTCAGATTCAGTTATCGAGGCTACCTAATTTGATACATTTGAGAGCTCTAAATGTGGAATTGAATCTGGAGCAGGATAGGGCGTTGATTGCCACATTGAAACTTAGACCGATGCTACATGAAAGAATCAAGAAGGTCCAAGGCAAAGATCCTGATATGATGAAGCTTATGGAGAAAGTAAAGGCAAATCCGAATTATGAGTTTGAATTGAGGGATGAGACTTTATGGTTCAAACAGAGGCTATGTGTGCCAAATGTGAATGATCTGAGGAAGGAGATTCTGGAGGAAGCTCATATGGCCGCCTATGCTATGCATCCTGGTACTACCAAGATGTATAACACATTAAAGTAGCATTTTTGGTGGCCTGGAATGAAGAAGCACGTGGCAGAGTATGTATTTAAGTGTATGACGTTGCCAACAAGTTAAAGCTAAACACCAGGCTCCAGTAGGAAAGCTCCATTTGTTCTCTATTCCATAGTGAAAATGGGAACGAATCACTATGGATTTCATCATGGGATTGCCCAAGACTCTGAGACAACATGATGTTATATGGGTCATAGTGGACCGGTTAACTAAATCGGCTCATTTCTTACCAGTGAGAGAGAATAACTCACTTGATCAGTTGACCCAGAAGTATGTGAATGAGGTAATGAGACTGCATGGGGTTCTAGTATCTATAGTATCAGACAGGGATCCTAGATTTACTTCGTAGTTTTGGAAGAGTTTGCATTCTGCTATGGGTATTAAGTTGAACTTTAGTACAGCATTTCATCTTTAGACAGATGGACAGAGTGAGAGGACAATCAAGACTGTTAAGGATATGCTTAGAGCTTGTGTATTAGAGTTTAGAGGAGCGTGAGATCAGTATATAGCTTTGATTGAGTTTGCCTATAACAACCATTATCACAGTAGTATCGGAATGTCACCATACGAGGCATTGTACGGAAGAAAGTGTCGATCACCTCTGTATTGGGATGAAGAGGGTTTGAGAATGGTTGAAGGCCCTGAGTTGATAAAGGATACAGTGGATAAAGTGAAGTTGATCCAGAGCTGAATTAAAGCGGCTCAAGATAGACAGAAGAGTTATGTGGATCAGCACCGAAGAGATATGGAGTACAGTGTGGGAGACAGAGTTTTCCTAAGAGTGTCATCGTGGAGAGGAGTTTTAAGATTCGGTAAAAAGGGAAAGTTGAACCCTAGATACATTACTCCTTATGAGATCATTGAGATGATAGGACCTTTGGCCTATAAGTTGGCTTTACCAAATGAGATGTTCGAATTGCATAATGTATTTCATGTGAGTATGCTCCGAAGATACCGATCAGATCCGACACATGTGATATTGGCTCAGGAGATTGAGGTTGATAGTAATTTAAGCTATATTGAGGAGCCGATCGAGATTGTGGGATTGCAGATCAAGCAGTTGAGGAACAGAGTCATTCCATTGGTGAAAGTCCTGTAGAGGAACCACTCAACTGAGAAAGCAACTTGGAAGACAGAGGAGCTTATGAGGAGACAGTATCCTCACCTATTCGAACAAACAGGTAAGAATTTTGAGGGCAAAATTTCTTTAAGGAGGGGAGAGTTGTAACATCCCATTACCAGTGGAGAGGTTAGAATAGTAATTCTGAGTGATAAATGGGCGTTTAGAAATGCCTTTACATGTTCATGCATAATCTAGCATCCGCATACATGTGAATAGTGAATTTTGCATATGAAAATGACTGTACATGCATTCATGACATGTCCCGATATAAGTGTTAAGAAATGTGATTTGTTTGCATGAAAAATTGAGTTGGAGAGGGTCTTTGTTGTTTTCGATTTTTTGGAGAATTTTAGAATTTTTTTTCTAAAAATTCGAGGTAATTTCTGGACTACAAAAAATGCCAAGCGGCAAAATAATTGTTTAATGGTAGTAGAAATTACTGTCCAACGGCAGTGGAAAATTAGATAAAAGATTTTTGGATTTATTAATTAGAGCCATTGGAATTTTGGGGACAAATTAGAGTAGAAATTGAAATTTAATTAGAAAGAAACTAAGTGAGAGCTTAAAAATGAGACATGTGGCAAGTGGCAAGTGACAAGTGTCACTTGCCTAACCATGCCAACATGTTTTTTTTAATAAGACCCACTCTCCCTTTTTGGAGTCTTTCTCGATGCTTCTCCTTTGAAAAGGTTATTGGTGATTTATGTTAGGTTTTCTCCACCAATTTCTTAGCTTCTCCTCTTCCTTACTTCTTCTTGATTTTTGACCATCTTTCATACTACTCTTTCACCTTGCTTTCTCTTCTTTTCTTTTTCACTAAAAATCCAAACCTTCTAACCCTCAAGATGATGATGATCATGTATGTTAGTGGGAGTTAGGGATTTTGTGGTATTTTTGAAGATTTGAAGAATTGGAAGCTAAATTAGGTAAGAATTTTGTCTAATATCATGTATTTTTAGTTAAATGAAGCATTTGTGATGTTATTTGAAATTAATTTCATGAAATTGTGTTTTGGGTATATGGGTGTATGAAATTCTTGCTTTTATTGATGATTAATGAGGTAGAATGTGATGAATGTGATTTAGAGATGTTTTGGAAGTGAGAGTTGGAATAAAATGATGTTTAGATGAGTGTAGAAAAGTAGGATGATTGAGTGCATGCTGATGCTATGTTGTGGGTTAATGTTCAAGTAGAGGTCTTAACTTAGTTTTGGTTGATATATTGAGTGAATTGAGTAGTTATTTGGTGAGGAAATGTTATGGAAGAAGTAAAAGAAGAATTAGATGAAAATCTGGAAATTGTATTTGATTATGTTTCAACGGATTAGCCATAACTTCTTCTATAGTTGGGCAATTGAGATGATTTTTAGTATGAGTTAAACTAAAGGTGTTTCGCTACATTTCTTGTAAAGACAATGACTTTTAATTTTGTATTTAAGAGTCCCAAATCTTGACATGAATGTAGGAAAGTGAGTAGGGCTGAATAGTAGCATCAGAGTTGATTTTTTTTTTAGCTGAAAAATTTGTGAATTTTTCTGGGTTAATCTAGGCAGATTTTGCTAAATTGGTCTTCATGAAAGTTGTATCTTTTCTTGATAGATTTCTATCTCCATAAAGTGTGACATTTTTCGACATTGGAGTTGAAAGTTATGAGTAATTGAAATTTGGATATGGTTTAGGTGATGTATAAAAGGGCAGCCACAATAATGTGGAACTTTGACCTAGTTAGAGGTAGCATTTGCTTCTAAGTTCTTCATGACAGTTGTAGATTGTGTTGTGATCTTTCCATTGATATACAACATGGAATTTTTGGACAATGGAATAGGAAGTTATGATTTTTAAAAGTTGTGTTTGTAACACCCCACTCCCGCGAGACCCGAACCCGATATCGTGGGTGATATCCAAGTCCTTGACCCACGAGGGTGGCGTGCTAACCACTCGCTCAAAAATCAGTACATTACTTTTTATAACATATGCGCGGAATTCTATATTCGAATTTGGTACTCATTCAATCATATCCAACTGGATATACACATTTTCAAAAGCCACTGAGGTTAATTTACAAATACAAATAAACACTTTAGTACAAAAGTAAATACATGAAATGCAGACACGAACTGATCCCGACTTCTGACCTTCACTTGAATCCTGCAACATACTCCCGTTTGCTAACGGGTACTCTTGATTCTGAAAAATAATTGCAATGTTGGGTGAGTTTGCGAACTCGGTGAAAACCATCATCGATGGTTCACTCAAATCATGCATTACGCAAATTATGCAACCGACACACAATAATATTAATTAACGATATTATATAACGATATGCGATGTCTATATCGATTATGCGGTATCGATAACAATATTACAGATAGCTTAATGCGATTCACGATATCACATCACACTTTACAATAAATCATGGCATCACACGATTCGATGTCGTCACACAATTTAGCAATTCAATCAGTCATGTATATGATGCATATGAGACTCTTTCCAGTTATTCAGTATTGTGTCCAAGTGCTCATTCAGTGTTCAGTGGGGGACGCACGTCAGGGATTTCTGCCCTCGGGCTAGGCCCAGACAGTACAGTGTTCGAGCTCTAGGCTCTTTTCAGTGACATTAACAACTTGGGTCACAGTCCTTTATCTGATCATGCATTTATGCATGCAATGCAGTGTTCAGTAAATTCAGTATTCAGTAGCTCAGTATATGGCTATAAAAGCCCAGTAGTGTATCTCTCAGTAACTTATAGTAATTCAATATTCAGTGATTCAGTAATTTACAGTGTATGGCTATAAAGCCCAGTATATCGATGTCAAGTAACTTAGTGATATGGCTATAAAAGCCCGATGTAGCGATACTCGATGATTGATAATCCAATCAATACAATAAACACATACAATTCGATCGTACCCTTTTCAAGTCATCATGCGGTCATACGATGCAATTCACATGGTTCGATTCTATATAGTAAGAGCATGCAACTTCGGTCATATAAATTTCGAAATAATACGGTGTAATCCAATCACATATAATTCAAGAATCATGTAATTCACGTTATCAAGTAATTTCTGATGAATATTTAGACACTCAAGAATTTGACAAATCATCTAGGTTACTCACCGACATTACTTAGAGCGATTGCACGAAGTCCCAAAGAATGTCCGTGGAGCGGCGATCCAACGGTGCCTCTATAACGATGCAATACTGATTCATTACTAATCACTCAATTAAACGATGCAAGAATGCATATGTCTCTATAAAATTATATCCAATGTATGATCACGATTTAGGTGCTAAAACCCCATTTCGTTATCCTATGATCGATCTCAACTCTTCACTCAATTGGATCAACACTGATTTAGTTCAATCCTCAGTTCAGTTCAATTTTCTCAATTCCTACTTCACTCCAATTGTCTCAATTCAGTACTTAGATCACACTATAACCCATAATTAATCATAATCTCAAGAATCAGTGCCATTTCAATTAAATTCCAACTCTCAATATCTCCTCAGAAGTAGACCTCTTTCCATAGTTCACAGTGAATCGAGAATCACCTCAATCGGAGGTCCACACCATAAACTATGCCCAATTAAGTAAGATAGAACTACAATTAAATCAATGAATCGATTACTAAATCATGACCTTGCGGCCTTCGCCGCCTGAAAGAAACACACTCGCCTGTGGCGTGAAGCACGCTTCGCCAGGCGTCGTCTCCTCATGACTCCCGCGACGTTAGCCGAGACTCGTCGTGGCGTGCCCTTTTCCCGCTCGTCGCGGCGCTTTACGCATCGTCGCGACCAATACATTTAATTTAAATCAACTTATTCGTCATGAAGCCCAACTTCGTGCTCGTCGAGGGCGTCGCGACGGTCGATCGTCTTCTCCGATCGATTTCCGCCATTAATACACATACCAATCTCCATTAAACACTCCCATCTACCCATATCAACCCTAATGAATGCCATGAATGCTATAGAAACCATTAAAAACAAAATTTAACACAAAAATACTTACCAATCGACGATTTCTCCACTGATTTCACCGTAACCCTAAAATCTTTCAAAACCAACGATTATCCACTCAATAACTTCTCAATTCTTCATCAATCACAACAAATCAGTTAGTTTAGCACAATGAGAAGAAAACCCATAAGAAAGAATCAAGAAATCCTTACTTATGGAGGAACTCGAAATTGTCGTCGAAGGAGAGAAGAAGAAAGGAAATGTTTTAGGTTTTCCCCCAAATTTCATTCAACCCTAGTATTTATAGGCCTCAGTCTCCATATCAGTCCAAATTTCAGTCTTTAAATTTCAATGGCTCAACATATTTTTTTTCCTATCAGTAAAATCCTAATTTTCCCATCACCATTGGGCGATTCTTTCGATCTTATCTGATCGATCGATCGATCTCTTAAATATTTCCGATCTGGGCGTTTTCTCTCGAATTTCCCAAAAATTTCCTATAAGCCACTATAAACTACCAGTCACTCGTAACCAATATAAAATCAGTCAATTGAACCCAATAACTCTAATTTCTCAATTAACCACGATTCAGTCAGTCCAGTCAGTTCATACTCACAATCAAATCTCGGAAAATCATGAATGCATATATCTATGAATAAACGCATATGCAATAAGCCTATTCCTCCATAATTAGAGGCCAGTAACATGCTCAGTCAATGAATGCGGTGCAATCCTATCAGTCTGTCCCAATGACCAAAATACCCTTGCTATCAGTAACGGGATGTTACAATTCACCCCTCCTAATTAAAATTTCGTCCTCAAAATTTCATATACGATTGATCAAGAAGATAGGGGAATTGATCCGCTCCTTTCTATTCTGATTCATGCTCAATTCCTTATATGACCAGATTCTGTCAATTTACAGACATCAACACAATCAATTACTTTTTTTTTTCAGTTTCTATACCGCCTTAACTGTTTCCTCCTACGTTCGGTACCATTAACATATTCTTTAGGTTTTTAACATTGTTCATTAATCCAGTCTATAACACATTTTACCGATCTATTTACACCTTTTGTCACTTAATTGCATTCATTCTCAATTTTCACAACACAGTCACAGTACACAATCGGAACACTATCAGACAATTTCACGTTTCACTATAATCACAATTTAAATATATCACTAAGCACTCATCACATAATACACGAAGTCTCACTGTTCTCATGTATTGCCAATTTTACACATATAAGGCGTATCGCCTTTAACACTATTCACAATTTATCACCCATACGCATTCTCAAATTTCACAACACAGTCCGATGCTTAATATAAGCAAATTCTCATTTATGTCGCTGTTGTGACTGAGCATTTCCACTGTCCCCATTCGGGCACTTTTCACACTGAGCACATTTTCGGCGAGTAGGAGAGCCCTCAGGGTATGCACTACTCCCTTTTACAATAATCGCATTTTAGGCAAGTAGGAGAGCCCTCTGGGTATGCACTATCGCCGTTTTGTATAGGCCCTTTCATCGATATCGAGCTCAAAGCTCCGATCACTAAGCTCCAGTCACAACAGTTTAATTACCACTTATAAACATGCTTAGCATGCACTAACACTTGCACAGTCGCTATCACATCTATATATATATATATATCGCAATATTCATTTAACACATTCAGAACACGGTACATCAATTTACACAAGGGTTAACTTCAACCGAAACTCAACATTTACAAGTCCTCAAATCTCTTAATTTCTCCACAAATCCAATTCATTTCCATCATTACAATTCTGGGTTAATAACTCATTTATCAAATCACTTTTATACTTTCAAAACACAACACAAAACATATACAACTCTATTTTCTTCTCACATCCGCGGTTAACATTCCCTTGATATTCAGTAATTCTCTCACACAATCGGAGTCATCTCATCCACTAATGTGCACTTTTTCAGTAACATATTTTATCTCTTACACTCGAGTCTCCGTTAGGATTAGGACTCCAAAATTAACCTTTACTCCATTTCAAAGTTTTACCTCTTCAATGATCACTCTCAAATCAAATTATCGGATCAAACCTTATCATTCATTAACACTGTTCATAAAATCTTATAAATCAACTATCTCTCCTCACTATCGATCAGTCACTCTTATTCCAATAGGAGCAGTTCATGCCATGCCTTACAAGATTATAACATTCCTTATAATGAGGCTCTGCGGAGCATTTAAACAATGTCATTTACTTTGATATTTTGTATGCATCGCTATAGTCATCGCATCTTATCTATAAATACATTCACATCATTTAACCCATTAGTAGCCTATACTACTAAGAACACTTTAATCCCATTTAATTCTCGATAACCTTTCTCTTTTTGGTACCAGCTCTCGATCATTAATAGTCTCACTTCTTTCTCAATTGATCACTACAAGCGTTCTCATGTCTTGCTCTAACTCATCTCGAACTCGGGGCCACTGGAATTATAATCGGAACTTATTTAATAGGCCACCGATTTTCCTCCTATAACATATTTACACATATTATTCACTTATACTCAATCATTTCACCCATAAGGGTGATCCCATTATCAAATGTACACTTACAGTGACAATCAAATTTGAGCTCAACAACTTTCCTTTTTGCACCCGTCCTCCCATGAGAGGATCAAATACAATCTCTATTCATTCCCAATTGATCACTATAAACACTACTATGAACACTTTCATTCTATAAGAATTGAGCGGCAATTTTCCACTAACTCATTAGTTGCTTCCCATGCCTTCTCCACAAATAAGACAATTCGTTTAATATTTTCGCTTACGGGGTTCCCACAATCAGGTGTGTATTCACTTAGGCAAATCAACGGAACCTTAATCACTTTTTCATCTACCATTATCAGTATTTTATATTTTAATCTTTTCATACTTGTCTCATACCCACGAACTTTTCACACTCAAATCAATATCAGTGATATACAATCACTCTTGAATTCTCACTAACATAATTGATTCTCAGTCATAAATCATGATTCATAACTCTTGTCACGATAATCAATCCCAATTGTAACTTCTCTATAACATAGAACACTTTATTTTCATTCACAATATACACTTGACCTCTTGCCATTTCTATCATATTTCCATTCTCATTTTCCTCTCTCAATCCATAACTATCACGTCATTTCTATTTCACATTCCAAAAGTATACTCAGCAAAACCCTCATATTGCATTTCATAATATAACCGCTGATACCAGTACACTAATCTTCACTTATCAAATCAAACCATATACTCTTTTCGGGTTTCATGTTGTCCACAACTTCCTTTTGTCACATTCTCACACATTGTCATTTTCCTCACTGTTTCTAACCGCTTAAACGACTGATACATGCTTATGCATGTGACTCATATGCTAGACTGGGGATCAGTTGTCACTGTCTGCTGTGACATGACTTAAATGCATGTACTCGACACATTTTTCTCAGAATGCCCATGTAAGATTGTACTTCTGGGCTATGATACCACAAATGTAACACCCCACTCCCGCGAGACCCGAACCCGATATCGTGGGTGATATCCGAGTCCTTGACCCACGAGGGTGGCGTGCTAACCACTCGCCGTAAATCGATACATTACTTTTTATAACATATGCGCGGAATTCTATATTCGAATTTGGTACTCATTCAATCATATCCAACTGGATATACACATTTTCAAAAGCCACTGAGGTTAATTTACAAATACAAATAAACACTTTAGTACAAAAGTAAAGACATGAAATGCAAACACGAACTGATCCCAACTTCTGACCTTCACTTGAATCCTGCAACATACTCCCGTTTTGCTAACGGGGTACTCTTCGGTTCCTGAAAAATAATTGCAATGTTGGGTGAGTTTGCGAACTCAGTGAGAAACCATCATCGATGGTTCACTCAAATCATGCATTACGCAAATTGTGTATAGCACGACACAGTAATATTAATTAACAGTATTATATAACGATTATACGATGAGTCTATATCGATTATGCGGTATCGATAACAATATTACAGTAGCTTAGTACAGTTCACAGTATCACATCACACTTTACAATAAATCATGGCATCACACAGTTCAGTAATCGTCACACAATTTAGCAATTCAATCAGTCATGTATATGATGCATATGAGACTCTTTCCAGTTATTCAGTATTGTGCCCAAGTGCTCATTCAGTGTTCGATGGGGGCGACGTCGAGATTTACGCCCTCGGGCTGAGCCCGAACGATGCAGTGTTCGAGCTCTAGGCTCTTTTCAGTGACATTAACAACTTGGGTCACAGTCCTTTATCTGATCATGCATTTATGCATGCAATGCGATGTTCGATAAATTCAGATTGATAGCTCGAGATATGGCTATAAAAGCCCAGTAGTGTATCTCTCAGTAACTTATAGTAATTCAGTATTCAGTGATTCAGTAATTTATAGTGTATGGCTATAAAGCCCAGTATATCAGTAATCAGTAACTTAGTGATATGGCTATAAAAGCCCAGTGTAGCAGTACTCAGTGATTCAGTAATCCAATCCAATACAGTAAACACATACAATTCGATCGTACCCTTTTCAGTAGTCATGCAGTCATACAGTGCAATTCACATGGTTCAGTTCTATATAGTAAGAGCATGCAACTCAGTCATATACATTTCAGTAATAATACAGTGTAATCCAATCACATATAATTCAGTAATCATGTAATTCACGTTATCAAGTAATTTACAGTGAATATTTAGACACTCAAGAATTTGAGAAACCATCTAGGTTACTCACCTGTTACTTCCGAGCGATTGCCTGGAAGTCCCAGCAATGTCCGTGGAACGACGATCCAACGGTGCCTCTATAACAGTACAATACAGTCCATTACTAATCACTCAATTAAACAGTACAGTAATGCATATGTCTCTATGAAATTATATCCAATGTATGATCACGATTTCCGGTGCTAAAACCCCATTTCGTTATCCTATGATCGATCTCAACTCTTCACTCAATTGGATCAACACTGATTTAGTTCAATCCTCAGTTCAGTTCAATTTTCTCAAATCCTACTTCACTCCAATTGTCTCAATTCAGTACTTAGATCACACTATAACCCATAATTAACCGTAATCTCAAGAATCAGTGCCATTTCAATTAAATTCCAACTCTCAATATCTCCTCAGAAGTAGACCTCTTTCCATAGTTCACAGTGAATCGAGAATCACCTCAATCGGAGGTCCACACCATAAACTATGCCCAATTAAGTAAGATAGAACCACAATTAAATCAATGAATCAGTTACTCGTCGCGACCTTGCGGCCTTCCCCGCGCGAGCGTCTCCTTGCGGCTCGCCGCGACGTTAGCCAGAGACTCGTCGCGACGTGCCCTTTTTCCCCGCTCATCGCGACGCTTGCTGCATACGTCGCGACCTATACATTTAATTTAAATCAACTTATTCATCGCGACGAAGCCGAAAAGCTTCTGTGCTCGTCGCGACATGCGGCGGTCCGATCGTCTTCTCCGATCGATTTCCGCCATTAATACACATACCAATCTCCATTAAACACTCCCATCTACCCATATCAACCCTAATGAATGCCATGAATGCTATAGAAACCATTAAAAACAACATTTAACACAAAAATACTTACCAATCGATGATTTCTCCACTGATTTCACCGTAACCCTAAAATCTTTCAAAACCAACGATTATCCACTCAATAATTTCTCAATCCTTCATCAATCACAACAAATCAGTTAGTTTAGCACAATGAGAAGAAAACCCATAAGAAAGAATCAAGAAATCCTTACTTATGGAGGAACTCGAAATCGCCATCGAAGGAGAGAAGTGTTAGAGTAGTGCCCTAAAGGCAATCCCCTTTAGCGCTTTTTGTTCATAGTCATGTACAGACTTTATGAATAAATAAAGAAAGGCATGTTTCATTTATTTGATGTTCTTTATGAATTGATATTGATCTTTAATCAAATTAATGATGTCCATGATATATGACATAGCATGAAGGAAATTATGATATGATCATAATCTTGAGATTCCTATCATGTGCAATTATGTCGAGATCTAAATTTTCCTAGTCATAGGATTAATGAGGCCGGACATCATTAATCCCATGCGGACTAGCATATGTCATACTCCTTGATTGGATCAAGCGGTGGATCTCGAAACTGTAAATATGAGATATTTAGAGTTGAAATATGGATGCTTACTAGTGGTAGTAAGTTCATTGGATGACCTGCCATGAGATCATCACATGGATTTAATGTCAGTGATAATCTCATTATAACAATGGTGCAAGTATCCTTAGACTTGAGGTACTCGAGGATATCTTGAATCTTGATCCTGTACTGACTCCATTCCTTGTGGCCTTCCAGAGGTTACTCATAGGATGGTGCTTGGGTGCGATTTGAGGTATTCAAGGTAATTGAGTAGCCAATAAAGGATTCATCACTACGTGAGAATGAAGAGATACCTGCCCTCTTGTCGGGATCATTACTTTAAGTCTCGGCGAGCATGACTATGTCATGAAGAGTGTCTTCATGGACATATAAAGTAATGAGTCCTCGATAGGGCTGATTTCACTTGGGCTAGACTTAGTCTAGTAAGAGTTGACATATTAGCCATACTCATAACCAAGTGGGGTATAGGATGATGAAAGGACGAATTGCACAGTAATTGTCTATGGAAGGGTTCGTGATCTGGTTCGTGATGAATTCATCAAACCGATTACTTTCCGGTCAATTAGGGTCATGATGTGTTGCTAGATACCGCTCATGACTTGCTCGATTAATTGTTAATCTAAGTGGCCAACATAACCGGGAACCTAAAGGGTCACACGCATAAGAGTGACTCAGAGAATCTGTAAAATAGTAATTGGACAGAGTTCCAATTATGGAGAGCATTCGGATTAAATGGATCCCGATGGGATTGGGATATGTCCCAATGAGATCGCGACATCGATATTGCTAAGAAAGGTTTCCGGAGCTGTTTCAACATCGGGGCCCGGTAGGCCGGTAGGACCGACCCCAGTTAGACTGGACCTTAGCAATTATATTCTAATTAATTAAATAAATAAATAAATAAATAAATTATTATATATTTAGACATGTGTACGTGGCTTTGGGAGGAGGAAGCTTTACTTTACATATATATATATGTATAAAGCCTATACGTGGAAACCATTCCACCATAAGCTTTTAATGGTCTTTAAAAGTTAAAGACACATGTCAAAAGAAGAACATGATGAGTAATAATCGTTGGTTTTAAGACCAAAAGCAAGAATGAAGGTGTGTGTGCGTGGGTTTTAGAAAGAGTTTCAAAAACCTTAAGCTCTCATCTTCTTCTTTCATCAAGTTTTTCTCCAAGCTTTCTTCTCCTTCATCAACGTTGATTCAAGCTCTCCACAGGACAGAGGTAAGCTCTAGCAGGCTTTATTCTGTTCTAGCTATTCCCGGGTCAAAAGTGTTTGACTCGGTTAGGTTTTCTGATCTCTGCGTGGATACCTTTAGAGATAGTCTCTATTGGCTATTCAGGTTTGAGTTTTCATACCGACACCGGGATTCTGGGTTTCGGGAAGGTCCCGGGAATAAAAAATTTTTGTTTCCGCTGCTGGAACATGTGATGTTCCTCCCGGGATTTTCCTACAGTGGTATCAGAGCGTCTGGTGTCGTGTATGAAGCTTTAACTGAAGCTAGATCACAAACCTTAATTGCTTGTGATGTTGTAGCATGCATTCTGTTCAGATTTCGAATTGCTATAGAGATAGGGTTTTCGAAATTTTTCTGCCCAGGATTGTTCATAACCTGTTAGAGAATATGTCGATGAATTTTCAGAATTTATCGATTTGATTTGATATAGTTTTGCTAATTAATTCCCTAAGGTTCCATATGCTGTTTTGTGAAACACTCTGTGGACAGGTATGAGTATAAAATTGAGAATAAATTCTAGAAAAATCGTTTTCTGGATTTTCCTTCACCTACATATCTATAAGATGTTGGTGAATGTCTATGAGCATGGAAATTGAATTTCAAGGTGATTGGATATTTATTCACGAATTTATTCTATGCTGTTGGGAATTGCTGTGCTGATGAACACAGTTTTTGAATCGGTATTGTTATTTTGGTTGACTGAGTTTTTGATGGCCTAAAATCCTGAAAAACTTCAGGTAGCATTTTCTGAACATTTAGTAACCTATGTAAATTTCTCAGAATTTATGGAAATTGTTTCATTGATCATTTCGAGCAATGTACAGAACTGGACAGTTTTGTGGAAATTGTTGAGACTGTTTTGCTTGGCTTGATTGAGTGTGTTTTTTCAGTTCCAATGCCTTTCACCATTTTTAATGTGATTAAAAATGTGTTATCTTGATGTAGTATGATTTCCAAATTGAATTGCTTAAATTTGCTTTTCCAAGAATTTTCGGATGCCTAAAAGGTCACATTAGTGTCTCGTTAGTATATATCATTATCTTGTTTGTTTTGGCCGTCACAATTTTTGTGACAGGTGCCGGAGTAGTTTTGAGAGTGTATACACTAGCTTGAGATGCTTAGGGTGAGAATTTGGGTGTTCCTAAATTATTTGGATATTTATGAGTTTTGACTCATTTCAAGTTTTTCATATAGTTTAACTATTTAAGGCATTCATGGATCAATGAATTGTTCATTGATACATCAATTCTGAATATTACCCTAGGTATGATGGTATTGTGAATTGGAATTGCATGGATTGAGGAATTAGCCGATTAGAGATTATAGCATTTCTCCCTGGATAAGGCGACTTGTGCATGGCATAAGTCGACTTGTTCAAGGTCTTAGTATAAGTCGACTTGTAGCACCTTACAAGGCGACTTGTACATGGGCAAGTGCCATAAGGCGACTTGTTTCCTACAAGTCGACTTGTGTGTGGGCAGAAGCATAAGGTGACTTGCATTCGATGAAAGTCGACTTGTGACATGCTCAGGTTGGATGATGGATGATTATAAGGATTGATTCAATTGGATTGATGAAACCTAAATCATTCCATATAGTCCTAGTGACTATAATCCTTCAGCTTGGAGTCTAGAGTTTCTATATCCCTCTTCAGTATATGAAAACTAACGCCTTCCATTAATATGGTAAGAACCAGAGTTCTTATAGGGATGGGTTGTTGGGTAAACCCAAGCTCACTCTATACGGATATGTTCGAACCATGAAAATATGATTTTCGATTAATGGGTTAGTTTTCACCGAAGCGATAGTTTGTTGAGTAAACTCAAGGTCAGCGTGGACGAGAGGTGAAATTGGGTAGCATACATCGGATGTATCGCATCAAAGAGTTGATACCCAATGTAGTGCATACATCAACAAGTTGATAGCGATCGATAGTTGTGTCTAAGATGTAATTGGTATATCGATACCTCTCGAGACATAAGGTGGCTTGTTGGGTAAACCCAAGGTCATTCTCAATGTCGGTTATCGATGATGCAATTGGTATGTTCGATACCTACCGATTGACCTAAGTTGTGGCTTGTTGGGTAAACCCAGGTCATTCTTAGTAATATCGGATATCAACCCACTAGGACATTGTGTCATTTTGTTTCTTTGGATTCAGTAATGAGGGTTATGGATTCTATGAAACTAGTGGGAGCTTTGCATATCATTCAAGTCCTTATGATTATGCAGCTATTCCTATTCTAACATTCTTCCTCTCTATCCGTGTAGGTTGTTTGAAAATGTCGTCAAGTGTGAATCTTCGTTAAACATGGATTCCAACAAGTTAATCTGGACCGAATTTTCTTGATCGGTTAAGGAATCGAGAATAGTTCTCGATCTGAAGGTCCAGGATATATCCTAGATTTTCCGCTTCCGGATGCACTGTCATCGATGCTTCGATGATGATCGAAGGCATATAGTAAGCATCTAAGGGCGATGACATGGCTACTTGCATCATGCTTGCCTCGATGTCACCAGAGCGAAGCGAAGACGAGTCCATGGATGCTCACACTATAGTATTTCATCTTGGGAGGCTGTTTGACGAGCAAGCTCGGTCCGAAAGGTTCGAGACCTCAAGGCTTCTCTTCACCACAAAGATGGCTCCAGGGACATCTGCTGTGCAGTATGCCCTGAAGATGAATGGCTATATTGAGAGATTGGCCGTCTTAGGTTTTGCAATGGATCATGAGTTAAGTATAGACTTAATTCGGTTGGATTGTCCGACAGTTATGCACAATTCGTGTTAAACTATCGGATGAACCAAATATCCACTACAATACCTGAGCTGATCAATCTGTTCAAGACAGCTGAGCAGACTATCAAGAGTGATAGTAAGCAAGTGCTGGTAGTAGCTTCTTCTTCTTGATTCCAAGAAGAAAAGAACCCAAAGAAGAAGAAGGCAAAGAAACCAAAGGGAAGCGCCATCAAGAAGAAGACCAAAGAAGCTGCCCGAAAGGAACTTGCTTCCATTCACGGTAAAGATGGCCATTGAGGCGCAATTGCAAAGTCTATCTCGAGTCGCCGAAGCGAAGAAGGCATCGGATGCCTCGACTACTTCAGGTTTGTATGTCATTGAAGTTAATCATATCTTGATCACAACATTTGGGTATTTGATCTTTGGTTGTGGCTCACACATATGTAATGATATCACGGGGCCTCGTGGACGATGAGGCAACTCATGAAGGAGAAGTAGACCTACGTGTTGGAAATGGAGCAAGAGTTCTTTGCATTAGCCGTAGGAACCTATGTTTTGTATCTCCCTCCGGCTTGTACTCGAATTGGATGATTGTTATTTTGTACCCGTTTTGACAAAGAATATATTATACATTTCTTATGTCGAATAGAGTTGGATTCCATATGAATTTTAATAGCAATGGTTGTTCTATCAATTCTAATGGAATGCTTTATGGAACTGGTACATTGTGCAATGGTATTTACATATTAGATATGTCTAATCCAATTTTAAATGTCAATGACACCAAGCGATATAAAAGAGATAATCTAAAGTCAACTTACTTATGGCATTGTCGAACGGCCATATAAATGAGACACGATCGCTAAGCTCCACAAGAGTAGCGGTTTAGGGTCATTTGATTATGAATCATATGACACATGCGAATCTTGTTTATTAAACAAGATGACTAAGTTACCCTTCAAGGAAAGGGTGAGCGAGCGATTGGAGTATTAGACCTAATACATTCAGATGTATGCGGTCCGATGTCCATCCATGCCAGAAGTGGTTGTCGTTACTTCATTACCTTTATCGATGATTATTCACGATATGGGTACTTGTATCTGATGAGATACAAATCTGAAGCGTTTGAAAAGTTCAAACAATTCAGAAATGAAGTAGAAAACCAGCTTGGTAAAAGTATCAAGGCATTACGATCCGATCGTGGTGGAGAATACTTAAACCAACAGTTTCAGGATTATCTCAGAGATAATGGGATATTATCTCAGTGGACTCCTCCTTACACGCCGCAGCACAATGGTGTGGCTGAAAGGAGAAATCGAACCTTGTTGGACATGGTACAATCAATGATGGGTTTCGCAAAGTTACCAAAATCGTTTTGGGGGTATGCGCTAGAGACAGCTGTTTACTTGTTAAACAGAGTTCCCTCTAAGACAGTTGATGTTACTCCATATGAGATGTGGACTAACAGAAAACCTTATCTTTCTCATCTGAAAGTATGGGGTTGTCACCTTCGTGAAGCGGATTCACCGATAAGCTTGAAGCAAAGTCGACAAGTGTTTGTTTGTAGGATATCCTAAAGAGACCATGGGATATCAATTCTACCTTCTTTGAGGAACAAAAGGTGTTTGTTTGAAGCATGCTGTCTTTAGAGAAAGAGTTTCTTCTGCAAGAAGGCGGTGGGAGCAAAGTCGAACTTGAAGAAGTTCAAGATGCTCAACAGAACCTGAGATCAACTGGTGAACTCGAGGCATCACTCATTCGGATGAAGTAACAGATTCAACCTTCTACTACACACGAAGTTCAGTGGTCAAGTAGGATGCGCCTTGTTCCCTAGAGATATGGATTTCGTAAGTGAGCAGAATGACGTATTGCTCATAGAAGATGATGAGCCTGCTACCTATGAAGAGGTTACGAAAAGTTCGAGTCCGAAAAATGGCTTTGTGCCATGAAAGCGAAATGGATTCCATGTACATAAACCAAGTATGGACTTTGGTTGATGCACCAAGGATAAAACCTATAGGGTGCAAATGGGTTTTCAAGAAGAAAACCGACATGGATGGTAATGTGATTACTTACAAAGCAAGGCTTGTGGCGAAAGGATTTCGTCAAAGACAAGGAGTTGACTATGGCGAGACCTTGACCCGTAGCAATGCTCAAATCCATTCGGATACTCTAGCCATTGCCGCTCATTATGATTATGAGATATGGCAAATGGATGTGAAGACAACTTTCCTTAACGGAATCGGCGAGGATGTGTACATGACACAACCAGAGGGCTTCACTTCGATGATGGCGAAAAGGTATGCAAGCTTCGAAATCCATCTATGGATTGAAGCAAGCATCCAGAGTTGGAACATTCGTTTTGATGAGTCAATCAAAGAGTTTGGTTTCTCACAAAATCCGGATGAACACTGTGTGTACAAGAAGGTTAATGGGAATGCAATCGTTTTCCTTGTGTTGTATGTAGATGACATACTGTTACTCGGAAACCATGTCTCATTGATGCAATCGCTTAAAATTTGGTTGTCAAGCAATTTGCGATGAAAGACCTTGGTGAAGCAACTTATATCCTTGGGATAAAGATCTATAGAGATAGATCAAAGAGGTTGCTTGGTCTTTCACAATCATCGTACATAGACAAGATGCTAAAGAGGTTTAGCATGGAGTAATCCAAGAGAGGGTTTCTTCCCATTACTCATGGGATAACACTCTCGAAATCTATGTGTCCTAAGACACAAGATGAGAGGATTCGCATGGATCAGATCCCGTATGCATCTGCAGTAGGATCGATCATGTATGCTATGTTATGTACGAGGCTCGATGTATCGTATGCTCACGAGTGTCACGGCGATACCAATCGGATCTGGTGAGGTCATTGGGTAGTATCAAGAATATCCTTAAAATACTGCGAAGGACTAAGGATATTTTCTTGATATATGGAGATGGAAATCTCAGTGGCGAGCATCTGGATGCGGTTTCAATCGACAAGGATGACTCGGATCCCAACAAAGTTATGTTTTCACGTTAAGCGGCGGAGCGGTCGGTTGGAAGAGTTCCAAACAAGAGCGATCGCTGATTCGACGGCCGAGGCGAGTACATTCTTTGCATCGAGGCGGAAAAGGAAGTCGTTTGGATCGAAGTTCATTTCGAACTTGATGTGGTTCCTAGGCGTGATGGACCCATACGGTTGTATTGTGACAACAATGGGTCTATTGCTCGAGCAAAAGAACAGAGGTCTCACCAACGATCTAAACACGTACTCGCAGATATCATCGATTCGAGAGATCATTCTAGAGGTGATGTCGCGATCGAGAGGATTCCTGAGGCGAACATTCTTGATCCGTTGAAGCCATTGTCACGTAAGAATTTTGATTCTCATGTACTCGCTTATGGTATTAGATACCAAGGCGATTGGCTTTAGGTCAAGTGGGAGATTGTTAGAGTAGTGCCTAAAGGCAATCCCTTTAGCGCTTTTTGTTCATAGTCATATACGGACTTTATGAATAAATAAAGAAAGGCATGTTTCATTTATTTGATGTTCTTTATGAATTGATATTGATCTTTAATCAAATTAATGATGTCCATGATATATGACATAGCATGAAGGAAATTATGATATGATCATAATCTTGAGATTCCTATCATGTGCAATTATGTCAAGATATCTAAATTTTCCTAGTCATAGGATTAATGAGACCGGACATCATTAATCCGGACGGCACTAGCATATGTCATACTCCTTGATTGGATCAGCGGTGGATCTCGAAACTGTAAATATGAGATATTTAGAGTTGACATATGGATGCTTACTAGTGGTAGTAAGTTCATTGAATGACCTGCCATGAGATCATCACATGGATGTAATGTCAGTGATAATCTCATCATAGCAATGGTGCAAGTATCCTTAGACTTGAGGTACTCGAGGATATCTTGAATCTTGATCACGTTTTGACTCCATTCCTTGTGGCCTTCGGAGGTTACTCATAGGATGATGCTTGGGTGCAGTTTGAGGTATTGAAGGTAATTGAGTAGCCAATAAAGGATTCATCATACGTGAGAATGTAAGAGATACCACGCCTCTTGTCGGATCATTACTTTAAGTCTCGGCGAGCATGACTATGTCATGAAGAGTGTCTTCATGGACATATAAAGTAATGAGTCCTCGGCGACAGAACTGATTTCACTTGGGCTAGACTTAGTCTAGTAAGAGTTGACATATTAGCCATACTCATAACCAAGTGGGGTATAGGATGATGAAAGGACGAATTGCACAATGGTGTCACATGGAAGGGTTCGTGATCCGGTTCGTGATGAATTCATCAAACCGATTACTTTCCGGTCAATTGGGGTCATGATGTATTGCTAGATACCACTCATGACTTGCTCAGATTAATTGTTAATCTAAGTGGCCAACATAACCGGAACCTAAAGGGTCACACGATAAGAGTAACTCGAGAATCAGAAAATAGTAATTGGACGAGTTCCAATTATGGAGACATTCGGATTAAATGGATCCCGATGGGATTGGGATATGTCGATGAGATCGCGACATCGATATTGCTAAGAAAGGTTTCCGGAGCTGTTTCAACATCGGGGCCCGGTAGGCCGGTAGGACCGACCCCAGTTGGACTGGACCTTAGCAATTATATTCTAATTAATTAATTAAATTAATTAATTAATTAATTATTATATATTTAGACATGTGTACGTGGCTTTGGGAGGAGGAAGCTTTACTTTACATATATATATGTATAAAGCCTATACGTGGAAACCATTCCACCATAAGCTTTTAATGGTCTTTAAAAGTTAAAGACACATGTCAAAAGAAGAACATGATGAGTAATAATCGTTGGTTTTAAGACCAAAAGCAAGAATGAAGGTGTGTGTGAGTGGGTTTTAGAAAGAGTTTCAAAAACCTTAAGCTCTCATCTTCTTCTTTCATCAAGTTTTTCTCAAGCTTTCTTCTCCTTCATCAACGTTGATTCAAGCTCTCCACAGATGTAGGTAAGCTCTAGCGAGCTTTATTACATTCTAGCTATTCCGGGTCAAAGTGTTTGACTCGGTTGGGTTTTCTGATCTCTGCGTGGATACCTTTAGAGATAGTCTCTATTGGCTATTCAGGTTTGAGTTTTCATACCGACACCGGGATTCTAGGTTTCGGGAAGGTCCCGGGAATAAAAAATTTTTGTTTCCGCTGCTGAAACATGTGATGTTCCTCCCGGGATTTTCCTACAAGAAGAAGAAAGGAAATGTTTTAGGTTTCCCCCCAAATTTCATTCAACCCTAGTATTTATAGGCCTCAGTTTCCATATCAGTCCAAATTTCAGTCTCTAAATTTCAATGGCTCAATATATTTTTTTCCTATCAGTAAAATCCTAATTTTCCCATCACCATTGGATGATTCTTTCAAGATCTTATCTGATCGATCGATCGATCTCTCAAATATTTCCGATCCGGGCGTTTTCTCCCGAATTTCCCGAAAATTTCCTATAAGCCACTATAAACTACCAGTCACTCATAACCAATATAAAATCAGTCAATTGAACCCAATAACTCTAATTTCTCAATTAACCACGATTCAGTCAGTCCAGTCAGTTCATACTCACAATCAAATCCCGGAAAATCATGAATGCATATACCTATGAATAAACGCATATGCAATAAGCCTATTCCTCCATAATTAGAGGCCAGTAACATGCTCAGTCAATGAATGCGGTGCAATCCTATCAGTCTGTCCCAATGACCAAAATACCCTTGCTATCGATAACAGGATGTTCTGATGTTCTTTATTTAGGATGAGATTCTGAGGCGATACTTTGAAGTGAATTTTGATAGAGATAGAATTTGTCTTTGAGTCCTTCATGGAAATTGTAGAGCTTTCGGTTATCTTTCCATTGATACCAAATTTGTAAAATTTGGAGTTCTGAGTGAAAATTTATGCTTTTTGGAATTTCAAATGAGGAAGAGAGGAAAACAAAAAGAAAGAGAAGAAAAAAAGAATTTGGGAAGTAGTGGCCTCACGGCCGCGACGCGACTCGAAAATGAGCCACCTTGCGATCCCGAGCCGTCGCGCATGCAGCGCCGCTCGCCGACTCACCTGACATCTCTCCACTCTTTTGCTTATAACTTTTTCGTCCGACCTCTGATTGACCTGATTTTTGAAGCGTTGGATTTCTGAGACATTCATCTACCACTTCATTAGAATTTGTGGATTTTGAGATTAAATTGAAAAAGATGAGTTGAATCAAAGTGAGAGGATCGATTAAAAGAGTATGAGTTGGTTATTTTTCTGAACATACTTCAGTGTTTTGCCAATATCTGGACCTATAGAAATCCAAATTGAGTAATTTTGGTGTCTTTAGATTTCTAAAATATAGGGGAACGCTTTTATGGAAGAGAGGTTGACTAGGTTACCTCATTTTCACTTTCTTATTGATCGCGAGCAGTAGAAATAAGTCTATGATAAATAAATTGTGAGTTTTGATATGGGATGGGTTTTGTGATAAAATTTATGGAAAGATACCCGGGATTGTCACGAGCATGCATTGTACTCATTTCAATTCCTACATGTGCATTATTATACACTTATGATTGTACAACTTGTGATATATGTGTAACTTAATTGTTATAGAGGCGTAATTGGAACGTCAATCCACAGACGTTGTCGAGACTTCCAGGCATTAGCTTCGCAAGCAGTTGGTGAGTAACCTAGACAGTTTCTCTCAATTATTTTTTGCTTATGATTAAATATTGAATAATGATCGATTGTGATTTGATTGCAGATTCCGGACAGAAGGTCTGATGACTGTGTACTGGGGCGTTGCGATATTGAAATGCTACTTAAATGTGAATATGAGACCTGCGTGCTTATTATGTGATTGATTGTGGCATATAGATTTCATTCATGAATCCATAATCAGATAATGACAGTTGTGATTAGAGTAGCCACCGATTAAAGCTTAAAGCTCAACGAGTGAATTTGAGCCTCGAGCCTCGAGCCTCGAGCCTCGAGCTAAACAGTGATATAGAGCCTTAGGCTCAATGTTTAATAAGCCCTATATGGGACAGTTCAGGCACTCGGTCACAACAACGTAATAATTGAAAAAGTGTCTCATGAGCATTTCATATGCATCTTGTTAAATGTGTTTGATTGAGTGAAAAGCAAAATTCCTTATGCTTAAGTGAAAGTGTGTTACTTATGATAAATGTGAAATTGTTACATAATTAGTAATATGAATTGATATGTTGCATGAATTGAGTGAACCATCGATGATGGTTACCTCATTGAGTTTGCAAAACTCACCAAAATTGCAACGTTATCTTTTCAGGTCCAAGAGTAGACTCCTAGCTACAGAGAGGCTCCCCTAGTCGTGTAGATTGTGTCTGGCAAGGGAAGTCATGGCTCAAAGGTCGATCAGCTGGGACTTTTGGATGCCTTAGATAGATTTGATACTTTTTCCTCCTTCATGTAGTATTTTTGTACTAGGTTTTTTATTGATGTACAGATAGTGTAAGGGATGAAAAACATGTGGACTTTTGATTTTTATGTAATGAAATGAGGAAAAAGTTGGTTTCAAAAATATAGTGATTTTCTATTGATGCTTTATTGGTAAATAATGATATGATGTCATATGAACTGAATGCAGTGATCGAACGTAGCTCGCCTTTATCGTAAGATATATACCGAAATGACCTCCGGGCGTCTCGGTGTGTACCCTATGATAAGGGGCGCTACACCTTTATAGCCAAAAAAGTGGCTGAACATTTTTGTAGTGTAACATCTCATCACTGATGGGAAGGTTAAAATAGTAATTTGAAATAGTTTATGAGTGCTTAGAATTGCCTTGATATGTTCATGCATATACATACATGTAAATAGTAAATTTTGCACATGTAAATGATTGTACATGCATTCATGACATTTCCAAATCTATTTGGTCATAAATGTGATTGTTATGAAAAATGTGATTTATGTGTTTGAAAAATTGATTGGAGAGGATCATTCAGGTTTTAAAATTGTTAGTGACTTTTAGTGAATTTTTTGTGAAATTTTGGGGTACTTTTCGGACTAGGAAAAATGTCAAATGGCAGACTGATTAGTTACCGATAGTAGAAAATGATTGTTCAATGGTACTGAAAATTTAGATACATGATTTTAGGATTTATTAATTTGAGCTATTGGAATTTGAGGAGAAATTGGAATTTAATTGGAGAGAAACTAAATGGAGGCTTAAGAAAGTGACATGTGGCAAGTGACACTTGTCACTTGCTAAGCATGCCACCAAGATTATAGTTGTTTAATAAAGTCACCCTTCCTTTTTCTCATTCTCGATGTTGGTCCCCAATTTTTAAGTGAAATTTAGAAATAATAAATGGAATTAAATGAGTATTTTTGTATATGAACTTTGTTATAGATGTTATTGTGCTATGAGAAAAGAATTGATTGGTTTTGATGACTTGGATATTTGAGTAGAATTGTATGGGTTATGAAAGTTCAAGTGGATGAGTTGATTGAAATGAAGTTGAAAAAAACAAGATTTAAATAGAAAAAGTGTGAAAATTTGAAGAAATTAAGAAAGTTGACTTTTTGGGTCATAGAGAGTTGACTTTTTGATTTAGGCAAAATTTGATAAAATGATTTTCATGATACTTGTAGCTTCTGTTGAGAGCTTTCTGTCACCATAAAGTATGATATTGTTCGATGTCGAAATTAAAAGTTATGAAATTTGGAAGTTTGAATGTGGCATAGGTTGACCAATTATATGGCAAAAACTTTGACTGAGAATTGACTTAGTTAGAATTTGAAGTTGCTTTTAAGTTCGTCATGAAAGTTTTAGATTATGTTTTAATCTTTCCATTGATGTTTAGTATGCAATTTTTGGACCATGGAATGTGAAGTTATGATTTTTGGAAGTTTATGTTATTGTTTACCATGAGTATTAGAGGACAGAACTTTTAATTGAAAAAAATGACTTCCTTAGAGACCAAATTGATTTTTCTATCCTTCATGAAAGTTGTAAGTAGCTTTCTGATCTTTGCAGTGATATAAAATATGACATTTTTGGACCTTGAAGTGTAAAGTTAGAAATTTTGGAAGTTATGTGATTGTGTAGGGAAATATTAAATTGAACAGAATCTTTGATTAGAAATTTGATCACTTTAGAGATTGAATTGATTTTCAAGTTCTTCATGGAAGTTGTAGAGCTTCCTTTAAGATTTCTATTGATACCAAATTTGTCCAATTTAGAGTTCGGAATCGAGAGCTATGATTTTTGGAATTTTCAGATTATATATATATATGCATATTGGAAAAAAAAGGAATTTTGGAACGCAGGTGCGTCTCGCCCCTGCCAGTGGCGAGCGCTCGCGAGCGCTCACGAGGGCGAGCTCGCCCTCGCCGTGCGATGTCTTTTTCCTCTTCGTTATTTTCTTCTTCGCGCGCGAAAACGACGTCGTTTCTTCCTCCTTCACGCGACGTCGTTTCGTTCTTCTTCTCCTCAGCGCGCAGTCGTTTCTCCGCGTACGACACCGTTTTCCTTTGCATGTTTTGCGACGTCGTTTTGGTTCTTTTGTTAATTCCTCCTCCAAATCCGACCTTTTTTCAATCTTTCACTTATAACTTTTCCGTCCAACATCCGATTGACTTGGTTTTTAAAACGTTAGATTCCTAAGACAATTATCTACATCCTCATGGTAAATTTATAAAATTTTTAGATTAAATTGAGGGTGATTAATTTAATCAAAGTGAGTTGGGAAATTTTCTAAACATAGTTCAGTCTTTTGAGAAACTCTTAATCTGTGGTAATCCGATTGAAGTGATTCTTGAGGCAAAATAAAATTACGGCATGGGGCTACAAGTCATATGAAGGAATTGAAATTCAATTTAGCCTCTAAGACTTTCAATTTCTGAATGGAAGTTCGGATTAGTATGCATTCTTGGATTAGTAAAATCTAAAAGTATTTTGGCCATAACTTTTGCTATAGTAATCCAACTGAGGTGATTCTTGATTTGGATTAAACTAGAGAAATAGGGCTACAATTGTTATGAAGAAATCGAGTTTCAATTATGTCTTTAAAAATGTCAATTTTTGGATGGAAATAAAGTGTTGGAAAATATTGCAGCATATAAATAACCCGAAATGTTTGGAGCATAACTTTTGACATAGTGCTCTAAATTAAATGATTTTCGTGTCATTATGAAACTAAGACAATGAGGAACATTTACCTAGAAGGAAGTTTTGGCAAATTCCTTCAATTTGATAGTGATAAAAATGTCCTAAAGTAAACATGAATTGAAATAAAGTTCAGGGACAATTTTAGAAGTTTACTTAAAGAGTTAAAGTTTTAAGCTTTTATGGAGGGACAAAAGGGTCATTTAGCATTTATTAAAGGCAAGAATTAAGGGCTGTCATTTTTTTTAAAGGTGAAGCCCGAAACTTAAGAGGAATAGAAGAAAAGAAGAAGAGAAAGAAAAGGAAGAAAGGAGAAGAGAGCATGTTTTGGGGGAGTGAAGGAGAAAGAAAACAGAGAGAGCTAGGGTTTTCAATTTTTCCAAGGTTTCAAGCACGACTTTGAGAGGATTCAAGGGGGAAAACGTGGAAGAGCAAGAGAGCTGCCTATAAAACCAAGAAAAATCCAAAAATGGTGAAGAAAGAAGGTAAGAGAAATTTTTGAACTTTAAATTTTTAATGAGCTTTTGGTTTAAATACTTGGTAATGGTATGGGTTTGTGATTTTCAAGTTCAATTTTGGTGATTGCTAAGTATTATTGGTTCAATTTTGGGTGATAAATTAATTAGGGTTTATGTTATGAATTAGGGAAAATTAAGGAAGGGCTTTGGTGAAATTGAAGCATTGGACAAGCTTCTAGCATGGGATTGAGGTGGGTAACGTGTTTATATTTTGAATTATAAGTTAAATTTGTGTTCTTTAAAATTTAAGAAAGTGAAAAGGGTTTTTAAGAAATTATTTTCGAATGATTAAAATTCCTTGCTTTTGGGAATGATTTAAGAAATTGCAATAATTATCGAATTCGTTATTTCTTCAAAAGATTTGAATAATTTGTAAAATGTCTATATTGAGGATTTCATTGTTTTGAAAGAATGTGATTTTGTTTTGATTTATGATTTTGTTAAATTGCAAATTTGTGCATTCTTTGGTGTTTGAATTATGATTAAGATTTTTATATGTGCACTAGATTGTTATGTAATTTTTAAAATTGTGGAAATTTCGAATGGAATTGTTATTTGATACTTGAATGATTGGAAATTTTGTTATGCAAATTTTGGTTGAAAGTATGAATGACATTATGTTGTATATGACACGATATGAAAAGATCATTTTTGAATTTTGCCTTCGAGCAATTTGTTTTTCAAGTATGACATATGTGATATGTGGGTTTGGTTAGGTCCCTTAAGTCGAATCAGTGCACTGCCTCTTTTCTTTAAAAGGCTTCCCCCGCCTGCCCGCTAGTGGTACTGGAGCTCCGATTTTTGGACTCCCATAAGTCACGACTACACTGGACCGCTATGCGGAAAAGTGTAGTACGTTTCATTCATGGCTGCACAGGACCGCTATGCGGGAATGTGCAGTACATTCCGCTTTGGACTGACCCAAACAGTTTTGATATGTTATGTGTTTTGATTTACGTTTATATGTGATTGCATTCATGTTTTTGAATTTGTTTAAGAATTGTGAAAAATGTGAGAATTTTAAGAAATGAGAAATTAAGGATTTTTGTCAGACGTGAAATTTTTTGAAATTAATTATAAATGATTTGAAAAGTGAGCTTTTGATAAATTGCTCTATTGTGAAATGTTTTTAAATAGCAAAAGTTTTGCAGAATGATTTTTGCTTATTCTTCAATTTATAAACATATTATCTACGAGCTTTAAGTTCACCTCCCCCCCCCCCCCTTTCATCCCCATCTCCAGGTATTCGAGCAGGAGATAGGATGAAAGACGGTCAAGGCATCAGTTCGACCTTTACATGTTTTTGTAATTCATATAATTTAGATTTTTTATATTGGTTTTGTTTATGGCATGGAATGCCATTAAAGATTGTAGTGTAATTACTTCGGAATGTAAATGAATTCCAAACTTAAGAATGGATTTGTACATGGATATGTGAATTATGAAATTGCATATATAATTGAGTATGATGTATATGAATTCTAGAAATGTATAATTTATGATTGATTGGGTTGTGTTTAGATTGCATTAAGAATTTGTATAATGAAGATATGAATGGGATTTGTGTATGATTTGAGATGTGAATGTGATTTGCATATGAATATGGATATGATTGATTGGGATTTGGATTCCGGACGGGTGGTCCGAGGATTCTGAGTTTTGATTGGGAATAGAAATGTTTTTAAACCATTTGCAGGTTTTGGGGTTGTTAAAATACAGTCGACATGCTGCCCAATTTTTGATAAAATTGGTTATATGACAAAGATAGAATAAGAATAAGATTTTTAGTAAATTGATGTTTATGAGTTTGAATATGATAATTTGAGTGTATTGAGATTTTTTTTTAGGATTGGGAATTGATAATTTCCAAAGTGAAAAAGTGTATCACTTTGTAAGAGATTGAATGAAAATGAAAGAAAGAAAAAAAGAAAAAAATTTATACCATTTTCGGATTGGTTAGTCTTAGGGTTTCCAACGCGATAGTCTGATCAGATTTTGTTCTCGAATATCGAAAAAGTGTTCGATTCGAATAAGCGATTTGTTTGATTTCAATTTGATTTGGATTCCTTTTCGCTATTCGATAGGTATTCGCCATTTGATTCGTATCCGTTTTGTTATCGATTCATTTTGATTCAATACTTTCGTTTCCGATTGCTTTGCCTTCCGATTCAAATCGATGCGCATTCGTCCGTTCTTTGGCGTTAAGAATTTGCATTCCTTCAGTTTCTTTCTGTTTTTCCGGTTGGGGTCCAGTCTCCAAATCGGGTCTCAACACACGACGCTTCTCTTTTCCTAAGGTTTATTTGGTGCTTAAGTGTGATTTTCTCCTTCTCCCTCGTAGCTTCTTCTGTTCTTTGTTCTTCTTGACCTTGTAACCACCTTGTCCTCTTGGCTTATCCTTCTTTTGTTCATTGAAAAGAAATCCAACCTAAACCTCGCCCCACTTTTTTTTATGGTTTTGTAGTTAAGTAAATTATTTGTGATGTTTATACACTTAATTGCATGAAATTGTGTTTGGTATATATGGGTATGTATTTGCTTGTTTGATTGATGGTTGATTTAGGATTGATGAGATAGAATTTGAGGAATGTAAATTAGAGATGTTTAGATGTTTTGGATGTTAATTAATGTTGTAGATGAGTGTAGAAAAGAATGAATGATTGAGTGTAGGTTGCTGCCATTTTTGTTGATACATGTTCAAGTGGGGATCTTGCTTTGATTGTGGTTGATATATTGACTAAATTGGATGCTTATTGGTGTAGAATTAGTATGGAAGTGATAGAAGTTGAGTTAGGTAGAAAAGCTAGAAATTGGATTTGTATATGTTTCCATGTTTTTACCATAACTTTTTATGTGGTTATGCAATTGAGATGAGGTTTTGCTTGAATTAAACTTGAGGAGTTTGGCTACATTTCTTGTGAAGGAGGTGCTGTTCAATTTTGGCTTGAAAAGTTTTAAATTTTGACTTGAAAGTGGCAATGTGTGTAGGGATGAATAGTGCCATTTTTGTGACACTAACATTAAAATTGTGATCTGAAACTTTAGGAATTTTTCTAGGTTGATTGAGGCTGATTTTGCTAAGTTGGTCTTCATAAAAGTTGTAGCTCTTCTTGATAGCTTTCTATCGCCATAAAATGTGCTATTTTTCGATGTTGGGGTTGCTAGTTGTAAGTGCTTGAACTTTGCTTTTGGTTTAGGTGAAGGAAAACAGGGCAGTCATATTCATGTGAGAATTTGACCTAGTTAGAGATAGAATTTGCTTCTAAGTGCTCATGAGAAATGTAGAATGTATTCTGATCTTTACATTGATACAAATCATGGAATTTTTGGACAAGGGGATAGGAAGTTATGATTTTTAGAAGATTGTCGTATTGTTTGGGATGATATGTATTAGGCAGTAACTTTGATTACGATTTTGAGACCCTTAGAGATGAAATTGATTTTCAACCCTTCATGAAACTTGTAGAGCTTTCTGTGATCTTTCCATGGAGACCAAATTTGTCAATTTTGGACTCTTGAGTGAAAGTTATGCATGTTAGAAGAAGAGGGGAATTAAGTGGAAAATTATGAAAAAAAGATATGGGCGAAATTGGGAACTCGCCGCTGGCGAGGGCAACGCCTCGCAAGGAGCTGAGTGTGACTTAGCTCATGATTCTTTTTCATTTTATTTTTCGTTTTTTAATTTATTAAATATTTCTTTTCCAATGTGACCCTTTTCCATTCTTTTGTGAATAACTTTTTTATCCGACCTCCGATTGACCTGATTTTCAAGGCGTCGAATTTGTAAGATCTTTATCTACCTATCCATGAGAATTAGTTAATTTTTTTGATTAATTTGGAAATAATGGATTAAATCAAAGTGAGAGGACCGATTGATTAATTTTCTGGACAATGTTTTGGCAATATCCGGACCTATAGAGATTCGAATTGAGTAATTTTGGTATCTATGAATTCCTAAGCATAGAGGAATTTTGCTATTACAGAGAGGTTTCCTAGATTACCCTATATGGACTGTCTCATTAATCGGGAGCAGTCGACCCAAAAGTGTGGTTTTAGAAAAATTGAAATAAGCATAAATTGCAAATTTGATGATTTTAGTGCGGCTAAACCCTAGACATACTTGAGTTGTGATATAGTAATGGTTTTTTAGATGAAATTTATGGATTGATACTGGGATTGTCACAAACATGCATTGTACACATTTCAATTCCTGTATGTGCATTATTATACATTTCTGATTGTACAATTTGTAATATATGTGTATTTAAATTGTTATAGAGGCATATTTGGAATGTCAACCCACCGACGTTGTCGAGACTTCCAGGCATTAGCTTCAGAAGCTGTTGGTGAGTAACCTAAACGGCTTCTCTCAATTATTAATTGCTTATAATTCTGTGATGGATAATGGTGGGTTATGTGTTGCTTGTGATTGTAGATTCCGGGCAGAAGGTCCGATGATTGTGTACTGGGGAGTTGTGTTATAGAAGTGCTACTTGTATGTGAATTGGAGACCTACATGTCTATGATGTGATTAATTGTGACATATGTGATTGAATGTGATTAGGGGTGAGCATTCGGGTAATTCGGGCCGAAATTTCACTATTCGGGCCGGGCCCGAATTACTCGCATTTTTTTTCATCTTACCCGGCCTGAACCCGAACTTTTTCTTACTCGAGCTTACCCGACCCAAATTACCCAAAATTTTCTTCGACTTTACCCGAATTACCCGAAGTTGTATTTTTTGATTTTTTTTTTTTAAACCCGAAATTTTGTATTTTTATAACCTAATTCGGGTAATTGGGCCAGCCCGAAATTGTTTGGAATTACCCGACCCCAGCCCGAAAATAATTCGGGTAATATCCGAATTACCCAAAACCGGGTAATCGGGCCGGCCCGAATAATGCTCACCCCTAAATGTGATATATGCTGATTGATTGTGACATATGCATTTCATTCATGAATGCATAATCAGATAATGACAGTTGTGACCAGAGCAGCCACCGATTAGAGCTTAAAGCTCAACGAGTGTATTTGAGTCTCGAGCTCAATAGTGATTTAGAGCCTCAGGCTCAATGTTTAATGTGCCCTATATGGGACAGTTTAGGCGCTCGGTCACAACACCGTAATAATTGAAAAAGTGTCACATGAGCATCTCATATTCATTTGATTAAATATGCTTGATTGAGAGAAAGGCATAATGCCTTATACTTATGTGAAAATAAAAGTGTTGCTTATATGAAAAATGTGCGACTTATGATCGATGGAATGTGCTATGTTTAATGTGTTGTATGAATTGAGTGAACCATCGGTGATAGTTATCTCATTGAGTTCGCAAAACTCACCAAAATTGCAACGTTGTCTTTTCAGGATCGAGAGTAGACTCCTAGCTTCAGAGGGACTTTTCCAACCATGTAGATTGTTTTGGCGAGAAAAGTCATGGCTCACAAGTCAGTCAGCAGGGATTTTTGGGATGACCTAGAGAAATCTGTTATTTTCCTCTTTCACGTAGCACTTTGTACTAGGTTTTTGGATTGATGTACAGATAGTACGGGATGATAGACATGTAAACAGTTTGATTTTAATGAAATGAAATTAGGAAAAAATTGGTTTCAAAAAGATTGTGATTTTTATATTGATTTTTTATTATGATGCCATGTGAAATGATTATAGTGATCGTTCGTAGCTCGCCCTTATCGTAGGATATGTACCAGAATGACCTCCGGACGTCCCGGTGTGTACCCTGCGGTAAGGGGCCGCTACATGTAGAGAGGTTGTTCGCCTTCATGGCATTCCTAGATCCATTGTTTTTTATAGGGATGTGGTGTTTCTAAGTAATTTCTGGCAAGAACTTTTCAGACTCTGCAAAACAAAATTGAAGATGAGCACGAGTTATCATCCTCAGATCGATGGACAAACTGAAGTAATCAACAGAGGGTTAGAAGCTTATCTAAGATGCTTTGTTCAGGATCAACCACTTGCATGGAGTTCTTATCTATCATGGGTAGTACATTCTTATAATACCAGGTGTCATACTTCCACTAATACTACTCCTTTTTCAGTGGTTTATGGTCGTTCCCCACCTCCACTCTACCCATATGTGCCAGGCGAAACAATGATTGCTGATTTAGAGCAACACTTAATTGAACAAGATCAAATGTTGCGGTTGCTTAAGGACAACCTTATGAAGATGCAAGTTCGGATGAAAGACCAGGCAGATTCCCATCGTAGAGAGTTAATTTTCAATGCTAGTGATTATGTGTTCTTGCGATTACAACCATATAGATAGAAATCTCTTGCTAAATGGAAATTCCAAAAACTATCTCCTCGTTTCTTTGGGCTATATAAAGTCATACGACAGGTAGGTAAGATTGCATATGAACTTGCACTCCCATCAAATTCTCTCTTGCATCCCATTTTTTATGTATCACTATTACGACCAGCAAGAGGCCAATTCCCTACATCTCTACCACCCCTACCAATTTCAAAAGATGGGGAATCATTACTCTTCCCAGCTCAAGTACAATCTCATCGTTAGATCCTTGACAGGGGAACTCCAACCTTAGAATTATTAATTGAATGGAAAGACAGGCCAATAGAGGAAACTGTGAGAATTTGTTTTATAGATATTGTATTAGGTAAATATCAGATATAGGATATGTATTAGGATCCCTAAAAATAAGGGATCCTCGGATAGGTTAGATTCCTAGTTCAATGAAGGATTAGAAGATTTAGGTTAGATTCCTAGTTCAAGAAGGATTAGGAGATTTGTTTCCTAATCTATGTTGTACTCTTTATGTATATATATCCTATGAAGTTTCAATAAAGAGGGCACCTTGAAACCCTAAATTCTGATATGGTATCAGAGCTTTAAGCTCGAATTTTCCTGGAAAATAAAGAGAGGTTGAGCCTTCATTGCTATTCTCTTCTTCTTCTTCCTTCAATTCTTTTTCCTTTCTTCCTACATCGCCTTCATCGCGATTAGAGCTTTTATTGTCATCCTATTTGGTCGTATCCAAAACCTTTGTTTCCTTTGTTCCACCCTCATCACCGATTAGTTTTGATAGAAACAATGGCGAAACCAAGGAGAGTGGTTCAATAATTGTGGCTTCATCGTGTCAAGCACCCAAGATTCAATCTTGGTAGAGTTACGATCATTCAATCAGCCTACAAATTGGATGGAAAAATTATCTCAAGTGGTCACAACTTGTTCGAACAATTTTGAAAGGAAAGGAAAGATCACCACTTATTAGGAACTGGACCAAGGCCGAGGATCCGGGTTTTGAGGCATGGGATGAGGAGGACTCAATGATCATGGCATGGCTTTGGAACTCAATGATGCTCGAAATAAGTGATACGGTGATGTTCATGGCTATAGCCAAAGATATTTGGGATGCAATTCAAGAGACATACTCAAAAGCTAGGGATGCACTCAAGTGTATGAGGTGAAAGTCAAGACTATTGCCTTTAAACAAGAGAATAAATCATGATCGAATATGCTAATCACCAAGTCACCGTGGCAAGAACTTGATCATTATCGAGTAATTCAAACCAAGTGGCGGATGATGTTGCTATACTAAAGGAGTTCATTGAACAAGATAGAGTCTATGATTTTCGGTTGGGTTAAATTGAGTTTGATCAAATAAGGACCCAAATCCTCGGAAGGCGAAAGTTCCATGCTTTAATGAGGTAGTGGCTATTATCCGGAGTGAAGAGAGTAGGAGGAATTTAATGCTTAATTCTCAAACTTCGATGGTTCACTATGGTGGCTAGGAGTGAAAACATGCCGGAAAAAGATTTGATGCGAAACCGAAAAAGGAGTCAATCCAAGACCCAAAACCGTGATGATCTATGGTGTAGCTACTGCAAAAATCACGCCATACAAGGAAAAAGTGCTGGAAGTTGCATGGAAAGCCTCCTAGCCGTGAATGGGGACGAAGGGATATCAATCTAGGGGTAATGGAAAAGTGCGATTGTTTGCAAGTACATCTCAACAGAAGACAGACTGCATACAAAGGGTTTTAACCCGGATGAAGTGGAAAGATGAGATCATTTGTCGCCAACACGTAGAAATTGCAGTACATGCACCTTTGTGCATTCGGTATGTGTTCATTTGGGTCAAATGTTTCAGATCCGGTTTTCAACAATCTTGGATTATGGATTCGGAGCTATCGACCATGTGACCTATTCCTCCAAACTCTTTACTACCTATTCCCTTGCCCAAGCAATAAGAAGATAACCACAAATGATGGATCCTTAGCAATGAGTGGCATAGGAGATGTAAAATAAACCCATACATAACATTGAGAAATGTTCTCCATGTCCCTAAACTAGCCACATACCTAATATGTAGGAAAATCCCGGAGGTACATCACATGTACCAAAGCGGAAAACAAAAATTTTGTTACCGACCTTCCAAGGCCGGATCTATGTATCCAGATGAAGATTCAAACTGAATAGCCAATAGAGACTATCTCTAAAGGTATCCACGCAGAGATCGGAAAACCTAACCGGGACAAACCCTTTGACCCGGGAATAGCTAGAACAAAGTAAAGGCTGCTAGACCCTACCTCTGTCCTTGGAGAGCTTGGAAAATCGATGGAGGAGAGATGAAGGATGAAGCTTGGAAGATGAAGATGATCGTATGCCTTTTGGAAGGAAACTTTTTCTCTTCTTTCAAAAGCCAAACCCACGAAGAACATAGGCTTAAGACCTTCTTAGAAATCTTTCTATATATTCTTTCATATCCCACGATCATCATCTTCCATTCACCTTTTTTATTTTGTCATTTAGCCATTTAATGCTTTAATGACTAGGCTTAGTAATGGAAGTTTCTCCATTCTTCCTCCATCCCACGTGCATAGCATATATATATATATATATATATATATATATATATATATATATATATATATATATATATATATATATATATATAATTATTTAATTAATTAATCATATATATATATATATATATATTGTCAAGTGGTCCTATTAATATCTGGGTTGGTCCTACCGGGTCCCGGTATGGAAAAACCACCGGAAACCTTTTTCAGCAATATCGATGTCGCGATCTCATCGAGACAAATCTCGATCTCATCGGGATCCATTTAATCCGTTTGCTCTCCATTTATTGGATCTCTGTCCAAAACTATTTTACGAATTCTCCGAAACACTCTTATGCGTGTGACCCTTTAGGTTCCCGGTTATGTTGGCCACTTAGATTAACAATTAATCTGAGCAAGTCATGAGTGGCGTCTAGCAACACATCATGACCCCCAATTGACCAGAAAGTAATTGGTTTGATGAATTCATCACGAACCCTTCCATAAACAATTACTGTGCAATTCATCCTTTCAACATCCTATACCCCACTTGGTTATGAGTATGGTCAAAGTGTCAACTCTTACTAGACTAAATCTAGCCCAAGTGTTATCAGTTCCTGTCTTAGGACTCATTACTTTATATGTCCATGAAGACCCTCTTCATGACATAATTATGTCCGCCGAGACTTAAAGTAATGATCCCGACAAGAGGTTGTGGTATCTCTTCGCTATCACGTAGTGATGAATCCTTTATTGGCTACTCAATTACCTTCAATACCTCAAGTCGCACTCCAAGCACCACCCTATGAGTAACCTCTGAAAGGCAACAAGGAATGGAGTCAAAGCACAGAATTAGTATCCAAGATATCCTTGAGTACCTCAAGTCTAAGGATACTTGCACCATTGCTATGATGAGATTATCACTGACATTAGAATAGGACATCCATGTGATGATCTCATGGCAGGTCATCCAATGTACTTACTACCGCTAGTAAGCATCCACATGTCAACTCTAAATATCTCATATTTACAGTTTCTGAGATCCACTGCTTGATCCAATCAAGGAGTATAACATATGCTAGTCTGTCCGGATTACTACTCTGTCCGGATTAATGATGTCCAGTCTCATTAATCCTATGACTAGGGAGAATTTAGATACTGACATAATTGCACATGATAGGAATCTCAGTAGTATGATTACATCATAATTTCCTTCATACTATGTCATATATCATGGACTTCATTAATTTGATTAAAGATCAATATCAATTCATAAAGAACATCAAATAAATGAAACATGCCTTTCTTTATTTATTCATAAAGTCTGTACATGACTATGAACAAAAAGTGCTAAAGGGGATTGCCTTTAGGGCACTACTCTAATAATCTCACGGTACTGTACACGCATAAGTCGACTTACACGGGTATACAAGTCAACTTATTAGTACCGAACTGGTATAAGTCGACTTACATCTCCATACAAGTCGACTTACACCTACATAATATCTGTTCAGAAACTCACATTTGATTTACTTTGCAATGTTACATTTCACTCAAGTCATTGTTTATTTCAGGAGAGGGATTCGGGGAAGATGGTTGGAAGTCTTTGGAGAACGGATGGCCTCTACTATCTTGAGGAAACTAACGGATCAAGCCTATCCAGAGCAGATCTCCTACTCATTCTTATGCGAATCGGTCTAACAAATAAAGAAAAATATTCTTACATCATCGTAGGTTAGGTCATCCATCATTTAGTATTATTCAGTCTTTGTTTCCTGCTTTGTTTACAAAGCTAGATCTTGAGAGTCTTCATTGTGAGGTGTGTGAGCTTGCTAAACACAAGCGTATACCTTTTCCTATTAGCAATAAAAGAAGCACTTTTCCTTTCTATCTTATTCATACTGATATTTGGGGTCCCTCAACTGTTTCAAATGTGTCAGGAGCAAGGTGGTTTGTAACTTTTATTGATGATTGCACTAGAGTTACTTGGGTTTTCTTGCTCAAACACAAGTCTGAAGTGAGTTCTTTCCTTCCACATTTCATCTCCATGGTAAAAAATCAGTTTGGTATAAAAATCAAGAAATTTAGATCCGACAATGCCAAGGACTACTTCAACCAAACTCTTACTCCTTTTTATCAAAAAGAAGGGATAATTCATGAGTCTTCTTGTGTCAAAACACCTCAACAAAACGGGATGACAGAGAGGAAAAATGGACACCTTTTAGACCAAACTAGAGCATTGTTATTTCAGAAAAATGTACCAAAATACTTTTGGGGGGAAACAGTCCTAACAGCCACTCATCTCATTAATAGGTTACCCTCTAGAGTCCTAGGATTCAAAAGTCCAATGGAGATACTCTCTTCATTCTACCCGCATATACCTACTTCAAACAATCTTGTACCTCGCATTTTTGGGTGTGTCCTTTGTTCATATTCACAGCCAAGACCGTGGGAAATTGGATCCTAGAGCATTGAAGTGTATTTTTGTAGGGTATTCCTCAACTCAAAAAGGGTATAAGTGCTATCATCCTCCTTCTAAGAAATTTCATGTGTCCCGAGATGTTACCTTTAATGAACAAGAAGCCTATTTTGTCCAACCTTATCTTCAGGGGGAGAATCTCAAGGAAGATAAGGAGTTCTTTCTTGGAGTGTCGGAAAATGATCCTTTCCTTCTATCTAAATCTAGCCAAATCAATCAAAAACTTTCAACTCAATCAGAATCAGCTCAATCAGAATCTACTCCAACTGAAACTCAACCCATGTCTGAACCTAAATCCGCTTCTGGAGATGTTAGATTTGGAAAGGTGTACTCGAGGCGGAAAGAGGTTAATCCGGAATATGTGCATGTACATGAATCTGAACTAGATTCCTCAAATGAGGTAACAAATTCTGATACAAACTCTGATTTCCCTACTTTGCAAACTGACACTGAAGTGCAGATTGGTGAGGAAGATGAAGATCAACCTATTGCCATTAGAAAAGGAACCAGAACATGTACTAAAAGGCCATTATACCCACTCTCCCACTACATGTCCTTTCAAAATTTCTCAGCAACCTTTAAAGCCTTTCTTGTGAATCTCAATACCACCACCATTCCTAGAACCTTATATGAAGCATTGTCCAATGAAAAATGGAAACAAGCCATGGATATGGAGATGGAAGCACTAAGAAAGAATAAAACCTGGAGTTTGGTGGAATTGCCAGTTGGAAAAAGACCAGTGGGCTGCAAGTGGGTGTATACGGTAAAATATAGGGCTGATGGGTCGATAGAAAGGTACAAGGCAAGATTGGTAGCAAAAGGATATACTCAGACTTATGGGATTGATTACCTATAGACATTTGCTCCTGTGGTTAAGATGAATACAGTTAGAGTAATTTTATCTATAGCAGCAAACCGTGGCTGGGAACTACAACAATTTGATGTAAAGAATGCATTTCTGCATGGGGAGTTAACAGAGGAGATTTACATGGAGGTCCCACCAGGGTATGAAGCAAAAGTGGCTACTAATACGTATGTAAGTGAATAAAGCTTTGTATGGATTGAAACAGTCCCCACGGGCATGGTTTGGCAGATTTGCAAGAGTTATGTTATCTATAGGATATAAGCAAAGTCAAGGAGATCACACCTTGTTCATTAAGCATTCAGCCCTAGGGAAGGTAACAATATTACTAGTCTATGTGGATGACATCATACTTACAGGAGATGATGAGATGGAGCAGCAGATCTTGAGTAAGTGTTTAGCTAAGGAGTTTGAGATTAAGACCTTGGGAAAGTTAAGGTATTTTCTAGGAATTGAAGTTGCACACTCCAGGAGAGGAATTTTTATATCCCAACAGAAGTATGTTACTGATTTACTTAAGGAGATAGGAAAGACTGCATGTAGACCCGCAACTACACCTATGGAGCCGAACCTTAAGCTAGGAAAAGCAGAGGAAGATGTTCCAGTCAATAAGGAAATGTATCAACGACTTGTAGGGCGACTAATCTACTTGGCTCATACCAGACCCGATATAGCCTATGCAGTAAGCATGGTAAGCCAGTTCATGAATAGTCCTAAAGAAGTTCACTTACAGGCAGCACATAGAATTTTGCAATACCTTAAGGGAACTCCAGGAAGAGGGATTTTGTTCAAAAGAAATGAGGATATGGCACTTGAAGCATATACCGATGCTGGGATTTTGTTCAAAAGAAATGAGGATATGGCACATGAAGCATATACCGATGCTGACTATGCAGGATCAGTGGTGGATAGGAGATTTACATCAGGTTATTGTATCTTTCTTGGAGGAAATCTGATCACATGGAGAAGTAAAAAACAGGGGGTAGTAGCACGATCTAGTGCGTAGCGAAATTTCGTGCTATGGCACAAGGTATATGTGAATTGCTTTGGGTAAAAATCATCCTAGAAGACTTAAAGATTAAGTGGGATGCTCCTATGAGGCTTTACTGTGATAATAAATCAGCAATAAGCATAGCTCATAATCCAGTTCAACATGATATGACCAAACACATTGAGGTGGATAGACATTTCATCAAGGAGAAGTTAGACAGTGGTTTGATATGCACCAGTATCTACCAACACAAGGACAACTTCGACATTTTCACTAAAGGATGAGTAGCTCAATATTTGAGAACATTGTATCCAAGCCGGAATGGAAAATTTCTATTCACCACTGAGGGAGTGTGAGAATCTGTTTTATAGATATTGTATTAGGTAAATATCGATATAGGATATGTATTAGGATCCCTAAAATAAGGGATCCTCGATAGGTTAGATTCCTAGTTCATGAAGGATTAGGAGATTTTGGGTTAGATTCCTAGTTCAATAAGGATTAGGAGATTTGTTTCCTAATCTATATTGTACTCTTTATGTATATATATCCTATGAAGTTTCAATAAAGAGGGCACCTTAAAACCCTAAATTATGATAGAAACATCTTGGAAAAATTATGACTTAGTTCAAAGTCAATTTCCCACATTTCAACTCGAGGACAAGTCGTTTTTCTAGAGAGACAATATTGATACAAACCCACGACCCTTACAGAAGACGCAAACAACAACTTGCACATGATAAAGAGGAGTTAATTGCTGCCCAATTCTTATCTTTATTTGGTCTTGTTGATGATGTGATACAATTAGCACAAGAACAGGAAGGTGGAAACTAACTAGCTTGTGAACAAGTGACGTGAAGAAATGACCACACGTTCTCCGCTATCTCAAACTTTCTGTTTTCATTTTTATTATAAATTAAACCTAGGTTCTTCACATTAGTGGTGAAAAAGAGTGATTTGAAATTCTACTTGTATTGAAAATTTGTCCGTCTCGAACAGGACTACTTCAACATTAATATCTTCATTCGTTTACTTTCTATTCGTTTGCCATCCAAATATTACTACACTACATCAGTATCACTATTCAGTAAAAGCAATATGCAAATGGGCTGGTGATGAGATAACAATACTTCGACATCCATTCAAAAATGACATCGAGTATGAGAACTTGGAAAACAAAATTTCTATTCATTGATCTAGGCAACCTACTAACCTGAAATATATTTGAAGAAAACAATATCTAGAGTTAGCCAACCAATGGAGAAACATTTTTATATAAAAACAGTTTTACAATATGAGCAAGATAAAGAATTATGAACGAAAAAGAAAACAAAGCTAATTTAGCAACAAGATTGTAAACTAGTAGATGATTTGGGGAAACTGGGGTTGGGAAAAGGAAAAGACTTATCTTGTCTGTACAGTTTAACGTGTACCAATAGGTCCAGACAAAAGCAAAACTAAGAAGAGAAAAAAGAAATGTTAAGAGTTTGCCATCTTAGCTTGACAGATTCTAGTAATGGCCTCAATATGAAAATTATGCAATTCCTCTAGAGTCGTCACATCCATACCACTGATATCTTCACCCTGAGAAGATACAGACAAGTTTGATCGTTAGTTTGCTTCTGTATGGGGATATTGCAATGTATTAAGTCTCCTTGTAAAATAACAAGTTCTACACTATTTTCACCTGCCATTGCCAAAATGTAGGTCGAGCAATGGCAAAGCTACATGCACATAATGGGTTATAGGGATTAAAGGATGCTGACAAAACGATTCATAATTCTAGTTTCATATAAGCAAAGTCGCATGCAACTTCAGTAGATCGTGGTAAAAGATTTGCATACCTTAAATCGTGAATTAAGGATTTCCAGTTCGTTGCATCTCCCTCTTTCTTTCTGATAACTTGCTTTTAAATCTTCAAATGCAGCTATACCTTTATGGCTTTGAAGAGTATCATCCTTTGATATTTGGTTTAAATGACCCGTAAGAAGTAGAGATCCTTTTGTACGCCCAGCTTGACAAGCATTAGATGCATAAACCTCTTCAAACGGTATATCTTTTGCATTGCCTGACTTCTTGATTTTAGCCACCAATACCCACATATTTGCAAGCTCATTTTCTAAAGCTTCTTCACGCTGCCTAGCTTCATCTAGTCTTCCTCGTAATTCAGTTTCTATTTTCCCTCTCTGACATAGTGTAGCTTCAAATTCAGCTTCTTTTTGATATCTTGAATTTAATTTTTTCTGCAATTCCTCAATCAAAAGATAATCTTCGGTTCTTGTACTGCCACTATAGATATTTTGTTTGGGACCCCTTGAAACGGACTGCTGGCAGCATGTAGATCTACAGGGAGTCTCTATTGCAGAAGCCAGATCATCAGTCAACTTGGCATTTTCATAAGAGAGTCTAGTCACTTCTTCAGCCAAGTTACGAAGCTCAACTGCCGCAGCAGCAGCCAATTCTTTTGCATACGAAGCTTCCTCTGCTAGTTTTTGACTTTGAATTTCAAGTCCATCCTTTTCCTCAATCATTTTCACCGCCTCTTGTTTCAGATCCTCTATCTCTGCAGCCTGACATAATATGGCCATATTTTTAACCATTTAGCTCTAAGTAACCAAAGGAGAAAAGACCACTCATCTTTAAATGAATATCCCAGCATAAAAAACAATAGTTGTTTATTATTTCCTACAGAATATATCAGGGAGGGGATAGATAAATATATAGACCTGAGAAAGGACTTGAGATTTCAAATTTTCAACAATGCATTCTTTTGAGTCCTCTGGGGAAAGAATTCTATTCAAACTTATAATGCTTTTTGGAGTATTAGCTTCAACATAACTTCCTTCTAGTGGCCAATTTATGTTGCCTACTTTGTCTTGTCTTGAAAGTTTTTCCAAACTTCCAGGTGTAGGAAATTCATACTCCACAAGTTTTTGTTGATTGTGAGGGATCATCCCCATTAATGAACTGACTTGTTGCCTTAGCAGAAGAATTGTCTCTTGCGTCTCAATGTTTTCTGAAACCTGATATTGCAAGAAGTTTTATGAAGTTATCTATAGAGAGCAAAGCATCAGGTGGCATTAGAGTTATACCTTCATCTGTAATTGCTCCTGGAGTATCCTATTGTCAGCTGATTTAATCTTTGATACACATCCCACAAAGATGCAACCAACTCAGGAAAGAGTCTTAGCTTTTGACATAGTAAATTCATCAACAGTAACAAGAATATTAGATAACAAACCTCAAGTTCAAAAGTTTTTTCATTTAGCTGAGTTGTGAGCTTGGACAGAGCCTGCAGGCAGCTAACAACAGCATTAGAAAAGCAAATTACTCTTTGAAGGACATTCTGTCATTAGATAGACTTGAGTTTCAACCTTTGTCCTTCCAATACTGTTAAGTAGCCAAAACATTAAAACTTACAACTCAATGATTTAAATTTGGAATTACCTTCTGCCATTATATAACATATACATTGCATTTACTGGCTGTTGTATCACAATAAAAGCATATTTTAATAAGAAAATATTTCTAGAACAAAACACAGCTGGTAAAACAATCAAGTGAAGCTATAGAATATTAATATGAAAAACAAGGTCAGTAAAGTAACACTTCTATTCCCTAAACTGCTGCTAAATACAAATTCAACACCCTTTTTCCAAATCTCCACTAGTTGATTGCATATGCAATCATCCAATCCGCAATTTTTAGACAAATACATAAAATTACCTGTGAAATTTCAGAGCTGTTTGTTTTACATGAAGTCATGCCAACTGATCCAATCATGCGTTGCTCCAGGACCTGCATCTGGTGCTTCTTTTTAATAATTTCGCCTTTTAGCTTTTGCATTTGTTCCTATCGAAAACAAAGCAAACCCCCAATGAAGTGTACGCACATGTATCAATTTTGGAGTCCTTTCAGAACAAATTAGAACAATCAAATTTAGCATTTCCTCTACAACGGAAAAAGACGTCACCTTTACTTGTGAATCTTCAGGGTTGCTATCTGCTTGCTCTAACAGTCTTTTGAAGGAACTAGAAGACAATGCTACCTCCCCAGCTAACACTTTCATCTGTTCTTGAAGGAGATCCATTTGATCCGAGATTGTTGTCCCTGTCTGCAGAAAGTAGTCATTATTTGCAAGGAACCATTCAATACTAAGAACCAGGCTGAAAATAGCTCTAAACAACTTGTCTAAAAATAAAATTAACCAAACTGCAATATTTCAGAAAATTCAACATTTTACTATCAACATTTTTAGCAAACCTATAATTGCATCCATCTTTTATTATAAACAAGAAATGTGCAAAAAGAAGGTCAATCATGGTGTTGGAGGTGTATATGGGAATTCCCAAATCACTATAAACACAATATATAAATAAAACTGTCCCAAGTTGCAAAGTATTTATTTCAAGGATCCTAGGATTTTGTTATAGGTACCAATCAGTTTGGATTTTGGACCATAATGTATTCCTCACCAGTATTTCCAGAAATATCTAAAGTGAATATAGTAGATCTATTAGAGAAAAGTATCAAATCCTCCTCTGGCACAAAACTATCACATAAATATTAACACATTAGAAGTAAACCAACTATAACATTGACATCGATCCAAATTTGGTAGAAAATAATGTTGGGATGGACTCTTAATTTGCACCCCTTCCAGCTTACTTCTGAGTCTTGAATCTCCAGACTAGGGAAACCTTACATTAAGCATGAGACAAATAATCATTGTCTTCCTTTCACTCTTCCTTTAAGTATGGATTTATTTGTTTTAGGTTTCCAAAAGCTGTAAACTGATCAGTAAAGTCTGACTTAGTTATATAAGTATCATTGTGATAGAACCAGGACAACTCAGCAATAAATTTACATATATAGTAAATATATATATATATACGTATATGTTGTTGGTTGCGGGAAGGGGGCTGACAACCTTATGATTGGTTGTCAGCTAACCGAATCTGTTATTCCTAACAGATTCTTATTATAAATAAGCAATAGGCATGAGGAGAGAGCAGCATAGAGTATATTGTGAGTGTGTGAGCCATAGGCTGGAGGTTCTGGATCCTCGAAACCAGATTTTCATTGTATTCCTTTATAGAAATCAATAGCAACTCGTATTTTGTCCATACCTGTTTCTGGGAATCTATCACATTGACTATGCAATAAATAACTATATGGCTTGAATCATGTTAGGAACTTCCGTAGAGACTGTATTATTGATAGTATAATAGGTGATAACAAGCTGGTGCAAGCTCCCCCTCCTGGATGAACCAGGCCAAACCAACCTGACAATGATAACAAGATCGTACCCCTTTCATTCCTCAATAGACAGCTATATCCCCTCTCATTCTCTCTCCATAACTACCTTCTAACAAACTTGCCTACATGGCAGCTGACACTCCTCCCTTTCCCAATTTATTCCAAGGATAATTTTTAATGAGCTTAGTTGGTATGGGCTGAATAGAAGGTGAATTGTTAACAAAACAAGAGAGAAAATCACTATATAATCCTATCTCATAATAAAAAAGCAATAGTTGTACAAGTTTCTTTCTATGAATTGTCATTTCATCATATTCCTATTAACCATGGTCAAAGCCCCTAGGTACATTTGATACAACCACCAATAAGCACCAGAAAAGATGATATTCTAAACAACAACATACAGATTTGAAATGATGGAAGTCTATAAAGCATAGGCAAAATACAGAAAGAGACAATGCACTATAATCTATAAAACGGATACATAGAGAATACAGCACATTAGAAAATTTACAATTAAAAGCTTAGAATTTCTCTCACCGGAGGTAGTGAATGACCTGCAACAGTTGCGCTGAACAAATCGCCTGCTTGTGTTCTTTCTGGAAATGAAGCAACTGTCGGATCATCTCCCTTTCTACTAATTGATTTTCTTTGTCCATTCCTCGTGCCAGCAAACATGACTCTACTTTCTGATGATAGAGAAAAAGAAGCTAGTGATCCATTCATAGAGGCCTCACTATCAGGACTCCGTGATGACCCAAGCAAACTCTCACGCCTCTACAAGGGAGATTTTGACATTAGTACTTTTCAGAAAGATCCAGTGCAATTCCCAACCCACACCCTTCCCTCTCCTAAAAGAATAATCCCATAAAGCACCAAAATAGCAAATTATACACCACAGAAATTGATGATGTGAGAACTTACTCTAACTTTAAACCAGCCAAGCATTCCAGTTCTCCTGTTGCGTTTATAATCCTTCACAAGCTCTTCTAGATTTGTGACATCATCCCTTCCTTCTGTTGAAAGCTCAGAAGCATAACTTACCGAATCTTCTTCTATTCTGTAATCCCTTTTTTTATCTGGTAAATATGCTAGCTGCATCAACATAAGAAATAAGAAAGGATTTGTGAAGGATGTAATGAATCAGTGAACATCAGGAAATTATTTCTCGTGTAAACTAAACTCAAAGTCAACAAGGCAAACCTCATCTTCCCCAAAAGAATGTCTTCGTCTTTGACTGGACCTCTCAGGGTGGCTTGATTGCAAGGAGTTCTTTGTTGAAACCAAGATAAGTTTAGTCAATCGTTGAATTCTTCCCATCAAAGCTGCTTTGGCTTGTTCTTCCTCCTCCAACCTTGACTGTAACTTGACCTGACCAGCTTCCAGCTTTGATACAATATATCAAATATCAGAGACTTCATCAATTAAACAACCCATTACAACAGAGTTCCCATAGAAATTAGCTACTGTTTTGAAGAATAAAAGTTAAACTTGCATGTGAACCACATGGCATTGGCAATATATTTATAGCATGAAAAAGACTAGGCTGTAGATACCAAACCACTTAAGATTGATGATGATCATGCAACGCTTGATCACATAATGCACTCACCATGTCATCTACACATTAGAAGATCCAACCTCAAAAGAACACTAGAATATGTTCACAATAAAGTACAGACGACATCTATGTCCAAGATTATCACTCAATTAGAACTACAGGTTACAAGTGAATATGTATCTAGACTATTGCATCAAGTTGCTCCTGGAACTCACACATGTTCCCCCAAAATGTAAATGAACACAAAATAACAGATTTTTCACCTGAAAAGCCTTAGTAAATACATATTAAGCAATTACTCCATAATAGAAATTTGATGCACACAAGAATTATGACAAACCTGAAGCTTCAAATTAACCAGATCTTCCTGGGAAGAGGCAGGCATATATGGATTCTCCACCATTCCACGTTTTAATTGCTGGAGTTCTTGCTTTAAGCATGAAATTTCTTTTTGATACTTTTTTATGAGGGACTTCTCATCCATTATCTAAGCAAATAATGATTGAAGAAAGAGAAAAAAACCAATAGTAAAATGATGCTCATAAAATAGAAATTATGACACATTAAAATAACCTAAGATTCACCTTATTTTGAGAGGCCTTGATTTCCACATGCTTGCTTCTGTGTGCAAATTTCAATGTGTTGTGCGTCTCTTCACTGTTGCTAGAGGCAGGTGTCACATTGCAAATAAGCTACAAAAACAGGAGTTTGGACCATTAATGTCGTACAAAAGGAGGGCACTTTTTGAACCTAAAATGACTTCACGAACTGCTTTTTTCCCAGGGTAATCCCAGGTGAGAAAGAACTTGGAAATAAAACTGCAACAACATCCAACCTAAATAATAGCAAAGAAAGTTACCACAATCATCTCATTCCTAAGAATTTGTTCAGCAAGTCATAACAAATCCTTCTCTCCCACATGAGAAAGACCAAAAGAAAAAACTAAAAAAATGGTAGCCACTTAGAAACATGGAGAAGCCACTCTATGCAAGAAATTAACTGAAAGCTACAATATATTGCATATGAAAAGAACATAAAGAAATGCTTCTATACATACAGAGATCCGCCCGTGGCCACTAAGGGATGACTGCAATAGCCGAGTAAGTTTTGAATCTCGATAGGGTATATGAGTTGCTTTTCCGTCTGTTAGTTTACAAATTACCTGCAAAAGCACTTCATTCTTAGTCAAAAGTCTTTGACTTCACCTTAAAGATTTTGGAAAAGCAATTAAGGTAATTTTCTATGTCCAGATGGGTCACCCATCAATGAGACATATAATCATAAAGCAAAATCAAATATGCAACTAATTTGGAGGTGTTGCACAAAGCAAAAAGCCGATTCTTATACCAGTTAAAATTAGAATCAAATTTGAATAGTACACAATAAATTCCAAGAGAGAGGGAGAGAGAGAGAGAGAGAGAGAGAGAGTGAACAGGCAAGTGAATCTCACCGTCCCAAGTGTTAGCAAACTTTTATTTATGAATGAACCTTCTTTTCTTCGTAATCCAGTTGTTTCAGTTTTAGAACTCTCAGATCCCGCAAGATCGATTAAGTGCTACAAGATAAATCAGGCATAAAAGGAGTAGGCAGAAAACAAATTATGAACCTATATGTCAAACTATAGAGCTAGGTAAATGATTACCAATTGGGACAGTGTCACATCTTCCCCCCCAGGATTTTCTCCATGTGGACTGCTTTCAATAGTCTAATCAACAACACATTTGGAAAAAAAAATAAAGCAGGGTAATCAAACAATCTTTTGATTGATACCAGACGCAACCCACATATAGAGCTTCATGAAGTTCTAGATTAGGATTAAACAACATTTATCAAACAGAAAATCAAGTTAGGCATACGTACCAATGTAAATATGGTGTGACTACGACTACTTAGAAGATTGACATTATTTGAGCCAACATGCCTATGTTCTGAAAAACGTAAAAGAAATGACATATTAGATAATGATCAATTCACAAAAGGAAAACAGAGAACTATGTACAAAGGGAGCTCTATAAAAAAATTGTTTAATGCTCACATACCATGCACTCTCAAATGCACGGGAGTAAAATGGAACAAGAAAGATTTTGTTTTACAAGGACACTAAACAACTAACAGAAATCTCAAACTAAGCACATTTAAATGAAACTGAAGAATAAGAAACAAGTGTGCACATGAATGAATGTTATTTTTTTTCTTTCATATTTCTATAAACACCTTCTCCAGATGCTATCAAGGATAGAGCATGAGCAGGTGATAAAACAACTTCTTCTTTGATCCCTTCAACATAAATTCCCTGCCAATGTAACAAATCACATATCATAAACCATGTCTCCAAACTTTGAGAATCCAAGCTCATGTGCTAGCACAATATAGGTGTAAAGATGAAGGCATAAATTAATGTGACCAGCTCAAGCAGAAATAGTCTGGAATGCAAGCACAGTACTACCAATGGCAGAAAGCTCCTAATAAATGAAAAGAAAAGTCAAAAGCATTATTACCCAAAGCCCGATATAAATACATTGATAAGCAAGATGCATTCTTAAGGGGAAAAAAATACACAAGGAGAGCAATTAGGAGCTGATGATAGGAACTGATTAGGAAATTATCTTATGATTTTGTAGTAATTATCTTACTTATACAGTACTTATCTTTTTAAGAAGTCTACGATTTCAGAAGTCTATTTTTAGCAGGACAATAAATTAGCATATTCCTATTCTATTTTAGTTCCTAAACACTCTGTATTCAGCCTATTTAGAGGGCAATGGATGAATAAGAAGGAAGTCAAAATTTTACTAGAAAAATAGTTGGTAGAAAGCTTGTCAAAGATGAGTTTTCTAAGCAACAACCATAGGGCCTAAAAAGGGAAAGAACTCCAACAAGGGAAAAATAGGATTTTCATGGAGTCGTCCTTTGACTAGACCCTACACTAAAATACATATCAATTTGGTAGAGCCTATCGTCATGGACGACACTGTAGACTTGAAAAGCCGAATAGGATTGTTCATGAGAAATATCAAGCAGAGGCTAACTATGATGGAGGACTACCAACAGTTCAAAACTTACAACTAGAGGAGATTCTGCAAGAGCTAAAGGGGTGGAGTTAGAACAATGAGGTGGGGGACAATAGCTGCATCTATAGAGAATAAAAGGAGGAAACAACTGTTGAGCAAGCAAAGGGAACTATTGTTCCTAGGTATTCTAAATTAGAAGTTCCTTCATATGATGGTTACTAATGATCCGTTGATTTGGATCCATAAGCATGAGCAGTTCTTTAAAAAATCAAAGAATGCCTGAAGAAGAGAAGATGGGGGTGGCAGCATTCCATCTTAATGGTGAGGCATTGTTTTACAAGGTGAAACAAGAGGAGGCAGGTATTAATTGGGGGATATCCACGAAACAACGCCACCAGAGGTTCAATCTTTTTATGAGCTTCAACTTTTTAAACAAATTGACCAACTTAAAGCAGATAGGAATGTTGGGGGATTATCAAAAGGAGTTCTAATCTTTGCTGGCTCTCACCACAAAGCAACAAGTCAACCAATTCACTACTGTTCTTATGGAAGGGCTCTAGCTAGAAGTAAAATTGCAACAACCAAGCAGCTTAGGAGCTGCTATGAATCTAACCCGCACCTTGTGAAAAGAAGCAGAGTGTTTGGGTTGCCTTAGGAAGGACTCATAGGGCAAAACCTGCTTTGGAGTAATACAAAAATAACCACTAAAGAGAAACTTGCAGGGAAGGAAATTTTGGGGCAACATTCAATATTAAGAGCATAAATATGCCTTTTAAAGAAGTTAACAAAGAAGAGATGGAGAAATAAAAAGAAAAGCAGCTTTGCTTCAATTGTGATGAAACATGCTTCAATGGGCATAGATGCAATAAGTTATATAGGGTAAAATTGGCAAAATCTGAAGAAAAGGATAAGGGAGGAGGTTTCTAGGGAGTTTCATGAAGATTTTAAGAAGACATATCTGAGTTCAAGCTTGAGGACAAACTCCTCGTCTAGGAGGGGAGTAATGATACGGAAGATGCATTCTTAAGGAAGAAATATGCAAAGAGGACAATTAGGAGCTAATAACAGCAGTTGATTAAGAAATTATCTTACGCTTATGCAATAGTTATCTTATGTTTCTATAATAATTATCATATTTAGATAGTAGTTATCTTCTTTAGGAAGACCATTATTTTCATAAGTCTATTTTTAGTAGGAAAATAAGTTAGCATATTTCTACTCTGTTTTAGTCCTTAAACACTCTTATGTATTCAATCTTAAAGGTCACTGGATGAATAGGAAGGTACTCAAAATTTTCATAGAAAACATAGCTGATAGAAAGCTTGTAAGAGCAGCAACCATAGGACCTAGGAAGGAGAAGAACTCCAACAAAGGAAAAAAGGATTTTCCGATGAATCGTCCTATAACTAGATCCTAGACAAAAACACATATTATACACCATTTGATACTTACAAAATTATGAATCAACAAACACAAGCCTGTGCAATTGATCCTAATCTCAAGTTGAAGTCCTTAACTTGGATATCATAGTCTCTAGAGAGCAAAAATGTTAGCACCTAGCAAAATTTCATGGTTTAACTATAAGCCCCATTGTAAGGGATTCTAACCTCAAATCCACTAATAATGTTCATATTGAAAAATACATACCAACTTTGTATACAATACAACAATTTACTATTTAAATATACCAAGAAAGTGCTATTTTATTGCTGGAAAAGATAAGGGATACTTTCCAGGCAACTGCTAATTGCAACTTATGATGTAGTCATGTAGAACCATATATTTCAAAGGTTGAAACCAAGCCATTCAAATTTGATGAAGGTCTACTACTATCTTGATGGATTTTATGGCTTCATGCATAGTTCTCAAAGAAACCAACATTTGAAGGCTTCCACAATCAGAGAACAAAACAGTGACTCTCATACATACATACATATCTATCTATCTATCTATCTATCTATATATATATATATTGTTACCTGTGAATCCTCTCTTATTCTCAGGTTTTGCCCTGTTGGATTAAGCAAATCATTGATGACCTAAAGAGAGAAATGAAAAGATACGTAAACAACTAGTTTATAAGGAGATAATATTTACTTGTATGGAAACTTCAAGCTGTATTTCGACTAAAAACTGAATTGGTTTAGCATATTTCAAGAATGGCTATCTGATTTATAACAAAATATAAGCTCATATGGATAAACAATATCTAACTAAGAACTTGGGAAAAGAAATACAAGAGATTATGCCCTGCCACCACAAGCAATGATGAACAAAGGATAAGTGGGCAATACTAGCAATGCTTAATCAAAGTAAATTTGTAGCGAAACTAAACAAGTACAACAAAAAGCTAGAAGCATTGTTACAACAAGCAATAATGCATGTTTGCATTGAATCTTGTAAATTGGCAACTAAATGAAGAAAGAGGTAAGAAAACATGCACCCTAGTTTGTATAAAAGCAAAAAAGAAAGAACATGTGTAATACACAATGAATTGCTGGAAGCAAGAACTAAATCTAGCATATAACAATTATTGTGTGTGGTCAAGTCAAGCACAATATTCCATGGAAAGGGTAAAAACCATTTCCCATAAAGTTGAATTTTCTAAATTTTCAATTGCTATATCTACTAGTGAACAAAGACACTTAGTTTTAAATGAGATTAACTGACCTCATTGTATATCTCCAAATAAGAAACACGAAGAAGAAATTCCCGCACTGGTGTCTGACATGTTAATATTAGTTTTAGGGACATATTGACAGCATATTTAGCCAATTGCACGATACAAGTCTCAAATACAAAATGGTAGGCAAAACAATCCTACCTCTTGTATTATTCCAAAAACTTCCTTTACAGCCAATGGAATAACTCCAGGTGACTTTTGTTCTCCCTAATTTAAAGGCAAAACATAAAAACATATAGGAATGATGAGTATCATGTTTGAAAATTTGAGACATGGCAAATAATATATCAAGATTCTAGTAGCAGATGAAATTAATAACGAATCAAGTCCTTGACGTAAACAAAAGGGCTTCTTGTTGTTCTCTATAAGGGATAGTTGGCTGCCCCATTTTTCTCGGTTAATCACCATTTTTTATGTCTAGTATTAGTACAATAAAATGAATCTATGTTTGATATTGTATTTTCCATCTAAATAGCTAACATAATTTGTTTCTCATAGTCGCCACTTATCAATATTATCTGGGTTTATAAGCACAAATAATTAGTCACTGAAGTAGAACAAGAATGCAGGGAAAGAAATGGTTATATATTCCAATATATTGGTATTCATTTAGATACTTACATGCATTGTATGCGTCTTCCCACTACTAGTAACACCATATGCAAATACAGTGCCTGTTCCAAAAAGAGAGTAGTTATCCACTGCAAATTTTTTTAGTTACTACAAGTACAATTAGGATTAAGAATAGGCATAACCGGACCTGTTTTTTTACATATATATCTCCTTATTCGAGACCATGTTCTATTCACCTCTTTGGGCTTCTATTGAATCAAGAAATGGGTTTGATTGTCCATTTTTTTATATAATTTTATATAATAATATCTAAGGTATCTTCCAGATAATTCAAATCAAAGCAATTGGATGTCCGACTCGGGCTTAGATGACATGACCGATCAATAGTCCTCCAAAAAGGTGAATACAAAACAGATGTGCCCTTTATGAAATTCTATCACATGTTAAGCATCCTCTAATCTCGTAACTGGGGCATATGTTTGCTCCGTTGCTGTTATTATACTTTGATTCATAAATATTTGAATATTAATATTCAACTATTAACATTCATTAATATGCAGTTCTAGTATAAAATGAATTTTATTCAATATTATAGAAAGTCTAGCCTGAGCAGAACTAGAGGAGAACAAAATTTAAATGTTATACACAAACACAGAATATGGAGACTCATATGCATTTTAAGTAGCTTGAAGCTGCAAATATAAATATAACTTGTGAGTTTCCATATACAAGAAATCATACTGTTTTACAATCCAATATGCGAGTCCAGACATCAGCAAGACAAAGAAAAAGTGATACCGTGTTTATATTCTCAAATAAACACGTGCAGTGATTAGTAAATTGCCAGAGATAGTAGCAGAAGCATACATGAAAATTACTATATAAATCCAGCTGCAAGTTTCCTAGAAGAAGAAAACGAGTTCCAGCCATTGTTTCTTCAGTCATGAACCAAAAACCAACTTAGGAAGAAATTACTCAAAATATACCAGATAATGTCTAGATAACATATAACATGCTAGAAAATGTTAAATTACTATATTCAACTATCAATGAAATTTAGAATGCCGATTCATTATCACCTTGTTTAAAAATTATCAATTTAAAAGAACAAGGAGTAATTACCGTTTATCCCCTGCATAACACCGCTAACAACATGCTGGGCAGCAATGTCATAAACATGGCGAGTTGTTGTCGCCGGACCAAACACTCTATCTGCCAGTTAAGAATAATACAGAAAATCAACTACATTTATTAATAAGACAAAGGACAAAGAACGGTTTCGTTTCAACTGCCTAAGTCCAAAAACTTGAGAATGGAGAAAAATAACATGAAAATGTGCATACATTAAATAAAAATAAGGACTAACCAAAACCGTAAGCAATTGAAGAATTGTACTCGTTCCTTACTGTATAACCCCCATCTGCATACCATGCTATCTCGTCTCCTCTGTTGATCTCCCCAGAGCTACACGGGCAACAAAACGGTCACCAAAACATAGAATGACAGACAGATCAGTAACTGCAAGTCAACAGCTAAATAAAAGTCAAAGCAATAAACTACCTGAGGGGACGGAACCTGACGGTGACAGTGACATTTTCCTTAGCCTTACCAGTCCCCGACAGGTCAAAAGTGGGGCCAGTATTCGGACTTGGACCGGAGCTGACCGGAGAGCTTGAATGCCTCGAAGAAGTCGCCGAGGGAGGCGTTAAAGGTCTTACAGCGGACTTAGCGGGCAAAGGCGGTGGCGGCTGCTCTGGGGACTTTCGTGATCGGAAGGGAGAAATGGAGGGGCGGTGAGACCTAGCAGAAGCAGAAGACATAGAGAAGAGTGACGGTCGAAGGTAGAGAGAGAGACAAAGAGTGAAAGAAGTGTGAGGTGTTGTTGAAAAAGCGCCGGCAGCCGCTGCTTAGTACTAGTAGTACTATTGCTTGATGCGGACATTTGTTTGGCTTTGGCGCCCTCCGTCCGTTTCACTTTGTGCTTCCAAATATTGTTTATTTTGAAATTTTGAACTTTTCTTTTAATTTTATACTAATTTAATGGCATTCTATTTCTTAGCTAAAATCACTTCTTGGTCTTAACGAAATCATGCTATTAAAGTAATATATGTTGCTTATTTTAAATTAATTGAGTATGATTATTATATATCATATTATATAATATATCATAATTAATACACATAATAAATTTGTACTCTAATACATAAATTAAAAACGTATTTTTAATATAATTAATTAAATTAAAGCTCGGGTTTAATCAAATTAATTAAACCAGGTCCAATGCCGTCAGGGTGGACCGAACCGTATCCATGATCCGGCACCCAACCCGCCTCCAAATGTCTGGTTGGCGCCATATTGCTCACAGATGAATAAACCCCCACCATTTCAGACATACAGAAACCATTACTATATCAGAGGCACAGCGATCGAGGCCATAGGTGAAAGCAGAAAACATGAATGACGTGCCATCTCCAATGCTTATCGATGGAGACGAGAACCAGAAGAAAGACAGCTTCTTGAAAGCCAACAACAAGGGCAAAAGCATCGTCGCAGCCTTGGACTCTAAACCCACTCCCTGGGTCGAGAAGTATCGCCCTCAGTCTCTCTCCGATGTCGCCGCTCACCGCGACATTGTCGACACCAGTTATGAGTCTTCTCTGTCTCTCACTATCTAGGGTTTAGCTTTTGTGCATATTCAGAAGTTCGTATAGTGTAGGAATGCCAATCTTTTGTAGGATTTTTAGTAATGCAATTTCGGACAGTTTTATACATAGAAATTGCAGGAAGTGTCTCAAATTAGGGGATATTCAAATAACTAATCTTTATTGTGTAATAAAATTTTCATCTTGTGTATATCGTGCTTGACGTCTGTCTCTGTCTTTTGTAAATTTTTTATCTTTTTTTTTTTGGGAATAGTTGATAGGCTCACCAGTGAGAACAGATTGCCCCATCTCTTACTCTATGGCCCTCCTGGGACGGGTAAAACGTCCACCATTCTTGCTGTGGCACGCAAACTATACGGAGCACAGTACCACAACATGATTTTGGAGCTTAATGCATCCGATGACAGGGGAATTGACGTCGTGCGCCAACAGATACAAGACTTTGCTAGTACGCAGAGCTTCTCATTTGGGTACTTCCCTTTAGTTTGATTTTAATGTTTGTGTTATGTGAATTGGTAGTTCCATACTCTAAGCTGCCTACAGTTGGATCTGATTGATCACTGACCCTTTCACTTACACACAGACTCACATTGCATTTTTGTTTTCTGTTATTGCTACACTTTCGTGGCAACATATTATGTTACAGTTTTACTTTTTTTTTCCCCAAGAAGATCCTGTGCAGCCCTTTTGGTTTGAAAATGTTTGCTCTGGGCAGTATCTTTTAACTGATTGCTAAATGGTTTGATGCTTTCAGCTCTAAGTCATCTGTAAAGCTGGTCCTACTAGATGAGACAGATGCCATGACCAAGGATGCACAATTTGCCTTGCGTAGAGGTAAAAAGTGTGAATGGTCTATTCTTTCTGTCCCAAAATCAGTTCACTATTTGTCATAAACAATATTTTTATGTTTCTTCACCCTGCAGTAATTGAGAAATACACTAAGAGTACTCGCTTTGCACTTATTTGTAATCAAGTGAACAAGATTATTCCAGCCCTACAGTCTAGATGCACTCGATTTCGGTTTGCTCCTCTTGATCCTGTGCATGTTGTTGAGCGACTTAGATATGTTATAAAGGTTGAAGGGTAAGTAATATTTTCCTCTAAAGCCATTGCTTCTTTGAAGTTTCATCTATCGGGGGCTGTAAAGATTGCTTATGTTTCTACAAGGTTGATAAACCCCGGTGCATGCCATATAGGTTTCTTCTAATAACTGATCATCTTTCTGGGTTTCAGAAATTTGAGATCATAAATGGTCTTAATTTGGCCAGGAAGCTTGAAAGAAAACCTTTTGCTTCTTGGACCATCTATCTGCCTTATTTCATTCCTTAACATTTTTACCTTGAATCAGGCTTGATGTAACTGACAGTGGTTTAGAGGCACTTGTACGGCTTAGCAATGGTGACATGAGAAAGGCTTTAAACATACTACAGGTTCTGAGTTTGTTTAATTTCATGTTTTCAACAAAAGGAATCATTTTGGTGTTGTAATTGCGTTTTAGGCTTTTCGCATATTGGGTATATGCATTTGTATTTTGATGTGACTCAAAGCCAATAACTCATAATTCAAAAATGTAAAATATCTTTTGTTCAGATTTTATTCCTCTGTTAAATGTGGAATGTACTGTGTCATCATTTTGTCCTCATATGTTTTAGTGGTCCTGTCTTAGTATTGTTCTTGTCATGACTTTCTGTCCTTCTAGCATAACAAAAGCCTTAAATGCCAATACGAGCTTAAGTTTCTCATTCTGTTGATGGAAAGGAAAGCCATTTGCCTTCAGACTTCAAAATGTATGGTTTATCTGATCATTATCCTGTATTAAGATCTATAAACAACCGTTTGCTGTGTGTGGTCCCATCCACCACCTAATTCTTCAGGACTGCCAGTTTGAATGCTGATAGTCTTGTAACTTGGTCAGTATGCATGGAACTTGTTCTGGCCCTTGACTCTATTCTTCATATTCTCTTTATATGGATGCGTCTTTAATGCAAATAGAGCTTTTTATTATGTTTTTCATTTTGTTTTCGGTTGTTAATAGAAATTATTCAGCATCTTCTGAATAGATTAACTGCATTTAAAGAATATCTATATCTCTTCTGAATAGATTAACTGCATTTAAAGAATATCTATATCCCTTAAATTGATGTCACGTGCGTCCCTTAAATTGATGTCACGTTCTTTCTATCTTCTGTTTGTCAATTTTTTTTGTAACAACAAATTTGCATTGTGAAATCTTATTTCCTGATAAATGCAGTCAACATACATGGCTTCTCAACAAATTACAGAAGAAGCTGTTTACCTATGTACTGGAAATCCATTGCCCAAAGACATTGAGCAAATATGTTACTGGCTTCTGAATGAAACCTTTGTAGAAAGTTACAAAAGTATTCACTGATCTGTTTCCCCATACACTGCCATTTGTTTTATATATGTTATTTTGTGCAAACTATGATTGTGATTGCTACTAATAATTTCTCATGCTTCCTAGGAATTTCTAAGATGAAGACAACAAAAGGATTGGCCTTGGTGGATATTGTTAGAGAAGTGACAATGTAAATGAAATGCTTTAGCTATTAACTTCTTTAAACTTCAATCAGTTGATCCCATTTCATTCCATTCTACCAGGTTTGTTTTCAAGATTAAGATGCCATCAGATGTTCGAGTTCAGTTGATTAATGATTTGGCTGACATAGAGTATGTATTTGCCCTTCATTTAAACTTTGTATTTATTGATTGGTTTTGCAAATGCCTGCTCACAGTGTGTCTTCTTTCTAATTGACATTTGTGATAGTGTGTCATCACATGCTTGGAAAACGTGTAAACAAGGACAAAATGATGTTGTTTGACAATATTCAAAATGTTGAATTCATCATGACCCTAAAATCTTGCATAGGTTGAATTATGACTTTTTTAAAAATCTTCAGGTACCGATTAAGCTTTGGGTGTAATGATAAGCTACAACTTGGATCACTCGTTTCTTCTTTTACCCGGGCTCGATCTGCAATTCTCGCTGCTGCAAAGTAGTAAATATATGGTTTTATCTTTCCTGTGTTTTCTGGTTTAAACCATATACATTAGCTTTGGGTCTTGAATATTTGGAGTATGTAAAATCTCGACTCTGTAATTCAAAGCGTTTAAGGGTATCAGTCAAGTCTCTTAAAACTGTTATTTTGTAGGACTAGGAACTCTTGATCTTGTTAGTCAAGCTGTATTTTGTTATTATTTTGTTCATGCCCTTGGTATTACCAGCAGCTGAGTCCCTGCTTCATTTTTCTCGCTTCTGCCAAGGCCTATAATGGCTTTAAAGATTGCATATGGAAAATTAGTAGGTTAATCATTGCCAGATTTAAATTTGCAAATCAAGCTAATAATGGCATTCAATTTGCCGATAATGACTCTGTACTAGGCATGCAAATAACAACTCATCACAAGTAAGACATTTCAGTCCTACCATTTCAAGTTTAAAAAAAACCTTGATGTGATGTTTTCCAATGCTAATTGTTCTCTATCATGTTTTGAGCCTAAGGAGTGACCTGTACAACAAAATTCTGTAATAGCTTTTACGTTTCCCTACTGTGTATGTGAACAACCTGTTGTCAGTTTTCAACCTACAAATTATCTCGTCTTTTAAAATTTACATGGTTTTCTTATGCCAAATTTTTTACTACAAAAATGCACCTCGAATGACCCAAATACTTACAAGTAGACTATTGCATCTCCATATGATAAAAGATGAATGAACATTAGTTGTTCTCCCCACAGCCTTTGAACGGCATTCGGCACCTATTATTAATGCAAGCTTGCTGTATCTAATATCACCAACGCAGCTACTCCACACGTACCTTGTTTCTGTTTAAACACCATTAATCTTGTGTCCTGTTGGACCAGATAATCTCGATTTCAAGAGATCTGGATGTTTCGTCCTTGGTGCTTTCGTGGTTGAGACTAAATATCCCACTGTATACTCCTTCTGTCACAACTTTGTCGATTTGGATGGTCACTCTTCCCAGGGTTGACTAAAAAAAGAAAAAAAATCATAATTCAAATCTGGTATAAAAGTAAACTTCAACCAGAAAGAAGTTACAGACAGGCACCAGTGTGACAACTCTAGCAATTGAGTATTGACCAACATACTAAAATCATCTACATTGAACCTTGGTTACCTTTCCAAAAGTACTCCTGTTTTTGCATATAATGTGAAGCTTTTGCCCCCTTGGAGGTACATCAAAGGCCCATGTGAATCCTTCTTGCCATTCAGGACAGTTAGAATGGCTCACAACCTGAAAACATTGGCATCCTTAAGTGTGAGATGTAGCTACATATTGACGGTAAGAAATTGCATGTATAATCAGTATTTTGGCTTGCTTCTAGTAGTTGTACAACATAATTCTTTTTTGAAAATCTTGAACTTTGGCAGAGAAGTTTTTCTTAATTTAAAATATAAATCCAAATATAATGCCAATCATCATGAATCCACTAAGTCCAGGCACTTCTTCTTCCTTAGTACAAACAAACTTGAAGAAATTTTCTTGCGATTCCAACAATATGACAAGTTGTGCACACACTAGTAGCAGGTCAATCATTGGTGGGAAAAGCAAATTTTAACTCTCCAAGTATATCCGAATAAGAAGATCAATTGACGTCAGCAACTAGTTAATGGCTAAGTTATGGGCACCCATAAAATATAAAACGTACCTTAGTTTGTCGTGCAGGTCCATTGCCTATTGTCAATCGGCAAAAAGCATTTATCGCTCCCAACGCCTGCCTTAGATTGTTTCCACGATTAACTGTGACGGTCAAACAACCAGGCAAACAGTGCAACAATGAATCTGCTCTATCATGGAAACTTGGTGGACAGGTCTTCATCAGTGTTTGCAGAATGGGAATGGCTTCAGCAGCTACCATTGCCTGAGATTTTGCAATATCTATTGGCATGGTGGACCAAGACTGTTTCAACAAACATAGGGTCTCCAATGCAGACTCCTGAGCAGCCTCACAACCAGACTTTAGTGCATTTACCAAATGTGGGATACACAACGTAGCTGCTTCAGAAACATGGAGCTTAGGGAAGTTGGTGAATATGACATTTAAGGTTTTCAAGACCTGTACATTGATAGTTGCTGCAGACCACAACTCCCTCTCTAGTGCAGCTGCCCAAAACAACATGCTTTATATTCAGATCTAATGTAAACTACAATCGAAATAATGAATAAGAAATGAAAAAAGTTACCAGCATTAAATCAAGTTTTATGTGTCATTGTTTAGAGCTAGCTATGGTGATATCAACTATAGAATAAACTAACTTCCAGTCCTATTTTATTTCAATTTCCATTTCAATTCTTCTACTTAAATTTTATCTGAATTATCGTATATATAAAAAAAATCAAGCCATATTATTAACACAACTGCAATTTTGTCTAATATACAATGTCAAGCGTAAAATTAATATGCAACAATACGTTTATTCATGGTATATGTACCAAATATTAATTCAGTTATCACATAAATACTTAATAAGAGTTGCAATCTACCGCCAAGACCTACACTGAGTAATAACCTTAAAGATTTGTGTGATAATTTGAAGTAATTGTTACTGTTCACTACCTAGGCACAATTCAAATAAATAAATTTATGTTTGGTAACTTTTTATGGCATAAAAACTGTATTGAAAATTTTTAGTATGTAGGTCTTAAATTAGGAGGACTAAAGTAGGAATTTAGGTCAATTAAGAGGATTAAATTTTTTTCCCCACTATCTATGCATAAATTACCCTCAAATCCCATCTCCCGTACAGTCAACGCATCAAGTAATTTTTTGAGACAGCTTTAAATGAGGCTATATACTAAAATATATGCTAAGAGAGGCTATTGATCTTGCACCTTATTTACCATTATACACTTACCTCCAACAAGAAACAAGTCAATTATTTGATAGAAACAAATCCAAATTATTGACCTTTGCAGATGGCATTCCTATAAAGTATATGTAGAAAATATTTTACAAAGGCATATCTTTAATTGTTTTCAATTTAGTGATATTCATTATCAACTAGGTGCAGAGATCAGTCAATTTACACTAAAACACCACGATACTATTATCACGAGTTGGTATGTATAAAAGTTGATTGCTCCTTTCAATAAATAAGTTTGATAAGTTTAGAAGTTGGTGGCTACTCTTAATAACTATTTCCAGCGGTGGCCCCCTTTTTTGAAATTTTCCCTACTTTTAGTTTTCAAGCTATAGTCTAAAAAATTGGAGGTTTAATGGTATATTAAATCAGATACATGAAATGGTCAACTAAGCATAGCAAAAATCTCTGAACAAGGAGAAAATGAGAATGGATTGGCGAAAACTTCCATTTAACTTACCTGTCAAAGATCTAATGAGCTCATTTGATACATACTCTTGGAGGGTGTGGTTAGAAAATAAAAATTTGATCATTGTTGCAGCCTGGTTAGCAACTTCGGAAGTAGAAGACAGCAGAAGTTCCTGCACCACTAATATACCACCTGCTTCAGCAACAGCTCGCCTGTTAGTCCGGCTGTGTATAACAAAGTTCTGCAATGCACAAATTGCTACCATAGTCATTTCTTCAGATGGCTGATCTTCAAGCAAGCTTACAAGGGCACGACATGCTGAAACAGAATCACTAGCCCTAGCAAGTCCTTCCTGTTGGGAGAGGTCTCCAAGAGCCAAAGCTGAAAGAAGTCTACAGGTCTCTGATCTGGTTTGTGGATCTAACAGATATTGTGCTAAAGGTGCAATTGCATATTTGGAAACCTTCATCTCTCGCACTCTAAGGTTGTTAAATAAGGCTTCAAGTAATCTTGCGGATAATTCTTCACATTGATGGGATCTTAATAGGTCCAACAAGGCATCTATCGCACCAGCTTCAGCCATCTGCACTGCACTAGAAGCATCAGTTCTTTCATGAACAAGTAGGGCATTTAGAGCAGTGTTGATAGTGCTCTCAACATTAGAAAGCAACATTTTGACAAGAACCACCAGAGGTGCTTTAAAGTAATATTCTGCTTTGAAGTGCAGGACATTTGAGAGAACTGAAGCAGCAGTTTCCCACAGTTCAAGTGGTGGTTGAGGATCCTCTTGATTGATTATCTTCGCCAACTCAAATATACCACCAGAATTGGCAACTGCCTTTGGCCAGCTTATGGATATCTTTTCCAATGCCTTTATAGCAGTCTGCTGAAGGTTCACTATTCCAATTCCTGCTAGTCGCACTAGTGGAACAACAGCAGTTTTTGTATTAATATCCTGTTGAAAATGCTCTTGTGCAAGAAGATGAGATAAAAGTTCTGTGCCCAGCTGCTGAATGGCTTGAGATGGGGATTCAAGAAAAGAAATTAGAGGTTCAATGACATCACTGGGACTGAGTTTCAATGTTGCAAGGCTCTGTGGTTTCTCCAGTATATTTACAAGTGCTTGCAAGGCACTATGCTGTCCCCACAAACTGAAATCTGGACGAAGTAAAACCATAAAAAGGGGTTCCACAATTTTAGCAGCGTCTGAACTTCTAGCAATTGCACCACTGTTTGTCAAAATGCGAAACAGTTCTGCAATTGCAGAGCACAAGGAGATGGGTGCAACAGGAAGCAACTCAATACATTTATCTATAACTCCTCCTTTGACCATATCCATTTTTCGCTGGGCCCTGTCTTTTCCCAACTTTGTCATAGCACAAATGCTACCCTCAATAAGTCGATAATTTGTCCCACAAACGAAGCTAGGTAGATTATCGACAACAGCATCACAAGCTGCTGCAAGCTCTACCAGTCTTTCATTGTCCAGTAATTTATCTAAAGCACAGACTGCTGACTCTGTAGCTGAAATTGAATCTGACTGAAATAGAGATACAAGAAGAGGTATATATTCAGAGGCAGTCGAATCTTCTCTAAATTTTGCAGTGCTAAATAGAATTATGCATAGCTCTGCAGCATCTCTCTTCAATTCTAAGGATGATGCAGAAGACAATATTTTGTACAGACTATCAAGTGGATAACCTTCCACATCAACGAACAAAGCTGCCTTTGAAGTATTTCTTGAAGCAAGCTTGACCAAGGCAGCAAGAGCAACCTCTTGCTCAATCTCTGAAGCAGTGTTAAGCATGTCACAAAGAGGTTGAATAGCCTGCCTGGCTAATTCACAGTCTCTGATGTTGTCGGCATCAAAAAGTTCATGAAGAGCCCTTGCAGCACTAAACCTAGCATCTCTTGATCCCAAACGTAGAACAGCTATTAGTTGATTTAATGAACTCAATGATGTTTCATACCGAATAATATCAGGATTGCTAAATAGGATTCTCAATAGCTCAGCTATAGAGGCCTCTGTAGAGTCCTGGGGACTCAAAGATAGATACTTAGTCAAAGCATCTAGACCTCCAGCTTCAGCAACGGTTAACTTATTTGAATCACTTCCATCAGCAATATGACTTAGCAGTCGAACAGAAATTGGAGGGGCACATGGCCTATCAGGCAAAGGTTTCAACAGATCCACTAACAGAGGAATAGATTTGCGTGCAACAGAACCTAGTCTAACATCTTCAATTCCAAAAATTTGTTCCAGAGTAACTTGACCAGGATTTTGCAGCAGAGAAAATTCTTTTGATAAAGCCACAAGGTTTGGCATGTCTGACTCTATATGACCAATCAATGATATTAACCCAGCAACAGCACCGGAATTTGCAATTGTGAGACTTATCCCCCTACTTCCACTGCAGACAAGACTAGCCATTGCCTGGGCAGCAAAATATCTATCAATTATTTCATCAGATTTCAGTAATTGAACAAGTGAAGGTATAATGCGCATTGTTGTGGGAGACAGCACAACATTTGCATCTTGGAATAAGATGGCCAGAAGCAATGCACTAATCCATATACCCTCTGTATCCCCAAATTCTGCCTGAAAAAGAAAGACAAGCTTTCCCTTAGAAATCAAATTTTGATGAGAGATTTGAATGCCAAAAGTGTATAATAACCCATGGCACAGAAGCACAAATTAAAGAATTGCAATAAACAGGAGCTAACATTTTTCAGTTATGAAAGAAAATTAAGGAAGTTAATATTGTAAATTATACACTCCAACAAAAAAAAATTCAACAAATCCTTTTACCTTTCATAATAAGATATGGTTGAACTAACTTATGAATGCATAGACTGGCCAAACTGAATTGCCATTATCACTGTTCACCTCTTCAGAAATTTAAGACCCCTCCTGCTACTTTTACTTACCCAAGCCGAGCTCAATTATAAGTACAGTTTCCTATTGGATTATCTGTCTTAAAATGCTTCATTAATCTACTTAAGGTGAAAGTAATTCCTTCATGAAAGCTATGAGTCATCAGTGTTAATCTCATAATATCAAGGATACCAATGAAGAAACCCATCCAAATGAGTGCAGCATTAGCAGATTGCAAACAATTTCATAACGCTAATGAAACCATACCTGCGAATTTGAAGTATAACTCAAAAGTTTGTCAGAAAGGACCTCAAGTCCACCAGCTTCCATTATGACAAGTTTGTTCTTTACTTGATAAGAAGAGGTGATAGATAACAACCACAAGGCAACAGTACCAGCTAAAACAGTGGCTGGATCAACAAGATCAAACTCATCGACCTCCTGAAATACTGATTTTTCAAAATATACCCTCGGACTTCTCACCTCTATTTCCAAAGATGAATAGCTACAATTTTGCTTCATCATATCCACTAAAGCGTATATCAAGGGCTTTGCGTATCCAGATGCATCAAGTGCTTCCATTGACTGCTGTCGGTTCTCTTTGGCTGCACATATAAGTAATGCAGTTCCCCCAACTCTCACTTCTAAACTTGAGGAGTTCATTATTCTGTTGGCTAGAGAACCTATTATTGTTGATTTTGTAATCAATAGGTCACCAAGCATGGCTGGTTGATCCCCACAAAGTCTAGACAAGATCTCTATGGCTTTATCCTGCAGATAAGGTGGCCCTTCAGCTAGAAAGTACACCAGGGATGCCAAACTTGAAGGTGCTTCAGCTAGGGCAGACCAAGTTGGGGAAGTATGGTTGACACCTTGTTTCATCCTGGCCAGTGCTGCAATCACTTCTAAAGCATCTGCAGTATCTGCACCATGTAAATCCATTGCATTTAATGAATCAAGAATTGCAAGTACAACAAATCGACACTGTGCATTTCCCCTAAGAACATCACCCACTGGGAAATGCTTCAGCAATTGATAAATAGCCCGTGAAGCATGTTTTCTTCCCTGTAAAGTCCCTTCACCCAGGACTCTTGTCAAAGCAGCTACAACATCTTCAGCAAGGGCTTCAGCAGCAATCTGGGAATCAGAAAGAAGATTGGCCAGAGCGGCAACCGCAGTTTCAGCAGCTTGAATGGAAGATGTTTTAGCCAACCTAATCAAAGGCTTGACATCACCTTCTGCAATATAATGCATCTTGTTAGTAGTTTTAGTCTTCAGCGGACGTGACAAAGCACTCAAAGCTCGAGCTAATTGTGTGGCAACAACTTGAGTATTATTACTGTTTAAAAGCTTCATGCAAGGTTGCAAAATCTCATCAGTTGCAAGACTATCACAGATGTCTTGCCGTGTGCTTAATAAATCAGCAAGGGCAGAAGCTGCATACTCTTGCGTCTCTTCATTATTTGAGCTCAGAACCTGGACAAGAGAACTTAATGCTTCATTTGCTGCAGATCCCCGGTGCAAAAGATCCTCATATGATGCCATTGTAAGCACATGACCAATAACTTTTATTACATGGGCCTTTGAGCTAGGTGTGTCTCCTAGGAGCAGAGCTAATAACTGATTAATTGTTGCAGAATCAGATGTTTGGATAAGCTTCATCAGCGTCATAGCTGAAGCTTCTTGACCTTTAGGTCCACCACTTTTTAAAAGCCATAAAAATGCTGGAACAGCACCTGCACTGTCAACACAGGCTCGGATATCTTCACTATGACAAGACAGATTCCAAAGCACATGTGCAGCATCTTCCCTTGCTTTCTGAGACCCAATCTCTAATAGTTGCACCAGTGGAGGGATGCCTCCAGCAGCAGTAATTGCCCACTTGCTATCATCAACCTGGTCTGTCAAGATTGCCAGGAACCAAACAGCGTACTCTTGATGCTGTTCACTGGATAAGCCCAACAATGATATCAGTAACTGAATTCCTTCTCTCTTTCTAATGGCTTCCCAAATGCCTACTCCATCACGGCATAGGCTGGTTACAGAAAGTATTAGACCCTCTTGAGCATCCCCAACAGCCATCGTTACGAGTCCAATAAGAACCTTCTTAGCTTCTGCATGATCAATAAATCTTGACAGGTAGCTATTGCTATAAAGACTTGCCATAGCCTCAAGAACACGCTCTTGAATTAGTTTGTTATCACGAGGTTTCAGTAGCTTTACCAGTATGTTCTCTATCTTTGAAGCATCAAAAGGTTCACTATCCACACTAGACTTTTGTTCAAAGATCATCAAAACGTAAGCAAGTGCTCCTATTATATCAGCAACTGGTGCTGATAAGCGAGGGGCACACGACAGCTCTCCAAGATGTAGAATCAAAGCGGACATGCCACCAGATATATTTGCCAACACTTGTGATGCATGAGCCTGCAGAGCCTGGGCAGCCTCTCCTTGCATACCCTCTTTAGAAGGAGCAACAACAGCCCCAATGAGAATATAAATGCCATCTGCATTTATAATGGCTTTCTTAGCACTTACTGACTTGAAGGAAAGAGCCTCCAATGCATCAGCAGCACTGGCGCGAACGAAGATATCATTTTTCTGACCAACAAGTAGAAGCAAAACTTTGATGGCTCCAGAATCAATTACTTTGGGAATGCTATCACTGAAAGCAAGCATCAGACGGGCCAAGAGAGAAGCTGCATTTGACTGCGTAGCAGCATTATCAGAAGACAAAAGGCCCACAATGATCTCCACTCCTCCAGCCACGAGTGTTGCTTGCCAAAAATTGTCCTTACTATCACAAAGATTTCTCAATGCCCCAGTGACAAATCCCTGCACAACTTTGTCCTGCTTGCTCTTTGGATTAAGCTGATCCCATAGAGTTGGTACTACACTTTCTGTAACAAATATTTTCTTACCAACATGGTCATCTGACAGCCCACCAGAAGAAACTTCATATATTGCCTCTGCTGCTGCCTTCCTAGCCTCAATAAATTCAGACTTCAGAAGAGAGAGTAAAGGTGGGATGCACCCCCCAAGGAGTACCTTTACTCGTAATTCGTCATCTTGGCATAGGAGACTTAGAGTTGCGGCAACATTTACTTTTGCTCCAGTAGTACCATTCCTTAAAATTGATATGAACAAAGGCATTGCTTGTGAATGGGATCCAATGACTGCCCTAGCTTCTTTTCTTCCTCTGACAAGACCAAGCAATCGTGCTGTGATAAGTTCTTTCTCATGTGCTGAAGATACTTTGGCATGAAGCTTCTCAATGAAGCCAGCAACTGTAACCGTTGTATTTTCAGGGTTGTCAACTTCTGTTTCTCTATTTGATTCCCTGAATGTAATGTGAACACAATTTCCCAAAATTAACAAATCTTACAAGCTAAAGATCTAAATCTTTTATAAGTCAGGCACTCATTCAAGTTCAGAATAAATGGTTTTGCAGTTCAGTGATTGGGTCATTAGAATACACATTTCTAGCATATTTTCCTATGCTATGTTTTAATGCCCCCATTTTCATGCAGGCTATTAAAGAAAATAAACAACCCACTGCAAAGATATAATATTCAGTAACTTTTTATTTTAGAGAATGTCACTAACCTAGCCTGAGAAGTAGTTGTAAGTTCCTTTGCATGTGATGGAGATATTTTGGCATGTAGCTTTTCGACAAAGCCAGAAACCTTAGTCATTGTTTTTTCTTGGCTGTCATTTGTTGGTTTCCCATTCAACTCCCTGAAAGTAGCAACATTTCATACACGATAAGCAATTGATGGACCTTTAAATCCATTATCACTTTTAACTCAGGCTGAAGTTTTTATTAAATTATTATGCACTCTTTAACTCTATTAAGTCCAAAGAAAGTCCATTCCAGTGCATTTCCCCTCATTGTTTCCTTTACCATGAATTAAATACAGGGTGTTACAGAAATTTAATTTGCAACAGCAAATAATTAACTCCAACTTGAAGGACACTAACCAAGCCAGAGAAGTAGATGAGGGCTTCAATTCTTGAAGGTTACAGGAGGGAGACTTTGACATCTGCACCAACTTATGAATACACTGCAACTCCGATTGACCTGCTGCAAAGTAACCAACTCTCAGCAGATTGAAATAACAGGGAGGACCCAAACAGAAGATGAGAAAAAGCAGTACATGAGGTAAGAGTTCACTTGCAGTAATGGAGTCAAACTGTGAATTAGTCAGTAATCAGAACAGGCAATTTTGTTTTCGATAAGCAGATCAAAATTCAAATAATCAGACCCAAGTTACCTAATGTCACTAACCAATCTCGAGGAGACCATCTCAAACAAAATTAAAAAATAAAAACAAGCAGCCAAGAGGAAAAGAATACACCAGTGTGGTAATTTCCAAAATTCAAAGCCTTGCTTAGCACCCATAATTAAAATTTCCAGCATAACAAGAAAAAAAGTAGTAGAAGAAGAAGAATGACATAGCTACGTCCATTTACCAGAAGGCACCCCCTAACACTTGAGGACTGAAAATCTAAAAAAGCCAATCAAATAACAAGGAATTATTAAAAATAGAAACGAAAAAACCTCGCTGAAAATGCAGATGCCAGAGAACTCCCTCCTTGTAGCTATCCGAAAATGAGCAGGATCATCGGCAGCAATCCAAAAACACCATCCTCCGACCTCCGCAGCCACAATCCTCACCTCTCCGTCCTCAGTACACAAACAAATGAATTGCACGGCGCCAGCTCTCACCCAATACTATAGCCCCTCGCATAACCACCCAAACACACTCTACAACGACAATAAACGAGATCCTTCATGCACAGGTAGCGCCTAATAGAAAACGATGGCTAGATACATGCAGTTGTTCATACACATATGTAAAGAGAGAGAGAGAGAGCGGAGCAATCGGACATGAAAGTGAGTGAGAGGTGGAATTCAGAAATTAAAATGCAAAACAAACAAAAGCAATTTATGCAAAAAAGAAAGAAAAAGGTCAGTGAGAGTACGGAGATCGGATCGTAGGTGTAGCAGCAGCAGAATCTAGGGCAAGAAAAAGGTCATTTTCCTGGCATTTTGCATCCAAAAGGAAAGAAACTTACTGTAGAGCTGGAAGTGTACATTCATACGTATAGAATGCGCAGAAAAAGAAAATGTTAAAAAGGAGAACGCACCTGGAAATTGAGAAGCGAGAGAGAGCTTAACGGAAGGAGAATGCGATGGTCGTAAATGGAGAAGCACAGAAGAGAGAGAAAGTGGGAGGGAGTGTGATGATGGTGATGGTCTTTTTAGTTTCTTTTGTTTTCCTGCTTTGGCATTTCATTTCATTTCATTTCATATGTAAAGGGATTTTCTAAATTAAGTTTCTTATCCAATTTTGTATTTTTGTAAATAAAGATAAATTTACCATTGGGGGAGAGTGATTGTTGGCTTCGGCTTGGGGTTGGGGAGGGTCAAATATTCTCAGCCTGTCTTCTTGGGATTCCTTTTCTTTTCTCTCCTCATTTTCTTGGAAGTTTTTATAAATGTGAACATTCGACACGTCATGTAATTTTTCTAGCTCAAGGATCCCCCTGAATGCCACATACGTTACACTACTTGTCGTAGTTGTAATGCTTATTACTACAATTCTTCTTTCTTATCTTTACCTATATGTTACTAATTAATTAGGTTGAATAAATCAACAAAATCGCTTCTATAATCATAAAATTATAAGTTTAAGTTACATAAATTGTCTCTTTTTAAAACATAACTTCTATAACCATAAAATTATAAGTTTAAGTTACATAAATTGTCTCTTTTTAAAACATAAAAAAATTACGATCATCGTGACCCTTTCTAAAGTTATTCTTTATTAAGAGTTTTGAAATAGAAGGTAATATTATGTCATCATTTAGGAAAAATATTTTATAATAAAATAGAATAAAATGAGATGGAAGATGAGGGTTTGCATAAATTATAATCATCCAATTTTATTATTCTTCCATTATTCTACGTAACAGACAAAACCTCATCCTCAACTTTGTTGCCAAAACTAGAAGATTCAAACAATAAATTATTACGTATTTTAGCTAGTTTTTCTTTTATTCTCAACTGAAAATCCCTTCCTGACTATATCAACACAAAATAATCAAATAACTACACTATTTTATTTAGTATTATTTTTTCAACTTCGTTTTAAATAAATACTTTTGAAACTTACTTTTTGTTTATTTTAGTTTTGTATTTTAAATTTTAATTAACTCAATTAATAAGATAATAAATAAACAAACAGAAAACAAAATGTAATCTGCTTGTTTGACTCGGCCCTATGCTATGCAATGTCTTTTAAACACTAAATTTATGAATGTCAATCATGTTGTGCAACTGCTGCTCTTGATCCGTCATTTACGCTCCTTCGTTTAGAACGTACCACAAAAGGACAAAACTGTACCATACGTATCATTACGGGGAAAGGAAGAAGCTAGCTGCCGTATTTATTAATTTTAAACAATGTCGTCACTGCAGCTATTTGCTTGTGTCGAATTTTATTAACCAAACGGCGGTACGGTAAGGTCCACAATCTGCAACGCACGTGCTTCTGCGTCACGAACAAGCTCACTCTTGTCCTATTGTTCTCGAGATCGGTGCAGGTCAAAACAGTTTGTCCTCTGCATGTCTGTCATGTCTACTGCTACACAAATTACCCGAATTCTGGTCTGGTTTTGACATCCTTTGGACTTTTATATTCGAAACATCCTAAATTGACCCTTGAAATCAAAATTAGCAACCCACTTAAAAATCCGACGAAATTGTTCCTTCCCTGAAGAGAGAAATGGAAAAAGGAAAGGCTACTTAATTAATGGCTTGGAGGCCAATTGCAGTATGTAAAGGACGCCTGTTCCATTCCATCATTCGTCATTTGCTTACCACGTGAAAGAGTTTGGATGGACATAAATGAAGTAAAAAGCTTTTCGTTCTTCTTAAAGGAGTTATAATTAGCTTCTATCTATTGAAATGAGAAAATTGGAAATTTTGCTTGGTTAACTTATGGCAATTCCATGGAAACAGGGTCTAGAGTCTTATCAAGGCAACGTTTCAATGTAAAAATGCACATGCTCTTAATGCTTCCGTGCTTTCTTGAGGGCCAATAAGTGACTCGAATATTTACTGGCTTAGCTATATCCGACGGGGAAGATGAAGGCATAGAAAGTTACAGGTGAGCATTTTATTGGAATGAAGAAATATTATTACGAATACAAACGCTCTTTAACTATAAGTTATAAATTTTAATTTATAATTTAAAACCTAAAAAGTTAGTATTATTACATGTAGTAGGATATAGGAGTGCTCCCAGAACCCTAACCATAGTCGATATGAATTGAGTGGACATTGATAAATTTAAGGCCTACCTACTTCACCCAACTAACTCGATTATAGAAGACCAAATCTTCCTCCCCCCAATTTATCGGTATTGATTTTGTAGTTTCAAGATAATGATCTTACAAGCTTCAACTCAAGACCAAAGGTACTTTTTAACTTAAGGCCTACGTTCTTTATCCCCTAACATTACATGATTTGCAAAGTTAAGATTGTGCTTGGTTGGCTATAATGGAATGAAACGTAAATAGATGTAATATTAAAAAATTATTGTTTGAGAATAATGGAAGGATTCATAATGTAATAAAGTGAAATGTTATTTGGATGAAGGTATGATGTTTTGGTTGTTCCAAAACTAGAATACAATTTTTATTTTCTAGTCATTCATCGTTTTATTACACTTTATTACCATATCATTGATAACATTTCTTATATTCGTGTCTTTTAATTGCCATTGTTATTAAACTCCAACGTTCTTATTTCTCAGTATATATATATATATAGAGAGAGAGACAGCTCCTACTCTACCCTTTGGAGTACATTCAAGTTGGTGAAAAAGGTGTTAACCATGAGGTCAGATCTTGTTGTCCCGTTGCATTGTAGAGGGGAATTTCTAACTTAGGGTAGTGATTTTTCATGACCCCTTGCATTTAAGATAAGTCGTTCCAATTTTAATTATTACTGTTATTTTCTCTAACATTCTAAGTCAGAAATTATTTATTTCGTTGCTACCATTTGTTAGAAATTACTGTGATTTTGCTGCTGCATATTTATTTTGGTAGAAGTTAGAATACAATGTTGTTTTCTTCGTATTGTTGATTATTGTGTGAGGCATTTCTGCTTTTGGATTTAATATGTCGTCTGCAAATGAGACCAACGTGAGTTTTGCACTTGGTGTTCGTCACATAGGTTCAACCCCTATCACCGTAGCCTTGAAAATTATAACTAATCTAACTAGATTAGAGCTTCTATATGGGAGAATTTTTAAATGATGGTCTGAGAAAATTAAGTTTTAGTTTCAACAATACAAAATCTGTTATGTACTGTTTCAAGAGATTCCTAGTGACAATACGAAGCCTAAGACTACTAAGGATAACTGTATCGTTAAGGGAGTGCTGCTCAACTATATGATTAACCATTTGTTTTATATCTACGGCAAGTATAAAATTGCTAAGGAAATTTGCGATGCTTTAGAAGTGAAATATAGGACGAATGATGCCGGTACTAAGAAATATGCAGTTACTAGGTGGTTAAATTTTACCATTGTTGATAATAAACCTATTATGGACCAACTACATAAGTATGAAAATCTAGTTGTTGAAATCCTTGATGATGGTATGAACATGTGTGAGTTGTTGCAAGCTAATGCCCTTATTGAGAAACTATCTACCTCATGGAATGAACATAAAAACCAGTTAAGGTATTAGAAAAAAGATTTAAAGCTTCAAGAGTTGATAGGACATATAAAGATTGGGGATACTAATTGTGCACAAAATAAGAACAAAACACTCACCCTTGCTTTAACTGTCATGGCTCAAATGGTAGAACATAGAAATGCTAATAACTTCAAAAAGAATGGTGGACAAAACAAGTCTTTTAATAATAGTTTTAGCACAAAAGGATTGATGGTGACTACTGGTGGTGTCACAAACAAGGCTATCCTGCTACCCAATCAAGGAGTTGAATGATGCTGTTGATTGTGAATTCGTATACATGAGTAACTCTAGCAAAGTTTCTGTACAAGAAGTTAGCAAAGTCACTCTCAAACTCACTTTTGAAAAAGTGTTACATTAGAAAATGTTTTATTTGTTCATGATGTACACAGAAACTTGATTTCTAGTGCATTGCTTAACAAAGCCAATGTTAAATTGATCTTTGATTTTGATAAGCTAGTTCTGACTAAGAATGAGAACTTTGTTGTAAAAAGGTTTTATAATGGGGGTTTATTTGTACTTAATGTTGAAATGAATACATCTACTTCTTCTGCTGATATTGTTGAGTCTTTAGACCTATCACACTCTAGACTTAGGCATATGAATGTGAGGTTAATCAAAAGGATGCAAAGCTTAAACTTATTACCTAATTAGATCACTAACGAAATGGAAAAATGTCAAATTTATGGTGATGCTAAGCACTTTAAGAAACCTTTTAAATCAATGATCGAGAGAGAGTTATAATTGTTGGACTTAGTGCACACAGACTTGGATGATTTTAAGAATTGTATGAGTAAAGGTGGCATGAGACATTATATTACCTTTGTGGATGATAGTTTTAGATTTGCTAAGATTTACCTATTGAAAAATAAAAATGATGTAGAGGAAATGTTCATGAAATACAAAGTTGAGGTTGAAAACCAATTAGAAAGGAGAATTAAGAGATTACGGTCTTATTGAAGTGGTAAGTATAGTGTTGATTTTCTTGTTGATTATTATGAAAAACCTCGGATTTTTTATGAGCCTTCAACCCCTCGTACACTTGAACAAAATGGAATAGCCAAGAGGAAAAATTGAATAATTAAGGATATGATGAATACAATGTTGATTTCCTCCGGTTTACTTGATTTTGTGTGGGGGGGAACCTACTATTTCAGCTTGTTATGTTCTAAACATAGTCCTTCATAAGAAACTAGATCAAACCCTTATGAAATTTGGAAAGGTTATCCACCTAACTTGTGTTTTTTAAAAGTGCGGGGGTGTCTTGCTAAGGTTGTAAGAGAAAGAAAATTAGGCCTATGACCATTGATTCAATAGAAAATTAGGCCTATGATCATTGATTCAATTTTTATGGGATATGCCTCTAATAGTGTAGCATCCCGTTACCGATGCAATGAGCATATTGGTACGGGTAGTGTCGTGATTGCATATTTAGTGATCGAGTGCTTTGTGGCCTCTGAGATAGATCATTTTGCACATGCATATACATAGTGGCATGCATTCATGATTGTTCCAGCATTTAAATTGTGTTTATGAGTTGAATTGTGAATTTTGAGATAGCTATGTTAGATATGAGTTATTGGGAACTAATAAATACTTGAATTGAATAGTCGAATTGGTTAGATCGTGATTTGATTGAGAGTTTAAGAATAATTGGATTGTATAGTTGAGTTAGAGTGAAAATGGAATTGTGGGAGTTGGAAATTGAGAATTGAGTTTGGGATCGAGTGTTTTATATTTTTGAGAAATTATGAAAATTTTTCCAGAATTTTTAGAGTTATGTGTCCGGATCGAGAAAATGACTTAGAGACTGATGATTGTGATTCCGGTTCCGAAAGTGAGTGGTGAATGGCTTGGAAAATTTAGAGTTATGAGTTTAATAATTATTGTGATAAGCCATTGAAATTAGAGATTGAAATCAAGTGAATTTGAGGACTTGTGGATTTTGAGTTTAGGTTTAAATCAATTCTTATATATATATATAGGTTTTGATGTTGGAAGTTAGCATTTCTTCTTCCTCTTATTGCTCACCGTCGTCGATCTTCCTTTTCCCCTTGGAGATTTTCGTTGTTTTCTCTTCATTGTGAGTGAAGATTTGTGGGAGTGTTGGAGATTTCAATGTTTGGCTTGGTTGTGGAGGATCATCGTTAGTGTTTAGTGTTAGAGGATTGAGAAAGAGTTTGGGAGATTTTAGGGTTACCGTGCGATTCTTCGATTTGGTAAGTTTATTGTGTTTAATGTTGTATTCATGGTTATTTATGGCATTTATGGTATTAAATGTGTTAGATGGAGTAGTTGAGTGTGTTTAATGGAGGTTTTTAAAGAGTTTTAATGGCGGAAAATGACGATCGGAGAAGATAAAGTGGGCGCATGTCGCGACGTCTGGAAATAGGCCACGCCGCGACGAGAAAAGGTGTGTTCGTCGCGGCGAGCCGTTTGAGACGTCGCGGCGAGCAAGTTAATTTGATGCCGCGGCGAGCAGTTAATTTGATGCCGCAGCGAGGCGCAGAGGAATGTTCGCCGCGGTGAACGTTTCCCATGCCGTGGCGAGCGTCCCGCACATCACGACGAATGGTCATACGTCGCGGCGAGGGGTGAAAATTCTGAAGTGAAATAGTTTAGTCTTTTGAGCATATCTTGTGGTATAGAGCTCCAATTGAGATGATTCCAGATTCGTTGTGAATTAGAGAAAGGGGTTTATGAGTAGGGTAAATAATAAGAGTTCGAAATCAAATTAGCGAGTTCTCAATCATAGAAAAAGAGTTAATTCTGGTTCCTTAAGTGACATAAGGATTATGTATTATCAATTGGAGTATAATTAGAGTTTAAACAAGAGATTTGTGGAATTGATGGATATTATTGACCTAGTGAATAGTAAATTTTGATTGTGAAGTGAGAGATAGCGGAATGGGATTGAAGCGCTAGAAAATCATGATCATGCATCATATAATTTTAAATGTGAGACATGTGCATTAGTGAATCTTATTGATTGAGCATATAGTGATGAGAATGCGTTTGTATTGTTTTAGTGGCGTCGTTGGATCGTCGGTCCACGGATATTGCTGGTACTTCCAGGCAGTAGCTCGGAAGTTACAGGTGAGTAACCTAGTCGGTTCCTCGATCTTTGTGTGATAACATGTGTTGTGAATATGTGAATTTAATTGCCAATGTGAGTGATATAAATGGGAGATAAATGTGCTGCAATTATGAGGAAATGTTCAGATTGTGAGTGATTGTACTGAATGTGTTGCGAATGTGCATACTTGTGATTGTGAATCAGTGTATAGTATTACGAGTAAGTGTTCTGATCTTGACAAGCGAGTGAAGTAATAATATATGTGCTAGTGACTGTGCAAGTGTTAGTGCATGCTAGGCATGAGAATAAGAGGTAATTAAACAGTTGTGACTGAAGCATTCAGTGAATAGAGCTTTACGCTCGAATATCAGTGAATGGGCCTAAGGCCAACAAGGGAATAGTGTATACCCAGAGGGCTCTCCTATCCCTAAAGTGAGTGGGCAGTAGTGCATACCCAGAGGGCTCTCCTACTTGCCAAAAATGTGTTTTATTGTAAAGTGCCCGAATTGAGATAGTGTTAACACTCAGTCACAACAATGACATAAAATGAGAAATTGCATACATTATGCATCTGACTGTGCAGTGAAATTGAGAATGCGTGTGATGTATGACAATTGTGAAGTGATATGTTTGAGTTATGTTATCGTATAAATATGTAAATTGTGTGCAGTGTTATAAAATGTGTTAAAGTGTACTATGCGATATATTATGTGTATATGCATGAGTTGGGTGAACCATCGATGATGGTTTCTCACTGAGTTCGCAAACTCACCCAACATTGCTAATATTTTTCAGGGCAACGTTAGTAGGTTCTAGCTCCCAAGATAGACGTTTTCCTGCTGTGTGAGTTCTTGGACATGAAGCGATGGCACACAGGTCGATCAACTGAGGCGACTTTTGAGGATGACCTAGTATAGACGTTTTTTTCAGTTTCCTTTTTGGGTTATTGTGTTGAGACTTTAGGGGACTGATAGACTTGTCTATATTTTGGATTGATATTATGCAATGAATTTGGGGTTTTAAATTTTAGTGATTTGCTTATTGCGGTTTAATTATATTGATGCCATGCGAGTATTTAGTGATAGTTGCGAGCGGTAGCACTTCCTTGCTGTGGGATATGCGTCGGTACGACCCACGGGCGTCCCGGAGTGTACCCTATGGTGAGGGGGCGCTACAAATAGTGCTACCTATAGACTTATGGTTAAGGAAGAGGGTATAACACTTATGGATCAATTACGGAGTCAAAAGATGTATTCTTTGAGGATATATCTCCTATAAAAGTGAATCTGCAAGTCCCTAGAAAATTTGTCCCTAGTTCTTCTACCAATGATGACATTGAGGAAGAGGAAATTGTTAAACTAAGAAGAAGCAAAAGAGTTAGAGTACCTACTAGTTTTGTTTTTGACTTTGTTACTTCCTTTATGGTGACAAAACCTGAGGAGATAGTGTTAAGCCAAGAAGACTTCACTTCTATTAATTTTGATGACAATCAAATAATAATAAACTTAGAAGTGTGAGAATTGATTTGATAAGTTTGTTAAGTGCGTAGAAAATATATGTGACATAAAGTCAAACCCAGAAGATATTTAAAACTCAAGACGGATGACTTAAGATGGTCAAACTACAGAAAGTCTCAACACCAGAAGATATAGATGGTCAACACCAGAAGATATAGATGGACAACACCAGAAGATATAGAAGGTCAAAACCAAAAGATATAGAAGGTCAACATAAGACAAAAGCACAATACCAGAAGAAGCGCTACACCAGATGAAGTGCGACAAAAGATATAGAAGGTCAACATAAGACAAAAGCACAATACCAGAAGAAGCGCTACACCAGATGAAGTGCGACACCTAAAGTAGTACGACACTAGAAGAAGCGTGATACCAGAAGAAGCATGACACCAGAAGAAGTATAGTACCAAATGTTGGACCCCGCTTTTGGAATCCAATATCGACGTCGTGAGAATGTGAGCTTAATACCCTGAAGATTCCGGAGCCCAACAATCTGGAGTCATAAAGCATGAGCAGGCTTCCTTGTGGGGTTATTTCAATGACTCCTTATTAGCCATCCCCCATAAGGGTGATGTGCCCACACCAGTGAAACACCAAATCACAATTTGACTTCTTCAAAAAAATTGTAGCTTTCTTCCTCTTCTTTATTTTCAAATAGGAACCATCTCATTTGGAGCTTTATAGCTCAAGATATGCTTTAAAAAAATCCAAAGTGTGTTCATATCCTAGTTATGCCCCTCCGACTGATCCCTCCCTTTTCCTTCCATCAATCTCATTCAAATCGACCCCAGAAGCTATAAATTTTTATTGAGAGATAGGAAAATGTGTTGGAATCTATCACTTTAAGAATCACTTAATTTGGAGTTCGGGTTATGAAGTTATTGCCAAAAGAATCAACCATGCTCATGTCCTCAATCACGTTGTATCTATCTTGGAACAATTAACATAACTTTCTCTAGAGACATCAGATTGGGGTGTTTTTTAGATGGTTTTGAAGAAGACTTCAACATCTACAATTTTTATGAAGATCTTAAAGATAGATTCTATCTTCTAGAGGGTAAAATTTGGACTAGACGATAGGGTTTGATGAATAGTGCACTAGACGATATAACGTCATCACCAGACGATATGATGTCATCAAACGATACGTCATCTCTAGATGAAGCGTCCTCACCAGACGAAACATCGTCACTAGATGAAACATCCTCACTAGATAAAGCGTCCTCACCAGATGATACGTCTTCACAAGACGATACGTCTTCACAAGACGATATGTCCTCACCAGATGAAGTGTCTTCACAAGATGACACGTCATCACCAGACAATACATCTTCACCAGATGAAGCGTTCTCATCAGACGATACGTCCTCACCAAACGATACGTTTGGCACCCTCACCAGATGATATGATGTCATTAGATGATACAAACTATACTCCTGAGCATCTCCATTTATAAGGATCATAACTTTTGACTCCAATGTCCAAAAATTTCATACTTTATACCGTTGGAAAGCTAGAAAGATAAGCTACAGCTTCCTTGAAGACAGCTTTGACTAATTTAGCCTAAATTAGTCCAGTTTTTCCCCTAAGTTCGGTACACAATTTATACACCTATGAAAGACTTGAAATTTTGCATTTCACAAACTTGGAATGTCCTGAGCTTAACCATTCAAGTACCAAATTGACTTTGTTAAACTCTCAAATCTCAACTCATTTGTCTCATCACCTTCAACTATATCAGATCAGTCATAATTCTTATCTTCCTTCCCATAACATCTCACTTATGCGTATATATATATATATATATATATATATATATATATCAACGATTTATGCTCCAAAATCATCAACTTAAGATGATAACTTCTTCACGTATATCTAAATTTCAACTCAGATCATCCATGCACCATTCACACTTCATTAACATCAAAAGCATAAAATTTTTACAACACTTTAGTGGGCATTTCGAGCCAACTTACATCATAGACTAAAATACTAACTTTACAAGAGCAATAATTTCTCAAAATGCGACTAAAGCCTTGTTTTACATGATCTAACTTCAAAAGAACGAAAATGCAAATTGGAGTGATGCCTTGACTCTCGACTTGATCACTCGATATCTTGTTCATCACTTGTAGATGGGGAGGAATGGGGGTAACCTTAAAGCTTGTGGATAACAGTTTTATAATCTGTAACAAGCAAAAATCATTAAAAACCTTTATGATCAAAACCCATTTTCCATTGAATCATAAAACACAAAATTCTTAACTTATTAAGCCAATTCACAAATCACATAAGTCATACATCCATCAAACTTGCCATGCAGCATCCCGCTCCCGCAAGACCCGAACCCGAGGGTGGTATGCTAGAGCAGGCAAAATCGTTCAAACTCAGTAAGACACTTTTATTTCGTTGAAAACACTCACATGTGCGGAAATCAATAAACAACTTGGGCCCACTCTTATATAAAAACATTTCGATCAAAACACAATTCCAGTAATCACATTACAATTATAACATTTATCAATTTGGGCCCTATACAATATCGGTACTCTTATGCGGAATTTGCAGAGTTATAAATTTACACATAATTCAAATGACATTAATGCAGATGTGAAACTGATCCCGACCTCAAACTCTGAGTCTTTTGCGGTAATCATACTCCCGTTTGTCTAACGGGGTACTCGCCAATTTCTGAAAAATAATTGCAATGTTGGGTGAGTTTGCGAACTCAATGAGAAACCATCATTGATGTTTCACTCAATTCATGCATATACAATCGATTCACAGGTTTAGTGAATTTCACATTCAGTATCATCAGGCAAAAACAAAGCATTAAAACCTCTTTCCCATGTTCCCACTGTAGAAAAATCCCGGTGTGAGCATCACATGCCCACGGTGCGGAAAACAAAAATTTTTTGTTCCGGGACCTTCCCAAAAGCCAGGATCCATGTGTCTATATAACAAACTCAAACCATAACGGCCAAAGGAGACCGTCTCTAACGGTATCCACGCAGAGATCGAAAAACCTAACTGGGAAAACCCTTTGACCCGGGAATAGCTAGAACAAATTAAAGAGTGCTAGCTCTTACCTTTATCCTTGGAGAGCTTGGAATCAACGATGAAGGAGAAGCTTGGAGAAGAGCTTGAAAGATGATGATGATGGAAAGCTTGAAAGATGAAAACCCTTTTCTTCTTTCTTGCAAAACCCACGAAGAACACCTTATGAACTTAGGTTTAAAACTTGTTTTTTAAACCTCTTCCACATCATCAACGACCATCCTCATCTTTCATCTTCATTATTTTGTCTTTAGTCATTAAATGCTTTTTGATGACTAAGCAAATAAGGAAGCTTCTCCTCCCTTCTTCCATCATACACGTATAACATATATATATATTAATTAATTCTTTAATTAATTAATAACATATATATATATGTATATATATAAATGCTGAGGTGGTCCAGTCACACTGGGGTCGGTCCTACCGGGTCCCGGTATGGAAAAACCACCGGAAACTATTTTCAGCAATATCGATGTCGCTTCATCGGGACATATCTCGATCTCATCGGGATCCATTTAATCCGATTGCTCTCCATTTATTGGATCTCTATCCAAAACTATTTTACGAATTCTCCGTGACACTCTTATGCGTGTGACCAATTAGGTTCCCGGTTATGTTGGCCACTTAGATCAACACTTAATCTAAGCAAGTCATGAGCGGTATCTAGCAACACATCATGACCCCCAATTGACCGGAAAGTAATTGGTTTGACGAATGAACATATATTCATCATGAACCATATCACAAACCTTTCCATAGACAATTACCGTGCAATTCGTCCTTTCACCATGCTATACCCCACTTGGTTATGAGTATGGGTAAAGTGTCAACTCTTACTAGACTGACTACGTCAAATCTAGTCCAAGTGATTTCAGTTCTCGTCCTGGGACTCATTACTTAATATGTCAATGAAGACATTCTTCATGACATATATGCTCCGGCCAGAGACTTCCAAGTAATGACCCTGACAAGAGGCCATGGGTATCATCTTCTACTATCACAGAAGTGGTGAATCCTCTATTGGCTACTCAATTACCTTCGAATACCTCAAGCCGTACCCAATCACGACCCTATGAGCGACCTCTGTAAGGCAACAAGGAATGGAGTCAAAGCACAGAATCAGTATCCAAGATATCCTTGAGCACCTCAAGTCTAAGGATACTTGCACCATTGCTATGATGAGATTATCACTGACATTAGAATAGGACATCCATGTGATGATCTCATAGCAGGTCATCCAATGTACTTACTACCTCTAGTAAGCATCCACATCTCAACCCTAAATATCTCATATTTACAGCTTCTGAGATCCACTGCTTGATTAAATTAAGGAGCTTGAGATGTACTAGTCTATCCGGATTCTGATGTCCGGTCTCGGTAATCCTATGACTAGGATAATTTAGATCTTGACATAATTGCACATGATAGGAATCTCGGTAGTATGATCACATCACAATTTCCTTCATGCTATGTCATATATCATGGACTTCATTAATTTGCTTATAGATCAATATCCATTCATAAATAATGAACATCAAATTAATGAAATATGCCTTTCTTTATTTATTCATAAAGTATGTACACAACTTTGTACAAAATACGCTAAAGGCGATTGCTTCAGGGCACTTTAGTCCATACACATAAAAGTTGTACAAATAATCCTTTCCCATTATTATCCCTTTTTTTATTCTAAGTTGTGACCGGCGCTAAACAATGATGATGATTCAAGAACGTTGAGCGTATAGCTCTATTTTGCCCTTTTTAGGCTCAGTAAACAGTAATCGCGTTTTAAAAAGTAGGAGAGCCCTCTGGGTATGCACTTCTTTCCACGCGTGAGTAGGAATAGGAGAGCCCTCTAGGTATGCACTAATCCCTTTTGAGCTCGAGACTCTTTTTCAGTGATAGAGCTTGTAGCTCTTAGTAGCAACTCCAGTCACAACCGTTATTAATCAATCAATTATGGAGTTCATTTCTCACATGAAATCATAAACAATTTATCAGAAACAGTCATTTCACTTCCAATTTTGTAATATCATGCATTCACAATTTATCCCATGGAAGCATTAACAAATAATCATATGCAGTTAGATCCCATTTTATCGAAACAGTCATATTCCACAACATTCCAAAACACAGAACAGTTAACAATCAAAAACTGAGGAACCAACTAGGTTACTCACCTGTACTTTCGAGCTACAGCCTGGAAGTCCCAGCAATATCCGTGGAATATCGATCAATCGGAGCCTCTATAACAGTCAAATAATTTCTATTACAAAATGCACAGCCAAAACAATTTAACGATGCACATGCCTTGAATAAAAGATGTACTTTGCCTATTCATGACTTTCTCGTTGCTATTTCCCAATTTCCACTTTCATTTGATAGATCTAACTTCCACTCAATTGATCAATAAAGACTCATTTCAATTCAATAACATATTACGAAACTCCCAAATTTCAAATTCTAATATCCAGTCAATTTATCACGTCATATCCACTAGGATATTACCTCAAAATCAATATCACTATTCTCTAGATCAAATTCACCTTTTATGCTTAGTTCTAGATTCCAATAGCCTTTCCTTAAATTCAGAATCTTATAATTAAACCCCAATTATCATGAAACAACCCTTGGGTTGTAATAGGAAACCATATTCAACATTCTTTCTATATTTAAAATCTCACTCATTTGATTTCAATTTTTTTTCTTAACATCAATTGTAGACCTCTTTTTATAGATCATAACAAATCAAACATCACTTCATTTGGAGGTCTACCCCATTGGTTATGCCTCAAAAACTAAACTATTTTAGTTCAGAAATCTGGTCCTCGCTGCGGCGTATGGACACTCGCCGTGGCGTCTATACAGTGGCTCGTCGCGACGTGCGATTTATTGTCCGTCGCGGCGTACGCTCGTCGCGGCGCCTATACACGTCGTGGCATACGTGCGTCGCGGCGTAAACTCCTTTTCTCATCATGACGTCTAATCATTTTCTCGTCGCGATGTGCGGGCCCTGGTTCGTCTTCTCCGATCGATTTTCGTCATTTCTCTCTCTAAATCAAATAATAACTTAACTAAACTACCCCAATCTTTCACAAATAACCGCATGAATGCATTTAACAACCATAAAAACACATTAAAACCATTTTACTTACCAATCGAGCCACAAATCCTCAAATCTCTGAAATTTCTCTAACTCCGTCCACTTTCTCTATTACCCACGGTTTTCTCTCAAATCCACACAAAACTTCATCCTCACTAGGATTTAAGGCTGGCTTTGCACAAGGAAGACAAGCATCAAGCAACAATCAAGAAGGAGGAAAGAACAAAGATCAATCGGTGGAGGAAGGAGGAAAAATCGGAAAGGAAGAAGAAAATGCCCTAGGATAGAGGAGGTACCTTTTATAACTAAATTCAAAGTCTAAGGCATTTATAGTTTAATCACTCAAGCCTCTTATCCTTTTTCCTCGCAAAACATTTAAATCTTTTTCACTTTTCAATTTCATTTCCAGCCCAATTCATTTCCAAATTTCAATGGCTCGACACATTAATCTCTAAAATCATATATCTAACTTTCCCATTGCCATTAGACAATTATTTCGATATTATACATTCAGTCGGTCCGCCACTCAGAACATTTCCGGTCCGGACATTTTCTCCCGAATTTTTTAGAAAAATTCCAAAGAGTTGCTAACAATTGGCAAACATGAAATACAGTTCCCACTCAATATTCAAACTCAATAATTCCAAAATTTCCAATAATTCGTAATCAAATCTAATCATCTCTCAAATCACAATTTGTATCATATTCAAAATCAAAAGTCAGGAAAATGTCATAAATGCATGTACCTATGTGTGCATGTGCCAATTGACTCATTTCTCTAAAATTAGAGGCCAAATGAATTGCTCAGTCAATAATATGCGGTAAAATCCTAACCCATCTCAACATCTCAATTTACCCATATAACCTTCCCATCAGTGACGGGATGTTACAATTCTCCCCTCCTAATAAAAATTTCGTCCTCGAAATTTCACACATGACTGATCCGGAAGGCGGGGGAGTCTTTTCGATCATTGACTTTCTATTTCCCACTTATTTCGCTACACGAGTAATTTCTGCCAATGAACTGAAATCAATACAATCAATTAACCATCCACCTTTTTCAAACTCAACACTGTCTTACTATTTCATCATAATTACTCGCAACTCGTCACTTTCGGTATCAATAACACACATGTCAGATCATAGCAATACTTCTTAATCCTGTCCAAATAACACTTTGCAAATCAGAATCATCTTTTACTGAAATTCCCAATTCTTAGTTCGATTTACACCACAGTCACATAAAGGCCTCTTTACAATGAATTTAATTTCCCCAATTATACATTTATCTCTATTTATGTGCATCATGGCTGTAATACTGTTCAGAGCATTTCATTTATCGCTTACAAAAAGACATCTCTTCAGCGTTAAAACATCAATCTCATAAGATTCTCATAACCTCGATAACAATCAACTCGACTCATTGTCACTCATTTGGATTTCTTAATCCCTATAATAAATTCATTTCACTATCAACATTGTCTCAACTTAATCATGGCCATCGACTACTTTTAGGCCCTGATCATCTGCTGTAAGACCCCTTATACACATTTCGAATGGTGTCACCAATACAATGATTATTACGTCCATAATCAATCTGAACTATACATTGATTTCATGTCCCTATGAACTCCAAAATACCCGTTTTACATTTGTCTCCAACAGTCAAGGCTGGTGGTTATTCACATTAAGTCGATTTTTCATTCTAAACCATCAATTACTTTTCGATGTGCTCTTACTATAGCATAAGACTTTGAATGGTTCTCGAATTTTTCTCTAACAACGTCTCTAGTCCGTACTACACAAATTTCTTAGTCGAACTATACATATCACTTTCCTTAACAATTGGAGTTATTTTCAATTCCTCGATAAGGTTCACAAATTTCAAACACCTTAATTTGGTCTTTGCCAATCCTTTTTATACACATCTGATTTGGAATTCCAGTAACAAAAATACTTTCTTTTTGCCCCTTTGCTAGTTCGACTATTAACACTCAACAATAATACCCTAGCTTTAATAACCTTATCGCCCAATTTTTCTCTTTTGAGTTCCTGTTCAACCCATTTAATTACATCACTATCTTAACTTTGCGACTACTCGATCGCTTAATCCTTTTTCAAATCATTCAAATTCCTGAAATATCTCGATCATTAATGATTTGCATATCCATGGATATATCCATAAATGTTGCTGTACAATTAATATCTCCAAGCTTGTAAAGCAATACTCAGTACAACAAATTTCAGATCATGAATCACAATAGAGCCCACGAAGTTATATATGTCCCTAGGTACATAAAAATCATTTTACACAATTTCAATAGATTGCATCATAACCTTTACTGGGACACCTCAGTATATATTGCAAAATCTCTGATTGTCTCTTTTACAATCATCAGTCATACTATTTACACGTTTTTCCTCAAACATTTTTATCAAAGCTAAAGCCAGAACATCTTTGACAATTTCTGGACGTATCCATCATTCAGTTAGTTCTAATAAACTCCAAATCATGTATACATATATTCCTTGTAATTTCGTATTTTATCAACACCTCTATTATCATTTAGTCTCCCAATGTGCCATATTCGTATACTAATTCATCCCATTACTTATTTGGTCACCTAAGATTCATTCTTATGAAACTTGCATGATAAACAATTTCCTCAACTGTGCCAATTTATCTAATTCATTTTTCAAATGCATTCAATCGATCATCTATGCTTATAGTCATTACCCACTCTAAACACAATTGAGACATTTTAATCTTCGGTAGTATAATAAACCCCTTATACCCATGATCAATTTGTATAATTCCCTAAATATCGATTGTCTCTAATGAGGAACAATTTTCTTATAACTTTCTCAGTTTCATCATAACATATTCTGACACATGTTCCTTTACCCTAGTTCTCCACATAATCCAATTTATTGCCATCATTACAAAGTGGGTTGATAACACATTCATTATATCAAATTTGTACTTTCAGAACATAATTACACAAAATATACACGAACCTATATTATTCTCATATACGCAATTAATATTTCCTTAATGTTCAGTAATTCTCTTACATAATCGGGTTCATCTCATCAACATAATGTGCACTTTTTCAGTAGCATATTTTATCTCTTACACTTGAATCTCCACTAGAGTTAGGATTCCAAAATTAACTTTTACTTCATATCAAATTTATCTCTTCAATGATTACTCTTAAACCAAATTATCAGATTAACTAAACCTTATCAACCATTAATACTATTCATAAAACTTTATCAATTAACTATTTTTTCATCACTATATATCGGTCATCCTTAATACCTCGAGAAGATCAATTTCAACTACGCATAATATCCTAATAAAAGCAGTTCATGCCAAGTCTTACAAGATCAGAACATCCCTTATAATGAGGCTCTGTAGGGCATTTAAACAATTTCATTTACTTTAATACATCGCCATAATCATCACATCTTATCTGAAAATGTATTCACACCAATTTACCCATCAGTAGCCTTACTATTGAGGACACTTTAATCTCATTTAGTTCTAGATGACCTTTCTCTTTTTGGTATCATTACTCGAGTATGGACACTTTGCTATACTCATGTCCCTCATTTATTCCCTCAAGTTCATTACCTATGCTAACATCATTAACATTTTCATTTCTTCTCCAATTGATCATCATAAGCACTTTCACTTTTTATTCTAACTCATATTGGATTCTTATAGTAATCTATAAGAATAGAACCAGCAATTATCCACTAACTCATTAATTGCTTCCCATAATCAGATATGCATTTACTTAGGCAATCAACTAAACCCGAACAACTTTTTCATTTATCAGTATCATTGTCTTACCTTTCAATCTTTTTATTATTACATCATACCCATGTATTTTCACACTCAAATCAATATCATAGATATACAATCACTCTTGATTTCTCACTAACATAATTGATTCACAGTCATAAATCATTATTCATAACTCTCGTCGCGGTAATCAATCCCAATTGTAACTTCTCTATATCATAGAACACTTTATTTTCATCCACTTTATACACTGGAACTCTTGCCATTTCTATCATATTTCTATTTTCCTCTATCAATCCACAACCATAACTTCATTTCTATCCCACATTTAAGGATATACCTCAATGTAACACTTATATCCACTAATACCAATACACTTAATCTACTTTTATCCAATCGAACCATATACCTTTTGCTTACTTCACGAAATCCATAACTTCCTTTTATCACATTCTAACACATTATCATTTTCCTCTCTATTCTAACCACTTAAACAACTGAGACATACTCATGCATGTGTCTCATATACTAGACTGGGGATCAGTTGTCACTGTCTGCCGTGACATGACTTAAATGCATGCGACTTGACACATTTTTCAGAATGCCCATGTAAGATTGTACTTCTGAGCTCTGATACCACAAATGTAGCATCCCGCTCACGCAAGACTCGAACCCGATATCGAGGGTGATATCCGAGCTCGTGCCTCACGAGGGTGGTATACTAGAGCAGTGAAAACCGTTCAAACTCAGTAAGACACTTTTATTTCGTTGAAAACACTCACATGTGCGGAAATCAATAAATAACTTGGGCCCACTCTTATATAAAAACATTTTGATCAAAACATAATTCCAGTAATCACATTACAATTATAACATTTATCAATTTGGGCCCTTTACAATATCGGTACTCTTATGCGAAATTTGCAGAGTTATAAATTTACACATAATTCAAATGACATTAATGCAGATGTGAAACTGATCCTGACCTCAAACTCTGACTCTTTTGCGGTAATCATACTCCCGTTTGTCTAACGGGGTACTCACCAATTCCTGAAAAGTAATTGCAATGTTGGGTGAGTTTGCGAACTCAATGAGAAACCATCATTGATGGTTCACTCAATTCATGCATATACAATCGATTCACAGGTTCAGTCAATTTCACATTCAGTATCATCAGGCAAAAACAAAGCATTAATGTCGGGACTCGACCCGTAGACCGGACCCCAACTGTTGGATCTGAGACCCAACTGCACATAACTTCCCGTAGACCGGACCCCGACATTTGGATCTGAGACCCAACTGCACATAACTTCCCACTTTAGCTCTTGCTTTGTTACCACAAATATTGGACCCCGTTCTCGGAACCCAACTCTCTTGCTCAAAATCGTAAAACCTGAGCTTGCGTATTACTTCGAAGGGTTATAATTTTTTTTTCATTCTTAATCTCTTGAACCCTTAAAGACATCATGAATTCATTCTCATACTCAAAACGCTCCCAAAATTTACTTACCAAAGTTCCGTAGTGTGCCCATGTACCTAATCATCATACTTGAACTTATTTCCACTACGCGTTCACCGAATTTGAAAAACTTAAACTCTTAAATTTCATTTGGAATTCTCTTGTAATTCATAGCCTTATGACTCTTGTTTAATTTAAAACAAGAACCGTTCTAATCGGAGTTCTATAACTCAAGATACACTCCAAAAACCTAAGAGAGTTCATACCCGAAACATGCCCTCTTAACTGACCTTTCACTTGTTTTAGAACAAACTTTCTCAATTTAACTCCAATTGATACCGGATTTTTATGGAGTGAAAGATATGTGTCTTATAAATCTAATGGTTCAAGCCTCACCTCATTTGGAGGTTGTACGAGGGAAATATGCCCAAAACAACGGACCATGCTCACTTCCGAAATCGAATTGAAACTCTTTTGGAGCGATTGCTATAACTTTTAATCTATAGCTCCAAATGTTTTCGTTCTTTCACCATATGAAAGTAGAAATCTAGATCTACAACTCTTATGAAGACTACAAAGGCTGATTCTATCCCTTACATTCTGCAGCGTCCTATTTTTCCATCATCTGATTTCTATCATCTGGTTTTCTATCGTCTGATTTCTATCATCTGGTTTTCTATCATCTGGTTTTCTATCGTCTGATTTCTATCATCTGGTTTTCTATCGTCTGATTTCTATCATCTGGTTTTCTATCGTCTGATTTCTATCATCTGGTTTTCCTTCCTTCTGCTTTTCTATCTTCTGATTTCCTTCCTTCTGCTTTTTATCTTCTGATTTCCTTCCTTCTGCTTTTTATCTTCTGATTTCCTTCCTTCTGATTTCTATCTTCTGATTTCCTTCCTTCGATTTCTATCTTCGATTTCCTTCCTTCGCTTTTATCTTCTGATTTCCTTCCTTCGATTTCTATCTTCCGATTTCCTTCCTTCGCTTTCTATCTTCCGATTTCCTTCCTTCGATTTCTATCTTCCGATTTCCTTCCTTCCTTTTCTATCTTGATTTCCTTCCTTCGCTTTTTATCTTCCGATTTCCTTCCTTCTTTTTATCTTCGATTTCCTTCCTTGATTTCTATCTTGATTTCCTTCCTTCGATTTCTATCTTGATTTCCTTCCTTCCTTTTTATCTTCCGATTTCCTTCCTTCGCTTTCTATCTTGATTTCTTTCCTTCGATTTCTATCTTGATTTCCTTCCTTCGCTTTTATCTTCTCGATTTCCTTCCTTCTCGATTTCTATCTTCCGATTTCCTTCCTTCGATTTCTATCTTCCGATTTCCTTCTTCGCTTTTATCTTGATTTCCTTCCTTGATTTCTATCTTCCGATTTCCTTCCTTCCTTTTATCTTTTGATTTCCTTCCTTCGATTTCTATCTTCCGATTTCCTTCCTTCGCTTTCTATCTTGATTTCCTTCCTTCGCTTTTTATCTTGATTTCCTTCCTTCGATTTCTATCTTCCGATTTCCTTCATACCTTTTCTAGTAAGGATCATATCTTTTGACTCAACTCCAAATTTAGCAAACGATATACCATAGAAAACTCTAAACTCCTACTACAATCTTCATGAAGACTCATTGATCTAATTCATACCAAGAGGGTCTAATATTGAGTAATCTTGTCAAATTTTAGGAAAATTTGACAGACATCCCCTTAAAATGCAACTACCCAATTTTCAATTCTAAGACTTCCACCGCATAGAACTCATCATACAACCTCATATAACATGGTTAAACCCTAAGGTATCTTCAAACAACATTCAAGCAACAGCCACACTCTTAATCATCTATCATATCCAAACTATAACAATGATTCAATTGTCTTAAACATACATGGATTTCTCAAAATACATTAAAATCGAACATTTTGCTTCCATAATTCATTCATTCCATCTTCATCAAATCATGTCATACTTCATTCAATGCTTTAGTGGGCATTTTAAGCCCAATTACATTAATCATCATACATAAGAGTTTTACAATTTCATTGGCATTTCCTAGCCAAATTCCAAGACCAATAACAATATCTCATTTACCTTATTCAATTTGCTCATATGAATTACAACTATTCATTTACATAACCAAACTTCAAATACACATAAAACAAGCACAAGATGCCTTGATCCCTTCCACTTGGATTCTTGCTAAAAACACGAAATTTGGGAAAATAGGGGTGAGCTTGGGGAGCCCGTAGGTTCTATGCTTATAACCAAATAATGAACAAAGCAGTTTTAGAAGTCCATTTCCTTATAAATTTCCTTTGGATCATAAAACATTTTTTTTCTTCAAAACTCTTGTCATTTTCTTGAAATCACAAATCATTCATTTTTTCCGAAGGTTCATAAAATCATAAACGCAATTCATACATTTTTCAAACTTTCATGAAATCATGAATGCAATTCAACTTGTCACAATTCACATCATATAACACATACCACCTAACATATCATAATGGCTTGGCAAGTCCACAATTCTTGGCAACCATATAATCTCATTTAATGAGCTTATATGGGCAAATCTTTAGGAGTCCGTATCTTGGATCATCCTATGCCGCAGTCGGGCAGCCGGGCGAAGGCTTTTCATGGTCATCGTGCACGAGACGTTTCTTGGGTGGACTTTGTAAGTACAAGTCGACTTGTACTACTGATAAGTCGACTTGTTCTTGAAAAGTACCGATAAGTCGACTTGTACATTGCATAAGTCGACTTATTCAAGGGCGGTCTTGTTTATTTGTGCCCTAAAGGCAATCCCTTTAGCTGCGTTTTATTCACAAATCGATGCATCGGATGAATAAATAAAGAAAAGGCATAATTCATTAATTTGATGTTCATGAACATTGTTTATGAATTGATTGGATCTTTAATCGATTAATGAAGTCCATGATATATGACATAGCATGAAGGAAATTATGATGTGATCATACTCCCGAGATTCCTATCATGTGCAATTATGTCAAGATCTAAATTCTCCTAGTCATAGGATTAATGAGACTGGACATCATTAATCCGGATAGACTAGCACATGTCATATTCCTCGATTGGATCAAGCGGTGGATCTCGAAACTGTAAATATGAGATATTTAGAATTGACATGTGGATGCTTACTAAGCGGTAGTAAGTTCATTGGATGACCGCCATGAGATCATCACATGGATATCTTATCTAGTGTCGGTGATAATCTCATCATAGCAATGGTGCAAGTATCCTTAGACTTGAGGTACTCGAGGATATCTTGATACTTGATTACGTACTGACTCCATTCCTTGTTGCCTTCCAGAGGTAACTCATAAGGTGGTGCTTGGGTATAGCTTGAGGTATTCGAAGATAATTGAGTAGCCAATAAAGGATTCACCACTTCTGGATTAGCAGAGGAGATACCCATGGCCTCTTGTCAGGATCATTACTCGAAAATCTCGGCGAGTGAATATGTCATGGAGAGTGTCTTCATGGACATATAGAGTAATGAGTCCCAGGGCGAGATCTGTTATCACTGGGCTAGACTCGGTCTAGTAAGAGTTGACACTTTGACCATACTCATAACCAAGTGGGGTATAGGATGGTGAAAGGACGAATTACACCAGAATTGTCATGGAAGGGTTTGTGATCCGTTCGTGATGAATACATCAAACCGATTACTTTCCGATCAATTGGGGGTCATGATGTGTTGCTAGATACCGCTCATGACTTGCTCAGATTAATTGTTAATCTAAGTGGCCAACAAAACCGGGAACCTAAAGGGTCACACGCATAAGAGTGTTTCAGAGAATCTGTAAAATAGTATTGGACAGAGTTCCAATTATGGAGAGCATTAGGATTAAATGGATCCCAATGGGATTGGGATATGTCCCGATGAGATCGCAACATCGATATTGCTAAGAAAGGTTTAGAGTCGTTTGACATCGGGGCGATGGCCGTGGGGACCAATTCAGTTGGATCGACCTTAGCAATTATTTATATCATTAATTAATTAAATAAATTATTAATTAATTATATAAATTAAGCCCATGTGCGTGGAATGATGGAGAAGAGATAAGAACTTTGACTTTTCAAAGTTTATTAACTAATTCATTAAAGAATGAATGGCCAAAAAGCTTCCACTTGTCCTAATTTCATGGTTGCCTTTTAATTAGTTAAAAACACATGTATAAGGATATTGGAAGCTTGATGGTCGACGGTGGCTAGGTTTTGAAGAAGGAGAAAAGCTTCCTTAATAGTTAAGGTTTAAAAGCTTTGAAAAGGTTTCAACTTTCTTCTTCCTCATCAAGCACCATCGCTTTCTTCTCTTCTCCAAGGCAAGGATTCCAACGCTTCTCAAGCTCTCCAGATGAGGTAGGCTCTAGCAGTTTTAATCTGTTCTAGCTATTCCGGTCAAAAGTGTTTGATCCGGTTAGGTTTTCTCGATCTCTGCGTGGATCACCTTTAGAGATAGTCTCTTTGGCTATTTAGGTTGATGTCTTCATACGGATACTGGATCTCGGGTTCGGAAAGTCCCGAACAAAATTTTTGTTTTCACGCTGCGGTACATGTGATGTACCTCCGGGATTTTCCTACAAGGGTATCAAAGCGTTTGGTATCCCGTATGAAGCTATAACCTAAGCTAGATCAGAAACCCTATGTGCTGAAATAAATTTGATAATGTATATGCTAGCTAGAGATGCTTAGGATGATAATTTGGGTGTTCCTAAATTGTTTGGAAATTAATGAGTTTTGACTCATTTCAAGCTTTTCATATGGTTTGACCATATAAGGCATTCATGAATCAATGAAGTGTTCATTGAGGCATCAATTAACAGATATTACCCTAGGTATGTAGGTGTTGTGAATTGGAATTGCATTAATTGAGGAATTAGCCGATTAGAGATTTTAGCAAATTTACCTGGATAAGTCGACTTGTCTATAAAATAAGTCGACTTGTTCAAGGTTTTTGGGATAAGTCGACTTGTCTATGTAATAAGCTCCACTTGTTCAGATCTCGCTTTAAGTCGACTTGTAGTACCTTGTAAGTCGACTTGTTCGGTAGGCGAGATGACATAAGTCGATTTGTGTCATACAAGTCGACTTGTGTGTGTGCTGGCAGAGCATAAGTCCACTTCCATTTGATGAAAGTCGACTTGTGGCATGCTCAGGTTGGATGATGGATGATTAAAAGGATTGATTCAATGTGATTGATGAAACCTAAATCATTCCATATAGTCATGGTGACTATAATCCTTCGGCTTGGAGTCTAGAGACCAAAATCCTCCTCGGTATATGAAAACTAACGCCTTCCATTAATATGGTAAGAACCGTAGTTCTTATAGGGTTGGGTTGTTGAGCAAACTCAAGCTCACTCTATACTGGATATGTTCGAACCATGAAAATATGATTTTCGGATTAATGGGTTGGTTTTCACTGAAGCGTTGGTTTGTTGAGCAAACTCAAGGTCAACGTGGACAGAGGCGAAATTGGGTAGCATACATCGGATGTATGCGCATCAAAGAGTTGATACCCAATGAAGTGCACACATCAACAAGTTGATAGCACTGATTGATAGTTGTGTCTAAGATGTAATTGGTATATCTGATACCTCCCGAGACATAAGGTGGCTTGTTGGACAAATCCAAGGTCATTCTCAATGTCGGTTATCGATGATACAATTGGTATGACCGATACCTACCGATTGACCTAAGTTGTGGCTTGTTGAGCAAACTCAAGGTCACTCTTAGCAATGCTCTGATATCGACCCACTAGACATTATGTCACATTGTTTCTTTGGATTCAGAAAGAGGGTTATGGATTCTAGGAAACTAGTGGGAGCCATATGCATGTCATGCAAGTCCTTATGATCATGCAGGCATTTCTATTCTATCATTCCTTCTCTCTATCGCGTTTAGGTTGATTGAAGAAGTCTTTCAGTGTGAATATACGCTCTCTATTCTGGACCGATTTTCTTGATTGGCTAAGGAATCTGAGAATTGTTCTCGATCTCGAGGAACCGATACGCCCTAGATGTTCCACTTCCGGATGCACTCGCCGCCAATGCTTCTGATAAGGATCAGAAAGCATATCGTAAGCATCTAAAGGACAGTGATATGGATACTTGCATTATGCTTGTCTTGATGTCACTAGAGCTGCAGAAGCAGCACGAGTCCATGGATGCTCACGTCATAGTATCTCATCTTAGGGAGCTGTTTGATGAGTAAGCTCGATGCGAAAGGTTCAAGACCTCAAGGCTTCTCTTCATCACAAAGATGGCTCGAGTGACATCTCATCCAAGATGTCCTCAAGATGAATGGCTATATTGAGAGATTGGCCGTCTTAGATTTGTAATGGATTATGAATTAAGTAGAGACTTAATTCGGTTGGATTGTCGATGGTTATTCACGCCAGGATAAACTATCGGATAAACCAAATATCCACAACAATTCTGAGCTAATCAATCTGCTCATGACAAATGAAAGCGAGCTATCAAGAAGGATAGCAAGCAAGTGCTAATGGTGGATGCTTCTTCTTCTAGTTCAAAGAAGAAAAGGCCAAGAAACCAAAGGAAGTGCCATCAAGGAAAACCAAAGAAACCGCCCCAAAAGGATTTTGCTTTCATCAGGCAAGTCTAGCCACCAGAGGCTAAATCAGAAAATCTATCTCGAGTCCTTGAAGCGTAAGAAGGCATCGATGCCTCTACTTCTTCAAATATGTTTGTCATTGAGGTTAATACTATTCTGATCCAAACATATCGGTATTTGATACGGATGTGGCTCATACATATGAAATGATATGTAGGGCCTCGTGACGAGAAAGCTCATAAAGGAGAATCGACTTTCGCGGGTAATGAAGCAAGGGTTGCTACATTAGCCGTAAGCACTTATGTCTTGTCACTCCCAGGTGAGCTTATATTCAAATTGGATGATTATCATTTTGTACCCGTTTTAAACAAAGGACATATTGTATGTTTTATGTTTAATTAGAGCTGGTTTCCATTAGACTTTTAGTAGCAATGGTTGTTATATTAGTTGCAATGGAATGCTCTATGGTACTCGTACATTATGCAATGGAATTGACATATGAGATATGTCATATCCAATTATGAATATCAATGACGCGGAAAGACATAATTGAGATAATTTAAAATCAACTTACTTATGGCATTGTCGAACTTGGCCATATAAATGAGACACGATAGCTAAGCTCCATGAGAGTGGCGGTTTAGGTCATTTGATTATGAATCATATGACACATGCGAATCTTGTTTATTAGGCAAGATGACTAAGTTATCCTTTTAAGGAAAGGGTGAACGAGTGAATGGAATATTAGACCTGATACATTTGGATGTATGTGGTCCGATGTCCATCCATGCCACAAGTGGTTGTTTTTACTTCATTACTTTTATCGGTGATTATTCACGATATAGGTATCTGTATCTGATAAGATACAAATCTGAAGCATTTGAATAGTTCAAATAATTCAGAAATGAAGTAGAAAACTAACTTGGTACAAGTATGAATACATTACGATCTGATCGTGGTGGAAAATACTTAGACCAACAGTTTTGGATTATCTCAGAGATCATGAGATTTTATCTCAGTACACTCCACCTTACACGCCGCAGCATAATGGTGTGGCTGAAAGGAGAAATCGAACCTTGTTAGACATGGTGCGATTGATGATAGGTTTTGCACAGCTGGGAATATGCGCCGAGACAATTTGCTTACTTGTTAAACAGAGTTCCATTAAAGATATTGATGTTACTCCATATGGAGATATGGACTAACTGAAAACCTTATCTTTCTCATCTGAAAGTTTGGGATTGTCCTGCTTACGTGAAGCGGACACAGTCAGATAAGCTTGATGTAAAAGCTGACAAGTGTTTGTTCGTAGGATATTGTGGGATATCAATTCTACCTTGCTGAGGAACAAAAGTTGTTTGTTTCCAAGCATCTGTTTTCTTAAAGAAAAGTTTCTTTTACAAGAAGACAAGGGGAGCAAAGTTGAACTTGAGAAGTTCAAGATGCTCGAACAAACACGTATCAATCGTCAACTTGAAATCAGAACTCATATAGATGAGGTAACAGTTCAAACCTTCTACTACACACAAATTTCGTAGGTTAAGTAGGATACGCACTGTTCCCGAGAGATATGAATTTCTCGTAAGTGAACAGAATAACGTATTGCTCATATGAGATGATGAGCCTACTACCTATGAAGAGGTTCTGAAAAGTTCAGAGTCTGAGAAATGGCTTTAAGCCAGAAATCTGAAATGGATTCCATGTACATAAACCAAGTATGGACTTTGGTTGTTACACTGAAGGATAAAACCCATTGGTGCAAAGGAGTTTTCAGAAGAAAACCAACATGGATGGTAATCTGAATTACCTATGAAGCGAGGCTAATGGCCAAAGGATATCGTCAAAGACAAGGAGTTGACTATGACGAAATCTTCAGCCCCGTAGCAATGCTTAAATCCATTAGGATACTCCTAGCCATTGCCGCTCATTATGATTATGAGATATGGCAAATGGATGTGAAGATAGCTTTCCTGAGAGGAAATCTACCCGAGGATATGTATGACACAACCTGAGGGCTTCACTTCCATCGATGGCGAAAACGTATGCAAGCTTCAGAAATCCATGTTTGGATTGAAGCAAGCATCCAGAGTTGGATTATCCGCTTAGATGAGTCAATCAAAGAGTTTGATTTCTCAAAATCCGGATGATCATTGTGTGTATAAGAAGGTTAATGGGACTGCAATCGTATTCCTTGTGTTGTATGTAGATGACATACTGTTACTAGGAAACGATGTCTCTATGCTGCAATCAGTTAAAATTTGGTTGTCCAAACAATTTGCGATGAAAGACCTTGGTGAAGCAACTTATATCCTAGGGATATAGATTTATAGAGATAAATCAAAAGGTTGCTTGGTCTTTCACAAACATCGTACATAGATGAGATGCTAAACAGGTTTAGCATGAAACAATGCTATGTACGAGGCCCGATGTATCGTATGCTCTAAGTGTTACGAGCACATACCAATCGAATCCTGGTGAGGGTCACTAGGTGACTGTCAAGAATATCCTCAAGTACTTGCGAAGCACTAAGGATGTTTTCTTGATGTTTGGAGATGGAAATCTCCATATGAGCAGGCATTCAGATGCTAGTATCTAATCTGATAAGGATGATTCTGAATCACAATCAAGTTATATACATTCACACTGAATAGCGTGGCGGTCAGTTGGAAAGAATTCCAAACAAGAGAGGACTACTGATTCAACAACCGAGGCAGAGTACCTGTCGCATGATATGTGCAAAGGAAGCAGTTTGGATCAAGAAGTTCATTACTGAACTTGATCTAGTCCCTAGCTGTGGTGGGCCCATAGGATTGTATTGTGATACAATGGGGCTAATGCGCAGTAAAGGAACCAAGGTCTCATCGACGATCCGAACTCGCGTCTCACCGATTCGGAGATCATTAGTCGAGATGATATCTTGATAGAGAGAATTCCCACAGAGCAAAGTGTTGCTGTTCCATTGACAAAGCCATTGTCACAGGAGAATTGTGATTCTCATGAACTCGCTTATGGTATTGGATACTAAGGCGATTGGCTTTAGGTCAAGTGGGAGATTTGTAAGTACAAGTCGACTTGTTCTTGAAAAGTACCGATAAGTCGACTTGTACATTGCATAAGTCGACTTATTCAAGGATCAGATTGTTTATTTGTGCCCTAAAGGCAATCCCTTTAGTCGCTTTTATTCACAAATGATGCGATCGGATGAATAAATAAAGAAAAGGCATAATTCATTAATTTGATGTTCATGAACATTGTTTATGAATTGATTGGATCTTTAATCGATTAATGAAGTCCATGATATATGACATAGCATGAAGGAAATTATGATGTGATCATACTCACGAGATTCCTATCATGTGTAATTATGTCAAGATTCAAATTCTCCTAGTCATAGGATTAATGAGATCGGACATCATTAATCCGGATAGACTAGCACATGTCATATTCCTTGATTGATCAAGCAAGGATCTCGTAAACCGTAAATATGAGATATTTAGAATTGACATGTGATGCTTACTAATGGTAGTAAGTTCATTGGATGACCCGCCATGAGATCATCACATGGATATCTTATCTAGTGTCGTTGATAATCTCATCATAGCAATGGTGCAAGTATCCTTAGACTTGAGGTACTCAAGGATATCTTGATAATGATTCTCGCATTTTGACTCCATTCCTCGTTGCCTTCCGGAGGTAACTCATAGGGTGGTGCTTGGTGCAACTTGAGGTATTCAAGATAATTGAGTAGCCAATAAAGGATTCACCACTTCGGATTAGCAGAGGAGATACCCACGGCCTCTTGTCAGATCATTACTCTGAAATCTCGCCGAGTGAATATGTCATGAGAGTGTCTTCATGGACATATAGAGTAATGAGTCCTAGGACGAGATCTGTTATCACTGGGCTAGACTCACCTAGTAAGAGTTGACACTTTGACCATACTCATAACCAAGTGGGGTATAGGATGGTGAAAGGACTAATTGCACTAGAATTGTCATGGAAGGGTTTGGATCCGTTCGTGATGAATACATCAAACCGATTACTTTCCGGTCAATTGGGGTCATGATGTGTTGCTAGATACCGCTCATGACTTGCTCAGATTAATTGTTAATCTAAGTGGCCAACAAAACCGGAACCTAAAGGGTCACACGATAAGAGTGTTTCAGAATCAGAAATAGTATTGGACGAGTTCCAATTATGGAGAGCATTAGATTAAATGGATCCCAATGAGATTGGGATATGTCCCGATGAGATCGTGACATCGATATTGCTAAGAAAGGTTTCCGAGTCAAGCCAAAGATCGGGCCCTATGAGGCCAAGAGACCACCCCAGTTGGATGGACCTTAGCAATTATTTATATCATTAATTAAATAAATAAATAAATAATTAATTATATAAATTAAGCCCATGTATGGAATGATGGAGAAGAGATAAGAACTTTGACTTTTCAAAGTTTATTAACTAATTCATTAAAGAATGAATGGCCAAAAGCTTCCACTTGTCCTAATTTCATGGTTGCCTTTAATTAGTTAAAACACATGTATAAGGATATTGAAGCTTGATGGTCGACGGTGGCTAGGTTTTGAAGAAGGAGAAAGCTTCCTTAATAGTTAAGGTTTAAAAGCTTTGAAAAGGTTTCAACTTTCTTCTTCCTCATCAAGCACCATCGCTTTCTTCTCTTCTCCAAGGCAAGGATTCCAACGCTTCCTCAAGCTCTCCGTGATGTAGGTAGGCTCTAGCAGCTTTAACTGTTCTAGCTATTCCCGGTCAAAAGTGTTTGATCCGTTAGGTTTTCGATCTCGTGGATCACCTTTAGAGATAGTCTCTTTGGCTATTTAGGTTGATGTCTTCATACGGATACTGGATCTCGGTTCGGAAAGTCCCGAACAAAATTTTGTTTTCGCACGCGGTACATGTGATGTACCTCCCGGGATTTTCCTACAGACTTAACCTAACCCACATAACATATAATCATGTCTTGAAACTTGATTGCCCAAAGGCAAAAATCTTGGAAATCTTGTTTTGCATAAATCATGCAAATTTTCAAAAATCATTTCATGAACGTAAAGCATTTCATATGCAATGCATCATCATTCCTCAAGCAAAATCACATAACATCCACATTCACATATCAAATCATCAATCATCCAGTTCACATAACATTTTCAAATCATTCACACCATTATACATCAATTATAGAAATTTCTCAAGGCATTAAAAAACAATGAGTTTGAAAGCATTTTTATATTCTTAAATTTTTTTGAAAAATATTTCGATGGCCCATTATTTAACTATAAACATAAAACCTACCTTATGATTCCTTGCTTGAAAACCTTGCTCCAATGACCTTCCCTTGCTTTCCATTCCTCTTGCCTCTCACCATTTTCCTCAAAATCAACACAAATTCCCAAATCAAAAGTCATCCAAAATACAACAAATCCTAAGGACACAAATCATGAAATTGATCTTGGAATCACAATACCCATTCATTTTCTAGGCTTTCTCAACCATAACCCAAATAAAAGCTCTAACAAAACTTCATGACTTACCTCAAATCCTTGCTCAAATAAGAGGTTCCTTGGCTTAGATTGTAGCTTGACTCCTCCTACACCTTTTTATCTCTTAAACCTTCTTCAAAATCTTCTTAAATCTCTTGGATCTTGGAGCCCTAGCAAGAACTCTTTTTCTCCTCCTTCTTTCTCCATTCACGAAACCTCTCTCTCTCTCCCTTTAATTTTCAAGCATTTCTCTCTCCTCCTACACCAATTCACTTACTCTCCTTCCTTTTATACTCCTTCCTACTCACTTAAGCCCATAAGCCCTAAGGCCCATTCACTTCCCTCTTCTTTCCTTCTTCCTTCCTTCTTCATTTAACTCATACTACTCAAGCCCACTTCTTCATTTAAGCCCAACTTATTTTCTTTTCTTTTCCTACCTCAATTCATTTCATCTCCTTCCGTTTATACTTCCTTCTTCATTTATCTCAAGCCCAAGGCCCAAGTCCACTTCATTTAATTCCTTCCTTCTTATTTTCCTACTACAACTTAAGCCCATTTCATTTATATCCTCTCTTCTTTATTCATTTAATTTGGACCCAAAGCCCAATTTATTCTTCCTTCTTTCTTCTCATCCTACTAAATCACTTAAGTCCAAACCATTTCTTCTTCTTTTCATTTGATTTAGGCCCATCATTCTCTTAGGCCCAATTAAACTCTAAACTCTTAAATTCAACTAACACATTTAATTGTATTAATTCATGCCACCTAATTTCATGACACCTTACCTTAAGCATATTAACATGTCAATTAGTTCCACGTTAATCCATCTCGTATTTATACCATATCTTCTATTTCATGTCAATTTCAAGAATTCTTAACTTCTTTACTCATGAATAATCATTCAAAAATCCTTATTTAATAATCCTAGCTTACTAAAAAGATTCGGGATCCAATAATTAAAACCTCTTTCCCATGTTCCCACTTTAGTCCATACACATAAAAGTTGTACACATAATCCTTTCCCATTATTATCCCTTCTTTTATTCTAAGTTGTGATTGAGCGCTTAAACAGTGACAATATTCAATTAACGTTGAGCGTATAGCTCTATTTTGCCCTTTTTAGGCTCAGTAAACAATAATCGCGTCTTAGAAAGTAGGAGAGCCCTCTGGGTATGCACTACTTTCCACGCATGAGTAGGAATAGGAGAGCCCTCTGGGTATGCACTAATCCCTTTTGAGATCGAGACTTTTTCAAAGGATAGAGCTTGAGCTCTCGAAGAGCGACTCCAAATACAACCGTTATTAATCAATCAATTATGGAGTTCATTTCTCACATGAAATCATAAACAATTTATCAGAAATAGTCTTTCACTTCCAATTTTGTAATATCATGCATTCACAATTTATCCCATGGAAGCATTCACAAATAATCACATACAGTCAGATCCCATTTTATCGAAACAGTCATATTCCACAACATTCCAAAACACAGAACAGTTAACAATCAAAAACTGAGGAACCAACTAGGTTACTCAATTGCATTCCGAGCTGACACTGAAGTCCTAGCAATATCCGTAGAATATTGATCTATCGGAGCCTCTATAACAGTCAAATAATTTCTATTACAAAATACACAGCCAAAACAATTTAACTATGCACATGCCTTGAATAAAAGATGTACTATGCCTATTCATGACTTTCCCGTTGCTATTTCCCAATTTCCACTTTCATTTGACAGATCTAACTTCTACTCAATTGATCAATAAAGACTCATTTCAATTCAATAACATATTACGAAACTCCCAAATTTCAAATTCTAATATCAAGTCAATTTATCACGTCATATCCACTAGGATATTACCTCAAAATCAATATCACTATTCTCTAGATCAAATTCACCTTTTATGCTCAGTTCTAGATTCCAATAGCCTTTCCTTAAATTCAGAATCTCATAATTAAACCCCAATTATCATGAAACAACCCTTGGGTTATAATAGGAAACCATATTCAACATTCTTTCTATATTTAAAATCTCACTCATTTGATTTCAATTTTTCTTTCTTAACATCAATTGTAGACCTCTTTTTCTACATCATAACGAATCAAACATCACTTCATTTGGAGGTCTACCCCATTGGTTATGCCTCAAAAACTAAACTATTTCAGTTCAAAAATCTGGTCCTCACCGTGACGTATGGACACTCGCCGCGGCGTCTATACAGTGGCTCGTCGCGACGTGCGATTTATTATCCGTCGCGGCGTATGCTCGTCGCGGTGCCTATACACGTCGTGGCATACGCGCGTCGCGGTGTAAACTCATTTTCTCATCGCGACGTCTAATCATTTTCTCGTCGCGATGTGCGGGCCCTGGTTCGTCTTCTCAATTTTCGCCATTTCTCTCTCTAAATCAAATAATAACTTAACTAAACTACCCCAATCTTTTACAAATAACCGCATGAATGCATTTAACAACCATAAAAACACATTAAAACCATTTTACTTACCAATCGAGCCACAAATCCTCAAATCTCTGAAATTTCTCTAACTCCGTCCACTTTCTCTATCACCCACGGTTTTCTCTCAAATCCACACAAAACTTCATCCTCACTAGGATTTAAGGCTGGCTTTGCACAAGGAAGACAAGCATCAAGCAACAATCAAGAGGGAGGAGAGAACAAAGATCAATCGGTGGAGGAAGGAGGAAAAATCGGAGAGGAAGAAGAAAATGCCCTAGGATAGAGGAGGTACCTTTTATAACCAAATTCAAAGTCTAAGGCATTTATAGTTTAATCACTCAAGCCTCTTATCCTTTTTCCTCTCAAAACATTTAAATCTCTTTCACTTTTCAATTTCATTTCCAGCCCAATTCATTTCCAAATTTCAATGGCTCGACACATTAATCTCTAGAATCATATATCTAACTCTCCCATTGCCATTAGACAATTATTTCGATATTATACATTCAGTCGGTCCGCCGCTCAGAAAATTTCCGGTCCGGACATTTTCTCCCGAATTTTCCAGAAAAATTCCAAAGAGTTGCTAACAATTGACAAACATGAAATACAGTTCCCACTCAATATTCAAACTCAATAATTCCAAAATTCCCAATAATTCGTAATCAAATCTAATCATCTCTCAAATCACAATTCGTATCATATTCAAAATCAAAAGCCGGGAAAATGTCATGAATGCATGTACCTATGTGTGCATGTTCCAATTGACTCATTTCTCTAAAATTAGAGGCTAAATGAATTGCTCAGTCAATAATATGCGGTAAAATCCTAACCCGTCTCAACATCTCAATTTACCCATATAACCTTCCCATCAGTGACGGGATGTTACATGCCAATACATCAAATACAATCAAACACATCAAAATCAATTAAACACATCAGAATGGTTTGGGTGGATCCGTAATAGAACGTATTACATATTTTCCATTTTTTCCCTAAGAGTCTTGTGTAGCCATGAACGGAACGTACTATCGCAATCTCACAAAATGATCTTGTGTAGCCGTGAACTTATAGGAGTTCGTGAAGGAGCTCCATGCCACTAATTGGCAAGAGGGAGAAGCCTTTTTAATCAAATGCACTTGACTAACAGAACAGAACACCATAAACCCACATAACATGTTATTCATGAACGGAAAATAGTTTGCCCAATTAGCACATTTTTGGAAAACTTATTTTTTATGAGCATGAAATATTTCATCATCATTTCACACTTCATCAACCAAAATCCTCGATCATATAGCCATTTGAAGTCATTCTCAAAGCATTTTAAAGAACAATAAATGCACATTTTCAAGGTAGCTTGAAATCATTTAATTCCATTTATTTGAAGAACATTTATGGCTTATCAACTCAATTATAAAAATGTAACCCACCTTAGTTTCCTTGCTTGAAAACTTGCCCAAGGATGTCTCTCCTCTTGCTCCTCTTGCCTCCCTTCAAACATTAGCAAAAATTCTCATTCAAAATGAACTCTAATTGGAAAACCCAAAGAAACCTATGCATGAAATTGACCCTAGAATACTTAAACCTATGCATTTCCTAAGCTCTTTGAACCACAACCCTCCAAAAAATCCCAAAGATTTAACACACGCTTACCTTGAATCTTCACCAAATAATGAATTTCTTGGCTCTAATGGAAGCTGTAATCTTCCTCTTTCTTTTTTCCTTCTTGAACACCTTCAAAATCACTCTTTAGAACTAAGAAAAATTGAAACCTATTTGACCTCTCTTCTTTTCTCTTCTTTCTCTCTTTTTTTGTGCTTCTTTCTTCTCTCTTTTCTCATTCATGTTTTTCGTTTCTTCCAAATTCAAGACAAAAATTATTCTCCCCTTTTATACCATTAATAATTGCACAATGTCTAGTTTGCCCCTCCTTTAATGCTTTATGGTTTTTAAGCTTAATTAATCTTCCCAAAATACCCCTTATGCAAACTTACCACCTGAATACTTTAATTCTCTTAAACTATATCATATTATCTTACTCACATTAATATGCTAATTAATTCTAACATACATTAATCTAGCAAGACTCCAAAATTAATCAAATCATGCTTATTTATCTTGAATCAAATTTCAGGGGCCAACATTTCTCCCCCTCTTAAAAGAATTTCGTCCTCGAAATTCTTATCTGAATCGTTGAAGAGGTGTGGATACTTTTCCCTCATGGCTTCCAAGGACTCCTATGTGGCCTCTTCCACGAAATGGTTTCTCTACAGGACTTTGACCAGTTTAATTGCCTTGTTCCTGAGGACCTTTTTCTTAGTGTCCAATATCTCCACTGGAATCTCCTCATAACTCAGATCATCTCTCAACTGAACCTCAGTGGTCTAAATGATGTGGGAGGGATCCGATCTATACCTCCTCAATATAGACATATGAAAGACGTCATGTATCTATGTCAATTCTGGTGGCAATGCCAACCTATAGGTTAGCGCTCCGATCCTCTTTACAATCTCATAAGGACCCACATATCTCGGATTCAACTTGTCTTTCTTGCCAAACCTCATGACTCCTTTCCAAGGAGACGTCTTAAGAAAGACTTTCTCACCGACTTCATACTCCATTTTCTTCCGGTGTGCATCAGTATAACTTTTCATTTTATCATGTGTTGCCTTAAGCCGTTGCTTAACCAAATTAACCTTGTCGATTGTCATCTGAAACAAATTTGGCCCTATCAATTTCCTCTCTCCTTCTTCATCCTAACATATCAGAGTTCTACATCTCCTTTCATACAGTGCTTCATAAGGAGTCATTTGAATGCTCGAATGATAAGAATTATTGTAAGCAAATTCGATCAATGGTAAGTGTTCATCCCAAGCACCCCTGAAATCCATCACACATGCCCTGAGCATTCCTTCAAGGGTCCTAATGGTCCTCTCAGATTGGCAATCTATTTGAGGATAAAAAGTAGTGCTAAAATTTAACTTGGTTTCTAGAGCCTCTTGTAAGCTTCCCCATAATCTTGAAGTAAACCGGAGATCTCTATCAAAAACTATAAAGTCCGGAATCCCATAAAGTCTCACTATCTCATCAATATACTTCTTTGCTAGGACATGCAAAGAATCAATCTATTTAATTGCCAGAAAATAGGCTGACTTTATCAACCGATCAACAATGACCCATATAGTATCATGATTCCTATTGGTCTTAGACAAACCCATCAGAAAATCCATGATCACCCGTTGCCATTTCCACTCAAGAATGGATAATGGCCTTAACTTGCTAGAAGGTGCTTGGCGTTCAGCTTTGACTTGTTGAAACACTAGACACTTGTTCACATATTCTACTACATCTCTCTTCATGTCTTCCTACCAAAAATGCTCTTTCATATCTCTGTAGATCCTGGTGCTACCTGGGTGCATGGCATAAGGCACATTATGTGCCTCATCAAGTATCTTATCCTTTACTTCCTTGACATTCAAGATACAAAGTCTATTCCCTACAACCATAAGTCCATCATCTGTCACTACCACCTCAGATTTCTTGCCATTTTGGATTCTTTCTCGAAGCTTACTCAATTCTACATCCCATGCTTGTAACTCTTTAACTTTTTTCCCTGAGTATTGGTCCGACTCTGAAATTTGCAATAATACAATCTGGCTCTCCCTGTTTCAAGCTTATCCTAAGCTTAGCCATCTCTCCTAATAACGATAGATAAACTGTCTGAACATGGGCTATTGATGATTTCCTACTCAAAGCATCCGTCACTACATTTGGCTTTCTTGGAAGATACTCAATCAACAAATCATAATCCTTAATTAACTCTAACTATCTTCTCTGTCTCAAATTCAGTTCCTTTTGGCTCAACAAATACTTGAGACTTTTATGATCTGTAAAAATCTTCTTTTGAAACCCTGTACAAATAATGTCTCTAAATTTTTAGAGCAAAAATTATTGCTGCCAATTCCAAATCATGGGTCGGTTAATTCAGTTCATAAGGTTTTAGCATCACGAGACATAAGCTATTACCTTGTCTTCTTGCATCAACACACAACCCAAACCCTTTCTCGAAGCATCACTGTATACGGTATAACCTTTATCTCTCATAGGCAGGGTCAAGATTGGTGCATTGGTCAATCTGTGCTTAAGCTTCTCAAAGTTCTTCTGATATTCATCACTCCAGATAAACTTCTGATTCTTCCTCAACAACTTGGTCATCGGAGAAGCTATCATAGAAAATCCTTCCATAAATATGCACCTCATCTTTCGATATCACATGTCTTTGGATCAATATGCACACCAGTTCACCACTGCTTCAATTTTCTTTGGATCAATATGCACCTCATCTTTCGATATCACATGTCCAAGAAAAATTATTTCATGAAGCCAGAATTCACATTTGCTGAATTTGACATAAAGTTCCTTCTCCTCAGTGTTTGCAATACTATCTCGAGGTGCTCCTCATATTCCTCTTCGCTCTTGGAATAAACCAAAATGTCATCGATAAACACTATGACAAAATGATCCAGATACTCTTTGAAGACCCTATTCATAAGATCCATAAAAGCAACTGGAGCATTGGTCAACCTAAAAGGCATGACTAAAAACTCATAATATCCATACCGTGTCCTAAAGGATGTCTTGTTTACATCAGACTCCTTGATTCTGAGCTGATGATAGCCCGACCTGAGGTCAATCTTGGAAAAGTCCTTTGCTCCCTGCAACTGGTCAAACAGATCATCAATCCGAGGCAAAGGATACTTTTTCTTAACAGTCATCTTGTTGAGTCTCCGGTAATCAATGCATATGCACCATGTCCTATCCTTTTTCTTAACAAACAGAACCGGTGCTCCTTATGGTGACGAACTCGGCCATATATACCCCTTCTCTAACAGTTCCTCCAACTATTCATTGAGCTCCTTCAGCTCAGCTAGAGCCATTCTATATGGTGGTATAGAAATAGGTGCAGTCCCGAGAATCAAGTCAATGGCAAACTCAATTTTCCTCACCGGTGGTAAACTAGGTAAGTCCTATGGAAACATGTCTGGAAACTCCCTCACAATTAGAAAATCTTCTAACTTCCCTTCATTTACATTAGTATCCACAACGTGTGCCAAAAAGGCTTCACACCTTTTTCTCGTTATCCAGTTGGCGAGCAAAGCCGAAACAATCTTGGGTGATGGTGTCCTTCTATCTCTTTTAAAAGTCACCCTCTCACCATTACTAAGGTCAAACTCTACCTCTTTAAGGCCATAATCTAACTTTGCACAATATTTCTCCATGGTATCCATTCTCAGTATCACATCTAGACCCTTTTACTCCAACGGTAGCAAATCCACTACCAGTTTAGCACCCTCAATAAACAATTTACAATCCTTATACACTTAACTTATTATCACCTTCCTCCCTAAAGGAGTACTGACAATCAAAGGACTATCCAATGGCACCAATTTAACATCATGTAAAATCATGCTTTCAGAAAAAAATGAATGTGTGGAGCCAAAATCAATCAACACATATGCTACAGAATTAAATAAGTAAGCCATGCCCGTGACAACTTCAGGTATAGTTGTAGCTTTCTCTTTGGCCATGACGAACGCCCTTGCCTGAGCCTAAGCCTAAGTAAGACCCCTTGGCCTTCCTGGAGGAACAACCTTCCTTGCAACTCCAGAACTACCCACCTCAGTGACTGGCCTGGTCCCCACTTTTTTCTGCTTTCCTTGGGGATTACATTAGCGACCCCTCTTGCTTTGTTTCTTGGGGACAATCCCTGATCATGTGTCCCTTCTCTCCGCATCGGAAGCATGTTCCAAGTAACTTAAAGCACTCTCCCCTATGAAATTTCCCACAATGGTCACATTGGGGGTTCGTATTCATGTGACTACTCCTCTCCTTCCTTCTATTACCCTTCACAGCTGAGGCTTGCACTGAAACTGTCTTCACTTGCTTATTCTTGGCAAAGCCACTACTCCCTACTTCACTTTGGGAGCGGAAACTCATCTCACTCGTCTCTGGTATTGGAGTACTCATTCCCTTTTTAAAAGACTACACCCTGTTCTTCCTCTTCGTTCTTACTTTACTCTTTATATTCTCCAGTTTTTTAGCCTAGAGTGCAGCATCCACCAACTGTTGGTAGTCATAAAAATTATAAATCAGCACCTTCTCATTGATCCCTAGATGAAGTCCCCCTTTAAAATTGCGGCATTTGTCCTCCTCATTTGCCATAATGTTAGCTGCGTATCGTGATAACTGGATGTGTTGAGTCAAAATGACTTTACATATATGTATGATTTTGATGAATAACAAAGAAGAAGCAAAAGCAGACGTAAAATAGAAAAGACAGACAAAAAAAAAGGAGATGTGGATGGAGAAAAACACAGACGCAGACGCAGAAGTTAAAAACAGACGCAGACGCAGACGCAAAAGTTAAAAACAGACGCAGACGTGGAAGGAGAAAAACACAGACGCAGACGTAGAAGGAGAAAAACATGTACCGTAAAGATGTATTTAAAAATACGTATACGTAAAAGCGTATACACTAATTCAAAAAAGACGCAAGAGTCAGTTTGAGTTAATTACAGAATTCAACTGATTAACCGTTTCTTTCAAGATTCAAGATTCAAGATTCAAGATTCAAGATTCAAGAAGCAGTTTTAGACGAAGACTATAAATAGAAGTCGAAGTCGAAGATTGCAATTTTAGCAAGCAAAAAATAGACAAGTTAGTCAGATAGACAAAAAGTTAGCAAAAATAGAGTGAATTGATTTACGTACGCGAATGAAAAAGATTGTCTGTAAGACAATTGTGCAAATTAGCTGAGAGTTAATTTTACTGTAACAAGTTTCAACACTTTTGTAAGAAAGTAGCGCAAATAGCCTGCAGAGGCTAAGTGTGAAAGAATACTGAGTGTAGAGACTTGAAGAGGCTCAGGAAAGAATACTTGTAAAAGTTGAAAAGATAGTGAAATCTCAGAAAGACTTCTGAGGACTAGACGTAGCCCACGGTTTGGGGTGAATCAGGATAAAATCTGTAACATCCCGTTACTGTTAGCAAGGGTATTTTGGTAATTAGGACGGACTGATAGGTTTCATTGCATTCATTGATTGAACATGTTACTGGCCGCTAATCATAAAGGAATAGGTTTCTTGCATATGCATTTATTCATAGGTACATGCATTCATGATTTTCCGGCATTTTTAATTGTGAGTATGAATTGATTGGATTGTGAACTAAAAACTGACTGGATCGTGATTAATTGAGAAATTAGGAGTAATTGGGCTCAAATGATTGATTTAGAATAGTTTAAGAGTGATTGGCAATTGATAGTGGCTTATAGGAAATTTTCTGGAAATTCGAGAGAAAATGCCCGGACTGGAAATTTTCGAGTGACAGACCGATTGACCGTATGGTACTGAAAGAATTGTCCAATGGCGATGGAAAAATTAGAGTTATACTGTTAGGCAATTAAAATGTTGAGCCATTGAAATTTAGAGATTGAAATTTGAACTGATTTGGAGACTTATGTCTATAAATACTTAGGTTTGAAATTTGGGGATTTTTACCCTAAGGCTTTAGCATTTCTTCTTCTCTTCTCCACTGTGATCTTCGATCCCTCCCATCGGTGAGGTTCTTCGATCTTTCCTTGTGGTTTTCTCCTCATTGTGCAAGGCTAACTTGTTAATTGTGGTTGATGAAGGTTGAGAAGCTTTGAGAGTGGTTAATCATTGATTTTGAAGAATTTTAGGGTTTACGGAGATTTGAGGGATTTGTGGAATTTGATCTTCGATTGGTAAGTATTTATGGCTTTAATGTTGTTATTAATGATTAGTTGTTACATTTATGGCATTTATTGTGTTTGAATGGGTAGTTGGGAGTGTTTAATACTGGTTTTTAGAGAGAGAAGAGGAAAAAGAGAGGAGAAGACGATGGCACGACCCGCACGTAGTGACGAGTAAATTAAGTGCTTGCCGCGATAAGCGCAGCGAGACGCCGTGGTGAGCGCATGGTTTCACGCCGTGGCGAACGTTACGTCTACGCTGCAGCGAGCCGCGTAGAGGATGCACGTCGCGGCGAGCGTCCTTCACGCCACGGCGAGCAACCTTCTGTACGCCGCGGCGAGGGATGTAGGTCGCGGCGAAGAGCAGTTTTCTAATGGATTGATTTTTAGTTTATTGGGTATAATTAATGGTATAGACCTCCGATTGAGATGATTCCTGATTCGTTGTGAACTAGGGAAAGAGGTCTTCAATTGAGTGAATTTATGAGAGTCAGAATTTAATTTAAATGGTATCAATTCATATAGAATAAAGTCAATTATGGTTCCTATAGTGACCTAAGTATTGAATTATGATAATTGGAGTTTTAATTGGGATTTTTAATAGAGGTTTTGACCTAATGGATATGGAATTGCTATAGGGTATATGAATCGAGGAGATTGAACTGAATTTTAGGATTTGAATCAAATCAGTGTTGATCCAATTGAGTGAAAAGATAGAATTGGGCGTAAGATATCAAAATTGGGTTTTAGCGCCGGAAATCGTGAACATGCATTGTACATATTTCCACTGAGACATATGCATCATTGAACTGTTTTGACTGAGCATCTAGTAATGGGGATTTATTTAACTGTTATAGAGGCACCGTTGGATCGTCATTTCACGGACATTGCTGGGACTTCCAGGCAGTAGCTCGGAAGTTACAGGTGAGTAACCTAGTTGGTTTCTCAAATTCCTGATTATCCAAATGCTCTATGTGAATTACTTGCCAATGTGAATTGCATGATTACTGAAATGTATATAATCGAATTGCATGCTTCTACTGTATGGGATTAAACTACTCCATGACATTGGGAATTGAAATACTGGGCTTTTATAGCCATATCACTGAATTACTGGACACTGCATTACATGCATAAAGGCATGATCAGATAATGAATGTTGTGACCCAAGTCGCTAATATCACTGAATGAGCCTCGAGCTCTAACATCAGATCGACCGCCTCGAGTCCGAGGGGAGAAACTCTCGATCGCCCACATCAATATTGAATACTGACTGAGCGCTTGGGCACAACACTGAATAACTGGAAAAGAGTCACATATGCATTGTATGCACATGACTGATTGATTTGTGACCTTACTTAATTATGTGATGGCATGAGAGATTGCAAATTGTTACATGCTACTGTAAACTGTTGCATAATACTGTAAATTGTGATATGATACTGTAATTGAATATTACTGTTATGCTGTACGCAATCTGCGTAATGCATGATTTGAGTGAACCATCGATGATGGTTTCTCATTGAGTTCGCAAACTCAACCAAAATTGCAACCTATTTTTCAGGATCGATAGAGTAGACTCCTAGCTCCGGAGATAGTCTTTTCTCGTCGTAAGCGACGTCTTTGGCAAGAGAAGCGATGACACACAGGTCGGTCAACTGGGTTGGACTTTTGCGGATGACTTAGTATAGACACTTGTATCAGTTTCCTTTTTGGGTTTTGTTTAGGGGACTGATAGACTTGTCTATTCTGCTATTGGATGACTGTATCAAGATTGCTATTATGATTTTTAAAATTTAGTGGTTTCTGATATTGTGATTTATTTATTGCGATGCCATGTGGTCTAGTAGCGGGAGTTTCTGGTAATGCAACTTTATCGTGGGATACGTGTCGGAGAGACCCTCGGGCGTCCCGATATGTACCCTACGGTGAGGGAGCGCTACATTAGGTGGTATCAGAGCATAGTTTGACATCTTTTGGGATTAGTCAATTTTAGGCTTGAATTACCATGAGAATAGCAGAACTGATCGGAAATTTCTTGTTTGTTTTAGGTCATCCATTCTTGGGGATCGAGTTGAGCAACCAGCTGACCTGGAATCGGTAGGAGCTAGTAGGGAGTCCCCCATACCTCATTCAGAGGAGTTGCCTCCTCGAGTTCCTGTGAGACGGGAACGAAGATATGACCGATCGCGTAAGTGGCGGAGTCGTTGATTTCTTTGGCGAAGAGACCTCGCCGAAGTCGAGGGATGGCTAGAGAGGACCGAGAGTCCTAGATCGATGGATTGCGACTCAGATGAGCGATTCGACTATGTGGTTTCTCTTCTTCGTGGTCCCAGATATCGCTGGTGGAAGACTGTCTCTGGCAAGCACCACGGCACACTCGTACTCTGTCATGGGATGACTTTTGAGGGCCTTCCGGGACAATTACATGCCCAAGGTCTATTTGGAAATGAAGATGCAGGAGTTCTTAGAGTCGAGACAGGATGATGTCAAGGGTCGACCACGAGGTGCGGCTCAATGAGTCGACGGATACGCTCGACTGACATACATCGAGGTGACAGTGTCGGCGTTTTGAGGGCGGACTCAATCTGAAAATCCGAACCCGATTGGCTGTGTCCCATATAGGTAATTTCATTGAGTGAGGGTCAGCTGCAGCCGAGGATAGAGCATTCATCGAGACAGTAGTATGGTTGAGACTGGTCAGGGGACCAGGACCAAGAGATCTAGTGATAGCTAGGGCAATGCTAGTAGAGGGTACAGTAAGCGTCAGAGCAGGCCCTTCAGATCCGCAGGAGGGCTTAGACAGTCTGGTTATGGGCAGAGAGGTAGGTTTGCACAGACTGGTAGTGGCGGCAGCAGTGTTAGAGGTTCAGGGCAGACTATTCCAGTTTGCGAGCATTGTGACAAGAGACACAGTGGAGAGTGTCGTTGGCTGTCTGGAGCTTGTTTGAGATGTGGCTCCATGGACCACCTGGTTAGGAACTGCCCAGAGACTTTGGGAGCCCAGTCTACTATGACTGGAAGATCAGGCAGTAATACCACAGTGCAACAGAGTCGTGGAGGTGGATCGGGATGGAGAGGCCGAGGTCGAGGCCGAGGCCGAGGGGCCCGTAGTGAGGGTAGAGGGTTTGAGTAGCAGACAGCAGTCTCAGGCCAGGGTCTATGCCATGACTCGGTAAGAGGCCCAGGATTCTCCGGATGTTGTTGCGGGTATGCTTCTGATTTCTAGTTTTGAAGCATATGCATTGTTGGATCCTAGATCCACTCATTCTTTCATTGCACCGCATTTGGCATATAGACTGCATGGGGATAGAGAGAGGTTACAGTATGGGTTAGAGGTGAATACACCTCTAGGTAGTACGACTGTATTGGGAGAGGTCTGTTTAGGATGTCCGGTTCAGATCGATCGAGCAGTTTTGAGTGCCGATCTGATCATTTTACCTCTGAGGGAGATTGACGTGATATTGGGGATGGATTGGCTGACTGCACATAGAGCTATTATGGACTGTTATACTAAGGAGTTTATGTTAGAGTCTCCTGATCAGCCCAGAGTGGTGTTTCGAGGAGTTAGTCAGGCAGTGCCAGCGAGGATGATTTCCTTCCAGTACCACGAGGTTGATGTGAGGGGTCAGGAGGCCTATCCGCTCACGTCGTGGATTCTAGAGTCGAGCAGAGATTGTAGGATGTTCCCGTAGTCAAGAAATTTCCAGATGTGTTTCCCGAGGAGTTACCGGGATTACCGCCAGAGCGGGAGACAGAGTTTGAGATTGATCTCGTTCCTGGTACCGCTCCTATATCGATACCTCCATATAGGATGGCATCGGTGGAACTGAGGGAGCATAAGGCTCAGTTGCAGGAGCTTCTGGATAAGAGGTTCATTAGACCGAGTGTTTCACCATGGGGAGCTCCGGTACTGTTTGTGAAGAAGAAGGACGGGACTCTGAGACTGTGTATTGATTATAGGCAGTTGAATCGGGTGACAGTGAAGAATAAGTATCCACTGCCTAGGATTGACGACTTATTTGATCACCGTAGGAGCCTGTGTGTTCACCAAATTGATCTCGAGATCGTGTTATTACCATTGAGGATCGCGAGGCCGATGTGCCCAAGAGTGCTTTCGAGGGCGTGCACGGCATTTCGAGTTCCTAGTGATGCCGTTTGGGTTGACTAATGCCCCGATAGCCTTCATGGCTTTGATGAATAGAGTTTTTCAGCCCTACCTGGATCGGTTCGTGATAGTGTTTATTGATGATATACTGGTTTATTCGAGGAGTAGACAGGAGCACGCTGAGCATCTGAGGATTGTTCTGCAGGTCATGAGAGAGAGACAGTTGTTTGCCAAATTTGCTAAGTGCAAATTTTGGCTTGATAAGATTGTTTTTCTGGGACACGTGGTGTCCGGCGAGGGTATCCAGGTGGATCCTCACAAGATAGAGGCAGTTATGAGTTGGGAGGTTCCTAGGAATGTGCTCGAGTTGCAGAGTTTGCTAGGATTAGCCAGATATTACTGGAGGTTCGTCGAGGGATTTTTGTTGATCTCCACCCCTTTGACAAAACTATTGAGGAAGAATGTGCCGTTCAGATGGACTGAGGAGTTCCATAAGAGCTTTGAGGAGCTAAAACATCGGTTGACTACTACACCGGTGTTAGGCATTCCGTCCGAGACTGGAGGCTTTGAAGGTATGAAGGATGCCTCACACTGTGGATTGGGTCAGTGATTTGATGCGGATGAGAGTGATAGCTTATGCCTCGAGACAGTTGAGGTCTCACGAGGTGAATTACCCGGTGTATGATTTGGAGTTAGCTGCAGTAGTATTCGCTTTGAAGATTTAGAGACAATATTTGTATGGGGAGACGTTCCAGATCTTCACTGACCATAAGAGTTTGAGGTACCTGTTGAGTCAGAGAGAGCTCAATCTGAGACAGAGGAGATGGATAGAGTTACTGAAGGACTATGACTGCACGATTGAGTATCATCCAGGAAAGGCCAATATGGTGGCCGATGCATTGAGTAGGAGATCGCATGGTAGTGCGGCTCATATTCAGGTTTCGAGGTTGCTTGGTCTGATTCAGTTGAGAGCTCTTAATGTGCAAATAGATTTGGGTCAGGATGGAGCTCTGATTGCTACTCTGAGGCTTAGGCCGATGTTGCATGATAGGATCAGGAGAGTTCAGGATCAAGATCCAATTTTAGTGAGACTGATTGAGAGAGTGCAGACTGGTACAGATTCAGATTTTGAGTTGAGAGATGGGACTTTGTGGATGGGACAGAGACTGTGTGTGCCTGATGTAGATGATTTGAGACGTGAGATTCTGGAGGAGGCTCACGTAGGTGCCTATGCTATGCATCCTGGTACGACCAAGATGTATAATACTTTGAGAAAACATTTCTGGTGGCCTGGCATGAAGAGGCAAGTGGCGGAGTATGTATCCAGGTGTCTGACATGTCAGCAGGTTAAGGCAGAGCATCAGGCTCCAGTGGGGAAGTTGAATTCGTTGCCCATTCTGGAGTGGAAATGGGAGCGGATTACCATGGATTTTGTCATGGGGTTGCTTAGGACACCGAGGCAGCATGATGCTATCTGGGTCATAGTGGACCGGTTGACCAAATCGGCTCACTTCTTGCCAGTGAGGGAGAGTAATACCCTCGATCGCTTGGCCCGTAAGTATGTAGCCGAGATTGTCTTGTTGATCGCATGGGGTCCCAATGACGATAGTGTCGAACGTGATCCTGTGTTTACTTCGAGGTTCCGAAGAGCCTATAGATCGCTATGTGTACTAGGTTGAACTTCAAGACAAAGATTTCATCCTCGACATGATGGGCGAGAGAGAGGACGATTAAGACAGTTGAGGATATACTTCGAGCCTGTGTATTGGAGTTCAGAGGATCATGGGATCAGTATTTGGCTCTAATCGAGTTTGCTTACAACAATCAGTACCAGAGCAATATCGGGATGGCACCGTATGAGGCCTTATATGGGAGGCCGTGTAGATCACCACTGTATTGGGATGAAGAGGGTATGAGATCGTTAGAGGGTCCCGAGCTGATTCAGGATACAGTGGATAAGGTACAGTTGATCCGGAGTCACATCAAGGCGGTTCGGAATGCATGTAAAAGTTATGTGGATCAAGATCGGCGAGAGATGGAGTACAGTTGTAGGTGACCGAAAGTTTCTCCGAGTGTCACCTTGGAGAGGAGTCCCAAATTTGGCCTAAGGGTAAGTTGAGCCCTCGACATTGTTCCGTATGAGATCCTTGAAAGGATAGGACCGTTGGCTTACAGATTGGCATTACCGAGTGAGATGTCCCAGATGCATGACGTGTTTCATGTTAGTATGTCTCGAAGGTACCGCTCGCACTCGGACACATGTGATTTCGCCAGAGATCGAGGTAGCCAAAGGATCCGAGTTATGTTGAGGAGCCAAGATCTGATTATAGGATCACGGGTCAAGCGGTAAGGAACAGGTGATTCTATTGGTGAAAGTCCTTTGAAGAACCACTCTTGAAGAAGCTACTTGGGAGATCGAGGAGCATATGAGGAGTCGGTATCCTCATTTATTCGATCGGACAGGTATTAAATTTCGGGACGAAATTTTTATTAGGAGGGGTGAATTGTAACATCCCGTTACTGTTAGCAAGGGTATTTTGGCAATTGGGACGGACTGATAGCTTTCATTGCATTCACTGATTGAACATGTTACTGGCTGCTAATCATAGAGGAACAGGTTTCTTGCATATGCATTTATTCATAGGTACATGCATTCATGATTTTTCGGCATTTTTAATTGTGAGTATGAATTGATTGGATTGTGAATTGAAAACTGACTAGATCGTGATTAATTGAGAAATTAGGAGTAATTGGGCTCGAATGACTGATTTAGAATAGTTTAAGAGTGATTGGCAATTGATAGTGACTTATAGGAAATTTTCTGGAAATTCGGGAGAAAATGCCCAGACCGAAAATTTTCGAGTGACAGACCGATTGATCGTATGGTACTGAAAGAATTGTCCAATAGAGATGGAAAAATTAGAGTTATACTGTTAGGAAATTAAAAGGTTGAGCCATTGAAATTTAGAGACTGAAATTTGAACTGATTTGGAGACTTATGTCTATAAATACTTAGGTTTGAAATTTGGGGATTTTTACCCTAAGGCTTTAGCATTTCTTCTTCTCTTCTCCACGGTGATCTTCGATCCCTCCCATCGGTGAGGTTCTTCGATCTTTCCTTGTGGTTTTCTCCTCATTGTGCAAGGTTAACTTGTTAATTGCGGTTGATGAAGGTTGAGAAGCTTTGAGAGTGGTTAATCATTGATTTTGAAGAATTTTAGGGTTTACGGAGATTTGAGGGATTTGTGGAATTTGATCTTCGATTGGTAAGTATTTATGTCTTTAATGTTGTTATTAATGGTTAGTTGTTACATTTATGGCATTTATTGTGTTTGAATGGGTAGTTGGGATTGTTTAATACTGGTTTTTAGAGAGAGAAGAGGAAAAAGCGATCAGAGAAGACGGTGGCGCGACCCGCACGTCATGACTTCTAGCGCAGCCTCGTCACGATGAGTAAATTAAGTGCTCGTCGCGACGAGCGCATGGTTTCACGCCGCGGCAAACGTTACGTCTACGCCGCAACGAGCCGCGTAGAGGATGCACGCCGCGACCAGCGTCGTAGAGGATGCACGCCATGAAGACCTTCATGCGCGCCATGGTGAGGATGTAGGTCGCATGAAGAGCGCGCTCGATGGATTGATTTTTAGTTTATTGGGTATAATTTATGGTATAAACTTTCGATTGAGGTGATTCCTGATTCGTTGCGAACTAGGTAAAGAGGTCTTCAATTGAGGGAATTTATGAGAGTCAGAATTTAATTTAAATGGTATCGATATATAGAGAATAAAGTCAATTATGGTTCCTATAGTGACCTAAGTATTGAATTATGATAATTGGAGTTTTAATTGGGATTTTTAATAGAGGTTTTGACCTAATGGATATGGAATTGTTATAGGGTATATGAATCGAGGAGATTGAACTGAATTTTAGGATTTGAATCAAATCAGTGTTGATCCAATTGAGTGAAAAGATAGAATTGGGCGTAAGATATCAAAATTGGGTTTTAGCGATGGAAATCGTGAACATGCATTGTACATATTTCCACTGAGACATATGCATCATTGAACTGTTTCGACTGAGCATCTAGTAATGGGGATTTATTTAACTATTATAGAGGCACCGTTGGACCGTCATTCCACGGACATTGCTGGAACTTCCAGGCAGTAGCTCGGAAGTTACAGGTGAGTAACCTAGTTGGTTTCTCAAATTCCTGATTATCCAAATGCTCTATGTGAATTACTTGCCAATGTGAATTGCATGATTACTGAAATGTATATAATCGAATTGCATACTTCTACTGTATGGGATTAGACTACTGCATGACATTGGGAATTGAAATACTGGGCTTTTATAGCCATATCACTGAATTATTGAACACTGCATTACATGCATAAAGGCATGATCAGATAATGAACGTTGTGACCCAAGTCGCTAATATCACTGAATGAGCCTCGAGCTCTAACATCAGATCGACCGCCTCGAGCCCGAGGGGAGAAATCCTTGACACGTCCACACTGAATACTGAATACTGACTGAGCGCTTGGGCACAACACTGAATAACTGAAAAAGAGTTACATATGCATTGTATGCACATGACTGATTGATTTGTGACCTTACTTAATTATGTGATGACATGAGAGATTGCAAATTGTTACATGCTACTGTAAACTGTTGCATAATAATGTAAATTGTGATATGATACTGTAATTGAATATTACTGTTATGCTGTACGCATTCTACGTAATGCATGATTTGAGTGAACCATCGATGATGGTTTCTCATTGAGTTCGCAAACTCACCCAAAATTGCAACCTATTTTTCAGGATCGATAGAGTAGACTCCTAGCTCCGGAGATAGTCTTTTCCTGCCGTGCGAGCGTGCTGGCAAGAGAAACGATGGCACACAGGTCGGTCAGCTGAGTTGGACTTTTACGGATGACTTAGTATAGACGCTTGTATCAGTTTCCTTTTTGGGTTTTGTTTAGGGGACTGATAGACTTATCTATTCTGCTATTAGATGACTGTATCAAGATTGCTATTATGATTTTTAAAATTTAGTGGTTTATGATATTGTGATTTATTTATTGCGATGCCATGTGGTCTAGTCGCGGGAGTTTCTGGTAGTGCAACTTTATCGTGAGATACGTGTCGGAGCGACCCTCGGGCGTCCCGGTATGTACCCTACGGTGAGGGGGCGCTACAAAATCGCTGTGTCAACTTCTCTCTATCCTATTCCTCTTTAAGTTTAAGTTTCGTTATTACTTATATTCGAAAACAAAGTTTTCAAAGTTTTGATTAATTTGAACTTATCAAAGTTTCTGTGAGAAGAACTTGATTTTAAACAAAACAGTTTTGAAAGAGTTTTAAAAAAAAGGGGAATACACAATTCAACCCCCCTTCTCGTGTATTTGTTATCGTTATATAAGCATTGTACTAACGTGTGATTTACTTCAATTGGTATCAGAGCTCGGTATCCAAGAATCACTGTAGCAAAGTGTGGATTAAAGATAATGGCAGAATCACAAATATACATTGCAGAAGGTGCCTCAGTCACGAGACCTCCAGCATTCAACGGAGAAGACTATCACTATTGGAAAGATAGAATGCGGTTGTTCATATAATCTACTCATGTCAACCTTTGGGATGTGATAGAGAATGGACCATATACACCAGTAGATGAAGATGGAAATCTTATTCCACGGACTAGATGGACGGCTGATCAAAAGGAGAGAATTCAGCTCAACTCTAAGGCGAAATACTTCTTGACGTGTGACCTAAGCAAGAGTGAATATGATAAAGTTCACGGATGCGACACTGCGAAGGAGATGTGGGATACACTGTCCATCGCTTATGAAGGAACAAGTCAAGTCAAAGAATCCAAGATAAGCATTCTTGTGCACCAGTACGAGCTTTTCAAGATGAAGGATGAAGAATCTATTGATCAAATGTTTGGAATATTTCAAACAATTGTCAATGGACTGAAATCCCTTGGAAGAATGTACAACAACCAAGATCACGTACGGAAGATCTTGAGAAGTCTACCGAAGAGGTGGAAACCAAAAGTGACGGCGGTGTAGGAAGCGAAGGATTTGAGCGTGCTGAAGCTTGACGATCACTGAAGATTCATGAAGTAGAGCTTGATGCTGAAGACAAGCCCAAATGAGAAAAGTCAATAGCACTGAAGGCCGGACAGAAGCACCACAAGACTCAAAGAAGGAGAATGTCATCAAAAGCACTAAAGATAGAAGAATTGAAGAATGATGACCCAAGCGAATCAGAACAAGAGTCGAGTAATGAAGATGACGAACTATCGTTCATTTCCCGCAAGCTAAGACGGATGTGGAAGAAGAAGTCCAAAGGAAGTCAATTCTTCAAAAAGAATAGCAAAGATGATGGTAAACCAGAAAAGACATCTATCATATGCTATGAGTGTAATCAACCTGGACACTACAAGTCAGAATGTCCTACTCTGAAGAAGAAACCAAAGAAGTGTAGAGAAGGCAAGAAAAGCATGATGGCAACGTGGGAGGATCTAGATTCATCGTAATCGCACACAAACTCCAAACATCTGAACATGCTAATATCTGCCTAGTAGCCGAAGAAGAAAGTGACGAGGAGGTAACCTCTGAATACGATAACTTGCATGAAGCTTATTCAGAGTTATTAGAGGATTCTCATGCTATTCTGAAACAGTACAAACTGTTAAAAGAAGAAGTATGTAGAAAACCTCAAACATACAGAAGAAATAGAGAGAGAAAATATGTGCTTAAAGAAACAACTTGAGGAGAAAAAGAATGTAGTAGATAAAACCGATGAGATAAATCAGTTGAAGCTCAGAATTAAAAGTCTTTCTTCTGATTTAGCTTCATTCACTGAGAGTACAAAAAGAATGAATGAGATGCTAGGAAAATGTAGACACCCGAGTGACAAAACTGGATTAGGGTTTACGGGTAGTAAGTCTCATTCTCATATAAAGCCTCTTTCTCAAGGTAAAGTGCACTACCAAAAACGGTTTCATCAACATTTTAGTAAAAGGGGTCAAATCACTCCTTATATGCATATTACTAACCAGAAAGGACCCAAGAGAATTTGGGTACCAAAGAATGAAATAGTTTCTCCTGCAGAAATCCTTCCTTGGAAGATGTGACAAACACCGTTGGTATTTAGACAGTGGCTGCTCGCGACATATGACGGGAAGAAGGTCTATGTTCCTAGATCTTCAGTATAAGAAGGGAGGATCGGTGACTTTCGGAGACAACCAGCATGGCAAGCTAATTGGAATTAGTAAGATAGGTAAAGATTCTTTTGCATGCATAGATAATGTACTACTTGTTGATGGTCTGAAGCACAACTTGATTAGTGTAAGTCAATTGTGTGACTCTGGTTTCATAGTCACATTCAATCAGAATCTTTGTGAAGTCAGAAACAAAGATGGGTCTATATTCTTTTCTACCAAGAGAAGAAATAATCTTTATAAATTTGATTTAGAAGATTTTCAAAATCAAAATGTTTCATGTTTTCTATCTTCTGAAGAAGAAAGACTAATCTGGCATAAAAAGCTAGGTCATGTCTCTTTTAAACACATTTCAAAGTTGGCAAAATTTGATTTGGTAAGAGGTTTACTAAAAATGAGTTTTGACAGAGAATTTTTCTGTGAAAGTTGTTTGAAAGGAAAACAAGTTAAAACATCTTTTTCTTCTAAAAATACTGTAACATCTTCTAGACCTTTAGAGTTGTTACATATGGATTTATTTGGTCCAACTAGGACAATAAGTCTTGGCGGAAAGAAATATGGACTTGTTATTGTTGATGACTTTACAAGATTTTGTTGGATATTGTTTTTGTCACACAAGGATGAATCTTTTAAGTGATTTAGGACCCTTTCCAGAAAGTTACAGATAGAAAAAGGAGTACCTATAGCCAGTATCAAGAGTGATCATGGTGGAGAATTCGAGAATGAGAAGTTTAGATTATTCTGTGAAGAAAATAGAATTTTCCACAATTTCTCTACTCCTAGAACTCCACAACAGAATGGAGTTGTTGAAAGGAAGAACAGGACGATTCAAAAGATGGCAAGGACTATGCTATGTGAGATGAATCTTCCTAAGTACTTCTGGGCAGAAGCTGTGAATATAACATGTTATATTCAGAATAGGATACTGTTGCGACCACTGTTGAAGAAGACTCCTTATGAGTTATGTAATGGAAGGACACCTAACATATCTTACTTTCATCCATTCGGTTGCAAGTGCTATATTCTGAATACAAAGGAATTGTTGGATAAGTTCGATTCAAAGACGTATTCAGGAATCTTTCTAGGCTACTCATCTACATCTAAGGCTTTTCGAGTATATAATCCTATCTCAAAGACTGTTGAGGAAACCATCCGTGTCAGGTTTGATGATAGTTTTCAACCCCATAGGAAAGACGACATGTAGAATGAAGATCCTTCAAAGAGCCTAGATGAAACAGCAGAATCTCCATCATCAGGAACTCAAGTAGATAAGGTTGAGGATATTCCAGAAACACTAGGATTAAAAAGAGATTGAAAATATAGAAGTTCTCATCCAGAAGAGCTAATTATCGGAGAGACCTCAGAAGGAGTTAGGACAAGGTCCAAATTCAGAAGAGAAGCTAATGTGGCTTTCATCTCTGAAATAGAACCTAAGAAGATTGAGGAAGCCCTTCGAGACAAAGCTTGGATTTTAGCCATGCAAGAGGAGCTGAATTAGTTTACTAGAAATAAAGTTTGGTCCTTAGTTCCAAAACCTTCGAAGAAATCCATTATAGGAACCAGGTGGGTCTTTAAGAATAAGTTAGACGAATCAGGTAGAGTGAGTCGGAATAAAGCTAGGTTAGTAGCGCAAGGCTATAATCAGCAAAAAGGAATAGACTACAATGAGACATATGCTCCAGTAGCAAGACTTGAAGCTATTAGGATTTTGCTGGCATATGTTGTTTGTCATAATATAAAGCTTTTTCAGATGGATGTGAAGAGCGCCTTCTTGAATGGTTTTATAGATGAAGAAGTGTATGTGAAGCAACCCCCTGGCTTTGATGATGTTAAAAATCCAGAATATGTCTATAGATTTCATAAAGCTTTATACGGCTTGAAGCAAGCTCCTAGAGCTTGGTATGATCGTCTAAGTAATTTTCTCTTAGAGAATGGGTTTACTAGAGATCAAGTAGATAAGACGCTTTTCAGGAAGAATTATGAGAATGATTTTATCTTAGCTCAAATATACGTTGATGATATTATTTTTGGTGCTACTTCAAAGAAGCTATGTATGAATTTTGAGAGTTTGATGAAAAATGAATTTGAAATGAGTATGATGGGTGAGTTAAAGTTCTTTCTTGGGTTGCAAGTTAAGCAAATTGAAGAGAAAATTTTTATTCATCAACAAAATTATGTGAAAGAATTGCTGTGTAAATTTGACATGAATAAGGTGAAGCCAATGGAGACTCCGATGCATCCTTCGAACCTTTTGTCGAAAGATGAACTTGGTAAGAAGGTGGATCAAACCTCAGATAGAGGATGATCGCTTTCTCAGATCTTACAACAAGTAGACCTGATATTTTGTTCGTGTATGCTTGTGTGCAAGGTTTCAGGCTGATCCTAGAGAGTCTCATTTTATTGCTGTTAAAAGGATTATGAGATATCTCGCAGGTACTACTGATCTTTGCTTAATGTTTGAGAAAGGTAAATATTTCAGGTTAATCGGATATTGCAATGTGGACTATGCCGGAGATAGGATTGAAAGGAAGAGCACTAGTGGTGGATGTCACTTTCTTGGCGCAAACCTAGTCTCCTGGTCCAGCAAGAGACAAAGTTAAATCGCTCTATCAACTATCGCCGAGTACATATGCATGTCGCAGTCGTTGTTCACAAACATTGTGGATCAAATATCAACTAGAAGATTATTCAGTTCAGGAAGAGGAGATCCCAATTTATTGCGACAACACCAGTGCAATCAATCTATCGAAGAATCCAGTACAACATTCAAGAGTGAAACATATTGAAGTCAGACGTCACTTCTTAAGAGACTATGTTCAGAGGAAGGTGGTGACACTACAGTTCGTTGAAACAGAGTATCAGTGGGCATATATCTTCACTAAGCCATTGAGTGAAGAACGGTTCAAGGAAATCAGACGGAACCTTAACATGGTTATGTTAAATGACCAGTCAAGATAAGAGATCGTCAAAGTTAACGGCGTCAGAAACAGTGGTTTATAGCTGGTAACTTCTCTCACAAGGAAATTATGGAGGGAAAATCTCATAGTCTTGAGAATCCCAATGATTCTAGAACACACCGGATAAGACCCCTACGAGTAGCCTGAAATTAAAATCATTGCGGTTACTCTCAGATACAGACGCTTCATCTCTCTCGAACACTCTTAAGATCAACTTTACTTTTGAAGAAAACCTTTCCAGAATCAGTTTCTATTCAAAGATCAAATGGAGTCAGCTATGATGTATGGAAGACATGTGGATTTTGAATATTTGAGGTCAGACAATATGGATATTGAACCAGAAATCGTAGAAGTTGGGTGGAGAAAATTCTTCTAGGTGCGAGAACCGGTGTATACCGATGAAGTATATGACTTCTGGAAGAATGCACAACTGGTGGAAGAAACCATCGTCTCCACAGTAGATGGAATCTCTGTTATTGTGACAAAGGAGCTAGTTGAAAAGGTGACTGAATGCTCATCGATTAGAGAAACCCTCTCAACCAAAGCCAGATGGATGTCCCAGGTTAACATGAGGGAAGAAGAAGTCAGAAGACAGTTATATGGCGTTAATGACCCATAGGAGAGGAAGACCTCGAGTCTAGTCCCGAAGGCTAGGGTTCTACATGCGATTTTGTTTAATTGCATCCTACCGAGAGCCGGATCAAGGCATCTTGTTACTACCTTGGATGAACAATGTTTGCTCTTTTTGTTGAATCGTCATCAAATAGACCTACCATTTTTTATTTTTCATTATATGGTAAAGGGAATGAAGGATACCAACAGCTATCCTTATGGCATGTTGCTCACAAGGATTTTTAAGGAATCTGAAGTCCTTCTTCATAGAGGAGTCAGACGGATGGTATCTGTCAAGAGTACTATTAACTCTGACACGATAAGAAAAATGGGCTTGAAGGTGGTAATGAAAGATGAAACAGAGACTACGATGAAAGCAAGAACTGAGGGGGAGCATTTATTGAAGAAGTCTCCCGTTATAGGTTCTAAGTCTCAAGTGGGTACGATTATGCTCATAGAAGAAAGAAGAAAAATGTATGGAAGACCTTTGATTAAACAGGCGAGCCCTCGAAGAGAGCCGAGCTAATCCCGGAGGACTGATGAAGGTGCGTAGAAAAGAAAAGGAGAGAATCTTTTAGGTGAAATTTCCAAAAAGGCGAGGAGATCACCAAGGATTCGCACTCTACGACAACAAGAAGAGAGGAGAACCAGAGAACAGAGTGAGGCAGAAATTCCTGGATCTCGCGTCCCTAAAGCAACAAGGTCTCTAGTCTCGATTCTAGAAGAAGACTCAGCCAAACAGGCTAAAGAGACTGATAAGAAGAGAAAATCTGAGTCTGAGAAAGAAAAATCTAAAGTTCAAAAAACTTCAAGACTGACTGAAGCAGAAGAGAAGACTAAGAAGATTAGTCGAAAGAAGAATGTGACCACTGCTGGGAAAGTTAGTCGAAAGAAAGAAATCTTCAATGCTGCTCAAAAGGAAAAGGAAATTGAGCATAGCAGAGTTCAGGATATTCCCACTGTTCAATAGGAGGAACCAGAGGAGCTAAGCCTGGTTCAGGAGAATCCTATTGCAGATCAACAAGAGGCAACAACATAATCAAACTTGGTTCAAGAACCACAGGAGAAAAATGATGAACCTGGTCTGATTATATTCAACTATTCCAAAATTTTGAGAAGACACAAGTTGATGGTCAGATTGGTTGAAGTTGTTATCAAGAGGAGGACTGCTATCGCTATCTGTAATCAACTAAGGAAGAAGATAATGGCTGTCGTACAACCCATTTTGATAAACAGTGACCCATGGCATTTACTGAAAGAAGATGAAAAGATTTTCTACGATGTCTTGAGGGATGCTGCTACAAAGCCATACCCTACAGAAATGACTAGAAGACCATGTACTATTTATCCGATCACAGAGAAGACGGAAATAAAGGTTGTACTGGATATACAGCCGAGATATCCTTTGGACTTGAATAAGGGGAAAATGAAGCTATTTCCTGAAGAAACAAGTGATGATCTATCCGCAGATCAAATTGCAGAAGAAGTGCGTAGAATTGATGCAGCATGCGCTTCAAAAGAGAATACAGACGGAGCTGGTTGCAGTTTTACGGATAAAAATGAACACTATCTAGTAGGAGGAAGACTGCTTACAGAAACTTTCATTGAATCTCTTGTGCAGACAGTATTACGTATTAGACCACTTTCTGATACACTATCTTTACAAGATGAAGCCATACCCCTGCATGGAAGACAATTGCTCATGCTACCTGCCCCGTATGATTTAGATCTTCCTGAATCTAATACATTTATTCGTCCACCAACTATTGAGATTAATGAAGATTACATTCCATCATCGGATGCATATGCTACAACAATTCCGTTCTCAGTACCCTCGGAAGTTAATGATCAACCCTCCTCACCGCTTGACTCTCAAGCTGAATGAGATGAAGAAGATGATGACAGAAATGCTGAAGAGTCATCGTCGTTAATCATTTTTTATTATAACAAATAAGGGAGAACAGAATGAGCGTAAGAAAATGGAAGAATCTCAAAGGGTGTGACCAAGGAGTCAAAGAAGAATGTAAAGACTAAGAGGAAGATTTTGTGAAGATAAGATTTTTTTCTCTTAATCATTGTATTTTTATTTTCTTTGTATATAATTTGTTATAATAAAAAATGGGAAGATTGTTGAGTCAAAATAACTTTACATATATGTATGATTTTGACGAATAACAAAGAAGAAACAAAAGCAGACGTAAAATAGAAAAGACAGACGAAGAAAATAAATAGCAGACATGGATGGAGAAAAACACAGACGCAAACGCAGAAGTTAAAAACAGACGCAGACGCAGAAGTTAAAAACAGACGCAGACGCAGAAATTAAAAACAGACGCAGACGTGGAAGGAGAAAAACACAGACGCAGACGCATAAGTTAAAAACAGACGCAGACGTAGAAGGAGAAAAACACAGACACAGAAAGAAAGACGCAAAAATACAGACACAGAAAAGCAGACGTGAAATTCAAAAGAAGACGCAAGAGTCAGTTCGAGTTAATTACAGAACTCAACTGATTAACCGTTTCTTTCAAGATTCAAGATTCAAAAATCAAGAAGCAGTTACAGACGAAGACTATAAATAGAAGTCGAAGTCGAAGATTGCAATTTTAGCAAGCAAAAAATAGAGAAGTTAGTCAGATAGGCAAAAAGTTAGCAAAAATCGAGTGAATTAATTTACGTACGTGAACAAAAAAGATTGTTTGTAAGACAATTGTGCAAATTAGCTGAGAGCTAATTTTACTGTAACAAGTTTCAATATTTTTGTAAGAAAGTAGCGCAGATAGCCTGCAGAGGCTAAGTGTGAAAGAATATTGAGTGCAGAGACCTGAAGAGGCTCGGGAAAGAATACTTGTAAAAGTTGAAGAGATAGTGAAATCTCAGAAAGACTTCTGAGGACTAGACGTAGCCCACGGTTTGGGGTGAACTAGGATAAAATCGCTGTGTCAACTTCTCTCTATCCTATTCCTCTTTAAGTTTAAGTTTCGTTATTACTTACATTCGGAAACAAAGTTTTCAAAGTTTTGATTAATTTGAACTTATCAAAGTTTCTGTGAAAAGAACTTGATTTTAAACAAAAACATTTTTGAAAGAGTTTTTAGAAAAAGGGGAATACACAATTCAACCCCCCTTCTCGTGTATTTGTTATCGTTATATATGCATTGTACTAATGTGTGATTTACTTCAGGATGAACTTCAACTCATACTCACTCACACTCATATCTCTTTGTGTGAGATTCAGAAACTCCTTGGCCTTCTCTTGTACATAAAGTCTAGAGAGGTACTTCTTCCTGAACACTTCCACAAAGTCTCTCCATGACAACACCAAAGGCATAATTTGACTTTGGGGTACTGATTTCCACTAATGAAAAGCATCCCCCTGTAATAAGCTCACCGTATAATCTAGTTTCTCCTCATTAGAGCATTTTATTTGAATAAGGACTCTCTCTATCCTCTTTAACCATACTTTAACTTCTTCTGGATTCGTAGTCCCATTGAAATCCACAGCTGCATACTTGCGGAGCTTATCATACTATCCAATGCTCTCCACTAGAGCTTGCATTAGAACTTGGGACCCTTGGCCCATGACATATGAGAAAGCTTGGGCAAAGGCTTGAAAGAACTGTAGATCCATGGGGTTTGCTTGAGGCATCAGAGGAGGCAGTAGAGGCATTTCCTGTTGCATACTTGGTGCCTCAGAATTCGGAACAGAATATGTCCCCGCATCTTGTGGGATATAGGATTCATCCGTGCTCCCTTGACGAGAGCCAGATCGAGTCAGAGCTCCTCGAGTTCTTTTTTGAAGCGACATAATCACTCCTTCAATATAAAACTATTGAAAACTCCTAGTTCATGCAAAATAGTTTTAGATCATGTACAATAATTCAAAGCATTGCAAGTTGTTCATTTAAAAATACTGCATGTTCATTTTATGTCCTAAACTACCCATTTCATGCCTAGGATACTCCTAAACCTAGTCGCTTTGATACCATAATTGTTGGATCCCATTTTCAGAGCCTAACATCGAAGTCATGAGAACATGATTTTAATACCCTGAAGTTTTCAGAGCTTAACAATCTGGAGTCATAAAGCGTGAGCGGGCTTCCTTGTGGGTTATTTCAATGACTCCTCATTAGCCATCATCCCATAAGGGTGATGTGCCCATACCAGTTAAATACCAAATCACAATTTGACTTCTTTAAAACAATTGTAGCTTTCTTCCTCTTGTTTATTTTGAAATAGAAACCATCTCATTCGGAGCTCTATAGCTCAAGATATACTTTAAAAAAGTCCAAAGTGTATTTATAACGTAATTGTGCCCCTCTGACCGATCCCTCCTTTTTCCTTCCATCAATCTCATTCAAATTGATCCCAGAATCTAAAAATTATTATTAAGAGATAGGAAAATGTGTTGGGAATCTATCACTTCAAGAATCACTTAATTTGGAGGTCAGGTTATGAAGTTATGGCCAAAAGAATCAACCATACTTATGTCCTCAATCATGTTGTTTCTATCTTGGAACAATTGGCATAACTTTCTTTAGAGACATGAGATTGGGATGTTCTTTAGATGGTTTTGAAGAAGACTTCAACATCTGCAACTTTTATAAAGACCTTGAAGATAGATTCTATCGTCTAGAGGGTCAAATTTGGACCAGATAATAGGATCAAATGAACAGTACACCAGACGATATGACATCATCACTAGACTATATGATGTCATCAAACGATATGTCATCTCCATATGAAGCGTCCTCACTAGATGAAGCACCCTCACCAAATGAAATGTCCTCACCAGATGAAGCGTCCTCACCAGATGATGCGTTCTCACCATGTTGGGCCCCGTTCCTGAAGCCCAACCAAGGTGTTGGACCCCGTTTCTAGAGCTCAACTATTCGATTCGGAATTCAAAAAGCATAAGCGGGTTTCCTTGCAGGGTTATTTCAATGAACCCTCACTTGCCTTGAATCGATCCTTTCGAGTTCAAAGGCACAAGCTACCAATTTTTATGGAGAGGTATAAAAACGTGTTAAAAATCCAATGCTTCAAAAATCACTCAATTTGGAGGTCGGACGAAGAAGTTATGGTCAAGAGAATCCAATATGTTTATGTCCTTACTCCAACTGAACATGTCTTGGCACAATTGCCATAACTTCTTTTATAAATGTCGGATTGATTTTGAAATAAGACATCGAGATCTACAACTCTTATGAATACCTCAAAGTGAGATTCGGCCTCCAAACTGGTCAAAAATCATGATTTACTGTAGCTTACCCGAGGATGTTCGTTAAACGGACATGCATGTCCGTTTAACGGACACACACTGGCTAAAAAGCCATTTTTCATCCGAGAATGTCTGTTAAACGGACACCCATGTCCGTTTAATGGACATACATTAGGCTGAGGGTCCTTTTCTCCTGAGAAGGTCCGTTAAATGGACATTCATTTCCGTTTAACAAACATGTGTGACCCAAAACCCCTTCCAAGCCTCTCCAATGCTTCCAACCTCTATCCTAACACCATATACACTCATAAACTCCCCAAATTCAACCCTTCAAGTGTAATAACACTCCAAAAACATTCAATTACCAATTTAAATGCATTAAACTCCCAAATCCCAACTCAAATAACTCATAAAGTACACAAACTCTCAACATTCACCATAGCTGTCATGTTCATACCTCCCATACAGCATCATCACTTACAACACTCATATCTCTCAACTCCGATACCCAAATTTTACAAACTTTCTAGCGTTGAAAAGCTAAGAGGATAAACTACAAAGATCAAGAAGACCATTTTGCCCAATATGGCCTAAATCAACAAAACTTTCTCCCATGAAGTCAACACACAATTTTCACCCCTATGAAAACCTGAAATAGGCATTGCACACAGCAAGATAAACAAGCACATACACAAGGGAACTTCTCAAGTTCTCAATTCATTTCTAATTCAAAATGAAATTCATACAAAGTTTTCATACATAGATTTAATTACATATCGACATTTCATCAAAGTTTCAACACAAGTTACAAAAGGCATTTAATGCTCAATGTTCAATATGCTACTAAAGCTACCCAAAAGTCTAACTACTAACTTAGTACAAAAGCTAACTCTCGGAATGGTTCAATTGCCTTGCAAGGATTCACTGCTCTTCTCGATCTGCACCTGAGGAGTGGGAAAAATATTGGGTTGAGCTACACAGCTCAGTGGCTAAGATATTTATAGCCATTGGCGATGAGCCACACAATCAAACATATATATATTTATAAACATCCACATAAGCTTACACTTCACAATGAAAGTTCAACATTAACAAATTCAATTCACATTTCACAATTCATAACATCATCGCATATTGGATGTAATTCAATTCAAAGCATAGCTTAACACATCAAAATGCAAATGCACAATCAAATGGCTCGAGGGTTCCGTGAAACAAAACGACGAAACTGAAGTTTACACCGTAAACGAAACGAGTCCATTTTCGGATCTTGTGGGCCACAAGCGGGCAGCCGGGAGAAGGTTTTATGCCAATGTTTATGTGACTACGAAACGGTTCCACCTCGCCCACACACAATCAATTTTCATGCTCAAATCAATCGTTCATATTCTCATACTTTTCTTTATACAAAATGCCATGACACAATTCAATGGCATAGCAAGATCATACTCAACTCAATTATATCAAAAAGTCATACATATTTCAATGCATAACATGCCATAATACACATCATAATGCATTTTCCACATCACAACATTTCAAAGCAAGCCATTTAGCACACAATACACAACAAAGCATTTTGCTCATATTACACAACAACTATAAATAAATTACCCACCTTGCACTCTTGGAAAATCTAACTTCAATGGTGTCCTTCCTCTTGCTCTTGGGTAGGCTGTCCTTGATTCCCTAACACAACCAACATTCTCATTTAATTCCAATTCAATTTGAAATTCTCCAAATTTCCAAAATCTTAATAAAATAAAATTAACCCTAATCAAGCTCCAATTGAACCTACCCATAGTTCATATAGGTTAGAAAACTCAACACCTAGCTTAAAAACCCAAAAATCCAATGGATCTCACCATCTTCTTCTTCCCCCAAACATTTCCAACACAAACCCTCTTTCTCTCTCTACAACTCCTCATTCACAAAACCATAACCCATTTCTTAACTAAAGCATGAAGAAGATGATGAACTTACCTTGGAAAGCTTGATTCTTCTTCTTCCCACAAAAATTTCCTCCTTTTTTCCCTAGCTTTTTCAATTTTTCTTCTCTTTTCTTCTCTCCCTCACGTTTTTCTCTTCTTCTTTTTGGCTATTCACGACAACTCCTCTTCTTTCCCTCTAATTTTTGCCCTTTTTGTTACTCCTTTCCTTCCAATATTACCCCTCACTCACTTGGGCTTTCAAAGTTTGCCCTTGCTTTGCCTTATATAGCTCTAACCACCACTTAAGCTAACTTAATTCTAACTTAAACTTAACCCTTCATTCTAATTTCAATTTCTAATTCTTCCCTCAAATTTCTAATTAATGGCCCAATTCTAAAATAAAAAAATAAACCAACATACAAACATAAATAACTATTTAAGAAATTTATAGGAAATTCAGAAAATTCAAGACCCAACAACTCTCCTCCCCTAAAAGAATTTCGTCCTCGAAATTCTTACATGGACCATTGAAGAGATGCGGATACTTCTCCTTCATTGCTTGCAAAGGCTCCCATGTTGCCCCCTCTGTCGAATGATTCCTCCATAAGACTTTAACTAGTTTCACAACCTTATTTCTCAAAACTTTTTCCTTCGAATCTAGGATCTCCACTGGTTGCTCCTCATATGTCAAATCCTCTCTTATCTGAACCTCTGAAGGTTGAACTATATGTGAAGGATTTGATCGGTACTTCCTCAACATCGACACATGAAAAATATTATGAATCTTAGACAATTCCGCAGGCAAAGCTAACTTATAAGCTAAAGGCCCAATCCTCTCAACAATCTCATAAGGGCCTATATACCTCGGATTTAGCTTGCCTTTCTTACCAAATCTCAAAACCCCTTTCCATGGAGAAGCTCTAAGAAACACTCTGTCTCCAACTTCAAATTCCATCTCTTTTCTATGTGCATCCGAGTAGTTCTTCATTCTATCTTGAGCCGATTTAAGTCTCTGTTTCACCAACTTAATCTTGTCAACAGTGACTTGCGCCAACTCAGGTCCTACAAGTCTCCTCTCACCTTCCTCATCCCAACAAATCAGAGTTCTGCACTTCCTACAATAAAGAGCTTCATATGGTGCCATCTGAATTCCCGAGTGATAGGAATTATTATAAGCAAATTCTATTAAAGGCAAATGATCATCCCATGAGCCTTTAAAATCCATAACACAAGCTCTCAGCATTGCCTCTAAGGTCCATATTGTTCTCTCCAATTTTCCATCAGTTTACGGATGGAAACTGTACTAAAATGCAACTTAGTTCCCAAAGCCTCCTGTAAGCTTTCCTAAAATCTAGAGGTGAACCTGGGATCTCTATCCGAGACTATCGAACTTGGAATCCCATGAAGTTTTATTATCTCTTCCATGTATTTCTTGTCCAACACATTCAAAGGATCCGTCTGTCTAATTGGTAAGAAATGGGCTGACTTAGTTAGCCTATCCACAATCACCCATATTGCATCATGCTTCCTGCTGGTTCTTGGCAACCCCATCAAGAAATCCATCGTAATCTTCTCCCATTTTCATTCCAGAATCGACAAAGGTTTAAGCTTGCCTGAAGGTGCTTGATGCTCAGCCTTGACTTGCTGGCACACTAAGCACCTTTTGGCATATGCTGCAACTTCTTTCTTCATCCCTTTCCACCAGAAATGCTCCTTCAAATCTCTATACATTCTCGTACTTCCTAGGTGCATTGCATAAGGCGCATTATGTGCCTCATCCAAAATTTCATCCTTCAACTCTTGTACGTCAGGAATACACAGTCTGTTACCTACCACCATCAATCCATCTTCCTTTACCTCTACTTCAGAAGGTTTACCATTCTTTATCTCTTCTCTGAGCTTACTCAAGTACTCATCATGTTTCTGCAATTCCTTAATCTTTTCATTCAATACTGACCTTACTCTAAAGTTAGCCAATATACAATCCGATTCATCTTGTTTCAATGCCACTCCAAGTTTGGCTAATTCCTTCAGTAAAGGAAAATACACTGTCTCCACATGTGCTATAGTCAATTTTCTACTCAGTGCATCCGCTTCTACATTAGCCTTCCCTGGGTGATAATCAATCATTAAGTCATAATCCTTTAACAGCTCTAACCATCTTCTCTGTCTCAAATTCAGCTCTTTTTTATTTATCAGATACTTAAGACTTTTGTGGTCTGTAAACACCCTGGTGGTGACTCCGTACAGGTAATGTCTCCAAATATTCAATGCAAAAATTATGGCAGCCAGCTCCAAGTCATGTGTCGGATAAGTCATCTCATAAGGTTTCAATTGTTTAGAGGCATAGGCAATCACTTTATCTCCTTGCATCAACACACAGCCTAATCCCTTCCTCGAAGCATCACTATACACTATGTATCCCTTAATACCCGAAGGCAAAGTCAAAATTGGTGCACTCGTCAATCGATACCTAAGCTCTTCAAAGCTTTTCTGACATTCATCTGTCCACACAAATTTTTGATTCTTTCTTGTCAATTTGGTGAGTGGAGCTGCTATTATGGAAAAGCCCTCCATAAACCTCCTGTAATACACAGCTAAACCTAAGAAACTCCTCACTTCTTCTATATTCTTAGGTGCCTCCCACTTCACAACCTCTTCTATCTTCCTAGGATTCACATGTACTACGCGCTCTAAAATCACATGTCCAAGAAACACTACTTCTCTTATCCAGAATTCGCATTTATCGAATTTGGCATATAACTCGTTCTTCCTCAAAGTCTCCAAGGCAATCCTCAAATGTTCCTCATGCTCCTTGTCACTCTTAGAATAAACCAAAATATCATCTATAAAAAAATGATAAATTGGTCTAAGAAGGACTTGAAGACTCTGTTCATTAAGTCCATGAAAGCTGCAGGTGCATTCGTCAACCCAAAAGACATGACCAAGAACTCAAAGTGGCCATACCATATTCTGAAAGCAGTCTTGGACACATCCGACTCATTTATCCTCAATTGGTGATAAATCGACCTCAAGTCTATCATAGAAAAGACTTTTGCCCCTTGCAATTGATCAAACAAATCATCTATGCGGGGGAGCGAATACCTATTATTGATAGTAACATGGTTGAGCTTCGGGTAGTCCACACACATCCTCAACGATCCATCTTTCTTCTTCACAGAAAGGAACGAAGCTCCCCATGGTGAAGAGCTCGGCCTAATGTAACCCTTCTCTAATAAATCTTCCAATTGCTCCTTAAGCTCCTTCAATTCTGCCGGAGCCATTCTATAAGGCGGAATCGAGATTGGCATTGTGCCCGGAAGAAGTTCAATGGGAAATTCAATTTCCTTAGGCGGTGGTAGTCCTAGTAATTCCTCGAGAAAGACATCCGGGAATTTCCTGACCACAGGTATTTCCTCTAACTTCCCTCCATCTACCCTTGTGTCTACCACGTAGTCCAAAAATGCGTCACATCCTTTCCTCATCAGTTTTTCTGTTGTCAAAGCCAAAATCATTCTAGTCGGACTCGCTTTTCTGTCCCCCACAAATACTACCTTTCTACCATTGTCCAATTCGAGCTCCACTGTCTTTTGTTTACAATCCAGATTAGCATTGTACTTCTCCAAAGTGTCCATCCCCAAAATTACATCTAATCCTCCCATCCTCAATGGCATTAGATCCACCACTAATCGCTCCTCTCCAATAAGTATCTCACAGTCTCTGTATACTTGACTAATAATAATACATTGGCCGATTGGAGTACTCACCATCAAAGGAGTATCCTGTGAGTACTCAAATGGGCTCAATTCCCTACCAAACATAGTTCTACTCAACGACACAAACGAATGAGTAGAATCCGGATCAATCAAAACAATAACATCTTCAGCAAAAAGTTTAATCATACCAGTCACGACTTCTGGAGCTGTCTCGGCATCCTCCCTTTTCATAGCAAACACTCTAGCTGGTGCTTGTCCACTCGGTCTCCCTGGAGGATTCACTTTCTTGGCAGCATCAGAATTTCTACTGCCCACTTCCATCACTGTCCTATGTCCCACTGTCTCAACCCTCTTGGAAGCTTGCATCTGACTTCTCTCATGCCTTGGATTCTGAGGGCACTCTCTTGTCATATGTCCTTTCTCTCCACAATTGAAGTATGCTCCAGTCAGTCGATAACATTCCCCTTTGTGGAACCTTTCGCAATGCTCACATTTGGGAATGGGTGGCTTATCCCCATCTCTCCTCCTGCTGCCTTCAGCTGTTGAGGCTTGATGTGAGACAGTTCTCATCTGTCGAGACCTGCTCGCTCCACTGCTTTTCTCCTCAGACTGTGCAAGGAAAGTCCTAGCACTCCTCTCCGACATAGGAGCACCGCCTCCCCTTTTAGACTGTTCTCTGCCTTTCCTCTTCTTGCTGACAACACTCCTTATGTTTTCAATGTTTTCCACCCTCAGTGCTGCTCCCACCAGTTGCTGGAAATCACAAAAATTATGCACCACCACTTTTTCCCTGATGGCTAGGTGCAGTCCTGATTCAAACCCGCGACACTTAGCTGCCTCACTTAGCCTCATCTCTACTGCATACCGGGATAACTGTGTAAACCGGCGCTCATACTGACTGACAGTCATCTCCCACTGAGTGAGGCTCAAGAATTCCCTCTACTTTTGCTGAATGTGCACCTCAGACGGATACTTTTTCTTATAAGCAGTGAGGAAGTCCTCCCATGTCAACACTGGCGGTTTTAACTGACTCCCCGGGACATTCTCCCACTAATGCAGAGCATCCCCTTATAGCAGACTCACAACATATACAACCTTCTCATCATCTTCACAATCCATCTGCTCCAATATCCATTTTGTCTTTCTCAGCCATGCCTCAGCTTCCTCGGGATCAGTGGTCCCATAGAAATCCACTGTTCCATACTTTCTCAGCTTATCAAACTGCTTCCCCTTCTTATGTTGGAACCCGATCCGGAGACCGGATCCCAACCGAAAAATAGAAGCCGGACACGAACGACAAAACGAAAAGTGAAGCACAATTTAAAGCGGAGGCGAAAATACAAAGCAGCGGAACAAAAGGCAAAACGAAACCAAAGACGAACATGAAAATAGATCGAATAACACGAAACCAAAAACGGAACGAAATCAAATCACAAAATACGGAAATAGAATAAAGTGAAAGCGGTAGCAAATCGAATAATCGAAACGAAGAGGAATCAAGCAGAACATATCCGACATCCAAGAACAATTATCGAAGAAAAACGATCACTTTGGAATTGGTAGGATGGGAGGCTGAGTGGCTAAGGAATGTCTCAGCAAATATCCCATTTTAGGAAAAACCAATTCCTTTTGTGTTCCTTCATTGTGATTCGTAGGCTACCATTCATGTTGCCAAGGGAAAATTGTCTAAAATTGTCTATACTTTAATTAAACATGGTGTAATTTCTCTAGACTATGTCAAGTCAGAGAGAAACTTAACGGATCTATTTACAAAAGCTTTAAGTAGGAAACTAGTTTCAAAGCATGCTAAAAGGATGGGGTTGAGCCCAATTATGTAATAATCTCGTGATGGAAACCCATCTTGCAAAACCATGTTCAATCAGTCAAATGAAGTTATGTGGTGACTACTTACTTATACATTGTCTGTGGAATAATAATGATACACATTCGGTTGTTGAATTGTGTCCCTTAGAATGATTTTTACTGCATTTGATAAGGTTGGATTGTTTAATTCTTAGTGAGTTCTATATCTCAAGTTTGGGTGGTGTGAGCAGTACATACTTGATGGACTCACCTACGTGATTGTAAGGGGCTAGCCACCCTCTTATGAGAGTATTTGGGCTATCTCAAGAGCGATCATAATAGCGGGGCATTTTGAGGCTATTATTCTCTAGTAGGTTCTGTCTTTGATTCTCTTAGATACTAGGTTCAAGACTTAGTTCACTTGATTATTCACCTTTTTCTTCTTCTTCTAAATTGTTATAGCTGGTTTCTCAAAATTTGGACTAAGTGGGGGATTGTTGATGTTTTGGTTGTTCCAAATCTTGAATACAATTTTTATTTTTCAGTTACCAATGTTTCATGCAACATCCATCGTTTTATTACACTTTATTACCATAATATTGATGACATTTCTTATATTAATGTCTTTTAATTGCCATTGTTATTAACCTCTAACTATATATATATATATAGACACACACACACACACACACACATGCTACTCTACTCTCTAGCTTTGTCAACCTTACACCTCCCCATCCTCCTCTATACATATACAAAGAGACCGTTTCTATTCTACCATTTGGAGTGCACCAAAGCTGGTGGAGAAGGCATTAACCCTAGGGTCAGATCTGTTGTCCTGTTGCACTATAAAGGGGGAATTTTCGAATTAGGACAGTGATTTTTCACAACACCTTACATTTCAGATAAGTCGTTGCAATTTTAATTATTACTTATATTTTCTCTAACAGAAGGGTGTGTAATGTAATATAGTGTAAAGTTGTTTATCATTTTACATTCCATTCTAAACTACCCAAATCGAAGGTTTTACTTTTTTACTATTTAGGATGGAATGAGATATAATATGGAAACCCTCCTCTTCCATCCCACCCCATCCCATTCGATTCCATTATAAACTCTCCTTCCAAATGATGAAATAATATTATATTCCATTCCATTCACAAGGCGTAATATAAACCCTCCTTCCAAATGTAGAAATATTCTTTATCCAACTTTGATAAAGGAAGGCATATAGGAATAGGAGCACAAAATTGACAATTACTTGTTTAAATTCTCTCAAGAGACCTCAACGCGGTGTTACCCTTATCTTATATATGTTGTTACGTCAGAATTTCAGTAGTAAAATTCTCTCAATGTGTGTAATCTTACGAGTAAAACATATCAATAGTTTTTATCGATTTTACAAAATCTCCTTTGTTTTCATATATCATAGAAGGCTTTTATATTTTATTTTAAATAATAAGTCTAAAATCACAACTTTAACTGACATGATAATTTTTGGAGTTAACTGTAATTTTATACAGACAACAACATCATTTGAAGATGATTGAAAATTACTAAATCACAAAAAACTTTATCGTTAACTTATCATATTTGGGAATCATTATCTATATTAAAATATTAGTTTTAAATATGTAATATTAACTAATTTTATTTAAAAATATTAATCATTAATAATATATATATTTATTTAATATAATCATAAGTTAAACTCTTTCGTTAAATTTATTATCATATCATTATTCTAATAAAAAGATATTTATTTTATTTTATAAATAATTAATTTTATTATTTTATTAACCAAAATTATAAAAATTTTATTTTAATTGATTTATTGTATTCACATCTCATTACTCACATTAGAAAATATAAAAATTATTTAACATATAATGTTAATTAACAATATATTAATTAATGATATTTATTAATAATTAATAATATAATTATCAATTTATATAATAGTATATCATATATTTAATTGAATTTTATTTATTATCTAATAAAACTAATAATTAAGATGATAAATTCTTATATTTTATTGTAATTCATATCTTAAATATATAAAAATTAAAATTATTATTAATTAATAATTATCGATTATTTTAATGATATCAATTGCCATATTTGGTAAAAATACTAATTAACTTTTCATTTTATATTAGCGTACTAAACTTAGTATCAATGTTGATTAATTTTTTTATATCATATTATTTGCTAGACTTCACATTAGTGCAACTAATTTTTTATTACCATATTAGCTTGCTAAACTTGGTGTACGTATTCAATACTAGTGCTAAATAAGATCTAATGATTTATTGGAACTTGAATCATAGATTCCTCTGTCTAAAGTGCTTCATTGTTTGCTTTAGGTCTTCCATGGCTTCTGTCCTCATCCCTAATAGTCTCCTTCCTCCTCTTGGTTTAGATTATGTCCTTTTTTAATCTTCTTCTCCTACTTTGTGTTTCTTTTGCCTTCTGTCTAATCCCCTATAGGCCCCTAACTTTTGCTCATCAATCTCTTCATTGCTTTTTGGTCCAAGGCTCGAGTGTTTTCTTCCTAGTTATTAGTTCAACTCTTATCCTTGCCTTGATTATTTACTCACCTTCTATTTCAACTCTCTTCCTCCCTTATTGAGCCCTTTCTCTTATAATTATGCTTAAGAGGTATGCAACTTAGCCCTTTTGTACCCTTTTCTTCTTGCTCCTTCTGATTACTATTTTTAGAATGAAAATTTTAAATTTTCTCTCCTAATCCCTTTTGAATTTTTCCCTTTTTAGTATTATAGTTTTTTCCTTTATTCCTCTAAACCTTAAGTTAATGATCCAAATGCCATCCTATCCTCTTTTTCCTTAAGTTCAGCTACCTTGAGGCCTCTCTCTCTTCCTGATCACCCGAGTCCTTTCTTGACCTAGGGAAACTTGACCTAGGGAAACTAAGTTGCTCCTCGTCTATCTTCTCTTACAAGCCTTAACTACGAGCTAAGCTATGAATAAGTGGTTGGTGACGCTTCAATAGCTAAACTCCATTACTTCTCTTCTATTAACTTAAATGGTTCCTTCATTATTACTCCTGCTCTTGTGATTTTGCAAGAAGGAGCAAGATTTTGGTCTTTAATGATGGTTAGCTTCTTTTAGGAAAAGATCAAAATTTTCTATTATGAATTCCTGGGCATTGAAGCATTGAAGAATTAGGTATGAAACATCATTGAGCAAATAATTCTTGGGAGTTGTAACTTTTCCTATTCATGATCTCTTGCTTTTCTTAAGAGTAGACAATAAATCCATAAGCTTGCTAATTTTTTTCTCTCAATTTATTCAAGGAGATCTCAGGTTTGGCCATCAACAAAATTAAAAGTTACTTGATCATTTCTACTAGTGCTGAACACCTAACTAGTTGGCTATTAATTATATCTACATTGGAAGGACCCCTACTCATATATTTCAGATTGCCTATCTTAACTAATAGACTCCTATCCAGGGATTGTGCTCCACTCTTAGAAAAGATCGAAAAGAGAATATATATAATTTATCTAGTAAAGCCATATCATTAGTTCGAAGACTAATGCTTATATATATATATATATATAGATCATCTCATATCTTTCACTCTAAAGGGTTGATTTTAAGAATAATCCTATAGATAGGTGCAATACATAAACCATCCACTATTAATGCTGTATGGGAGGAGGTATGCATTCTTAATAATGTTAGTGGCCTTAAAACAATCTCCTTGAAGCTTGCTAATAAAGCATTAATGAAAAAAAAAAAGAATTGGGAGAATCCTATCAAACTCTGAAGCAATATAGGTCAAATAGATCTACACTTACCTTTTGAAAGGTAAAAACTTTTGGGAAATGAAAATCAAGTCATCTACTTCCTAGTTTATGTCTCAATTACTAATGATGAGGGAAATACTTCATACAAACATTAAATTCATAGTTGAAAATGGCAAACTCGCATCCCTATAGTATGATAATTGGAGCAACCAAAGTCCTTTGATTAGTTTTAATATTGTGAGCAATCCAACTCATCTCTTCCTGAAAGATACCTTAGCTCTATACAATTATTAACAGTAATATCTATAAAACATAATTTGTTAAAAAAATTTAGAAATATTTTACTAAATTGTATCCCAAGAACCATCCAATAAGATGCTTATATATAGCTAAGCCATTTCTCTAGTGTATCTAGTTTGGGGCCCTATTACTGATAATGATAGATTCGTTTTATATCTCAAACATACGATGTAGCTATAGCTAGTACTGGTGAATACGGGTTGAACTTACAAAGACTATAAGTACTAGTAATAACCTTTTCTCTATTATCTTATTGATAAATATTAGAGGTAATGATTGATTAAAACTTAAATTTAAATTTAAATAATAAACTAATAAATTAACATAATTGATAAACTAAAAGGACAATTAAACTAAGAATCAATCAATGAAAATGCATTTAATTTTAAAAATGTTTGTTCCATTTGTTCCATCCATATGCATCTTTTAATGTTAACCTTTTGTTTATGTAATTAATATTTACATGAATGACTCAATATAAAAGCATTAAATTATACTACGTTGAACAATTAATTCATGTCCTTAATTGACATATGGCCATCATGTTATTATGACCAAGTTAACCTTAATTTTGTCAGCTACAAACAAATTTACAAAAATGGGAAATGAACTTAGATACCACCAGATTGATAAGGCTATTTTAGAGAACCAGGAGTTATATCAAGTTATGAAGTTAATGAACCTTTTTAAAATACACGAGACAATCGAGTTATATGTTACAAATAAGCTTGATATTCCTATTTTGGCACTAAATTTTAGCTATAATATAAGATGTGGGGCCTGATAAGGATGTTTAGCCTAATGAAAATGTTGTGGCTAACAAGGAAGGCCCTTATAGGATTGTTCAACCTTATGATGATGTTATCATTGATGAAGATGTTATGGGGCCTGATAGGGATGTTTAGCCTAGGAAAGATGTTGTGGTTGATGAAGATGTTGTAGGGGCTCATAAGGATGTTTAATTTAATGAATATGTTGTACTTAATGAGGAAAACTTTGATGAGGATAATCAGTATGATGTAGTTGGTGAAGATTCTTTATTTAAAAATTTAATTCTAAATGGTCACCAAATAATGGAGATTGATTTAACTAATTGTGGGAGTTTCCTTGATAACGATGAGTACCCTAGTGAATAGGAGCTTGGGGAGGCCATTAGAACGCCTATTATAACTTTTAGACATGAAGTAGGTAAGAACGTCATAATAGAATTTTGGTATGGAATTTGGCACTAAAACACAAACCAAAGATGTTATTTTTGATTATTCAATAATTATAGGATTTAATGTAAGATGAAAAAACCCAAGTCTAAATAGATTAGAGTAGGATATATGGAAGAATATAAGTGGGAGTTTTATGCAACATATGATGATAATGCTAAGTCATTCAAATTAGAACATATAAAATGGAGCATACTTGTTCAAAACCAACATGCCTAGAAAGGTATCAACGAAGTTTTTAGTTAAGCACTTCAAAGATAGAATCTTGGAGAAGCCTTACATAACAAGTAAGATGATTAAAGAACTTAGTGAGAAGTCGAATATTTTTGTGAATGAAAGTATGTGAACAGTTTCTAAAAGGAAGTTAAGGGAGGAGAGAGCATTATACTATGCTTATGAATATTATATGCTTAAGGTTATATCAATGCATTGAAACTTAGCAACCTTAGATCAACTATAGAAATGGAATTGTCAAAGAATCAAGAGACTTCATTGTTGCAATTTAAAAGGTTGTATTTTTTTTGCAATAATGAAAGATGGTTGGTGTAACATCCAGATTCCATCCAAAGGGGTTAGAACCCTACAAATTTGGTACATGTGAGATTAATCGGAGAAATTGGGATAACACATCTCATGCTCATGCATTACATAAGGTGTACATGCACATGAATAGTGGATCTTTGCACATAACAATAATTGTACATGCATTCATTGACATTCCGGGTATAATTGGTAATAAATGCGATTGTTTTGAGATTTATGGGTTATTGGTATTGAAAATGGATTTGGAAAGTGAAATTTGTTGTTTTAGAATTTTGGAGAATTTTGGAAAATTTTTTTAAAATTTTTGAGGGTAAATTTTGGACTAGGAAAAATGCCGAGTGGCAGACCAAATGATAAATGACAGTAGAATTTATTGTCAAATCGCATTGGAATTTTGGATCCATGACTTTAGGAATTATTGACAAGTGTTATTGAAAATTAGGAGATAGTTGGATTAGAATTTGGAGATTTAATAAACTTGTTATTGGATGGACCAATTGGAGCAATAAGAAAGTGGCATGTGGCAAGTGACATGTGTCACTTGCCACACCACTTCTTATAAAATGAAAGACACTCCCTTTTTGTTTGTTTTCCACGATGCTTTTCATTTCAAAGGGCTTTGGTTATTTTTTTTGGCTTTTCTCCACTAATTTCGTAGCTCCTCTCTTCCTCTTCTCCATGGGTTTTGATCTCCTCCAACTTTAAGCCTAGCTCTCATCTCTTACTTACTTCCTTGTCACCTTACTCTCTCTTTCTCACCATAAAAACCCTATCTCTACCTCTTTTGGAGATGATGAACGTGTTTGGGGAGTTAGGGATTTGGGGTACTCTTGAAGATCTTGAAGAAATCAAAGCTTAACCAAGTAAGTTTAGTTTCTAATGTCATAGGTATGGTTAATTTCAGTAAATATGATGAGTAACTTGAGTATCTTGATGCTTTGATTTTACAAGGTTTATGTATATGTCTTTGGTGATGAAATAATTGTGTTCATGTCTTGTTTTTGGATATATAGTATGAGTAATAATGCATGTAAGGGTATATAGAGGTATAGAAATTGAATGATTTCTAAAGGGGTGATTAGATGAGTGTAGATCATTGCTTATTAATGGATATGTATATATGCTCTGTTTTTGGTTAATGATAAATTCTAGATCATGTTTTGTTTGTGATTGGTTTATTGAGTTAAATTAGGTAGGGAATGATGAGGAATTGTAATGGAGGAGATGGTCTAGGTATAAGGAGGTATAAGATGAGTTAGATGTAAAGATTAAATGAATGGTGGAAAATCTGGAAAATTTTTTTGCAGCAACTTGATCTTAAGTATGCTTCAATGTATTGGCCATAACTCTTTCTATCGTTGAGCAATTGAGATGATTTTTCATTTGGCTTAACCTAAAAGTGTTTGCTACATTCCTTGTGAATGCTTTGAATGCAAATCGTGTCTTTAAGAGTCCCATATCTTGACATGAAGTTAGGATGTTAAGTGCAGCAAAAGTTGTGAATGAATGTCATGTTGTGTTCTGTTTTAAGGGTGTGGTTATGCATTTTGGGTGCTTATGATCAAGTGTAGAATATGAGATATGCATGGAGGATGTTGTTGAACTAAGCTTGAGGGATGCATGAAGAATTTATCAACTTGAGATGTTGGATTTTGAATTTGAAGTGATTGATATGTAGGAATAAGATAGGTTATGAAAAAAAAAAGGATAGGATTTGTTGTATGGCAAGATATGATAGAAATGATGAAACAAATAAGTGAAATTTGAGAGTTTAATGAAATCTAATTGGTGTTTGAGTTGATATGAAGTGGTTTTGTGCTAAAAGAGGTGAATTTGAAAAGTGTATGGGTGTATATGATGTTAGAATGAGTGTAGGAACCTTGAAAGAGGCTTTGAAGGAAGGTTTTGGAGATATATGTCTGTTAAACAGACCTTATCAGGTGTAAAAACACCCTTGGGACAGTGTATGTCCATTAAACGTACATGGAAGTCCGTTTAACAGACTTTCTCGGATGAAATGGGGTTGTTTGGTCGATTCATGTCCGTTAAACGGACATGCAGGTCCATTTAATGGACATTCACGGGACAACTTGGGAAATCGTGATTTTTGACCATTTTAGAGGCTTAATCTCGACTTTGTGTCTTCATAAACGTTTTAGATCTAGATGTCCTATTTCATATGGTCTAAAAACGAAAGGAATCCGAAATTTGTGGAAAAAGTTATGGCATTCGCGCCAAACTAGGTTCAATTTCATTGAGGTCTTAAACTTGGTTGCTTCTTTTGACCATAACTCCTTGTCTAGACCTCCAAATAACTTGGTTCTTGAAGCAATAAGTTCCTAACACATTTTACTACATCTCCATGAAAATTGGTATTAATTGATGTTGCATTGAAAGAGATTGATCAAAGGAAAGTATGGGAGTCTATAGGGGCAGTGTAAATGGGATTAGTTTTACTGAGCATACTTCAATGTTTTACTTATAATTGGATCTATAGGATTCCAAATGAAGTGATTTTTAAATTAGAGTAAACTAGAGATATGGTTCTACAAATGGTCTTAAGAAGTCGAATTCTGATTTAGTGTCTAAGATATTGAATTGCTAGATTGAAGTTGGATATAGTACACTGTTTTGGATAAGAGCAGTCTAAAAGTGATTGAGACATATCTTCCAAAGTACTGAACCGAATTGAGTGATTTTAGTGTCCATAGAAACATAAGACATAGAGGAACAATTTTCTCAAAAAGAGTATGATCAAATCATATCAGTTTTGCTTTCTAATTTGATGTGAAAGATAGACCCAAAAATCTGATTTGGAAATTTTTGAAGTGAATCAATGAGAAAGAAATGGAGATTTTAATGGGTTCAGTGAAACATAAACCTAAGTATAATTTATACTTAGTTGAGTTCTCCCATAAGAATGACTTTGAGATGTATTAGAGGGAAAATACCCGGGATTGTCATGAATATGCATTGTCATACACATGTGTGCATTATACGAATGGTTATAACTGTGCAAGTATTAATGTATGTGCATTGTATGTACGACATAATGTCAATGTGCAGGATACGTTCCCATATTAAGGAGTTTCTAGATCTTGGAAGAAATTGCTAAATTGGAGCGTATTGTGAGTAGACCTAGATGGTCTTTTTTCATTATTTGAATTTGTGTATGAATTGACTATTGATTGATTTTCTGAATGTGATTGATTATGTTGGTTGCCAGACAGAAGGTCCGTTGATGTGATTTTTGAATGGGGTATTGAAGTGCTACTTGTATGTGAATGAGCTGAACTAAGTGTACTTAATGTGATTGTTAATGTGATTTGAATGCACATTTGCATATGACTGAAAGTATGATTTCTCAACTTTAATGTTGAATGCCGGACTAAGGTCCGATGACATGGGAAAATGATTGAATATGTTTATGCAAATGTGAGTGATGCATTCCATACCATGAATGCATGAAATATAATGGTAGTTGTGACCAGAGTAGCCAACGATTAGAGCTTAAAGCTCAACGTGTGAAAATGAGCTTCGAGCTCAAAAGTGAATCAGAGCCTCAGGCTTAACGTTTAATGAGCCCTATATGGGACAGTTATCAATGAGCCCGATATGGAACAGTTATCAATGAGCCCTACAAGGGACAGTTTAGGCACTCGGTCACAATAAAATAACAAATAAAAAGTGAGTCTCATGTGCACTGCATCTGCATAAAATAGGGGATTATATTGTATTGAACGAGAAGTGCAAAATGTGTAATGTTGTGATATGTATTATGTGATTGGGTGAGCCATAGATGATGGTCACTCACTGAGTTTGCAAAACTCACCCAAAATTTGTAATTATTTTTCAGGACTCAGAAGAGTACCCCGCTAGACAAACGGGAGTATGCCTACTGCATGCAAGTGAAAGATAGAGGTCGGGATCAGTTGCGTCGCATTCAAGATTTTAGTATTTTGTGTAAATTTGTATTCGCAATTTCGAAAATAGTGTTTTATAATTATAGTGGGCCCCAAATGGGCTATTGAAATTCTATTGATTGTAGTGTGTGATTGAAGATGTTCTGAATGAAAATGGGCCACTCAAATTGATTTCTGATTTTGGCATATTATAATTGTGATCATAGTTTAAAGAAAAAAAAACACTAATACTGAGTTTTGACTAAGTGCGTGCAGTAGCATGCCACCCTCGCGGGGCATGGACTCTAATATCACCATCGATGTCGGGTTCGGGTCTTGCGGGAGTGGGGTGTTACAGTTGGAAACATTTAAAGCCTATAATTGAGATGGATGGTTTCTTTTTGAAGACTAAATTCTAAGGGCAACTAATTAATATAATTGGAAGGGATGGGGATAAAGGTTTATATCCTATAGCATAAGCTATTGTTAAAGTGGAAAATATTGATTATTGGAGTTGGGTTTTATCATTTGCAAGAGTTAATTTAGATTTAGATCATGAAGATGGAGTCACCGTAATATATGATATATAAAAAGTACATGCATTTTTGGTTTATTATATGATTAAAATATTGTCTTGTGATATGTTTCTCATGCATGTTACAAATACGTGCATTAAATGTGTGTCAGACGTATTTATCAGAATTAGCACACATAGTGGGGACTTAAAGAGACAATTATGGTCAACATATGTTGAGGATTTCAATGAACAACTTAAGAGACTCAAATTAGACCTAGATGTGTTGTTGCATTGCTTGAATATCTAAAGGAGATTTAGGTTAGGTTATATCAATCATTCAAGTCAAAGTGTCTTATTGTTGATAATAACATGAGCAAAATGTTTAACATATGGATTCAACCAATTGTTAGAGTAGTGCCCTGAAGGCAATCGCCTTTAGCGCATTTTGTACAAAGTTGTGTACATACTTTATGAATAAATAAAGAAAGGCATATTTCATTAACTTATTGTTCATTATTTATGAATGGATATTGATCTATAAGGAAATTAATGAAGTCCATGATATATGACATAGCATGAAGGAAATTGTGATGTGATTATACTACTGAGATTCCTATCATGTGCAATTATGTCAGTATCTAAATTATCCCTAGTCATAGGATTCCGAGGCGGACATCGGTAATCCAGAGAGACTAGTACATCTCAAGCTCCTTGATTTGATCAAGCAGTGGATCTCAGAGGCTGTAAATATGAGATAATTAGGGTTGAGATGTGGATGCTTACTAGAGGTAGTAAGTACATTGGATGACCTGCTATGAGATCATCACATGGATGTCCTATTCTAATGTCAGTGATAATCTCATCATAGCAATGGTGCAAGTATCCTTAGACTTGAGGTGCTCAAGGATATCTTAGATACTGATTCTGTGCTTTGACTCCATTCCTTGTTGCCTTACAGAGGTCGCTCATAGGGTGGTGATTGGGTACAGCTTGAGGTATTCGAAGATAATTGAGTAGCCAATAGAGGATTCACCACTTCTGTGATAGCAGAAGATGATACCCATGGCCTCTTGTCAGGGTCATTACTTGGAAGTCTCTGGCCGGAGCATATATGTCATGAAGAATGTCTTCATTGACATATTAAGTAATGAGTCCCAGGACAAGAACTGATATCACTTGGACTATATTTGACATAGTCAGTCTAGTAAAGAGTTGACACTTTGCCCATACTCATAACCAAGTGGGGTATAGCATGGTGAAAGGACGAATTGCACGGTAATTTTCTATGGAAAGGTTCGTGATATGGTTCATGATGAATACATGTTCATTCGTCAAACCAATTACTTTCTGTTCAATTGGGGGTCATGATGTGTTGCTAGATACCGCTCATGACTTGCTTGGATTAAGTGTTAATCTAAGTGGCCAACATAACCGGGAACCTAATGGGTCACACGCATAAGAGTGTCTCGGAGAATTCATAAAATAGTTTTGGACAGAGTTCCAATATATGGAGAGCAAAAGGATTAAATGGATCCCAATGAGATCGAGATATGTCCCGATGAGATCGCGACATCGATATTGCTGAAAAACGTTTTCGGTGGGTTTTCCCATACCGGGACCCGGTAGGTCGGTAGGACCGACCTCAATGTGACTGGACCACCTCAGCATTAATAAACATATATATATATTATATTAATTAATTAAAGAATATATATATAGAGCCTAACGTGTAAGCCTCCCATCTTTTGCATTAAATGTCTTTAAAAAGTTAATAGACAAATGGCAAAAGTAGGAAGAAGAGGATGATCGTGGGTTATTTTAAGAAGGGTTTTAAAAAAACCTAAGCTTTCATCTTATGATCATTGAGAATCACTCTTCAAGCTCTCTTCTCCAAGGTTTCATCTCCTCTTTATCATCATTGATTCTCAAGCTCTCCAAGAACAAAGGTAAGATCTAGTAGTCCTTAATTTGTTCTAGCTATTCCCGGGTCAAAGGGTTTGTCCCGGTTAGGTTCTCCGATCTCTGCGTGGATACCGTTGGAGACGATCTCCTTTGGCCGTTATGGTTTGAGTTTGTTGTATAGACACATAGATCCTGGCTTTCGGGAAGGTCCCGGAACAAAAATTTTTGTTTTCCTCACCGTGGGAATGTGATGCTCACACCGGGATTTTCTTACAGTGGTATCAGAGCCACTTGTGTCGTATATAACGAAGAAACCATGACTAGGTCGGAGTTGCCTATTGCTTGTGACGATGATGCATGTTGATTGTGTGAATTTCGAATTCAGTGTAGAAATATTGTTTTCAAAATTTTCTTGCCCAGATATGTTCACAAGATGTTGTTGCATATGTCTGTGGAAGCTCGGAATTTATCAATGTGATTTGATATGGTTTTGCTAATTTATTCCCCAATGTTCTGGTTGCTGTCTTTGTGCACATTTAATGAACATGCATGTTTATAAATTCGAGAATAAATTTTAGAAATTTTTTTTTTCGGATTTGCTTTCACCAACATGTCTCTAAGATGTTTATGAATGTCTATGAGAATGGAAAAATATTTTCTAGGTGATTTACTATTTATTTGAGAATTTATTGTGTGCTGCTGGGAATAACTGTGTTGAGGTACACAGATTCTACATTGGCTTTGTTGCTGAGGTTGGATGATTTTTTGTTGGAAATAAATCCTGAAAAAATTCATGGAACAGTTTGTGAACATTTTTTAACCTCTGTAATTTTCTCATAATTTATTGAAATTTTTTCAATGAGTTTGTCAAGCAAAACACAGAGCTTGGCAGTTTTGAGAAAGTTGCTGGAGCTGTTTTGTTTGGAATGATAAATTGTGTATTTCTCAATTCCAATGCCTTGGATCATTTTTAATGTGATTAAAAATGTGTTATATTGATGTTGTATGCTTTCCAATTTGAATTTCTTGAAATTGGGTTTCCAAATATTTTTCGGATGTCAAATGTGTCACATTAGCGTCTCGTTAGTGCATTTCGTTGTCTTGATTATTTTGGCCGTCACAAATTTTGTGACCAGTGCCGAAGTAATCTTGATAAAGTTTAGACTACCTAGAGATACTTAGGGTGATAGTTTGATATTCTCAAATTATTTGGAGATCTGAATGAATAAGAGTATATTCATTGATTTCAAGTTTCATGTATAGTACATTTATACATGGTAAGCATGATACAGTGAAAGTGTTTCATTGGTACATCAAGGTAAAGTGTATTACACTTGGTATTGTGAATTGGAACTGCACAGATTGAGAAATTAGCCGATTAGATAGCAATTCCACATGGATAAGTCGACTAATAAAGATACAAGTCGACTTATCCGTGCACTGTAGACGCATAAGTCGACTTGCACAATGGTGCAAGTCGACTTGTTCGTGCACAGCTGCATAAGTCGACTTACACATGCATAAGTCGACTTACACACTAGCATAAGTCGACTTACACATACACAAGTCGACTTACAACATGCAAAGGTGGGATGATGGATGATTTTAGGTATAGATTCAATGTGATTGATGAAATGCCCTAAATCATTCCATATAGTCATGGTGACTATAATCCTACGGCTTGGAGGAGAAAAAGATGAGAACTGAAAACCCTCACACATCATATGAAAACTAACGCCTTCCATTAATATGGGGAGAACCAGAGTTCTTATAGAGTTGGGTTATTGGGTAAACCCAAGCTCACTCTATACGGATATGTTCGAACCTTGAAAATAAGATTTTCGGATTAATGGGTCGATTTTCACTAGAAGCGTTGATTTGCTGAGTAAACTCAAGGTCAACGTGGACAGAGGCAAAATTGGGCAGTGTGCATCAGATGTACGCGCATCAAGAGTTGATAACCCAATGTGTGTGCATATATCATGAGTTGATAGCACTAGTCGATAGTTGCATCTATGAAACAAATGGTATGACCGATACCTACCGATAGATCTAAGGTGGCTTGTTGGGTAAACCCAAGGTCATTTTAGTAATGTCGAATATCTATGATGCAATTGGTATGATCGATACCTACCGATTGACCTAAGGTGGCTTGTTGGGTAAACCCAAGGTCATTTTAGTAATGTCGGACATCGACCCACTAGGACATTTTGTCATAATGTTTCTTGGATTCGTACTGAGGGTTATGGATTCTTTGAAATTAGTGGGAGCCATATGCATGTCATGCAAGTCCTTATGATCATTTATGTAATTCTATTCTAACATTCTTTCTCTCTTTCCCTATAGGTTATTGAAGATGACTTCCAGTGTGAACTTGCGCTCGCTTATGGACTCGAACAAATTAATTGGACCTAACGTTCTAGATTGGCTGAGAAATTTGAGAATTGTTCTCAGGTCAGAGGAACTGGGATATGTCCTAGATGTTCCACTTCCTGATCCACCTGCTGCTGATGCTTCTGATGAGGATCAGAAAGCATATCGTAAGCATCTTAAAGACAGTGACATGGCTACCTGCATTATGCTTGCCTCGATGTCACCAGAGTTGCAGAAGCAGCATGAGTCTATGGATGCTAATACTATAGTGTTTCATCTTAGAGAGCTGTTTGATGAGCAAGCTCGGTCTGAAAGGTTCGAGACCTCGAGGCTACTCTTCACTACTAAGATGACTCCAGGTTCATCTGCAGTGCAGTATGCACAAAAGATGAATGGGTATATTGAGAGGTTGGTCGTCTTAAGTTTTGTTATGGATTATGAATTAAGTGTTGACTTAATTCTGGTTGGATTGTCTAATAATTATTCACAGTTTGTGTTAAACTATCGGATGAACCAAATATCCACGACAATCCCTGAGTTGATCAATCGCTTTCGAGACAAAGAAAGCAAGCTATCAAGAAGGATAGCAAGCAAGTGCTTATGGTGGACTCTTCTTCTGGTTCCAATAAAAAGAAGCTGAAGAAGAAAAGGTCTAAGAAACCGAAAGGAAGTGTAGCCAAGAAGAAAACCAAAGAAATCGCACTAAAGGAACTTGCTTCCATTGTGGCAAGACCGCCACCGGGCTTAAATCAGAAGTCTATCTCGAAGAATTGAAGAAGAAGAAGGCATCGATGCCTCGACTTCTTCGTATGTTGTCATTGAGGTTAATACTGCTTCGACCATAACATATGGGTATTAGATACGGTTGTGGCTCACACATATGCAATGATATCAGGGCCTCGGGGACGATGAGCGATTCATGAATGGAGAACTAGACTGCGTGTGGGAAATGGAGCAAGAGTCTTTGCATTAGCCGTAGGCACTTACTTTTGTCACTCCCCACCGGGCTTGTAATTAAATTGGATGAATGTTATTTTGTACCTATATTAACAAAGAACATATTATGCATTTCTTGTTTAAATAGAGCTGGTTTCCATTTGACTTTTAGTAACAATGGTTGTTTTATTAGTTTGAATGGAATGTTTTATGGTACTGGTATATTATGCAATGAAATTTACATATTAGATATGTCACATCCAATTATGAATGTCAATGACATGAAAAGACATAAACGAGATAATTTAAAATCAACTTACTTATGGCATTGTCGCCTTGGCCATATAAATGAGAGACGCATAGCTAAGCTCCATAAGAGTGGTAGTTTAGGGTCATTTGATTATGAATCATATGACATATGTGAATCTTGTTTATTAGGCAAGATGACTAAACTACCCTTTAAGGGAAAGGGTGAATGAGCGACTGGAGTATTAGACCTAATACATTCAGATGTATGTGGTCCGATGTCCATCCATGCCAGAAGTGGTTGTCTTTACTTCATTACCTTTATCGATGATTATTCTCGATATGGGTACTCGTATCTGATGAGATACAATTCTGAAGCATTTGAAAAGTTCAAACAATTCATAAATGAAGTAGAAAACCAACTTGGGAAAAGTATCAAGACATTACGATCAGATCGTAGTGGGGAATACTTAGACCAAGAGTTTTTGGATTATCTCAGAGATAATGGGATTTTATCTCAGTAGACTCCTCCGTACACACCACAGCACAATGGTGTGGCAGAAAGGAGAAATCGAACCTTGTTAGACATGGTACGATCTATGATGGGCTTTGCAAAGTTGCCAAAATCCTTTTGGGGGTATGCACTTGAGACAGCTGTTTACTTGTTAAACAAAGTTCCATCAAAGACAATTGATGTTACTCCATATGAGATGTGGACTAACAAAAGACCCTATCTTACTCATTTGAAAGTTTGGGTGTAGCACCCCTTACCATAGGATATGTATCGGGACGCCCGTAGGTCATTCTGACACACACCCTACGATAAGGGTGCGCTACGATCAATCACTAACACTCCACATGGCATCAAAATCATAAAGCATTACTATGAAATCCACTAATTTTTGAAACCATAAGATTTTCATTTCATAACCTCAAAGCAGTAAATTTACACAACTATTATTTTCTGTACAATGGTCCAAAAGAAAATCCAACAAAAGAGCTAGCTAGGTCATCCTTCAAAAAGTGCCAGCTGACCGACCTGTTTGCCATGACTTCTCTTGCCAACTCAATCCACACGGCAGGAAAAGTCCCTCTGGAGCTATAAGTCTACTCTCTCGGTCCTGAAAAATAATTTGCAATTTTGGGTGAGTTTACGAACTCAGTGAGGAACCATCATCGATGGTTCACCCAATTCATGCATATGCACAGATTCACATAGCTATATCACTCAAACACATTCAGAAGTACCACATGATTATCACGTTATCGGTCAAAAGAATCCAATTCAAATGCACATGAAATGTGTATGAGACGCTTTTCCAATTTAATTTGTTGTTGTGACTGAGCACCTGAAACTGTCCCTTAAAGGGCGCATTAATCGGTGAGCCATAGGCTTTAAATCACTGTGGACTCAAGGCCCAATCCGTTGAGCTTAAAGCTCTCGCTCGTTGCTCGTCACAACTGTTGCCAATTCTCGATCATGCAATTATGTATGAATGTAAATATCCAAATCCACACCATAACCGATTCCTATTTAACATATTCACATATGTCTATCCCAAGTAGTCACATGAAAATCAATTCCAGACTTGATATCTCATTCCAAATATTTGAGACACCCATGGTCCAAATCAATCAAAATCAAACACACATGTTCCCATCCATTATCTCCACATGGCATAATTGCGAGATATTAAACACATAAAAATTGAGAAACCATCTAGGTTACTAACCTAATAACTTCCGAGCTATTGCCGGGAAGTCTCTGCCAAGTCCGTGGATCTACGGTCCAACTGAGCCTCTATAGCAATTAAAATAGGCAAACATTACTAACTGTATAGTTAGAGTGACCAAATAATGCACATGGAATGATTAAAACGTGTATAATGCATGTTCATGGCATTCCCGGCCCTAATCCAAAATTTTCTTGTCATAAAAATTCCATCTAAATTTAGAAACTTATTGGCGCTGACGGTGCGCAATTTGGATCTCTATAAGTCCCCAATTAAACAAAACAGTAATTAAATGTTCCGTTACCCGGCTACGCCAATTTCCGCCTAAAATTCCCAATTTCTCACAAAATGAAATTCAATGTGTCACGAATCCGATGCCTCAAGAATCAGGTCAATCGGACGTCGGACGGAAAAGAAATTGACAAAAGAAACCATTAGGTCACTTAATGCCAAATAAAAATAAAACAATAATAAATTCTACCTCTTCCTTCCCTTTTCTTTTCCTATTGTCAATCTGAATTTCCAACAACCATAATTCTTAGCACACAATTTAGAAAAATACAAACTATACCTCATTGGAAAGCTTATGAAACCCTCTACAATTCTCAAGAAGACCACAAAAAGTAATTCCACCTCTAAGGGTGTCAAAAATCCCATCCAAGCTACTGCCTACTCAAAACTCATCAACACAGGACAGTAACTTACAAATGCAAGAACTCACTGATTATTCAGCTAAAAATTACCACATAAATATGATCAATAAATTCACAATGTCATCTACAATTTGCATGAACAACCCAAAATCAAATTCCATTGCTAAACAAGTCAATTAATTCACTCAATGTTACTGTCCCTGAAACCATGCAATTTGAACAAGAACTTATAACAAACATATCTCCTGTACACAAGTCAGAAAAATCCAAACTTTATGTCCCTGAACAGATAACTCCTCAAACTTCAAGTTTCATGAGAACTCAATCTCCAATTCGATTTCTAACAATTTCAAATCTGTTATGCAAGTTACTGACCTAATCAACACTTAAAACCACAATGTAGGTTCAGCTTTTGAAATTCCATATCTCCCACATCTGATTTCCAAAAATTACATGCCATACACCAATTTAAAAATCAATGTGTCATCTAGAACTCTTCAGTAGATCCCTAAAACCAGTTCAGTTCACAAAAATTACTAAAATTTCTCCAAAACAGAATGTACTCCAAATTTGCTAATCCAGTTAGGTTTCACTCAATACATAAAAACAGTCAATAGTTATCAGGCCATAACTCCTAATATACAACTCGAAAAATAGCAAGATCAGTGGAAATGGAAAGCTCACTCAATATTCTACAACTTTCATGAAGACCATTTGTCCAAATTCCATATCAATTAATTCAGAAAAATCACCAAACTAATTAGGTCATAAATACGAGTACTGTTTACAGACCCCAAAACAGACATTTTCCATGGAAATTTTCGACCTTCTAACATTAAAATTTAACAATACCTATTTCACACTAAATTGAAGCCAACATCCCAAAGTTTAAGTGGCCACAAACCTCACCTCATTTGCATTCCTACATAATTAGTTATGATCAAAACATTCCAATAGGTCAAAGGTGCATTTTCCAGCTTTCCACATTAACCTAACTCCTACCACTTCTAATACCTATACCACATCACTAAGCATCCATTTCTACCACTAATTCAACCACAACTAATCACAAAATTTACTTACATGTTTATACATAAGTTGGCAGCATTCACATACACAATTTCCAGATTTTATTTCCATTCATGTAAACATCATAAACATCATTAAAACAAAGAACTTAAAAGAACCTTACCTATCAAGATTCCAAACTTTACTTCCTTCTTAACTTCTTTACTTTCTACCTTCACTAATCACTTCTTCCACCACCATATATATATATATATATCATCATCATGGGAAGACTATAGCTTGGTAAGTGTTTGGAGGAAGATGAAAACAAGAAGAAGAAAATCGATGGTTAAAATGGAGAGGAAAATGGATAGGTTTGTTGTTTCGGATGAGAGAAGATTTATGAGAGTATAATGCTTTCAAGTGAGTTTTATATGTTAAAAGCATAAGAAGAAGGTCGTAGATGCTAAAGGAGATGGGACAAAACTCCAATGATAATGAGGACACATGGCATTTTAATGGAAAAAGACAAAAAATAACTTAAGTAACATCATTAGTTCATAATCTATCTAATTTACTCCCACTTAAACACTAATCATGACACTAAATAATTCCCACAATTATTTATTCACTAATCCCATGTCATTAGGCAACCCTTTTCAGTGCAGTAAAAGGCCCACTCGGTCGGTCACCGAATTTTCCTATCCGACACGAATCCCAAAAATTCCGAAAAATTCTCATAAATTCCTAAAATGTAAAACAATTTATGGCGCACTCAGAAAAATTTTCCAAATACGATTAGCCCATAATTTTCACAAAGAATCCCAATTTGAAACCTAAGCCGGAAAATGTCATGAATGCATGTATACTATGTGCATGTACAACTAATCGTGAATCACAGAGGCTAAATGCTGTATGTGCATGCCGAGATATAATTCAATATTCCTAACCTGTCTCAATTTACCAAAATACACTTTCCTATAGGAGATGGGATATTACAATTCTCCCCTCCTAACAAAATTTCGTCCTCGAAATTCTTACCTGGTTGATCGAAAAGATGAGGATACTGTCTCCTCATATGCTCCTCGGTCTCTCAAGTAGCCTTCTCAGTCGAGTGGTTCCTCCAAAGAACCTTTACCAATGGAATACTCTTATTCCTCAACTGTTTCACCTGGGTCCCAACAATCTGAATTGGCTCCTCAACATAACTCAGATTACTCGATACCTCAATCTCCTGAGCCGGAATTACATGTGTCGGATCTGACCGATACCGTCGGAGCATACTAACATAGAAGACGTCATGCAACTGAGACATCTCACTCGGTAAAGCTAGCCTGTAGGCCAAAGGTCCTATCCTCTCAGTAATCTCATATGGACCAATGTACCTAGGGCTTAGCTTACCCTTTTTACCGAATCTCAGTACACCACGCCACGGAGACACCCGTAAGAACACTCGTCGCCCACACTGCACTCAATGTCCCTCCTACGCCGATCCACATAGCTCTTACGTCTCATCCCGAGCCGCTTGATGCGACTCAATCGATTTCACCTTATCAACAAGATCCTGAATCACCAGACCTCAATCATCCTGACACCCTCTTCATCCCAATACAACAGTGATCTACATGGTCGCCCATACAGTGTCTCATATGGTGCCATCCCGATGCTACTATGATAATGGTTGTTGTATGCAAACTCAATCAGGGCTAGATACTGATCTCATGCTCCTCTGAACTCCAATACACATGCCCAAGCATATCCTCAGCAGTCTTAATAGTCCTCTCACTCGCCCATCATGCGAGGATGAAGCGTTGTCTCAAGTTCACCTAGTACCCATAGCAGATCGCAACTCGCCAAAACCTCGAAGTAAATCTGGGATCCCTGTCTGACACTATCGACACTGGGACCCCATGCAGTCTCACTATCTCCGCCACATACTTCTGGGCCAACTGATCCATGGTATTGTTCTCCCTCACTGGCAAGAAATGGGCCGATTTAGTCAACCGGTCCACTATGACCCAGATAGCATCATGCTGCCTCGGCGTCCTAGGCAAACCCATAATGAAATCCATGGTAATTCGTTCCCATTTCTACTCCGGAATGGGCAACGAATGAAGCTTCCCTACTGGAGCCTGGTGTTCAGCCTTAACCTGCTGGCACGTCAAACATCTAGATACAAACTCAACTACCTGCTTCTTCATGCCAGGCCACCAGAAATGTTGCTTAAGAGTGCTATACATCTTGGTAGTACCAGGATGCATAGCATAAGTTGCCATATGAGCCTCCTCCAATATCTCTCGTCTCAGATCATCCACATCAGGCACACAAAGCCTCTGCCCTAGCCATAAAGTCTCATCTCTCAAGTCAAACTCAGAACTCAAACCAGCTTTTACTTTCTCCATCAATCTCACCATAACAGGATCCTTGTCCTGAACTCTCCTGATCCTGTCCAATAGTATCGGTCTCAGTCTCAAAGTAGCCAATAAGACTCCATCCTGCTCCAGATTCATCTGAACATTCAAAGCCCTCAACTGAATCAAATTAGGCAACCTCATTGCCTGAATCTGAGCTGTACTAGTATGTGACTTCCTACTCAGAGCATCTGCTACCACATTGTCTTTCCCAGGGTGATACTCGATAGTACAGTCATAGTCCTTCAACAACTCAAGCCACCTCCTCTGTCTCAAATTCAACTCTCTCTGACTCAAGAAATACCTCGACTCTTATGGTCGGTGAAGATCTGAAAAGTCTCACCATACAGGTAATGCCTCCAAATCTTTAGAACAAAAACAACTGCAGCTAACTCCAAATCATGAACAGGATAATTTACCTCGTGCGACCTCAACTGTCTCGAGGCATAAGCAATAACTCTACCGTGCTGCATCAGAACACATCCCAATCCCTGATACGATGCATCACTGTATACCTCGAATCCTCCAGTCCCAGATGGAATAGCTAACACCGGTGCAGTAGTCAACCGATGTTTGAGCTCCTCAAAGCTCTTCTGACACTCCTCAGTCCATCTGAATGGTACATTCTTCCTCAGAAGTTTTGTCAGAGGGGCTGAGATCAATGAGAACCCCTCGACAAACCTCCGGTAATAACCAGCCAATCCGAGGAAACTCCGAATCTCAGGCACATTCCTAGGAGCCTCCCACTTCAGCACTGCCTCAACCTTACTCGGATCCACCTGAATACCCTCTTCAGTCACTATATGTCCCAAAAAGATCACCTGATCCAGCCAAAATTCACATTTACTGAATTTGGCATATAACTGTCTCTCCCTCATCGTCTGCAACACAATTCTCAAGTGTTCACTATGCTCCTGTCTATCCCTCGAATACACTAGGATGTCATCAATAAAGACAATAACAAACTGATCCAGGTAGGGCTGAAATACCTTATTCATCAAGTCCATGAAGGCTACCGGGGCATTAGTCAACCCGAACGGCATCACTAGAAACTCGAAATGCCCATATCTGCTCCTGAAGGCACTCTTAGGCACATCGGCCTCTGCAATCTTCAACTGATAGTAACCAGATCGCAGATCTAACTTGGTGAATACCTGAGCCCCCTGCAACTGATCAAATAAGTCATCGATCCTAGGCAGTGGATACTTATTCTTCACTGTCACCCGATTCAACTGCCTGTAATCGATGCACAGCCTCAATGTCCCATCCTTTTTCTTCACAAATAAAACTGGAGCTCCCCAGGGTGAAACACTAGGTCTGATAAATCCTTCTCCAAGAACTCCTCAGAATCGAGCTTGAGCTCCCTCGGTTCACAGTGCCATCCTATATGGAGGTATAGATATAGGGCGGTACACAGAACGAGGTCAATAGTAAACTCGCCTCCGATCCGTGCAAACCCAGTAGCTCATCAGAAACACATCCGAAATTCCCTAACCACGGAATATCCTCAAGCCTCTTCACAACTCAGTGTCAACCACATGAGCCGATATGCCTCACGACCTCCTCAGACGCCTCGTGGCACTAAGAAAAGAGATCATCCGGCCGGTATCGCTGACTAACTCCTCGAACACCGCTTCAGTCGACTAGAGACTCTAAAACAACTCGCTTGGTATAGCAGTCCATAATAGCCCTATGGGCCGTCACCATCCATCCCTGCATGACATCGATCTCTCGGAGGTAATACTATAAGGTCCCCTCAACACTTTGCTGATCAATCTGGATCGAGCATCTCCTGCAGCACCTCTCCCAAAGTCAAGAGTCGTACCTGAGGTGTACTCACCTCTAACCCATACCGTAACATCTCCCTAACCCCATGCAATCTACATGCCATATGAGGTGCAATAAAAGAATGCGTGGATCCAGGATCCAGCAATGCAAATGCCTCAATATCAGAGATGAGAAGCATACCAGCTACCACATCAGGGGAATCCTGAGCCTCCTGCCTCGTCATGGCATACACTCTGGCCTGGGACTGTGGTCGACTGCCTCGACCTTCAGTCCTCACAAAGGATCCCTCAGCTCTACCACGGCCTCTACCTCGCCCTCTCAGATCGATCCACGCCGGATCCACCCACTCTACTCACAGTCAGAGTACTACTCCCGCTCGGCCACTACCAGTGATTGAGCTCCCAAAGTAGGTGGGCAATCCGAATCTGTGATCCATGGAGCCGCATTTAAGGCAAGCTCCAGTCAACCGCCAACATTCTCCAAAGTGCCTCTTCTCACAATGCTCACGTAATGGGGAATCCCCAAAACCTCGCCATCGCCACCGCCATCGCTTGGTCTGCATAAATCTCCTCTCTGTCCAAAACCCGACCGTCTCGATCCTCTCAAGATCTGAAGGCCCCGCTCTGGCGCTTCTTAAAGCTCCTACCAGAGCTGCCTCGATCACATCGACTCTCTTTCCTCTAGACCCCTGACCCATCTCTGACTGTCTCTGTCTCACTATCTGCTCCACTCTCACAGCAGCAGCTCTCAACTCTATAAAGGAGCCCATATCGATCCGCTAAACCAAAGACGAATATCAAGATTTAGCCCCATCTCAAACCTCCGCACCTATCTCTCTCAAGGAAACCACAGAGCAAAGATATCCCATCAACTCATTAAACCTCACCTCGTGACTGCCATCGCTCATCCTACCTGCCTCACCTCAAAACTCCTGCATCTTCATTTCCAGATACACCTTGGGCATATAATTGTCTCTAAAAGCCCGCAGAAAGTCTACCCATGTCAGTAAGCAAGGCCTGGTGGTACTGCCCGGAACAGTCTTCCACCATGTATAAGTGGGGCCCTGCAAAAGAGATACTACATAATCGAACCTCTCATCAGGTTCGCAGTCCATCTGGTCGAGAACTCTCTCAGTCCTCTCCAGCCAACTCTCAGCCTCGGGTCTGCAGATCGCTATAAGTCGACACCGCCACGCAAAGAAATCGTATCTCCTCTCCCGTCTCACGGGAACTCTAGGAGGTAACTCCTCAGATCGAGGCACCGAGGACTCTCTGCTAGCTCCAACAGATCCCTGGTCAGCTGGTTGATCTATCTGATCACCTAAAACAGATGACCTATAACAAAACAAGAACTCTGATCAGTTTCTGCATTTCTCACAATAATTCAAGCCTAATTATGTACTAGTCCCAACAGATGTCAAACCATGCTCTGATACCACCTAATGTAGCACCCCCTTACCATAGGATATGTATCGGGACGCCCGTAGGTTATTCCGACACACACCCTACGATAAGGGTGCACTACGATCAATCACTAACACTCCACATGGCATCAAAATCATAAAGCATTACTATGAAATCCACTAATTTTTGAAACCATAAGATTTTCATTTCATAACCTCAAAGCAGTAAATTTACACAACCATTATTTTCTGTACAATGGTCCAAAAGAAAATCCAACAAAAGAGCTAGCTAGGTCATCCTTCAAAAAGTGCCAGCTGACCGACCTGTTTTCCATGACTTCTCTTGCCAACTCAATCTACACGGTAGGAAAAGTCCCTCTGGAGCTATAAGTCTACTCTCTCGGTCCTGAAAAATAATTTGCAATTTTGGGTGAGTTTGCGAACTCAGTGAGGAACCATCATCGATGGTTCACCCAATTCATGCATATGCACAGATTCACATAGCTATATCACTCAAACACATTCAGAAGTACCACATGATTATCACGTTATCAGTCAAAAGAATCCAATTCAAATGCACATGAAATGTGTATGAGACGCTTTTCCAATTTAATTTGTTGTTGTGACTGAGCGCCTGAAACTGTCCCTTAAAGGGCGCATTAATCGGTGAGCCATAGGCTCTAAATCACTGTGGACTCAAGGCCCAATCCCGTTGAGCTTAAAGCTCTCGTTGGCTGCTCTGGTCACAACTGCCAATTACTGATCATGCAATTATGTATGAATGTAAATATCCAAATCCACACCATAACCGATTCCTATTTAACATATTCACATATGTCTATCCCAAGTAGTCACATGAAAATCAATTCCAGCACTTCGATATCTCATTCCAAATATTTCAGACACCCATGGTCCGAAATCAATCAAAATCAAACACACATGTTCCCATCCATTATCTCCACATGGCATAATTGCGAGATATTAAACACATAAAAATTGAGAAACTATCTAGGTTACTCACCTAATAACTTCCGAGCTATTGCCGGGAATTCTCTGCCAAGTCCGTGGATCTACGGTCCAACTGAGCCTCTATAGCAATTAAAATAGGCAAACATTACTAACTGTATAGTTAGAGTGACCAAATAATGCACATGGAATGATTAAAACGTGTATAATGCATGTTCATGGCATTCCCGGCCCTAATCCAAAATTTTCCTGTAATAAAAATTCCATTTAAATTTAGAAACTTATTGGCGCTGACGGTGCGCAATTCGGACCTCTATAAGTCCCCAATTAAACAAAACAGTAATTAAATGTTCCGTTACCCGGCTACGTCAATTTCCGCCTAAAATTCCCAATTTATCACAAAATGAAATTCAATGTGTCACGAATCCGATGCCTCAAGAATCAGGTCAATCGGACGTCGGACGGAAAAGAAATTGACAAAAGAAACCATTAGGTCACTTAATGCCAAATAAAATAAAACAATAATAAATTCTACCTCTCTTCCTTCCCTTTTCTTTTCCTATTGTCAATCTGAATTTCCAACAACCATAATTCTTAGCACACAATTTAGAAAATACAAACTATACCTCATTGGAAAGCTTATGAAACCCTCTACAATTCTCAAGAAGACCACAAAAAGTAATTCCACCTTTAAGGGTGTCAAAAATCCCATCCAAGCTACTGCCTACTCAAAACTCATCAACACAGGACAGTAACTTACAAATGCAAGAACTCACTGATTATTCATCTAAAAATTACCACATAAATATGATCAATAAATTCACAATGTTATCTACAATTTTCATGAACAACCCAAAATCAAATTCCATTGCTAAACAAGTCAATTAATTCACTCAATGTTACTGTCCCTGAAACCATGCAATTTGAACAGTAAACTTATAACAAACATATCTCCCTGTACACAAGTCAGAAAAATCCAAACTTTATGTTCCTGAACAGATAACTCCTCAAACTTCAAGTTTCATGAAGAACTCAATCTCCAATTCGATTTCTAACAATTTCAAATATGTTATGCAAGTTACTGACCTAATCAACACTTAAAACCACAATGTAGGTTCAGCTTTTGAAATTCCATATCTCCCACATCTGATTTCCAAAACTTACATGCCATACACCAATTTCAAAATCATTGTGTCATCTAGAACTCTTCAGTAGATCCCTAAAACCAGTTCAGTTCACAAAAATTACTAAAATTTCTCCAAAACAGAATGTACTCCAAATTTGCTAATCCAGTTAGGTTTCACTCAATACATAAAAACAGTCAATAGTTATCAGGCCATAACTCCTAATATACAACTCGAAAAATAGCAAGATCAGTGGAAATGGAAAGCTCACTCAATATGCTACAACTTTCATGAAGACCATTTGTCCAAATTCCATATCAATTAATTCAGAAATATCACCAAACTAATTAGGTCATAAATACGAGTACTGTTCACAGACCCCAAAACAGACATTTTCCATGGAAATTTTCGACCTTCTAACATTAAAATTTAACAATACCTATTTCACACTAAATTGAAGCCAACATCCCAAAGTTTAAGTGTCCACAAACCTCACCTCATTTGCATTCCTACATAATTAGTTATGATCAAAACATTCCAATAGGTCAAAGGTGCATTTTCCAGCTTTCCACATTAACCTAACTCCTACCACTTCTAATACCTATACCACATCACTAAGCATCCATTTCTACCACTAATTCAACCACAACTAATCACAACATTTACTTACATGTTTATACATAAGTTGGCAGCACTCACATACACAATTTCCAGATTTTATTTCCATTCATGTAAACATCATAAACATCATTAAAACAAAGAACTTAAAAGAACCTTACCTATCAAGATTCCAAACTTTACTTCCTTCTTAACTTCTTTACTTTCTACCTTCACTAATCACTTCTTCCACCACCATATATATATATATATCATCATCATGGGAAGACTATAGCTTGGTAAGTGTTTGGAGGAAGATGAAAACAAGAAGAAGAAAATCGATGGTTAAAAATGGAGAGGAAAATGGATAGGTTTGTTGTTTCGGATGAGAGAAGATTTATGAGAGTATAATGCTTTCAAGTGAGTTTTATATGTTAAAAGCATAAGAAGAAGGTCGTAGATGCTAAAGGAGATGGGACAAAACTCCAATGATAATGAGGACACATGGCATTTTAATGGAAAAAGACAAAAAATAACTTAAGTAACATCATTAGTTCATAATCTATCTAATTTACTCCCACTTAAACACTAATCATGACACTAAATAATTCCCACAATTATTTATTCACTAATCCCATGTCATTAGGCAACCCTTTTTCAGTACAGAAAAGGCCCACTCAGTCAGTCAGCTGGAATTTTCCGGTTCGGGCACGAATCCCGAAAAATTCCAAAAAAATTCTCATAAATCCCTAAAAATGTAAAACAATTTATGGCGCACTCAGAAAAATTTTCCAAATACGATTAGCCCATAATTTTCACAAAGAATCCCAATTTGAAACCTAAGCCGGAAAATGTCATGAATGCATGTATACTATGTGCATGTACAACTAATCGTGAATCACAGAGGCTAAATGTTGTATGTGCATGCCGAGATATAATTCAATATTCCTAACCTGTCTCAATTTACCAAAATACCCTTTCCTATAGGAGATGGGATATTACATTGGGGTTGTCATGCTTATGTGAAGCGGACACAGTCAGATAAACTTGATGCAAAGTCTGACAAGTGTTTGTTCGTAGGATATCCTAAAGAAACAATGGGATATCAATTCTACCATGTTGAGGAACAAAAGGTGTTTGTTTTGAAGCATGCTGTCTTTTTAGAGAAAGAGTTTCTTTTACAAGAAGACAGTGGGAGAAAATTTGAGCTTGAAGAAGTTCAAGATGCTCAATGCACGCAGATCAATCGCTCGAACTCAAACCGTGACTCATACAGATGAAGTAACAGTTCAACCTTCTACAACACACGAAGTTCGAGGTCACGTAGGATACGCCTGCTCCCGAGAGATATGGATTTCGTGAATGAACAGAATGACGTATTGCTCATAGAAGATGATGAGCCTACCACTTATGAAGAGGTTCTGAAGAGTTCAGAGTCTGAGAAATGGCTTCAAGCCATGCAGGCTGAAATGGATTCCATGTATGAAAACCAAGTATGGACTTTGGTTGAGGCACCCGAAGGAATCAAACCCATAGGGTGCAAATGGGTTTTCAAAAAGAAAACCGACATGGATGGTAATGTAATTACCTATAAAGCAAGGCTTGTGGCTAAAGGTTTTCATCAAAGACAAGGAGTTGACTACGACGAGACCTTCAACCCAGTAGCAATGCTTAAATCCATTAGAATACTCCTAGCCATTGCCACTCATTATGATTATGAGATATGACAAATGGATGTGAAGACAGCTTTCCAAAATGGAAATCTAGCTGAGGATGTGTATATGACACAACCTGAGGGCTTCACCTCCTATGATGGCGAAAAGGTATGCAAGCTTCAGAAATCCATCTATGGATTGAAACAAGCATCCAGGAGTTGGAATATCCATTTTGGTGAGGTAATCAAAGAGTTTGGTTTCTCACAAAATCCGGATGAACACTGTGTTTATAAGAAGGTTAATGGGACTGCAATCGTATTCCTTGTGCTGTATGTAAATGACATATTATTGCTAGGAAACAATGTCTCTATGCTACAATCAGTCAAAATTTGGTTGTCCAAACAATTTGCCATGAAAGACCTTGGTGAAGCAACTTATATCCTTAGGATAAGGATCTATAGAGATAGATCAAAAAGGTTGCTTGGTCTTTCACAATCAACGTACATAGACAAGATGCTAAAAAGGTTTAGCATTGAGCAATCCAAGAGAGGTACCTTCCGTGACTCATGGGATAACACTCGAAATCTATGTGTCCTAAGACACAAGATGAGAGGATGCGCAAGAGTATGATCCCGTATGCATCTGCGGTAGGATCTATCATGTACGCTTATGCTATGTACGAGACCCGATGTATCATATGCTCTAAGTGTTACGAGCGAGATACCAATCGATCCTGGTGAGGGTCATCGGGTGGTGTCAAGAATATCCTCAAGTACTTCGAAGGACTAAGGATGTTTTCTTGATATATGGAGATGGAGATCTCAAAGTGAGCGGGTATACAGATGCCAGTTTTCAATCTGATAAGGATGATTCCAAATCCCAATCAGGTTACGTATTCACACTGAATGGCGGGGCAGTTAGTTGGAAGAGTTCCAAACAAGAGACAACTGCTGATTCAACAACAGAGGCAGAGTACATTGCCGCTTCAGAAGTAGCAAAGGAAGTAGTTTGGATCAAGAAGTTCATTACTGAACTTGGTGTGGTTCCTAGCAGTGATGGGCCCATGCAGTTGTATTGTGACAACAATGAGGCTATTGCGCAGGTGAAAGAACCAAGGTCTCATCAACGATCCAAACACGTACTCCGCAGATATCATCTGATCAGGGAGATCATAGGACGAGGTGATGTCCAGATCGAGAGAATTCCCACCGAGCAGAATATTGTTGATCCGTTGACAAATCCATTATCACAAAAGAGTTTTAATTCTCATGTACTCGCCTATGGTATTAGATATCAAGGAGATTGGCTTTAGGTCAAGTGGGAGATTGTTAGAGTAGTGCCCTGAAGGCAATCACCTTTAGCGCATTTTGTACAAAGTTGTGTACATACTTTATGAATAAATAAAGAAAGGCATATTTCATTAACTTGTTGTTCATTATTTATGAATGGATATTGATCTATAAGAAAATTAATGAAGTCCATGATATATGACATAGCATGAAGGAAATTGTGATGTGATCATACTACTGAGATTCCTATCATGTGCAATTATGTCAGTATCTAAATTATCCTTAGTCATAGGATTACCGAGATCGACATCGGTAATCCGAGAGACTAGTACATCTCAAACTCCTTGATTTGATCAAGCAAGGATCTCGGAGGTCGTAAATATGAGATATTTAGGGTTGAGATGTGGATGCTTACTAGAGGTAGTAAGTACATTGGATGACCTGCTATGAGATCATCACATGGATGTCCTATTCTAATGTCAGTGATAATCTCATCATAGCAATGGTGCAAGTATCCTTAGACTTGAGGTGCTCAAGGATATCTTGGATACCGATTCTGTGCTTTGACTCCATTCCTTGTTGCCTTACAGAGGTCGCTCATAGGGTGGTGATTGGGTACAACTTGAGGTATTCGAAGGTAATTGAGTAGCCAATAGAGGATTCACCACTTCTGTGATAGCAGAAGATGATACCCATGGCCTCTTGTCGTGGTCATTACTTGGAAGTCTCTGTCGGAGCATATATGTCATGAAGAATGTCTTCATTGACATATTAAGTAATGAGTCCCGTGACAAGAACTCGATATCACTGGACTAGATTTGACATAGTCGGTCTAGTAAAGAGTTGACAATTTTCCCATACTCATAACCAAGTGGGGTATAGCATGGTGAAAGGACGAATTGCACCAGTAATTGTCTATGGAAAGGTTCGTGATATGGTTCATGATGAATACATGTTCATTCGTCAAACCAATTACTTTCGGTCAATTGGGGTCATGATGTGTTGCTAGATACCGCCATGACTTGCTTGGATTAAGTGTTAATCTAAGTGGCCAACATAACCGGGAACCTAATGGGTCACACGCATAAGAGTGTCTCGAAGAATTCATAAAATAGTTTTAGACAGAGTTCCAATATATGGAGAGCAAAAGGATTAAATGGATCCCGATGAGATCGAGATATGTCCCGATGAGATCGCGACATCGATATTGCTGAAAAACGTTTCCGGTGGGTTTTCCCATACCAGGACCCAGTAGGCCGGTAGGACCGACTCTAGTGTGACTGGACCACCTCAGCATGAATAAACATATATATATTATATTAATTAATTAAAGAATTAATATATATATATATTGCAACGTGGAAGGAGACGAAGGAGGCCTTATCATTTAACTTTATATATATATATATATAGAGCCTAACGTGTAAGCCTCCCATCTTTTGCATTAAATGTCTTTAAAAAGTTAATAGACAAATGGCAAAAGTAGGAAGAAGAGGATGATCGTGGGTTATTTTAAGAAGGTTTTTAAAAAAACCTAAGCTTTCATCTTATGATCATCGAGAATCACTCTTCAAGCTCTCTTCTCCAAGGTTTCATCTCCTCTTTATCATCATTGATTCTCAAGCTCTCCAAGAACAAAGGTAAGATCTAGCAGTCTTTAATTTGTTCTAGCTATTCCTGGGTCAAAGGGTTTATCCCGGTTAGGTTCTTCGATCTCTGCGTGGATACCGTTGGAGACGGTCTCCTTTGGCCGTTATGGTTTGAGTTTGTTGTATAGATACATGGATCCTGGCTTTCGGGAAGGTCCCGGAATAAAATTTTTGTTTTCCGCACCGTGGGCATGTGATGCTCACACCGGGATTTTCCTACACCAATAAGGGAAATGCTTATTATTAGTATGTTAAAGAGCATTAGGATAATGATTATGAAGAGACATTTTAAAAGTAGGGCATTTACGTATAGATGGAAGTTTGATATTACACCCACAATTGTTAAAACGTTAAAAAAGAAGGAGGCAATACAATGAAGGATTATATGGAATGGGGATGAAGCCTATAAGGTGAGCATAGGAGATGGAAAGCATGATGTTAAGCTAAGAAGAGACAACTATTGTAGTTGTAGAGCATGAGACTTATATAGTTATCCATGTAAACACACTATCAATGCAATCAATCACTCTACAAGAAGAATTGAGGCATTTGTCAATGATTGTTACATGAAGAACATTTTTCTAATAGTATATGATAAGGCGTTGCAGCCTATTTGGTGATAAGCTTCTAGCCAGAAAATGATTATGAGCATATTCATCCACCAATTAAAATGGTGATGCCAAGAAGACTAAAAAGGGACAGAAGGAGAGATAAGAATGAACCAAAAAAAGTTCCTAGATGTCATAAAAGGGTTAAGTGTAGAAATGTAGGAAATGTATAACTTCTGGGCACAATAGGAGAACATGTAATATAATAATGCCAAATGAACAACCTTTAAATGTAAATAATACGTAGTTTAATATTATTTGTTTTATTTGGTTTCCATCAATAACATTATGCATATTATGTTGTAGGTCTCAAAAACTTCTCGAGAAAAACTTGTAGAAAAGGATTAGTTACACCAATTTCAATAAAGATATATTCTCAGGTAAACTCAGATGACGTGGCAATAATTAATTAAATAAATATGGTTTTATGATTTATACTAATCATTATGCATTAAGCAAACTCATATTAAAAATAGTATGCCAATTAAATAGGAATGTATACCCAGCCAACAAAGCATGAATGTAGTTTAACATTATGCATATTAATTTCTTAAATTTGTTGTTACTATTAAAATTGTGAACATGTTCATAGCAACATGTGTTTTACTGGTTGATCCATGGGTTTCCAATTCTATGAAAAATTTTGGACATAAAGATCTTACATCTTTCAAATTGTCATTTGAACATAGAAATCTTAGGTTCAAAGGTAAAGTTAGCATTACATTAAGACAGTTACAAGCTATAACAATTAAAAGGAGCGCAATAATTAGTAGTAACAAAGACAACTTTCCAAATAGTTAAACATGTTAAGTCGTGGTCTTTACTTTGGATTATACTTTGTGTTAAATCGATAGCCATAGATTATACTTTATAGATATATTTTGATTATACTTTGTGTTATCATCTCCAAAATGATAACTTTATGTTATCATTTCTATTATACTTTATATTTGGAGATGATAACATAAAGTATATTATACTTTATATTTAGAGATGATAACATAAAGTATATTATACTTTATGTTTGGAGATGATAACATATTGTGATATTTTATCATCTCCAAATATATATGTTAACATCTCCAAATACATATGTTAACATAATATACTTTATATTTGGAGATGATAAATTTAAAATTTCACAAATCTCATATATCCAGAAGTGTCAAGGAGACAATCTATCAAGAAAGTCTTTCTGTAGTGCAAGGTACTCCAGTGTCCCTACGAACTATTGGTCATAAATACATATTGTGATAGAGAATTACGTGTAGCTTATCTTGAACATTTCTCCCATAATCTAGAACTGGATCATATTAGGACGGTCCCCATCAAAGCAACCTCTCTCCATGAGGAATATGCATAAGACCTCTAGTTTAAGCTCCCTATAAGAAGGTTCTACGATGTCGAAGAACCAGAAGCAAGTGCCAATGTCACAAGATTAAGATCTTGAACTTTTTGGGCAAAGCCAACTTACGTCAGTACCTCCTAATCGATGAATATGCTTATACTGAACTTTTTATCCTTCATCCATTGGTACTATTCCTCATAGCCCCCGGTGGTGAATAGTAAGATCCGTGGCTATGCTGTGGTTGAAGATCCTTCTCTTTATTGTTTCTTTCTAGGGTTTCCTTTTCTCGTTGTGATCTTGTCATTTTGTCTACAACTTTGAATAAGTGTGAGAAGATTTACGGGAACACACTTTTCTCCATACTTAAAATGGATTGTACTCACTAAAGTATTAACTGCAAAAACAAACTAACAACAAAAAACGAACGTATAAAAATAATCAATAAATTAACTTGTCTAAATAAATAAATAAATAAATTTAATTAGAAAACCTACTAAAAATATAATTAATCTCAAAATTAAAATAGAAATCTTGTATTTAACAAATTCAGCAAATGTAATTGTTAAATTACCATTTTAACCCTAAATTAATGATTACATAAAATTGGCGAAATTAAACATCAAATTTATGCAATTGAGCACAAACCCAATATTAATTAAAGTTGAAAACAACTAATTAACCTAATTGAAAGAAAAAATATCACAATTGAACACTTAGTGAGCAAAATTGCAAGTTTACACAATTGAAATTGAATTTTAACCCAATTCATACACTATCACACAAATTGAATCATAAAATTAATTAGGTAGGACTTGTTGTGTCTAATTCTATTGAATTTTCCTTGCATTCATATCTTCATTTTGGTTACAATTCTTGTGTTTTACTTCAAATTTGAAATGAATTGAGTGAAAATGTCGTGGATGTTGCATGAATGTGAATGGAGTGTCTTATGAATGTTGCATGAAAAAATAGAAGAGTTATGCAAGAAAGAATGAAATGGGACATGAACAATGCATGTAATTAATTAGTTTAAGCATGCAAGGAGTCATACTTGTGACTATGGAAGTCACAGGTGTGACTATATTTTCTTTAATTTTCTTGAATATTACGCGTCTTGTAGGGTTAAGGGCTCAAAAACCTAAAACTAGAATTAAAAATAGAAAGAAGAGAGAGGATGGTGGCACATTTACATTTGCGGGGATTTACTGGACTCATACAAACGCACACAAAAAAGAGAGAAAGAAGGTAGAGAAAAGAGGAGAAAATAGAGAGTAGACAGGTGAAGAAGAAGATCAACAGAGAGGTGAGAGCAATGTGAGCATTCAATTATCTAGGTGAGAATCAACCAGAAGCAGAAGGTGAAAGTCAATGCAGAAAGCTTGCGAGTGGTAGGAGAGCATCACAACTCCCTCATCCGAACACTTTGTTTGCTAATTCTATTCTTTATCTATTGTATTATTTCTCTGTTGCTTTACTAAACTCATTACTCTGTTAGCTTTTGACAGTTCATTTTGGTTATTCACTCAGTTTATTGCTTTAATACTTCTCTTATATTGAAAAAGACAGGAATGAAGTATATGAAGACGATGAATCTGGTTTATTTCGTGATGGGCTGATTCTTTTTCTTGAGAATTAATGTAGCTAGTTTAGTCGATTATGCATGATGAAGGGACTGCTTTATTGGCTTATTAATTGTTATAGTTTCTGAGTTTACTAGATGTAATAGCATGATCAAACTATACATCATTTTGGTATTAAATGAAGGATTGAGAGAAGAAGTTTAATATGGAACGAGAAACTATAAATGTTTAAGTTATGAATTAAAATATAATAACTTAAGCAGAAATTATTAGTTGGGTTTAATAATTAATTTGGATGATAAAACTTGTCGAATACCAAAGTTAGATTAGTTTGTTATTTGAATTAGTTCTAAAATCTAGTGTTAATTTTAGTAAGACAATTATCCATTATTTCCTTAATTATACATAAGAGATTAAATTAGTGAAAATAATTCTCAAAAGTTTCTACATGAATTTTGCTTCCAATTAAATAAGTTCATTGTTAGTCTAATTGCATAATTTTCTTTAAAGCCTTTACTCAACAAATCAAGATAGAATTTTTAAGATTGCATTTGTTTTTATTTTCATTCAAGATTAATTTGAGTGGACCTATTTCACCTCCATGGGAGATGACCCTAAGTAATCAAAGACAACTACCGCATATACTTATGAGTAGGATAGTGTAGGTATTTTTAGAACTTATTTTGGCACAACAGGACTTAAATTCAACTATTAAACCACAATTAATCAAAAAATCACATAAATTCTCCAAAAATCCCTAAATAGTAAAGTTAGCATTTTTGATTGAACAATCCTTAAATCACACAAAACACCCAATGAATTATGCATAAATAAGTGAAAACAACTAAAAAAGTTACTTAGGTATCGCTAATTTAGAAAAAAAAGCAATGATTAGGATAAGAGAACGAAGTGCGATGGAGGGAGTGAATAAGAAGAGAGAAATATGAGAAAATGAAAGTGTTAAGACTTTTAAAAAGAGTTATAGACTTACACGGTATGATAAACACCCATGTATCTAACCATATGTGTCACTAAATCACAGTTATTCATATATTTACATGGTTTCATACACAGTCATATATCAAACTATGAAAAATACATCAACGTGTCTAGAGGGCTTGTAACATTCTGTAAACGTGGGCAACTTGAAAATTATATGCTTAAGCATAAAAAAATTTGCATTAAACATTATAATACATATACCCATATACCTTACACATCAATTATGAACATTCTCATTATTGGGAAGTTTGATTTCCTATCCTAAAACACATAAAAACTCAATTAAAAACCCATGCTCACATGAAAGCAATAACAAAACAATATGAAATTAAACAAACTAATCTAGGTTACTTCCCATTTAGGGTTTGTTTAACATTGTTAGCTCAACATATCCTGCATATTCTTATCATCCTAAGTCTATTATTAGTAGCTTGCTTTCACCTGTTTCTTCACTTAAAGGTTTTATAGCCCATAAGTAAGCCACCTATTGCAAGATAATCATAAGTACATAATTGATTAGATTAATAATACCAATGGATTCCAATAGTTCTCTTTTTAATGACTAATTGTTAAAATATAGGGAATAACAAAACTCCTTGAATTGTTAGTTAACATAAGCAATTTTTCTTAGAGGAAGTGGGAAACCTTCGCACTTAAGATGGCTACCAATGCCTCATTAGTAGTTCCCTTATTTGGTTCCTCTGCAAGTTCTTCCACTCTTCTTCTTCTTCCCAGACAAAGGTTTTTAGCTTATCTTCTTTAATTACCTCTTACCAATTTTTTACTTACTCTTCTTGGATAGAAGCTTCATCATAATCATGATCTTCTTCTGGAAGCTCGTCTCCACTCCTAAGGATGATTGTCATCCAAATTCTTTAGGATCTGTTTCAGTAAGACTAGGCAAACTCCCTTGCATCTCATCAGATATTATCTTCACTAATTGGTCGATCCGGTTCACCATATTTTATATACGAGGCTTTTATTTCTTGATGCCTCATAATTGATTCTTAAATAAAATTGTCCACCATATCTGCTAGAATTGGCTCCTTAACTTGAGGTGCTTGGTATTATAAGTATTTAGATGGAGCATACTCATTCCATCCATAAGTGTAAGAGTTGCTCCATTCTGAATTGTAACTATTCTAGTATGGTGCACCTTGAGGTTGATTGTACATGCTTAGTTTCTCCCACTTATAGATTGGTGTTTGACATTAATGATTGTAATTATTACTCCCACAAATGTCACAACATGATATGGGTTTAGTTGAGCCTTCAAGAACATGCAAGGAAACCTCTATCTCCTATATGGTGATGCTACATATTGTGAAGACACATCGTAGCTCCCATAAAGTATTGTATGCTAGCTCCAGCCTTCCATTATAAGTTATAGTGATGACATTAAACCTTACTCCTTGAGATAAACCACAAACACACTATTAATGTAGAGAAGTTCAAAAGATAATTAAATGGATGAGCTAAGATTAAATAAAATAAAAACAAAAAATAACTAAAATAATAGCATCCAAGTGTTCCTAATATCATTGTCCCCAGCAACAGCACCAAAAACTTGATTGACTTGTTTTAAGTTTGTCAATATTGAATTAACTACAAGTGCATGACATAGCTATAGCTAGCACAGGCAAGTACATGTCGAATCCCATGAAGACAATGATTACTAGTAATTGCTGTTATCCTATTATCTAGTTTACTAATTGAGTGTTAGTTTTTAACTAAAAATAATAATTAATAGATAAAATAAAGTAGGAAGCAATAATTAGCAGAGAACAAAGGAAATCGTTTAGAAAACAATCAATATCAAGAATTAGTGTTTAAGTGATGAATCCCTTTAAAAACCCTTAGATAATTAACCTTTAATTATGTAATTGTTTTACTAACTATTGGATTGTGGAAATTACTGTCTTATGTTAATAACTATTTAGAGACTACTAACAACTAATCATAGGTTTATTAACCAAAATTCTTCAAGTTAAAGATTCAAGGATTGCTTGACCAATTAGTGAATTTCGTTATTAAGTTTGACCCTAATCTAGAGGATTTATATCAACTTATCTCTAAGTTTGCAATATACTCCTTTCAATTATGGTCGATCTATTTAATACACAAGATTTCTCAATTTTTATATTATGAAATCAAATTTTGTACTAATATTCTGAATATACTAGAACATATATAATAGATCAATCAAAAAATTTACAATAAATAAACAAATCAAAACATAATGTCGCACAAATTAGGGTTCATCAAACCTAGAAACTAAAGATGTTTAGTTACACATGATAGAAAATGAATTCAAACTTAAATTGGGAGAAAAATAAATAGAAAATGAAGAGTTCATAATTATAAATCTCTTTTCTTTCTAATGAATGTTCTTGTAATTTGAGGTTTGATGTTGAAATCTATTAGATCTGTTGATGATTTTCTCATTTTCTCCATGTTCCTTCTAAACATTTTCCATATCTAGAATCACCTCTAAAAGTTTGTTCTTTTATTTTTCCTCCGTTTCTGTCTTTTTATAATAATTTTTAGCCCATGCATTAGATCGTGTATCTCTTAAAATTCTAGAATTCACGAATCTCCATAGGCTGAGAGACGTACATAAAAATAATGTGTATCTCTTGTTTGTTGTAAATCTTTGTTTTATGTCATGTTTTCATCTGAATTCTTCTTTTTTTGTTCCATGAAGGCAATTATAAGCTACAAATGTACTGGAGCAAATTAAGTATCAAATATAAAGTAAAAGTATAAAATATAAAGAAAAATACATCAAATTTGTGTGTATAAATATGGTCAAATATGCACCTTTCATTTTCTCTTAAAGAAGATTAAAACCATGACAATAAATCAAAACATTAGAATTTTGAGATAAATCCTTTACCTCTTTCTAATTTTTATTTATTTTGTTTTTTGTTGTATTTGTTAGTTTAAATATGATGAGTGGATAATTACTTTATGTATAAATAGGAGAGAACCCTATTATTATCTTTATATGGATGGATTTTATTTTATTTTTAAAAAATTATATCTACAAATTATCTTTTAGTACCTTTAACATAGATTTATTTACACTAATGATTAGAACTAACCTTGTTTCACTTGTAGACAATTCAACATAGCATGCTTATAAGTGGATCATATCTTAGACATTAGGGTTTAACTGTGGTGTTAGAAATATACCTATATGATCTCTTAGGTTTAGGAAAAAACCTTTAATCAAATTTCATATAATTTAATGCATTTAAAGTGGTGTTAGCTTGGTAGAGATCTGGGTTAAATAACTAAAGAATATATAGTTGTAATGTTGGACCCCGAACCTTGAAGCAAAAATCTAGAAATAATAAATGAGATCAAATGATTGTTTTGTGTGTAAATTATGTTATAGATGAATATGATATTAGAATGTGATTTATGCATGGTTGATGAGCTGAAAAACCTTAAGCATGAATCATGGTTATGTTATATAAGTGAGATATTAGAAAAAGGCAAGAGAGGATCTTGGTGAATGACAAGATGTGATTTAAATGTAAGCAATCATTTGGATTGAGGTTGAGTATTGGATTGATTCCAATGTCAAAATTAATTGGTTGAATGAGATTAAAATAGAAGTGAAGTTGGCAAGAATGATAAGTTTTGCATGTGGATAGAAATGTGTATGTTGATTTAAGGGAAATTAGGGAATAATTGACATATAATTGGCCAAAGTTGCCTTCTTTGAAGTTGTAGCTTGCTTTTTTATCTTTCCAACGAGACTAATTATGCATGTTTTCGAGATCAAAGTTAAGAGATATAGTTGATGCAAGTTATGATGTTTATAAAGATTTATGTTTTGTGACAGCTTTGATGAATGTTTGAATTTTGAGGTTTTGATGAACCAATTTAGTTGAGATTTGAGAAGTTCATGAATTTAATTTGTTGCTTGAAGTGTTAGGAAGTGTTTAGGCCTTTGAATAAGTAAATATGTGAAGAGTATAAGTGTATATGATTTTAGTTTGGATGCGAGAAACTTTGGAAGAAGGTTGAAGAAGTTTTGGAAAATCGCATGTCCGTTAAACGGACATGGAAGTCCGTTTAACGGACAGCTACGGGTCAAAAGGACCCCTTGCTATGTGTATGTCCGTTATACGGACACGGATGTCCGTTAAACGGACTTTCTCGGATGTTTCGGATCAGTTTTGACCGTATGTGTCCGTTAAACGGACATGCATGTCCGTTTAACGGACAGCTACGGTTCACCTTGGGAAAATCGTGATTTTGACCAGTTTTGAGGCCGAATCTCATTTTGGGACATCTAATACAAGTTTTAGATCTTGATCTTATATTTCAAATGGAGCCAGAATTAAGTCATTTGGATATTTGTAGAGAAAGTTATGGCATTTGCACCAAAAGAGTTTCAAATTGATTTCTGTTTTGAACATGTTGAGTTGTTTTGATCATAACTCACTTATCCGACCTTGGATTGAGGCGATTCTTGAAGAATTGAATTCCTAACACATGTATCCTTCTCTCCATGAAAATTTGTATCAATTGGAGTTGAATTAAAAGAGTTTGATTGAATCATATGATAATCAGAATGTTTTGTCTCATTCTGAGCTTGCTATTTTCCTTCCTCATCCGACCTTGTCAAACAATTTGCTTATATCTTTTCCGTTCGACATCCGAATGACTTGGTTCTCGAAGCGTTGGACTCCTAAGACAATGAAGTTCATGATTATATGAAAGTTATGAATTTTAGAGATTTAATTGAGTAATATTAATTGAATCAAAGTGAGACAGGAAAGTTTCTGAACATAGTTCAGTACTTTGCGAGTTTCGGGATCTGTAGAGATCCGATTGAAGCGAGGTTTGAGGAAAAATGAAGTTAAGACATGGATCTACAATTGTTATTAAGAAATGAAATTTCAATTTAGTCTATAAGAATGTGTAATTGTGGAAAGAAGTGAATTGCTAGAAAATGTGTTGGCAAATGATGTGTCCGACATGTTTTGAGCATAACTTTCAATATAGTGCTCCGAATTGGATGATTCTTGAGGCATTATGAAATTAAGACAATGAGGAACAACTCTCTAGAAGGAAGTTTTGACTAATTCCCTCTCTTTGATGATGAAACTAATGTCCCAAAATAAGCTTGTATGGAAAGAAAGTTCAGGGGCATTTCTGGAAGTTAACTTAAGGATTTGAGTTTAAGGCTTATAAGTAAGGGGCAAAAGGGTCTTTTATACCTCATTTAATGACTTGGCTTATATTTAAAGAAGGATTGTCGTTTTTCCAAAGAGGAGACACGAAAATTCTAGAAGAAGAAAGAAGAAAGAAGAAGAAGGAAGAGAGAAGAGGAGAAATCGTGGAGAAAGAAGAGAGAAGAGGTGGGTTTTCTAATTTTAAAGGGTTCAAGCTTCTTTTTCCATGGATTCTTGAAGGAAAAGAGGGAAGGATAAGAGATTTTACTCCAAGCCAAGAGGAATTTCGAAAATGGGAAGAGAAGGAGGTAAGAGAATCTTTAAGTTTGAGTTTTTAGTGTTTTATTAGTTTAGAAACATGGAAAAGGTGATGGGTTTGTGATTTTCTTGTTTAGTTTTGAAAGATTTCATAATGACTTGAGTTAATTTTAGATTTATGTGAGTTAAGGTTTGGGTAAAGTTGAGAATTTGAGATTTTAAAAATTCTTGTTTTGGAAAGGTTGGAATTATGATGATTATAAGTTCCCTATAGTTGATTTGAGAATTATGATGATTTTGATATGGGTTTTGGATGATTATGGTTTAGGTGACTTATATGGGAAGAAAGAGTGAAGTAAAGATCAAGTGGAAGCTTTGGACAAGAGTATGGCATGGAATTAAAGGTGGGTAATATGTTTATTTTTCAAATTTTAAGTAAATTATAAATGGTGGTTTTATAAACTATTGTTTTATGAATGATTGAATCAATTGCTTTTGAAATGATTTGTAATGTGTTAAATTCATTGTTTCCAAATGATTTACAAAAATCTACACGGTTTCGGAATTGTCCGAAAGTGACTTGAATTGTTTAATAAATGGATTTTTGAGTGAGTTGATAAAGATGCGATACTCATTGGAGTTCATTGCATTAAATTGATTTATGATATGATTATGTGAATGATTGTGTGATATTATGAATGGTTGACATCATGTTGATTTTGACATTACATGAAAAAAAAAGAAATTTCTGAAAATGTGCCTTCGGGCAATATAAGTTTTCAAGCATGAATACGTGTTACATAGGTTTGGTTAGGTCCTTCATGTGGAGTCAGTGCACTGGTCTCGTTTTAAAGCCTTCTCCCGGCTGCCCGCTAGTGGAATAGGAGCTCCGTTTTCGGACTCCCTTCACGGCTACACTGGATCGCTATGCGGGAAAGTGTAGTACGTCCTGTTCATGGCTGCACATGACCGCTTTGCGGGAATGTGCAGTACGTCCTGTTTTTGGACCGACCCAAACCGAATGATGTGTTATATGTTTTACTCTATTTAGAATGTGCTGCATTTATATGTAATGCATTTCAGTTGTACAATGGTTTGAAAGTTTGACAAAATGAGAACTTGGATTTTCAACTATGAAAGTTTTGCAAAACTGTTTGTAAAGATTTATAAAAGTTTTTGAATTTGAGAAGTTATTGAGAAGTAACCCTTCACTGTTTTCGATCAACGAAAAGTAAGGTTTGAAAGTACTTTTGTTTATCATTTGTTTAATAAACATGTTATCCACGAGCTTTCGAGCTCACCCCCCCTTTCATCCCCATCTCCAGGTATTCGTGCAGGAGATCGGATGAAAGACGTCAAGATAGCAGTATTTGTGCATGTGTTTGTAAATAGTGTATTTGCTTTAAGATTTCTGGAAATGATTATGGCTTGTGTTGCCTATAGAGTATTGTAAACATTTGGTCCCTAATGTATCTTGGATTATGATTTTGTATAACACTCTTGGGTTATGAAATTGGAAATGTATTGGTTTTGGTTTGTGTATATTGGAATTGTATACAATTTGTATTGAGTTATGAATGTATTGGTGTTGGGACCCGATCCGGGAACCGGATCCCAACCGAAAAACGAAACGGAAAGACGAAAAATCGAAAAGCGAGAAATCGCTAATCGAAAAGCAAAAACAGATTCAAAAGTAAATCGGATATCAAAACGAATACACATCGGAATTGAATGCGAAAACGAATTGAATAATATATGAAAGCGAATCGAACTGAATTAAATGTCGACATCCGTGGGAAATACAACGTATGGACAACTTATCGCGTTGGAAACCTTACGACATTCCAAAACCGGTATAAACTTTTTTTTCTTATTCTTTCCTTTTCTCTTTAATCAAACTCAATCAACATATAAACAATCCCTACATTTCTATTCTTTCTTACTTCATTCATCTTAATCATTTCTTATACATTCATATAAATCCTCAAACTCATTTCTTTAAACCCATTTTACCGAAATTTTACCGAAATTTCGGCAGCATAACGGCTGTATTATGACAGCCCAAAAATTTACAAAGATTCAAAAACACTTCTAAAATATCACATCCATCCATACTACTCATCGGACCTCCTGTCCGAATCCAAACTCAAAGAAACACACATCTACCTAACACTTCAATAATCTCAAACATTATTAAAACATCTTATCTCAACACAATCCAATCATATTTTCACACGCAATTTATACTCCATGATCAAATAAAATCCCACTTCTAAAACCGACTCATACATTCATAATTCATAAATCAATCACACAATCTACTTAGAACCATAACGAATCCCATAGCTCATTTCCATACACATACTCGAATACATCAAGAACTAAATACTTCATAAAGGCATTCCAAGCCATATACAAGTTACAAAAACATATAAATGTCGAACTGACGTCTTGACCGCATTCATCCGATCTCCTGCTCGAAACCTGGAGATGGGGATGAAAGGGGGGTGAGCTTGACAGCTCAATGGGTAACATATTTATTAATGAAACATAAGCGAAAATTGTCTTTTCAAACTTTTCAAACCTTTCCCATTCGGAAGTTTTATTCAAAAACTCATTTCCAAACTTTTCAAGACATTCATAAACCTTCATCAACATTTTCTAAGATTATTCTCAACATCTTCATTTATTTTCAAAACATTCATAAACAGTTTCCGAAATTTCATGATTGACAAATCACTCTCATTTATCAAATTCTCAAGCTTTTCACAAATCATGCATAATTTTAAATATGAATACATCACATAAAAGAAGTGTCACGCACATAAACAAAATTCAAAAACATATAACATAACAGAATGGCTTGACGTTGGACCCCACACCCCACCCGTAGGTGTTTGCAGGTTATACTGCGGCGTGTGTTTGCGGGTTATACCGCGGCATCCAACACAAAACACATAACACATTAAATGGTTTGGGTAGGTCCTAACAAAACGAATCGCACGTTCAAGATAATGGATTCTCATGCGATCAGAACGGAGGGGATTCCAAATTGAACTCCTAAGCCACTCAGGGCAGCCGGAGAAGGCTATCGAGAGGAGACAGGTAACCGACTCTACGGAGGGGACCTGACCAAACCCATACAATTCACATATTCATGCTCAAAACAAACAGATTGCCCGATTACACTTTTCAAGACTTGACTTTCAAATTGTTTTCAAATCATATCATCATCAAAACTAATTCAAAAGTTACAAAGCATCGGAATTCATGTTACAAACCATTTAACAATCCATTCCAACATAAACTCATACTCAAGAATATCACATACAAGTGAAAGACATCACATATAAGTCATTGGTGGAAATCATTAGTTTGCATTTATCGAAAAACTTTAATGCATATTATCTCAAGTAGTAAGAAATCACCCACATAACATATATCAAACTCGAAAATCATATTGCCGGAGGCACATTTCAAAACTTGATTTTCATATCGTATCACATTATCATTCATGATTTCACATAATTTACATAACAAATCAAATACCATCACAATTTATCAATCACTATTATACCGCTTCACAATCATATTCAGTTTGTAACAATGCATAATTAAAGTATGCAAAGACGTTGGATAAATGTAATAAATGAACAAATGTATCCAGTTGCATAAATAACAAACCCTTCGAGCATAAATAATTCAGAAGATTTACCAATTTATCAAAATCACTTGAAACAATAAATCCAATCTTTGAAACAATTTTTTTCATTCCTCCTCTTGATTTCTTAAATAAGAAAACATGATTTCTTTACATAACTCAAACATAAATACCCTTTTAAATCCATCAAACATACTGAAATCAAGCACTTTTGCCATTTCTTAAATCATTTCAAAATAATGAAGTTAATTCTTTTCTCAATTCTATCAAATCGTTCAAAATCGAAGAGTGTAACCAATTTAAATCATTTTATTTTAATTGTCCGAAATATTCGTAGCAATTTCTTAAACCCATTTTCCAAATCATGTCAAAAGAAATTGGAAATCAATTTCAAGAGTACTAGGAGATCAAAACTTTTTCAACCTTTACATACACAATTTCATTTTCAAGCTTTTACGTAAACAACTTCGAAAATCATAATGTTTCAAACACTTTTATAAATCTTTTACGGATATGATAAACTTTCCAAACACTTTTTATAACCAATTTCGCACACTATAAAAATTTCAACAACTTTTATAAACAATTGCGAAAAGCATAAACTTTTCTCCTTGTTTTTCCCGAAAATCAACAATAAACATTCAAAACATTTCTCTTTTGAATTATTTTTCAAAATCAAATAGACAATCATTCAATTGCATCTACATATTTACAACAATACCTTTAAAAATATCTGAAACAATACTTTTCAAACACTTTCACTTTCAGAAATATTCAAGAACACTTACAGAACTTATACATTAGAAAATAAATATGGTACCCACCTTAAATCCTTAAGCTTTGCAATAGGTTAACATGTTCGTTCCTCAATCTCCAACTTGCCTTAAATGACCTAATCAAAACATATCAATTCTAATTACCATTCCTTTTCACTTCACTCATGAAGAAACCTCTCAAACCTACCTCAACTTCCAAAGACCTCATGTAATCAAAGCATAACACAATGCTGGAAAATTTGTTTCATAAATGTAAAACTTGAACAAAACTCATATAACCTTACTTATAACTTTTCCTACACCGAACAACCATACTTCACTCCAACCTCGTCAAACTTGTTGAAAATTCCTCCTACACAAATCTGATTTTTCTGTTACTTTCATAACCCATCTTCTCTCCTTTTCCATCCTTCCTAATCACTCTTCAAACCATCGTCAGTAAACACATTAAAGACATCAATGCTGGAATTTCAACAAAACAAGGAAATTATGAGATTTCTTTCATACAACCTTAGCCATACTTTATCTAAGCTATTAGCATCACTACTTATCTAATTAGCCAACAATTTTCGAAAATCTCTAAACTATATGAAACCCAAACAAAATCATATTTTTACTTAACTTCCATCACTCTTCTTTTCTTATTCTTTCATATCTTACTCTTTAAATCACCATGTTTAAGCAAGAAAGGAAAAAAACCCCAACAAGAGAACCAAGAAAATTCCGAAATCACTAACCCACGAAAATCAGATTTTCTTCTCTTCCATGAAAACTTAAACCCTTTTAAATCTCAACTCAAGAACTCTTCTAATCGCCATGAATAAGTAAGAAAAGAGACACCCAAGTAATAATAACCAAGAATTTCAAAACCCTAACCTTAGGTAAAACCCACGACATCTTCTTCTTCCCCTTTGTTCTTCTTCCTCCTCTTTGCTCTTGGAACCCACGAAAATCCCTAAAAAAAACGACTTGCTCATCCTTCTTCTTCTTCTTCCCATGGCCGACCATCCTCTTCTTCTTCTCTTCATCGTTTTTTCCTCTCTCTTTTTTTCTCTCCATTTTCTTTCTTATTCCTTTCCTGTCTACGTGAATTCCAGAAGCTTCAAAATGACAGCTAGTGTTTCATGCCAGCTCATTAAAAAGGGAGGAAAAGACTATAATGCCCCTCATTTAAGCAATCTTCCACCATTGCCCCTGCACAGGATTTGAAAAACTGATACATTGCGACCTGAATTCGAGTAACTAAACGAAATAATTTGGACAAACTTTCTTCTTAAAAATTGTTCCTCTCGATCTTACGAATCCAACGCCACTGACGGAGCTCAATTCGGATCTAAAACGAAGAAGTTATGGCCAAATTACTAACTGACCTGCATAAAATCCGAAACTGAACTTTAACATAACTTCAGTCCAGAATTTGACAATCTTAGGGATGAAATTAAATTTCGATCCCTTCATAAGAGTTGTAGCCCTATGTCTTAACTTTATTTTCCCTCAAAAATCAACTCAATCGGAGTTGTATAACTCCCGAAAATCGCAAAGTACTGAACCATGTTTAGAAAATTATCTAACTTATAACCTATAACCCATCTCTTACTTTGGTTCAATTAATCTTTTTCCATTTAATCTCCTAAAAATCATAATTCTTAATAAAAATGAATGCAATTGTCTTAGGAATCCAACGCTTCAAGAATTAAATCAATCGGATGTCGGACGAAAGATTTATAACAAAAGATTGCAAAAGGGTTAGAGTTCAAGCAAAAGTTACAAAACCTTAAATACCCCCTTATAACTGAATTTTTTTCAAAAATCTTATCTCTTAATTCCGAACTCGAAATTTGACGAATTTGGTGTCAATAAAAAGATCAAAGGAAGCTCTACAACTTCTCTGAAGAACAGAAAAATCCAATTGGCTTCCAAGGAAGTCAAATTTCCACTCGAAGATTCTGTCTTCAACATCTTTTCCTAAACAACTTCCCAATTTCGGACGATCATAACTCCTAGCCCCGATATCAAAAAATTGCAAACTTTATATCAATGGAAAGATAAAACATTATCTAAAATTTTCATGAAGATCACTTACTCCAATTCAAACTAAATCTATCTGACGAGTGGCCTCAAAGCATAAAACACATAAATCTATACTTAATAGCATTTTCAAAACAAAGCATATCTTCCGAAATTCATATCTTTCAATCCCGACATCGAAAAATAGTAAACTTTATGTCCACAAAAAGCTCTCGACATAATCTATAAGTTTCATGTAGATCATTTTATCAAATTTTGCCTAAATCAAAAGTCAACCCTTAAAGGCCAAAAGTCAAACTTTTTTACAATTTTTCATATTTTCACACTTTCTCTCTTTATTTCTTGATTTTCAACTTAATTTCAATTAACTCATCCACTTGTGAATATTTCTTATTTGCACTCAAAAATCGGGGTCCAACATTTCTCCCTCTCTTAAAAGAATTTCGTCCTCGAAATTCAAACGTAGTCGTCAAGTAACACATCCTCCTCATAATAGTCAAATCACTTTCTTATCACTTTCTTATTCTTAACTTAATCACCATTTTTCACTTCTCATTTATATCAGAACACCATTGCCTCAAATAGAATACTTCTTAACACATTTTCACCAGTCAATAGTCATCAAAATTCATCATAAAATTTTAATCACAATGTCTTAATCTCAAACCTAAAATCAATCATAATCCTTAACCTTAATCAAATAATCACTCTTCTTATCTATTTTTTTTTTCATCATACATATTTTTCATTTCTTCACAAGGAACTCTTAAGATCATATTAACGCACAATCACCACAAATCAGTATTTCTCAATCTCTTCATAATTTTTCAATTCAAATACTTCATCCAAAATCATATCAAACTCACTATTTCTACAACTTAATATTCTTGAACATTTTTCCTTCCTTAACATTTGAAGATTCAATGGTCCACTTCATAATGACTCTTACTATGGACCAAAATCATCATTTCACTTAATCTTTTGAATTTCTATACATATTTCTCTATCAATTAATCTCATTCTTCAAAATTTTCATCTCTCAAAAGCATAGTCAAATCAAGTCATCCTAATTCATCAAAAATTTCTAATCTCAATTTCAGTAACACATTTCTAAAATCCTTCATAATTTTCATCACTTTGCTCCACAATCAATTTAATACTTCAAATATTTCATAACATACCTTCATATCAGTTAATCCTATCATTCAAGGATTTCTTAATTCGACTCTCACATGTATAACTAAAATCATTTCTTCCCATTTCATCATGAAATTCTCCTCTCAATTTCTCTTAACACTTTCTTCTAATTAATTTATCACTCATCACCTTAATCAAACAATCCACTAGGTTCTTCACATCATGCATGAAATACCATTTCCATCTTTATCACTCTCTCACTAATGTAATCCTATTCATTAAAACTCTTAACAAACACTTCCGCCCAAGTATGATCATAATACTGGGCTCTGACACTTATCCGAAGATTGCCCATGAAACAAACATATCGCCCAAGTTCATAATACTGGGCTCTGATACCATAAATGTTGGGACCCGATCCGGGAACCGGATCCCAACCGAAAAACGAAACGAAAAGACGAAAAATCAAAAAGCGAGAAATCGCTAATCGAAAAGCAAAAACAGATTCAAAAGCAAATCGGATATCAAAACGAATACACATCGGAATTGAATGCGAAAACGAATTGAATAATATCTGGCGAATCGAATGAATTAAATGCTGACATCCGTGGGAAATACAACGTATGGACAACTTATCGCGTTGGAAACCTTACGACATTCCAAAACCGGTATAAACTTTTTTTTTCTTATTCTTTCCTTTTCTCTTTAATCAAACTCAATCAACATATAAACAATCCCTACATTTCTATTCTTTCTTACTTTATTCATCTTAATCATTTCTTATACATTCATATAAATCCTCAAACTCATTTCTTTAAACCCATTTTACGAAATTTTACGAAATTTCGAAGATAACTGTTGTATTATGACAGCCAAAAATTTACAAAGATTCAAAACACTTCTAAAATATCACATCCATCCATACTACTCATCGGACCTCCTGTCCGGAATCCAAACTCCAGCAGAAACACACATCTACCTAACACTTCAATAATCTCAAACATTATTAACACATCTTATCTCAACACAATCCAATCATATTTTCACACGCAATTTATACTCCATGATCAAATAAAATCCCACTTCTAAAACCGACTCATACATTCATAATTCATAAATCAATCACACAATCTACTTAGAACCATAACAAATCCCATAGCTCATTTCCATACACATACTCGAATACATCAAGAATTGAATACTTCATAAAGGCATTCCAAGCCATATACAAGTTACAAAAACATATAAATGTCGAACTGACGTCTTGACCGCATTCATCCGATCTCCTGCTCGAAACCTAGAGATGGGGATGAAAGGGGGTGAGCGTGACAACTCAATGGGTAACATATTTATTAATGAAACATAAGCGAAAATTGTCTTTTCAAACTTTTCAAACCTTTCCCATTCGGAAGTTTTATTCAAAAACTCATTTCCAAACTTTTCAAGACATTCATAAACCTTCATCAACATTTTCTAAGATTATTCTCAACATCTTCATTTATTTTCAAAACATTCATAAACAGTTTCCGAAATTTCATGATTGACAAATCACTCTCATTTCTCAAATTCTCAAGCTTTTCACAAATCATGCATAATTTTAAATATGAATACATCACATAAAAGAAGTGTCACGCACATAAACAAAATTCAAAAACATATAACATAACAGAATGGCTTGACGTTGGACCCCACACCCCACCCGTAGGTGTTTGCAGGTTATACTGCGGCGTGTGTTTGCGGGTTATACCGCGGCATCCAACACAAAACACAAAATACATTAAATGGTTTGGGTAGGTCCTAACAAAGTTTAATCGCACGTTCTCATAATAATTCTCATGCGATCGTAGAACGGAGGGGAGTCCAAATTGAACTCCTAAGCCACTCATGGGCGTGGGAGAAGGCTATCAGAGGGAGACAGTGCACTGACTCTACGGAGGGGACCTGACCAAACCCATACAATTCACATATTCATGCTCAAAACAAACAGATTGCCCGATGGCACTTTTCAAGACTTGACTTTCAAATTGTTTTCAAATCATATCATCATCAAAACTAATTCAAAAGTTACAAAGCATCGAATTCATGTTACAAACCATTTAACAATCCATTCCAACATAAACTCATACTCAAGAATATCACATACAAGTGAAAGACATCACATATAAGTCATTGGTGGAAATCATTAGTTTGCATTTATCAGAAAAACTTTAATGCATATTATCTCAAGTAGTAAGAAATCACCCACATAACATATATCAAACTCGAAAATCATATTGCCTTGAGGCACATTTCAAAAACTTGATTTTCATATCGTATCACATTATCATTCATGATTTCACATAATTTACATAACAAATCAAATACCATCACAATTTATCAATCACTATTATACCGCTTCACAATCATATTCAGTTTGTAACAATGCATAATTAAAGTATGCAAGACGTTGGATAAATGTAATAAATGAACAAATGTATCCAGTTGCATAAATAACAAACCCTTGAGCATAAATAATTCAGAAGATTTACCAATTTATCAAAATCACTTGAAACAATAAATCCAATCTTTGAAACAATTTTTTTCATTCCTCCTCTTGATTTCTTAAATAAGAAAACATGATTTCTTTACATAACTCAAACATAAATACCCTTTTAAATCCATCAAACATACTGAAATCAAGCACTTTTGCCATTTCTTAAATCATTTCAAAATAATGAAGTTAATTCTTTTCTCAATTCTATCAAATCGCTCAAAATCGAAGAGTGTAACCAATTTAAATCATTTTATTTTAATTGTCCAAATATTCGTAGCAATTTCTTAAACCCATTTTCCAAATCATGTCAAAAGAAATTGGAAATCAATTTGAAGAGTACTAGGAGATCAAAACTTTTTCAACCTTTACATACACAATTTCATTTTCAAGCTTTTACGTAAACAACTTCGAAAATCATAATGTTTCAAACACTTTTATAAATCTTTTACGGATATGATAAACTTTCCAAACACTTTTTATAACCAATTTCGCACACTATAAAAATTTCAACAACTTTTATAAACAATTGCGAAAAGCATAAACTTTTCTCCTTGTTTTTCCCGAAAATCAACAATAAACATTCAAAACATTTCTCTTTTGAATTTTTTTCAAAATCAAATAGACAATCATTCAATTGCATCTACATATTTACAACAATACCTTTAAAATATCTCAAACAATACTTTTCAAACACTTTCACTTTCGAAATATTCAAGAACACTTACGAACTTATACATTAGAAAATAAATATGGTACCCACCTTAAATCCTTAAGCTTTGCAATAGGTTAACATGTTCGCTCCTCAATCTCCAACTTGCCTTAAATGACCTAATCAAAACATATCAATTCTAATTACCATTCCTTTTCACTTCACTCATGAAGAAACCTCTCAAACCTACCTCAACTTCCAAAGACCTCATGTAATCAAAGCATAACACAATGCTGGAAAATTTGTTTCATAAATGTAAAACTTGAACAAAACTCATATAACCTTACTTATAACTTTTCCTACACCGAACAACCATACTTCACTCCAACCTCGTCAAACTTGTTGAAAATTCCTCCTACACAAATCTGATTTTTCTGTTACTTTCATAACCCATCTTCTCTCCTTTTCCATCCTTCCTAATCACTCTTCAAACCATCGCCAAGAAACACATTAAAGACATCAATGCTGGAATTTCAACAAAACAAGGAAATTATGAGATTTCTTTCATACAACCTTAGCCATACTTTATCTAAGCTATTAGCATCACTACTTATCTAATTAGCCAACAATTTTCAAAATCTCTAAACTATATGAAACCCAAACAAAATCATATTTTACTTAACTTCCATCACTCTTCTTTTCTTATTCTTTCATATCTTACTCTTTAAATCACCATGTTTAAGCAAGAAAGGAAAAAAACCCCAACAAGAGAACCAAGAAAATTCCGAAATCACTAACCCACGAAAATCAGATTTTCTTCTCTTCCATGAAAACTTAAACCCTTTTAAATCTCAACTCAAGAACTCTTCTAATCGCCATGAATAAGTAAGAAAAGAGACACCCAAGTAATAATAACCAAGAATTTCAAAACCCTAACCTTAGGTAAAACCCACGACATCTTCTTCTTCCCCTTTGTTCTTCTTCCTCCTCTTTGCTCTTGGAACCCACGAAAATCCCTACAAAAAAACGACTTGCTCATCCTTCTTCTTCTTCTTCCCATGGCCGACCATCCTCTTCTTCTTCTCTTCATCGTTTTTTCCTCTCTCTCTTTTTTTTTCTCTCCATTTTCTTTCTTATTCCTTTCCTGTCTACGTGAATTCCAGAAGCTTCAAAATGACAGCTAGTGTTTCATGCCAGCTCATTAAAAAGGGAGGAAAAGACTATAATGCCCCTCATTTAAGCAATCTTCCACCATTGCCCCTGCACAGGATTTGAAAAACTGATACATTGCGACCTGAATTCGAGTAACTAAACGAAATAATTTGGACAAACTTTCTTCTTAAAAATTGTTCCTCTCGATCTTACGAATCCAACGCCACTGACGGAGCTCAATTCGGATCTAAAACGAAGAAGTTATGGCCAAATTACTAACTGACCTGCATAAAATCCGAAACTGAACTTTAACATAACTTCAGTCCAGAATTTGACAATCTTAGGGATGAAATTAAATTTCGATCCTTCATAAGAGTTGTAGCCCTATGTCTTAACTTTATTTTCCTCAAAATCAACTCAATCGGAGTTGTATAACTCCCGAAAATCGCAAAGTACTGAACCATGTTTAGAAAATTATCTAACTTATAACCTATAACCCATCTCTTACTTTGGTTCAATTAATCTTTTTCCATTTAATCTCCTAAAAATCATAATTCTTAATAAAAATGAATGCAATTGTCTTAGGAATCCAACGCTTCAAGAATTAAATCAATCGGATGTCGGACGAAAGATTTATAACAAAAGATTGCAAAAGGGTTAGAGTTCAAGCAAAAGTTACAAAACCTTAAATACCCCCTTATAACTGAATTTTTTTCAAAAATCTTATCTCTTAATTCCGAACTCGAAATTTGACGAATTTGGTGTCAATAAAAAGATCAAAGGAAGCTCTACAACTTCTCTGAAGAACAGAAAAATCCAATTGGCTTCCAAGGAAGTCAAATTTCCACTCGAAGATTCTGTCTTCAACAGCTTTTCCTAAACAACTTCCCAATTTCGGACGATCATAACTCCTAGCCCCGATATCAAAAAAATTGCAAACTTTATATCAATGGAAAGATAAAAACATTATCTAAAATTTTCATGAAGATCACTTACTCCAATTCAAACTAAATCTATACGACGAGTGGCCTCAAAGCATAAAACACATAAATCTATACTTAATAGCATTTTCAAAACAAAGCATATCTTCCGAAATTCATATCTTTCAATCCCGACATCGAAAAATAGTAAACTTTATGTCCACAAAAAGCTCTCGACATAATCTATAAGTTTCATGTAGATCATTTTATCAAATTTTGCCTAAATCAAAAGTCAACCCTTAAAGGCCAAAAGTCAAACTTTTTTACAATTTTTCATATTTTCACACTTTCTCTCTTTATTTCTTGATTTTCAACTTAATTTCAATTAACTCATCCACTTGTGAATATTTCTTATTTGCACTCAAAATCGGGTCCAACATTTCTCCCTCTCTTAAAAGAATTTCGTCCTCGAATTCAAACGTAGTCGTCAAGTAACACATCCTCCTCATAATAGTCAAATCACTTTCTTATCACTTTCTTATTCTTAACTTAATCACCATTTTCACTTCTCATTTATATCGAACACCATTGCCTCAAATAGAATACTTCTTAACACATTTTCACCAGTCAATAGTCATCAAAATTCATCATAAAATTTTAATCACAATGTCTTAATCTCAAACCTAAAATCAATCATAATCCTTAACCTTAATCAAATAATCACTCTTCTTATCTATTTTTTTCATCATACATATTTTCATTTCTTCACAAGGAACTCTTAAGATCATATTAACGCACAATCACCACAAATCAGTATTTCTCAATCTCTTCATAATTTTCAATTCAAATACTTCATCCAAAATCATATCAAACTCACTATTTCTACAACTTAATATTCTTGAACATTTTCCTTCCTTAACATTTGAAGATTCAATGGTCCACTTCATAATGACTCTTACTATGGACCAAAATCATCATTTCACTTAATCTTTTGAATTTCTATACATATTTCTCTATCAATTAATCTCATTCTTCAAAATTTTCATCTCTCAAAAGCATAGTCAAATCAAGTCATCCTAATTCATCAAAAATTTCTAATCTCAATTTCAAGAATACATTTCTAAAATCCTTCATAATTTTCATCACTTTGCTCCACAATCAATTTAATACTTCAAATATTTCATAACATACCTTCATATCGTTAATCCTATCATTCAAGGATTTCTTAATTCGACTCTCACATGTATAACTAAAATCATTTCTTCCCATTTCATCATGAAATTCTCCTCTCAATTTCTCTTAACACTTTCTTCTAATTAATTTATCACTCATCACCTTAATCAAACAATCCACTAGGTTCTTCACATCATGCATGAAATACCATTTCCATCTTTATCACTCTCTCACTAATGTAATCCTATTCATTAAAACTCTTAACAAACACTTCCGCCAAGTATGATCATAATATCGGGCTCGACACTTATCCAAGATTGCCCATGAAAAAACATATCGCCCAAGTTCATAATACTGGCTCGATACCATAAATGTTGGGACCCGATCCGGAACCGATCCCAACCAAAAACGAAACGAAAAGACGAAAAATCAAAAAGCGAGAAATCGCTAATCGAAAAGCAAAAACAGATTCAAAAGCAAATCGGATATCAAAACGAATACACATCGGAATTGAATGCGAAAACGAATTGAATAATATACTGGCGAATCGAATCAATTAAATGTCGACATCCGTGGGAAATACAACGTATGGACAACTTATCGCGTTGGAAACCTTACGACATTCCAAAACCGGTATAAACTTTTTTTTTCTTATTCTTTCCTTTTCTCTTTAATCAAACTCAATCAACATATAAACAATCCCTACATTTCTATTCTTTCTTACTTTATTCATCTTAATCATTTCTTATACATTCATATAAATCCTCAAACTCATTTCTTTAAACCCATTTTACGAAATTTTACCAAATTTCTAAAAGATAACTACCAGATTATGACAGCCCAAAAATTTACAAAGATTCAAAAACACTTCTAAAATATCACATCCATCCATACTACTCATCGGACCTCCTGTCCTGAATCCAAACTCCAGCAGAAACACACATCTACCTAACACTTCAATAATCTCAAACATTATTAACACATCTTATCTCAACACAATCCAATCATATTTTCACACGCAATTTATACTCCATGATCAAATAAAATCCCACTTCTAAAACCGACTCATACATTCATAATTCATAAATCAATCACACAATCTACTTAGAACCATAACAAATCCCATAGCTCATTTCCATACACATACTCGAATACATCAAGAATCGAATACTTCATAAAGGCATTCCAAGCCATATACAAGTTACAAAACATATAAATGTCGAATCGACGTCTTGACCGCATTCATCCGATCTCCTGCTCGAAACCTAGAGATGGGGATGAAAGGGGGTGAGCGTGACAACTCAATGGGTAACATATTTATTAATGAAACATAAGTGAAAATTGTCTTTTCAAACTTTTCAAACCTTTCCCATTCGGAAGTTTTATTCAAAAACTCATTTCCAAACTTTTCAAGACATTCATAAACCTTCATCAACATTTTCTAAGATTATTCTCAACATCTTCATTTATTTTCAAAACATTCATAAACAGTTTCCGAAATTTCATGATTGACAAATCACTCTCATTTCTCAAATTCTCAAGCTTTTCACAAATCATGCATAATTTTAAATATGAATACATCACATAAAAGAAGTGTCACGCACATAAACAAAATTCAAAAACATATAACATAACAGAATGGCTTGATGTTGGACCCCACACCCCACCCGTAGGTGTTTGCAGGTTATACTGCGGTGTGTGTTTGCGGGTTATACCGCGGCATCCAACACAAAACACAAAATACATTAAATGGTTTGGGTAGGTCCTAACAAAGTTTAATCTGCACGTTCTCATAGATAATGTTTCATGCAATCGAACGGAGGGGAGTCCAAATTGAACTCCTAAGCCACTCATGCAAGCGGAGAAGGCTATCAGAGGGAGACAGTGCATTGACTCTACGGAGGGGACCTGACCAAACCCATACAATTCACATATTCATGCTCAAAACAAACAGATTGCCCGATGGCACTTTTCAAGACTTGACTTTCAAATTGTTTTCAAATCATATCATCATCAAAACTAATTCAAAAGTTACAAAGCATCGGAATTCATGTTACAAACCATTTAACAATCCATTCCAACATAAACTCATACTCAAGAATATCACATACAAGTGAAAGACATCACATATAAGTCATTGGTGGAAATCATTAGTTTGCATTTATCAGAAAAACTTTAATGCATATTATCTCAAGTAGTAAGAAATCACCCACATAACATATATCAAACTCGAAAATCATATTGCCGGAGGCACATTTCAAAAGTTGATTTTCATATCGTATCACATTATCATTCATGATTTCACATAATTTACATAACAAATCAAATACCATCACAATTTATCAATCACTATTATACCGCTTCACAATCATATTCAGTTTGTAACAATGCATAATTAAAGTATGCAACACGTTGGATAAATGTAATAAATGAACAAATGTATCCAGTTGCATAAATAACAAACCCTTCGAGCATAAATAATTCGTAAAGATTTACCAATTTATCAAAATCACTTGAAACAATAAATCCAATCTTTGAAACAATTTTTTTTTCATTCCTCCTCTTGATTTCTTAAATAAGAAAACATGATTTCTTTACATAACTCAAACATAAATACCCTTTTAAATCCATCAAACATACTGAAATCAAGCACTTTTGCCATTTCTTAAATCATTTCAAAATAATGAAGTTAATTCTTTTCTCAATTCTATCAAATCGTTCAAAATCGAAGAGTGTAACCAATTTAAATCATTTTATTTTAATTGTCTGGAATATTCGTAGCAATTTCTTAAACCTATTTTCCAAATCATGTCAAAATAAATTGGAAATCAATTTCAAGAGTACTAGGAGATCAAAACTTTTTCAACCTTTACATACACAATTTCATTTTCAAGCTTTTACGTAAACAACTTCGAAAATCATAATGTTTCAAACACTTTTATAAATCTTTTACGGATATGATAAACTTTCCAAACACTTTTTATAACCAATTTCGCACACTATAAAAATTTCAACAACTTTTATAAACAATTGCGAAAAGCATAAACTTTTCTCCTTGTTTTTCCCGAAAATCAACAATAAACATTCAAAACATTTCTCTTTTGAACTATTTTTCAAAATCAAATAGACAATCATTCAATTGCATCTACATATTTACAACAATACCTTTAAAATATCCGAAACAATACTTTTCAAACACTTTCACTTTCGAAATATTCAAGAACACTTACAGAACTTATACATTCGAAAATAAATATGGTACCCACCTTAAATCCTTAAGCTTTGCAATAGGTTAACATGTTCGTTCCTCAATCTCCAACTTGCCTTAAATGACCTAATCAAAACATATCAATTCTAATTACCATTCCTTTTCACTTCACTCATGAAGAAACCTCTCAAACCTACCTCAACTTCCAAAGACCTCATGTAATCAAAGCATAACACAATGCTGGAAAATTTGTTTCATAAATGTAAAACTTGAACAAAACTCATATAACCTTACTTATAACTTTTCCTACACTGGAACAACCATACTTCACTCCAACCTCGTCAAACTTGTTGAAAATTCCTCCTACACAAATCTGATTTTTCTGTTACTTTCATAACCCATCTTCTCTCCTTTTCCATGCTTCCTAATCACTCTTCAAACCATCTTCAGTAAACACATTAAAGACATCAATGCTGGAATTTCAACAAAACAAGGAAATTATGAGATTTCTTTCATACAACCTTAGCCATACTTTATCTAAGCTATTAGCATCACTACTTATCTAATTAGCCAACAATTTTCGAAAATCTCTAACCTATATGAAACCCAAACAAAATCATATTTTTACTTAACTTCCATCACTCTTCTTTTTCTTATTCTTTCATATCTTACTCTTTAAATCACCATGTTTAAGCAAGAAAGGGAAAAACCCCAACAAGAGAACCAAGAAAATTCCGAAATCACTAACCCACGAAAATAAGATTTTCTTCTCTTCCATGAAAACTTAAACCCTTTTAAATCTCAACTCAAGAACTCTTCTAATCGCCATGAATAAGTAAGAAAAGAGACACTCAAGTAATAATAACCAAGAATTTCAAAACCCTAACCTTAGGTAAAACCCACGACATCTTCTTCTTCCCCTTTGTTCTTCTTCCTCCTCTTTGCTCTTGGAACCCACGAAAATCCCTAAAAAAAAACGACTTGCTCATCCTTCTTCTTCTTCTTCCCATGGCCGACCATCCTCTTCTTCTTCTCTTCATCGTTTTTTCCTCTCTCTTTTTTTTTTCTCTCCATTTTCTTTCTTATTCCTTTCCTGTCTACGTGAATTCCAGAAGCTTCAAAATGACAGCTAGTGTTTCATGCCAGCTCATTAAAAAGGGAGGAAAAGACTATAATGCCCCTCATTTAAGCAATCTTCCACCATTGCCCCTGCACAGGATTTGAAAAATTGATACATTACGACCTGAATTTGAGTAACTAAACGAAATAATTTGGACAAACTTTCTTCTTAAAAATTGTTCCACTTGATCTTACGAATCCAACGCCACTGACGGCGCTCAATTCGGATCTAAAACGAAGAAGTTATGGCCAAATTACTAACTGACCTGCACAAAATCCGAAACTGAACTTTAACATAACTTCAGTCCAGAATTTGACAATCTTAGGGATGAAATTAAATTTCGATCTCTTCATAAGAGTTGTAGTCCTATGTCTTAACATTATTTTCCCTCAAAAATCAACTCAATCGGAGTTGTATAACTCCCGAAAATTGCAAAGTACTGAACCATGTTCAGAAAATTATCCAACTTATAACCTATAACACATCTCTTACTTTGGTTCAATTAATCTCTTTCCATTTAATCTCCTAAAAATCATTATTCTTCATAAAAATGAATGCAATTGTCTTAGGAATCCAACGCTTCAAGAATTAAATCAATCGGATGTCAGACGAAAGATTTATAACAAAAGATTGCAAAAGGGTCGGAGTTCAAGCAAAAGTTACAAAACCTTAAATACCCCCTTATAACTGAATTTTTTCAAAAATCATATCTCTTAATTCCGAACTCGAAATTTGACGAATTTGGTGTCAATAAAAAGATCAAAGGAAGCTCTACAACTTCTCTGAAGAACAGAAAAATCCAATTGGCTTCCAAGGAAGTCAAATTTCCACTCGAAGATTCTGTCTTCAACAGCTTTTCCTAAACAACTTCCCAATTTCGGACGATCATAACTCCTAGCCCCGATATCAAAAAAATTGCAAACTTTATATCAATGGAAAGATAAAAACATCATCTAAAATTTTCATGAAGATCACTTACTCCAATTCAAACTAAATTTATACGACGAGTGGCCTCGATGCATAAAACACATAAATCTATACTTAATAGCATTTTCAAAACAAAGCATATCTTCCGAAATTCATATCTCTCAATCCCGACATCGAAAAATAGTAAACTTTATGTCCACAAAAAGCTCTCGACATAATCTATAAGTTTCATGTAGATCATTTTATCAAATTTTGCCTAAATCAAAAGTCAACCCTTAAAGGCCAAAAGTCAAACTTTTTTTACAATTTTTCATATTTTCACACTTTCTCTTTATTTCTCGATTTTCAACTTAATTTCAATTAACTCATCCACTTGTGAATATTTCTTATTTGCACTCAGAAATCGGGGTCCAACAATTGGAATATATTTATATGGATATGATCCTATGGATGAACATGTTTGATGATTGTATGGGTATTGTGAAGATTTATAAACTCAATTGGTTGAGTTTGATGGGAGCATGAAATTTGTATTTGAGTTAATGGAAATTGTTTATATGTTTGAATGTGATGAATATGAATTGTTATGAAAATGATTCGAAGTGGTTTAGAATTTAGGTTTGCGTTTCTGCTGAAATCCCGGACGGAGGGTCCGGTGGATATGATGTATGTGAATTTGTCTGGAATCTATAGAAGTGAGTTTTTCACCTTGCGGGTTTGGGTTTTGTTTATGGGCAGCCGTTATGCTGCCGGATTTTTATATGATTTAATGGATTTATGGATTGATAGACATGAATATGAGTTTGTTATGGTAAAGAATAAGACTTTGATGGATAAGAAAAATCAAGTAAGATGAGATTAGTATGAGTTGAAGGATAAGTCTCCCAAAGAGGGAAATTATTTGCTTGTTCTTAAATAAGATGGTTTAAATGATGAAAGAAATGAATAAGAAGAAAAAAAATGTACATCGACTTTCGGATAGGTCAAGTCATAAGGGTTTCCAACGCGACGAGCTTTCTATTTTCACGCTTCGGATGTCGGAATTTGAACTTTCAGTGTCAATTGATCTATTTGATTCCCATTGGTATGTGGTTCAACTCATTTGTTTTCTTTTTCATTTGTTTCAAATCAGTTTCGACCCATTTGTCACATATGTTTCGATTTGTTCGTTATCCGCTTTTCATTTCTGATTCATGTGTTTGATTCCCATTTCGTTGTGTGATCCGATTCAGCTTGTTTTTCGTTCCGTTTCGGATTTGGTTCTAAGAGTGATCATATGCAGTATAGCAGTGGGGTTCAAGTGTTAGTGTAAGTAGTTGGGTCTCGGTAACGAGATCCAACATGTAATTTGAGAGAGTAAAAATGATAAATGCATTTTAAGTAACTTAAATCATGAATATAAAAATGATGTTAGCAGGGTTCTTTTCTAGATATTATTTGTATATATTTTTCTCTTAATTACATACTTTATTCTATCTTTAATGGCTCTTTACTCTACCTAGGTTTAGGTTTATGTTTAGTTTTAGGTTAGTTATCAATCATCAAAACTCTCTCTTTAATTTATTAACTACGTAATTGTAAGAGAGTTTACTGAACTCCTACCGCTTACTTATGGGATCGATACCCAATATATTTTTATATTGCTAGTACTTTATAGGAACACTTATCTTAGGTTGTGAGAAATATTTTGTGATAAAAAAATTAGCTAGTGGTGAAAAACCTTGAATAAATATTTCATGTTTTTTTAATAAAGTGATTAGTGTTTTGGAGACTCGAGAATTATTAGTCTAGTTATTTCCTTTATAAACATTTTTTTTCTTTTTTATATTGTTTTCCTCATTTTATTTCAACCTATTATTTTCTATGCTTATTGTGTTGATTACAAGGTTGAGCAACATGTTAATATAAATAGACAACACAAAACTATATGGGATTAAGCACAGCTACAAAGCGATATCTCTTCATATTGGCAGTATGACAACGAAAAAATTTATGAAACTTATAAGACATTAAAAAATTACTGAAAAGGGATCTAAATCATGAATTTTCTATTTGAGTGCAATTTTAGATTTTCTACAATGGTCTAAACTATACTACAAAGCAAATGGTTATTGTAGTAGTTAAGGGAGCCTTGCATTATAAAAGGCCAGAAGTCGCCCTATAATTGATCATAAGGAATGATTACTAATATATTTGTTTTATCTTGTAAGAACAGGGTGTATTAATAATACATTTGTTTTATCTTGTAAGCACAGGGTGTAGTTATAGCTAACACTATTAAATACGAGTGGATCCCATGAGGACAAGTTGTTAACTAACAATTATTAACAAACCTAATTATCTAGACTATCAAATGCAATTGATTGGTAATGAAAATAAATAAGCAATTCCAAAGAACTAAACCAAAGCAATGATCAAGTAGAAAGTAATGTGTGAAAAAGGTAGATTTAGGTAAGCTATTCCTTAAGATCTCATTATTTTTACCCCTAGGACTTCACTATGTGATGACTTCATTCTCTCTTGAATAACTCAACCCTTATCCTTAGATCAAATTAATTAAAATCTCTTTTTAATCAAGATAATCTAAGAATTCATTAATTCAATTTGTAAATTCTCAGATAGGTTTTACTTTAACCTAGAAAAATTATGTAGTTATCTCTTAAATAACTCATTTAACCCTTATTGAACCTTCAACTTTCTTCTTTAGTTTAATTAATATGAGAACATGAATAAAGTTCAACAAAAGTAGATATTTCATTAAAATAAAAGATCAATTAAAACATTACATCTTAAGGTCCATTCCACCTAAATCTATATCTCTAGTTAGTTTATGAATAATAAAAAAGAACAATATAAAAATAAGAGACAACATAAATTTAAAAATCATCATCATAAATCTTGATTTTGAATTCATGATGAATCTTGTTGAATTCCTTATTCCTCTTCTAACCTTGTCTTTTTTCTTAATCTCTAGTTATTGTATTTTTCTTTGTCACTCCCAAAGTTGCTCCCATTCAACCCAAATTTTCTCCAAACTCACTCCATTTTGTTAAAGAGGTTGAAACAAGACCTAACACAAAATATAACTTATTTTGAGTATCAAATCCTTTAAGGATGTCCAAAAACAAGCATAATAATATAGAAATCATGTTAAAAGTAAGGCCTATCTAGCATATATCAATTACTAGTGGCAATCAAGTATAGGAATGGAAATAAACCCATCATATGTATACAATATAGATACTACCACTGCTTTGATAACTTAGTTGGAGGATTTGTCAAGAAAATTTGATAACTTGAGTGTACCAACATAATTTAAGAAAGAATTATGATATGATTGGTGTAGGGAAAGCATAGTAGTGAAAAAATTAGGTTAAGAATACATTTTCTAGAATAAATGACCAAGTTGATCACTAAGGGAACAAACAACAACTTCAAATTGACCTCTATAGTAATAATTATGAAACAGAGTGGGGAGTCCATCAAACTTCTTATCGAGTATTCAGACAACTCAATTGCCACCTCTACTTAAATATTATTAGCAGTGGCAACAAGAGAAAAAACTAATCTTAGAGGACTTAATAACGAATTATATATATTGATTGGTTTGAATTATAATGTGTTTTCTAGGTGTTAGAGTGTGTTTTTTTAGTATTTTATTAGATAATAATCATATGTTTAGGACTTAGACTTATGTTCTTATTAGTGTTATATGTGTTTTATTTGATCGATTATTTTTTAAGGCAAAAAATTGATCTTAATTGTATGCTTCAAGAGTTGTTTGATGTGTTTGATGACTAATAGAGATAGGCAAAACTGAAGAAAAGATGAAGAAATACTTGGAAAATAAGCATGCATGATCTTGCATAAAGCAGTAGCACAATGATGAGCCTTCTGGTATGATTGTGCATCAAGGCTATGCATGATTGTCCAAGGAGTTTTTCTAGTTCTCGAGTTTTTTAAAAATATTTTTGATAATTTAGGGCAATATTTCGAACTAAAACATGTGGAAAAACACTAAATAAAGCCCTAGAAGGCTTAAGAGTATAAAAAGTAAGAGAAAAACACCAAAAGGTGACTAGAATACATAAAAAAGAGGAGATCAAAAAGAGCAAAATATGAAGAAAAAAAGATGCAAAATTCTAGTTTAAGGCGAAGAAGAGAATGTAGGATCGGAAAAAGAAAACATGCTTTGTTTGGAAAAACGGTAGATTTCAAAACTTTTAAGAAATCATTACTTGCAGCGGAAGCAACAAATCCAAATCAACATGCCAATCCATACATGATATGGTATAAGGATAATAAAATCCACCTGTTTTTCAAGGACAATTAGGTTAACAAAATCCTTTGGTGGGAAAGGAGAAGAAATGTTTGGAGGAGATTTTATTAAAAGAAGAAGAAGCAAAATTGAAACTCTTTCAATTGGTATTTTCGATTCTCTCTTTCATGAAAGCAGAGAAGGTGTAAAGAATATGCAAGAACTCTTTCTTGCCAACCAATTTCGTATATTCATGGATGGAAGGAGAGAGAGGCATCAAATGAATCACTTCTTTCATTAATCACTCATAAAATAGCCAACAAATGAGATTATCTTAATTTATCTTTATGATGGCTATTTGAAAAGACCATAACCTAAAATTCAATACCCAATTTTGGTTTTGCCAAGAAGAAAGAAGGAAGATGGTTCATCTAATGTACATCTTTCATCTTTAATCTAATGAATGCAAATAGGTTATAAGTCAACATTAAAAGACAACCATTAAACCATTTATTGGTAAGTTCATAACTCCATTTAATGATGATTAACCATAATAAAGACCATCTTTATTTAGCATTTTAATGTCAAATGTGTGGTTAAACATTTAACCTAGGAATAACCGAAATTGCTATCTTCTTTTTAAAAAAATTGTTTTAATATAATTAATTTAATTAATTACATTAAACTAAAAACCAAGCCCATTACTAAATGTACATTTGGGCTTCTTTAATTAGACCAAGCCCAAGATTCAATTATGGGCTTCTAATTAACCTCCATTTATATTTCTTATTTAGCTTGATAACCTTCCTTAAAGCCAAGTGAGGAATCTTATTGAACTTTGATAATTCAAGCTCCAATAAGCCCAGAATTAATTCATTCTCATTGGAATTAATTCTAGCTTATTAACTAAATGTCATTCCACTAAAGACAATTAGTTGAACTCTTGAATTATTAAATATTATGAGAATATGTCCAATTGAAAAGCCTATTTAGAACCTTATTATAGCCATCCGCACAACAAAGGGTAAAATTACCGTTTTGCCCTTATGTTGGTTTTTCCTTCTAGATCTCTCATTTTACTTTATATGGTGATTAACACATAAGATCTCATCTCAGTGTTAAGACTTAATGGGTAGCTAGTCCATCAAACTACTGGCGCCAGTTTAATCACCAAATCTCCTTAAAACATCTAGAAGAGATGATAACACTATAAACTCTTTATTTGAGTGAATGTTCCTTGATACATGTTTCAATTAATAATTCTAACATGCAGACACTGGATTAATACTCTATAAAAATCCATTCCGATCATATCAAGAATTATAATGAAACATATATGAGTTCACCACTCATCAAGATTATGGTTCATAATAAGCGAATGCTTAAGTTGTATGTTTTAAGATTAAAGTAACGACCCACTTTATTCTTGAAAATGTACTTGATTCCAGATTCATTTAATAGTGTCATTATCGATAGTCAACTACTATCATGATATGAAACTCATCATTCCCTTAAAGTAAACTCCTTTACTTATATGGAGATAAATCGCAACACTACAGTCTAAACCATAATCAAGCGACCAACTTGATTATTCAACTGTGAATCAATTAATTCAGATTCTAATAATATACATGTTTTTCATACATCTCTATGTATATTTATATTACTTACAAAAGAATCTTGGTACCTTATGACCAGATATATAATTCTCATACAGATAAAACCAAACTCTTTTGTTTTATTAATAATAAATATTTTCATTACAAAACTGTAACTGAAGAAGATAAAGTTACATGTAAATACACTTGCTTTCTAGGTGTTGGACCCCACCCCCCACACCTGGGCTAACATTTCCCACCCAGCGTGTGTTTGCGGGTTATACCACGGCGGCTGTTTGCGGGTTATACCGCGGCATCCAACCTTAATCAGTACTGTCCTCTTTGATCAAGGGTGAGCCACGGCTTGAACCCAAGACCTCAAGGTTTTGTTCCACTTTAAGTGGACGCCTCTCACCATTGAGCCAACACGCTGGGTGGGAAATGTTAGCCCAGGTGTGGGGGGTGGGGTCCAACACCAGGGCACTATATTTACATAACTCCAACAATCTCCCACTTGCCCTAAAGCAAGTTTGACATATCCCTCATTCCCATCCCTTCTAGGTGACCCTCAAAGCTCTTTTGAGTCAATGTCTTTGTGAACAGATCAGCAAGGTTTTGCTCGGTGGGAATCTTTACCACATCCATTTCTCCACGTTGTATTATCTCCCTTATAAGATGATACTTTCGCTTAATGTGTTTGGCAGCTTTGTGGTTCCGAGGTTCTTTAGAATTAGCCACTGCCCCACTATTATCACAATAAAGTGTAATGGCCTTTTCTGCCTTTGGAACTACCTCCAAATCATTTAGGAACTTCCAGAGCCAGACTGCTTCCTTTGTTGTTTCACAGGCAGCAACATACTCAGCTTCTATAGTCGAATCAGCAATACAAGATTGCTTGACACTCCTTCAAACTATGGCTCCACCTCCTAAAGTAAATATAGAACCAGAAGTTGATTTCCTTGAATCAACATCTGATTGGAAATCAGAATCCGGATATCCTGTCGGAATAAGATTACTTCCAGAGTAAACAAGCATTAAGTTCTTCATCTTACGAAGATACTTAAGTATACACTTAACCGCAGTCCAATGTTCCATTCCTGGATTGGACTAAAATCTGCTTACCAGTCCCACTGCGTAATAGATATCCGGTCTAGTGCACAGCATTGCATACATCAAACTACCAACTGTCGAAGCATATGGAATATTACGCATGCGTTCAACCTCCTCTTGGGTTTTAGGTGCTTGTTCCTTTGAAAGTTTGATTCCATGTCTAGTAGGAGTAAAACCCCTCTTGGAATCTTGCATGGCAAACTTATTGAGCATATTCTCAATGTAGGTTAGTTGAGACAAAACTATCTGTTTGTTCTTTCGATCCCTTATAAGTTTGATCCCTAGAACATAGGTAGCCTCTCCCAAATCCTTCATTGAAAACTATTCATTCAGCCATCCCTTAACCGCAGATAACATTCCCACATCATTCCCAATGAGCAGAATGTCATCAACATATAGGATTAGGAAAGTAACCTTACCTTCTTGTACTCTTTTATAAACACAAGGCTCATCTAGGTTTTGTATAAACCTATAGATTTTGATAGCCTTATCAAACCTAATGTTCCAAGACCTAGATGCTTGCTTAAGTCCATAAATGGACCTTTGCAACTTGCAAACCTTATGCTCATTACCTGGCTCAATGAATCCTTCTGGTTGGGCCATATAAATGGTCTCCTCAAGATCCCCATTAAGAAATGCGGTCTTGACATCCATTTTCCATATTTCATAATCGAAATAGGCTGCTATGTCCAAAAGAATCCTGATTGACTTAAGCATGGCAACCGGAGAAAAAGTCTCCTCATAGTCTATACCCTCCTTTTGAGTATAGCCTTTAGCTACCAATCTAGCTTTAAAGGTCTCTATCTTTCCATCCGATCCCCTTTTCCTTTTGTAGATCCATTTACACCCTATGATTTTTAGACCTGGTGGTAGATCTACAAGGACCTAGACTTCATTAGTATACATAGAATATATTTCTGATTCCATCACCTTGAGCCATTTTCCTGCATCAACATCATTAATAGCCTATGTATACGTAATAGGATCTATTTGTTCTTGGTCCGAGATGGCAATTAAGCCTTCTCCTAAACCCAGGTACCTATCTGGCTGTCTCACAACCCTCCCACTACGTCTAAGCACACCTTGATGTTCAGGTTGCACTTCTGATTCAACTCTTGAATCCATTTCGACATCTTGTTCTGTCATATCCAAAACAACTCTTGGTTTGGATGAAATAGCTAACTCCTTTAGTACTACTTCACTTCTTCCTTTCTGATTTTTCATAAACTCTTCCTCTAAGAAGGTTGCATTTGTCAACACAAATACCTTCTTATCATGAGGACTGTAAAAATAGTACCCTCGAGTTCCCGTAGGATATCCTACAAACAAACATACTTCTGACCTTGGTTCCATCTTTGTGGATTCAGGTTTTAGAACATGGGCTGGGCAACCCCAAGTCCTTAAATGCCTCAATGAAGGCACTCGGCCAGTCCACAACTCCCTAGGAGTTTTAGGCACCGATTTAGACGGAGCAAAGTTAAGAAGATATGTTGTCGTTTGTATGGCATATCCCTAAAACGATTCTGGAAGTCTAGCGTAGGACATCATTGATCTTACCATTTCTAATAGAGTTCTATTTCTCCTCTCTGCTACACCATTCTGTTGAGGTGTACGAGGAGCTGACAAATTGGAAACAATTCCATTGTCAATTAAATATTGCTGGAACTCTCCAGATAAATACTCACCACCTCGATCTGATCGAAGCTATTTTAATGGCTTGCCAAGTTGCTTCTCAGCTTCAGCTTTGAATTCTTTGAACTTTTCAAAAGATTCACTCTTTTTATGCATCAAATACAAATAGCCATATCTTGAGTAATCATCTATAAAAATTATGAAATATTCATAACTTCCTCTAGCTTGTACATTCATGGGCCCACACACATCAGTATGTACCAGGTCCAATGTGGATTCAGATCTGTTTCCTTTAGAAGGAAATGAGGCTTTGGTCATTTTTCCTTCAATACAAGATTGACAGGTGGGTAATGGATCACTATCCAAGCCCATAAGGATCCCATCCTTTACTAGCCTGTCAAGTCTTTTCTAATTGATATGACCAATTCTTAAGTGCCACAGATACTTCGAATTAATGCTAGAGATTTTGGATTGTCTTGGTTTTATCAATTCTGTGGTGTTTAGTGAGCCTTTCATAGGTTCTATAAAAAACAATCCCTGTTTAGTTATCGCATCACAAATAAAATCCTTATTCTCATATATTGAAACAACCTTTTCAAAATATAAGGAATAATCATATTTTATTAGAAAAAAAAATAGAAATCATGTTCCTTACAATCATTGGCATGTAATAAACATCCTCCAAATATAACCTATGATCACTAGGAAAGTCCAAGATAACTACTCCCACTGATTCTGCTGAAACATAGGAACCATCTGCTATCTTGACTTGAAACTGGCCTTTAGGTAGTCTTTTCCTTTGCTGGAACCCCTGCAAAGAATTACAAACATAGTTAGTGGCTCCTGAATCTAATATCCAAGAAGTAGATAAATCTGCCACATATCTAGTTCCTAACAAACTTAGGAAGCCCATACCTTGTTTGCTTTTAAGGGACTCAAGGTAGACTGGACAATTTCTTTTCCAGTGACCCATCTCATCACAGTGGAAACACTTTCCTTTGATGTTCTCTTTGGCCTTCTTTTTCATAGATTTGGCCTTGACCCCTGTTTGGGCCTTCTTTTTCATTGGACCCTTCTTCTTTTCCTTGCCCTTACCCTTGGGCTTAAAAGAAGAAGTTACATTAGCTTCTGGCCCATGAGCCTTAATATTCAATATCTCCTCCATGCTCTGGAGGGTATTCATCAACTCACTTAAGGTGTAATCCTTGCTGTTGAGCTCATAGTCCAACTTAAACTACTTAAAAGAAGAGTTTAAGCTATTGATGATCATAATCATCTGCGTGTCCGCATCCATATCCGCCTAAGCATCTCAAATCTCGGACCGCAGAGATTACCTTCATCATGTAATCCCGCACCGGTTCACCAGGTTTCTATCTGAGATTATGAAAGGTTTGGATAGCTTTCACTCTTGCAGACCTAGTCCTCACACCAAACATCTCATGTAGGTGATGGACCATTGCACTAGCAGTTTTCATACAAGCAATTTGCTTTTGCAACATGCCACTGACAGAAGCCAAAATATAACACTTAGTAGTCTTGTCAGCATTCTGCCAACGCTCATGTTGTTGGACTTGCTCAGGAGTTGAATCTCCACTTAGAGGTGTAGGCTTATTTTCAGTTAACACCCATGAAATACGTTCATATTGAAGAACAATGTCAAGGTTACGTCTGCGTTGATTAAAATTGTCTCCGTTTTCCAATTTGTTATTAGTCAAGAGCAGGGTGAGTGGATTCATTTTGTGGTTGATTATGTCTGAAAATATAAATTATTAAAACATGAGCATACTAGCCAACAATTTATGGAACTTTGTATAAAATCATGATGCATGTATGCATGATGATAGATTTAACAAAACTTAAAAAATTAAAACATTACACGATGGTTATTTTTCTTATCTATAACAGACTAAGTGACGGTGGGCCATCTTATCCATTAAAAGAAAAACTAGGACCCTCCCACTCAAAAACTTCCAAGCATATCATGCCCAATTTTTTAAGAAGCGTCTTAATTTGGTCCATACTTTTACCAACAGAGCTACGGTGGGTAGTTTATTGATAAAAAAATGTTGAGTGTTTAACCATTTGATTCATTCACTAAAGATACCTACAAACCATGCCTCGGTGGGAGGTCACATTTGCTATCATTAAGTGGACTTATCCTTAAGGAGACCCAAACCATGCAAGATCTAGGATCCATGCCCTCCGATGGGGAGTAACACTTCACCACATGCAAACGGGCCATCATTTGGAGACCGTGGACTCTCACAGGAGCATCCTCTCCCACTCAATCTTTTTGGGCTTTAAGTTTTAAATACCATCTTCTCTAGATGCAATTTATTATCCATCCTATATTGTTTCATTATATATCTCATACATAATGAATGCATGGCAAAGCCTAGGGTTGGCAATTTTCTAAATGACATGCAATCACATAATATCACATATTATAAGCATTCATTTCTCCATTCATCACATAAACTAATAAAGCCACTTTTGATTGTCCATCCTAGAAAAATTAAATAATTAAAAAGCCTTTTAGGCCCAAAGTATTCTTCTTGGACTTGGATCTTCCGTTTCGAACTCTTCACAAACATGATCCGGCCCATTCGGTTAACAAAATGTAATGACATATATGGAAATCGAATTTTATCACTTTGAAAAATAAAATTCCAGCACCAGATTTTTAGAAAACCAAATCTTTGTTTTGACAAAAAAATTCCAGCACTAGTTTTCATTAGTAAAACCAAAATTTGATTCTTTGAAACAAAAATCCAGCACTTGTTTTTACAATAAAAACCGAAAATTGATCCATTGAAACAAAATTCCAGCAACTATGTTTTCACAAAACTTATGCCAATACACAAAAGGATACACCGAAAATTTTACCTTTCCATTTCTTCAATCCATGGCTGCTCCATCTTCATCATTACATCAATTTGTACATTACAAAATCAAAGAAAATAGGAAAAAGAAACCAAGGAGGAAACATGGTGATGATAGACCACCCTCCTTGTTACAACCAATGAAGAAATCTTACAAGGTAAATTTAACTTCTATGGACAACCAAAAGAGCAAACATACACCATGTATATTTCTATCACATAAAAATATGCAGCATACACAAAAAGATTGCCAACCCATGCATCCAATATATAGGAACCGAAATCATGCATTAGAAACTGGCTCTGATACCAATTGTAGGATCGGAAAAAAAAATGCTTTGTTTGGAAAAACGGCAGATTTCAAAACTTTTAAGAAATCATTACTTGTAGCGGAAGCAACAAATCCAAATCAACATGCCAATCCGTACATGATATCGTATAAGGATAATAAAATATAAACAAGATCATAAGTATTACCGACTCCTTCGCTACAACTTTAAATCATCGCTGCGCTATCCTCTCCTTCTTCGTGTATCCAAATCCTTTGCCTTTGACTCTTTTCCTTTAGCAATCTACTTTCTCCTTGTTGTAGTATCCTCAACCAATTAGATTTACCACCTGTTATTCAAGGACAATTAGGTTAACAAAATCCTTTGGTGGGAAAGGAGAAGAAATGTTTGGAGGAGATTTTATTAGAAGAAGAAGAAGCAAAATTGAAACTCTTTCAATTGGTATTTTCGATTCTCTCTTTCATGAAAGGAGAGAAGGTGTAAAAAACATGCAAGAACTCTTTCTTGCCTACCAATTTCGTATATTCATGGATGGAAGGAGAGAGAGGCATCAAATGCATCACTTCTTTCATTAATCACTCATAAAATAGCCAATAAATGAGATTATCTTAATTTATCTTTATGATGGCTATTTGAAAAGACCATAACCTAAAATTCAATACCCAATTTTGGTTTTGCCAAGAAGAAAGAAGGAAGATGGTCCATCTAATGTACATCTTTCATCTTTAATCTAATGAATTCAAATAGGTTATAAGTCAACATTAAAAGACAACCATTAAACCATTTATTGGTAAGTTCATAACTCCATTTAATGATGATTAATCATAATAAAGACCATCTTTATTTAGCTTTTTAATGTCAAATGTGTGGTTAAACATTTAACCTAGGAATAACCGAAATTGCTATCTTCTTTTTAAAAAAATTGTTTTAATATAATTAATTACATTAAACCAAAAACCAAGCCCATTACTAAATGTACATTTGGGCTTTTTTAATTCAACCAAGCCTAAGATTCAATTATGGGCTTCTAATTAACCTCCATTTATATTTCTTATTTAGCTTGATAACATTCCTTAAAGCCAAGTGAGGAATCTTATTGAACTTTGATAATTCAAGCTCTAATAAGCCCAGAATTAATTCATTCTCATTGGAATTAATTCTAGCTTATTAACTAAATGTCATTCCACTAAAGACAATTAGTTGAACTCTTGAATTATTAAATATTATGAGAATATGTCCAATTGAAAAGCCTATTTAGAACCTTATTATAGCCATCCACACAACAAAGGGTAAAATTACCGTTTTGCCCTTATGTTGGTTTTTCCTTCTAGATCTCTCATTTTACTTTATATGGTGATTAACACATAAGATCTCATCTCAGTGTTAAGACTTGATAGGTAGCTAGTCCATCAAACTACTGGCGCCAGTTTAATCACCAAATCTCCTTAAAACATCTAGAAAAGATGATAACAATATAAACTCTTTATTTGAGTTAATGTTCTCCGTTACATGTTTCAATTAATAATTCCAACATGCAGACACTGGATTAATACTCTGTAAAAATCCATTTCGATCATATCAAGAATTATAATGAAACATATATGAGTTCACCACTCATCAAGATTATGGTTTATAATAAGCGAATGCTTAAATTGTATGTTTTAAGATTAAAGTAACGACCCACTTTATTCTTGAAAATGTACTTGATTCCAGATTCATTTAATAGTGCCATTATCGATAGTCAACTACTATCATGATATGAAACTCATCATTCCCTTGAAGTAAACTCCTTTACTTATATGGAGATAAACCGCAACACTACAGTCTAAACCATAATCAAGCGACCAACTTGATTATTCAACTGTGAATCAATTAATTCAGATTCTAATAATACACATGTTTCCCATACGTCTCTATGTATATGTATATTACTTACAAAAGAATCTTGGTACCTTATGACCAGATATATAATGCTCATACAGATAAAACCAAACTCTTTTGTTTTATTAATAATAAATATTTTCATTACAAAACTGTAATTGAAGAAGATAAAGTTACATGTAAATACACTAGCTTTCCAGGGCACTATATTTACATAACTCCAACAAAGAAGACATCTATATTCAATCCTCTACTTTTTCTATATTTCCTTATTATTGTTGAATTTTAATGATGACTCAATTGGCATATATAGTTTTATGTATGGATTGCTAAATTCCTTTTAAGGAGTTATCCTTATTTTATTTGTTAAACTCTACATTATCGATATAATGAATTACGCTTATGATGTTTATTGCTTTACATTCAATTTGAATCAAGATATTAGATTGGATTATTTATGTTTTCTTGTGTTGTACAACAAGATCTAGTACCTCAATAGAACTATAAACATCAAAGTAATAAGTAATTAAAGAGAGATCTTAATTGTTAATTACTAATCCATAAGATTGATAATTGTCTAGTTAGGAAGAGATTTGATAGATCTAGAGATTAGGATTCAAATTATGTCTATTTTAATTAGGATTACTTGATTAGATCTTGAGAGGGGTAATCATAATTATGGGATATCTAAGGTTAGTATTGAACTAAGAAGGTGAAGTGAAAACAAATAAGGATACAAGTAATTTTAGATTTCATCATTGATCAATCGACCAATTCATTTTGTTTATTTCATTATTTAATTATTAATTCTTTTTTAGATTGACTTTTAGTAAATTATCTTATTGTTTACCTTAAATAAAGTTTACAAAAATTATTAGGTGACTACTCTAATCCTCGTGGGATGATACTTTTTATGCTATAAGATATGATGTATACTCGCAGTAAAGAAAGTTTTTCATTTAAACCTTCAACATATATATAACCAAAGGTTGACTTCAAAATTAAGAGGGTTTAATATGCAACACATAAAACCAAATTAATCAATTAACTAAGTTGGTAGTTGAGATAACTGGAGGGTGGTTGCCAAACAACATGATACTTAATCTTAGGGAACACGAGAAGATAACCACCTTGCGGAGTGAAAAGAAGCTGACTAATGATCTGAAAAAAGAAGATGAGATAGTGAAGAATTCTGTTGAGGAAAAGAAGAGAGAAAATATAGCGAGAATTTTAATAAATTAAATGTGATAAATTTTTCTTTCCCTTATTATAACTTTACTTTTATCTTGATGTGATAGACACTAAATTTTATGAATTTTTAGGGTGTTATTAAGCAGGATAAGGAGGTTTTACAGGAGTACAAGACAGTTTAGATGAGAACAATAACAAATATTAAAGGATGAGAGTGTTCATGTATTATCTGCAAAATTCGAAAGGAAGAGGGTTAAAAGTCTTTCACTTTACCTCCTTAATATTGGAGTCTAGCTAAAAGACAACAAAGAAACACTTATTATAAGGCAACTCAATCTTTTACTTTTATGCATTATGTCTATTGAATAATAGGTTCCTTCATTATTATATGTTTTTTAATTTAGTTTTCTATTCTTGTTTTGTTTTATTTCTTTTGTATTTTTTATTCCATGTTTTTCTCCTTTTTTCTTATTTATTTGCTTTCTATATGGGTCTCTGATCTTGATGTCATCTTCCTAACTGAATCCAAAGAAAAATAACATCCAAGAGCAAGGTATGAAGAAGTCCTCTCAATCTTAATTGCTTCATCTTTCTCCACCTTTTGCATATTTTCATTTGTTTATTTTATATGTCATATGTGCGTACATTAAGGATAATGCATAATTCAAGTGTAGGAGAGTAATTACCTTAAGGCTTTGATTATTTATTGGCATCAAATCTAATTTTGTTTAGTTTGGTAAGTAAAAATTATGGGACATTAAGCAAAGAGATCAAAGTAACTAATTTGATATATTACAAGTGATAGCATCTTAAAAGTTGAATGAATTAGGTTAAAAGATATGATCATTGATGAGTAGTATAGTTTAAGCTTAATTAAATAACCTTGAGATGGTTGCTCAAAACGAATGATGACTTGTTCCGTGATTTTGACACATTTCGAGTTTTAAGTTCAAGTTTATGAGATGATGATTAGTCCATATTGATTGTGAATTATGTAAAAAATATTGAGCACCAATAAATTCTACTTTATTGAATTTGATCTTAGTAAATGGCGATAGGATTGAATTATCTTATATTTGCATTTCAATGTCTTTTCAATCCTACTTTTGTGTTTAAATACTCAATTTTTGTTCATTTTGTGTTTACATAGAGATTAAAGGATTGAACATAAATATATGTTAAAGGAAATAAATTTGACAAATTTTGGAGCAAAATTAGAAAGGATAAACTCAAAGGGAGCAAAATGTCCAAGTTACATCAATTTGGAAATTATAAACAAAGTAATACAAATTTAATGGAAATCATTTGGATTAATTGTTTCAGCAGCATCACATGGAGCTAAATGGAAGCAGACGTTGGGCATTTCATACAACCATTATGTATTTCAAGCATGTCAAAACGTAGCAGCTAGAAGGAAAAACATAAATTAGGAGTTAGTTTGGGATTTAGGACAAATGTCATGAATTAGGAGTTACTTATAGGTTTGATCACCCTTTAGGTAATTTTCTAATCTGAAGACTAAGTTTGAGCATGTGATATGTAATATTCTATAGTGATTACAAGAAATAACAATAGGTTAGTTAAATTTATCAGGATTCTTAATCAACTAATATAGGATCCCATATCTTTAAGTTACACCTTCTGAGCTTATAAGTAGGTGGCCTAACCTAGTTGTTTCTTAGTACCTAATGCATTTTCACTATTGAACTTAGAGAGCCTATTCTAGGTTATAGTGGAGATTGGGGTACTTTTAGAGCTTATTAATTTTGCCTGTTTTAAGGAAATTAAGGGTTCGAGAGCTTAATCAAGTCCATAGGCTAACACTATGATGAGAGTACCTTTTATTTAGATTCAAGAAACAATGAACATCTCGGAATCCCAAAGATATCTCCAACTCACTTCTTTACCTTTATTATTAGTCTTTTCTCAATTTGCTTTGTGATTATCTTTTCCTTTATGTTCATTACATCTTAGCTATTTCGTTTTCATCATTTCAAGGTACTTTGTTTTCTTTTTTCTTTTTGCAACATTGGAAATAGCATTTACATCCTATCTCTCTGTGGTTCGACCTTATCTTGCCATTTATTGCATAGTTTGGTAATTAGGAACTTATTATTTGGTAGTTAGCGACAGGCTATCAAATGGTAAAAGGCTAGAAATTGTGATATGATTGACTAATCGAAGATATTAATGATAAGGAATTTATCCTTACTTCAAAATGTAGGAATAACATTTCAGTCAAGACATTGTTATAACATATAAAGAATTAAAATAAAATTTCTTTGGGTTGTTTTTATTATGGCTTTTAAAATACTTTTTTGTTTAAACTTTGTACTCTTTTTGTCTCCACTTTATATATAAGATAAAGATGTTGAATTAAGTTGAACTCTTTTTTGTTAGGTTGAGAGGGTATCGTAACTTGGGGTAACTATCCAAAGATCTAAATGGTTAAAAACTGAGATGACTAAAATGATGATGATATTTAACCATTTGGATTAAATTGTTAAACTTTCCTAGAATCTAAATTAACTAGGTAGATGTCTTTTAAGATTCGTTTACTTGAGAACAAACAGAAGTTTAAGTGTGGGGATAATTTTTTTGAAAAATGAAAATTGAATTAAGCCATAAAAGGTTAAAATTCAAAATTTCTTACAACAAATTCTCAATAAGAGAATGATCAACAAAATAAGTAACCAAGCTACTAAATATAGTGACATTTGCAAAAACTTACATTAGAAACAACTTTATCACTAGCTGCTAATGTAATTTGAATCTAGTGCAATTTTGTTATAAAAGGTAGCTATAAGAATTCTAATAGCATTACTAAGTTCAGTCTTACAAAGTTCAGCTTCTTTTTGTTTTGTAGAAAATACACTTATTTCTTTCATCCTATATGTGTAGGACCAAATAGGATAATGCTATGTAGTAACACCATCTTTACTTCTTTCCAACAAGTTGTCGGTTCTTACTACATGTTATATTGCAACTCCACTAGTGGTTTACTAATTGCGCACTTCTGAAGAAGTTTTTCAAAGAACCATATGTGCATTTACATTGGAAAAATAGGTGTGAGGAGCTCTCCAACTGGCTTTTGCAAAGACTGTACCAGTTTGTTAATTAGTTAAACTTGTTTATTCTATTAACATTGGGTATTTTTTCCTTTATATCTCTTCATCAGGTTGTTGCAGCTTTAAGATGTTTGTATTTGCACCATACTATTTTATACCAAGATATATTTTAAAATTTTAGCTGAAAAAGCTTATTGCAATTCCTGAAATTTAGCTAAAAAAACTTCTTTCATGATGTGTTGTCAAATTTCCAATTAGAACTAGCACACCACTAATTATTGTCCTAGACATTGTCCTTTAAGTCTATATGATTGAACCAAATATACTAATTGTTATCATTTATTCTTAAGACGATCTCATTTTTCACCAACATTGCATTTAATAGGTTCTGATTTTTTAGAATAAAGTTTCTCAGAACATTTAGCTCAATCTTGTGAATAAGAGGACCACCTGATAACCATCTATCATGCCAAAGTAGTGTGTTCATCTTATTCCCTACTACTTTCTTAATATGGATTCTAATGAAGCTTCTTCATTTATCTCCTTTAGAGTGACATATGTGCTTCTAGAAGATAGATCAATTATCAATTTCCCAAATTATTTTATCTTTGATGTAGAATGTATATACCCACTTACACCATAGATATTTGTGAGCATTAATTAGCATCCATAATCCCTTGATCATCATACAATTATTCAAGAGTTTTAAAAGAATGTTGTTTAAAACCCTATGTTTCTTAGAGCTGCAAACATTAGACCATTAAATGTCAGCTTTATAACCTCCTTTATTAAACCCAAACTAGAGAAATTTTCTAAGCATTTTATCAATGGTTTTGTTCACAGGACTAGGAATAGCAAGAAGTGTTGCCCGATGAATATTGATTGAAGACAATATAGTAGTGATATGTTGAGCTCTCCTAATTAGGGATAAAGATTTCATTCTCTAACCTATGATTTTAGCATATATATTATCCCCTAAAGGTCTTAAGCTTCCATAGCACAGTCTGAAAGAAGTTATTGGAATTCCAAGATAGGTGAGAGTCAAATGCATTTGTTTGAAATTAGTGACCTGTTCAACCATAGTTTTTTAATCTTCAAAACTTTTAGATAAGTAAAAAGAGGATTTGTCAATATTAACATAAAGTCTACACATCTTGGTGAATATAATGATAGCCTTCATTATAGTTGTTAGTGAAGTTTTGTCCAGACTGGATAAGATAATCAAATCATTAGCAAAAATTTGGCTAGTAATTCCTAATTTTCTACACTTAGAATGATATTTAAAGTGGTTGATCCTCCTAAAAATTATACATGAAATTCTATTGAAAACCTCCATGATAGTGGCAAATAAGTATGGTGAAGAAGGGTCTCCTTACCTAATGCCTTGTAGAAAAAGAATGTTATTGCTCATCTCTCTACCAAGAATATAGGTCCTTTGACCACTGTCTATTTGTTTAAACAAGATCATCTTTAGTCTATTAGCTAAGATTTTTGAAATAATCTTGTATATTAAGTTACAATAAATTGTATTTTTAAAATCTCCAAAACTTTTCTGCTCACCTCCTATAGGAATGAGAGTAATGAAGTTACTGTTAATCACTTTGAGTATTCTTTTCTTCTCAAATAATTCCAGCATTGCATCTAGTATTATAACTTTGATGATAGGCTAAGATTTAACGAAGTACACTATGTTAAACCCATCAGGCTTGGAACTTTATGGGGATTTAAAATTTTGATAGTTTGCTCAATTTCTACTTTATTATTAGGATTTAAGAGTATATCAGCTTCCTAAGGAGTAGTGGAATTATATATGATGATATTCAATGCCTCCTTTCAAGAATGAGCATTGGTGGGGGCATTCATAACATTGGAGAAGTATTTAAAAATCTCTAACTTTACAAATCTTGATGTAAATGATGTGAATGATACAAAACATATTCCTGATTCTATCTATATTTTTCCTAGAGATAACAAATCTATTAAAGAAATTTAAACCTCTATCACAACCTTGCAACTAAGCAATTATGAAAGTCTACCTCATTAATGACATATCAAATGAGAAAGCCTTAGAGAAATTATACAGATCTTGCTTCTCCATTTTAGTGAGTATATTGTATTAAGGATTATAATATACTTCATTATGAGTTGAAATAAGAGCATTTTTTGCAGTTGTAACTAGATGGTGTAAATTACCTACATTCTCCTTATACAACAATTTCATATTCTACTTTATCAAAAGTAGTTTTTGATAGTAAATGTAATGCTCAGAACCATTCACTCTAGCTTTTAACCCTTTCCATAAAGCATCATCAAATTTGGGAATATCCAAAAGAAAGTTGTTAAACATGAAACAGTGCTTGATTCTTTTAGAATCAATAGAAGTGAAGACAAAATACTGATCAGACAAAATAGTGTTATGGAAGACAGTGAAACTGTTGGGGAATTAAGTGGTTTAGGGAATTGCTGAAACCACTTAATGTTAGTAAGATATCTATCAAGCTTATTCCTAATAAGATCATTTCGCTGCTAGTCATTACTCCTTGTAAAGAAATTATTAGCTGAACCTACATTAGTTACTTTAATATCGGATAGGCATTGTATTAAGTCTTGACAAGGAGTTTTTGCTCTGTGTTTCGCTATGCTTTCACATAAATGACCTTGGTTTAATTTAATTTAATTATATTTTAAGTAATTGTTAAAGATGATGCCTTTTAATAAGCTTTATCAAGAATTAGAGAATATTTTTTAAGTGAAAAAATAAAATTCTCAGTAGAACATGACATGACATATAACTGATGATAAGAAGGATGTATTGGAGGTGTTTAGAGAAAAAATCAAGATATTTGGGAAAAATAAGACAATTCAAAAAAAATTTCTTAGATTGGTTATAACTCTTTCGTTTTAAATCTGATTAAGATGATTCAAGATGATATTAGGAAAGAGATCTAATATTTTGATGTTTTAAGTAGAGATATTTGAGAAAAATCAAGGTCAAAATGGTTTGAGAAATATGTGTTTATTAACCTGTGTAAAGAAGTGCAACTGGATAGAAAGATTCATAACCTAAGGTACGGTGGCTCAAGCCATATCCACAATAAAAAAATTACACCAACTTTTTTTAAAAATCTCCAAAACCTTAATTTTTAAATCATTTTAAGTTCTTTCATTTTAAACTTAAGGTTAGATGCCAAGAGATAGAACATTATGGAGTGCATGAAACATTTATTGTCAAGGGAAAATAAGATAAACATCATTCTAACAAATCTAAGCTTACATTAGAATTTTGTCATAAACTATATAAATCTTTTTATTATTTATTTATTATATTTGTTAGTTCAAACATGACGAGCAAATGATATGTCTAAATAGAGAGAAACCTAGTGTTATCTTTTTATATATTGATTCAATTTTATTTTAAAAGCATAATTTATATTTTAATTATCTTCGATTACTCTCGATGGAGATTTAATTATTCTAATGAATAGATCTGATGTTAATTCACTTATGTACAATCCGAAATAACCTTATTATCACTAGATAATGGCTTAAATATTATGGTTAAATGAGGTGCTACAGATAGGCCTCTGTGATCTCTCTAATGTAGGGTGAAAATTTTCAGAAAATTTCATAAAATTTAATGCATTCAAAGGGATGTTAGCTTGGTAGATACATGAATTAACCAGCTAAAGAATAGGTAGTTCTAGATCAAGAGAGTGCAATTTCATATTTTAGGAAGTTCTTCTGATCTATATGATAAATACATTCTAAGTAAATCAAATCATAAATAAATAAATAATATTAAGGAAGTTCTTATCTAAATAGCATTCACATATGTTTTCTTCTATTGATTATATAATTTGTTCTACTTATAAAGGTTATTTACTCTACGTAAGTTTAGGTTTAGGTTTAATTTTAAGTTAAGTATTGATCATTAAAACTCTCTTTTAATTAGTTGACTAGGTAATAATAGGAGAGTTTATTAAATATCCCTCATGGATTCGATACTTTATTAACTACTTTATTACCGCCATATGATTAGTGTAATTACCTTAGGTTTCGAGGAATATTTTATGATGGGAAAACTTAATTGATGATAGAAAACACAAAACAAGAACCTTACTCAAAGTAATTATTCTACTATGTATTAATAAGTTTCAAAGTGATTTGATAAATAAAATTTCTTTTCATATTGATTGTAAATATTTAAAAGAATTTAACAAAAGATGTTAAAATTACATCAAAGTATTGTTTTAAGATGGTAAGTTATCTTAAGTGCTTTGTTTTGACAATAAATTTATTAAAAGTGAAGCAAATTATATTCTTAGGTTCCTAATCTGTGAATTTTTACAATATAGATTACAATTTCATGAAATAAAAATATAAAATCTCCTTCAAAGTCTTCATCAAAATCACAATAAAGCTTTATAAAATCTTAGCCTAAAGCACTATTAACTGTCCAACTAGTAGATCACTAAGGAAAATTTTATAAGAGGATAAAACAATGCCATTCATCCTTACTAAAACACAAGGTAAGGCTTCATCATCCCATCTTCCCAACATTAGTATTCAAGAATGAATACATCATTTATTCACAACTTTAGTTCTAGCAATAGCTCTGAAAGATTCTCTTTATGAAATCTTCCAAAAATAAAATTTATCAAATATTGTTGCTAAAAATATAGCCACAAAAATTAGTTTGCAGCAATCAAAACCCATTTCAATGAGTATTTCATAAAACTAGCAAATACTACAAAGTTCTTTTATAAAAATTCTACAAAGTTCTTTTTTTAAAAATCCTTTTCAAATTAATTATTTCAGTGTCAATCTTCCAAGACAATAAAAAATATTTCCCTTTAAGTTTGGTATTATAAACCACGAGACTTATCAAAGTTACAAGCATATTATTTATATATTCTAGAAGAAACTAAATCAACAAAAATAAAATACCATTTTATTGAAGCCACCAAAAAACCTATTTTACCCATAAAATCATCAAAGTTATTCACCTTAATTAATAAGGACAAAAAACCTAGACCTAAAAAGTTTGAAGCCAGTTTCTTCACAAATCTTCCTTAATCACTAATACATATGATCAGTGGAAAACATATTTAGCCAAAAAATTCTACATTTTTTGGCTAAAACATATGATCAGTGGAAAACATATCTCCCTGAATTATTTTAATTTACATAACATATTTAGCCAAAAAATTCTACATTTTATTATTAATAGCCTAAGCTGTTTACTTCCTTATTTTATTACTAAAAGGGCCTAAATTGTACTAAATATGTTCTTATAGGTTTGGTGGACTTGAGGAAAAAAGTCTAAAAAAACTTGACCCAATGGAAAACTAGACTAGGTTAAATAAGTAGAAAAGCCTAACTTATTTGAATTCCATTTTTCAAAAAATAAATAAATTAATAGGAGAAAATAAATGTAGGTAAAAACAGATGAAAGCAATAGAAATTTTGGGGCCACCTGAATCTCTTATAAATGGAGGGATAAGGATAATCAGAGATGCTATCAAAAATCTAGCAACATGCGGGAGGAGAAGAACCTTTTAAGGCTACTGAAATAAAGTAGAACGATAGAAAAATAAAAGGCAGCAAGCAGTCTATACAACATTGATATTCCCGAGAGTTTCCCTCAACTATCAAGGGTGTTTGAGCAATGAAGCTTGTGCAAGGCGGTATGAGCGTGTTAAAAGAGCCACAAACCTACTAGAATTGAGCTAGTTCAAGATTAGTCGAGGAGAAATTTTAGAGTTTACAACAATGAGTCAGAGAAATGTCCAAGATTTATAAAGTCTAGATTAATTGAATGAGTCTCTCTCACCCCCTAAACCCCTTTTTTCTAGTTTCCTATGCTTAAATTACTTTAAAATGTTTAATTTCAGTATAGAAATGCATATTTGATTATTTGAGACAATTATTTAAATTATTTCAATTCAATCTTTCATTACTAAGTGAGTTTAGCATTCATACAATGTATGAATTCTTTGATTTCTTATTCTTGTTCTTTATTAACGTAATCTTTAACAATCAACTATCGATATCTATTTTGCCTTCATTTTCTCCTAGAATCATGTACATTAATACTGTGTAATATTTAGTTGATTTGTTTCTTTAGTTGGAGTCACCTGGAGTGTATAATAAATTAATGCACATAACATTATTCACAAACAAAGTCACAAAGAACATTTCTACATTTGTTCTTCTTTCTCCATTTCTACATGATATTAGAGTCTCATTTGTATAAAAGGAGTTAAAATTTTGGAGCCCTCTTCATTTTTCTCACAACTCAATTTTTTTTTCATATACCAATATCTTCTGGTGCATATTATAATGGTGCAAAAATCATCTTTAGTAGTCTCTCCGCAAGCAGTCACATGCTGATAAAATTCATTGGGTTCTGAAACCCCAATTTTGAGGAAGAAAAAGATCTAAACCACATCATTTAGCTTCCAAGAAAAATGATACTCTTTAGTCACGGAAGGTGATAAACACGTTATTTACCATGTAATCTAACATCCTAGTCATTACTAAGTTTGCTACCACATCATTACTAACTCGTTGCCATCTTAGAACAAATACTTACACCTCATTTATACACGTTTCATTATCCTATTTGTCCATATTTCCTCTCCTCCTTGGTTTACTTAAACTCATCGGTTCAATACGATTTAAAAGGAGTTGACCAATACTTTTATCGCCTGGTTCAATATATTTTAATTTGGGTTCTTTGTAGACCTAACTAGTTTTTAAGGTTTTTTTACGTTCTAAATCCAATTTTGAGGCTAGAAAAACCAAACTCCATCTCTATAAGTAGGTTTTCTCCTATTTTATTTCTTATTTCACTATGGATACTTCCAAACTTCCCTAATACATTTTTATCCCTATTAATATTATCTTTGATGGCTTTAACTATGATCTCTAGGAGGAGGAAATGTCTAGCTTTCTTAAAGGGAGAATCTTTTGGCATATTATTTCTAGAGAAATACCTAAACTTACTCAAAAGAAAGACGAAGACATTGACGTATTCACTAAATGAATGGTGTGATGGGATAGAATGAACCATCAATTCTTAACATGGATTTAAAATATATGTCCCAATGACATCAAAATTGAACTTTTAATGTTTTGACATAGCCTAGGAGGTATGGTTGTTATTATGTATTAGATGGTATCTACCAATTTTAGTTGTACATGAGACTTCATCGGATGCAACAATAACCTGGATAGACAATACACAGTTATGTGCCTGAATTGTAAGAACTTTGGGATCAACTAGCATTTGGCGACATGTCTAGCCTAGTTATGATGTTGGAGCATATCTTTGAGGAAATTCTCCTTAATATGCTATGTATGAAAAAAAATATGTCCCACCTACTAATGTTGTCCCTATAACTCATACCTTGTCTCAAAATTTCCATAACTCGAGTAAGAAGTTTTATAAAATATTTTGTAGCTACTACAAAAATCCTAAACATCACATCTCTAAATGTAAAGAGCGACTCAAACATAAGATAAGATAACTATTGTTGCTGCCACTGAGAAGCCAACAGAAAGCACCTCTCCTAAATTCTTTTTAAAGAACCTCCACACCCTTCTTCACCAACTTTGACCATATTATGGTAAAATCTCCTCCTTTTGCCATTCTTTCACATCAAGTACCTCAAATTCTTGGTATCATGATTCTGCCTATTATAATCATATGACTTCTAATTCTTCTATTCTTTAATCGTTACCAATACCATCTTATGATCAGTGAAGATCTGAAAAGTTTCACCTGAAAGTTACACGGTCTGCCCGTGTAGATTTACACGGACCGTGTAAATCTGGGCACAGCAGACACATTTCACCCGAAGGTTACACGGCTTGACCGTGTGATTTCACACAGTCCATGTAATTCGACCCCCATAACGACAGAATTTCAAATCTTGGTCTTCATGAAAGTTGTAGCCCTAGATGTTTAATTTCTAATCGTCTATGAATGAAGTGAATCAGACACCTGTAGTAAGAGTTATGATGTTTGCGCCAAAGTATGTTCAGTAGGAATCAGGATATAAACATATCGAATTCATTTGGCCATAACTCCTTCGTCCGACCTCCGAATGAGGCGATTCTTAAGGCGTTAGATTCCTAACACATTTTACTATCTCTCCATAAACATTTGTAGCCATTGGATTTAAATTCACAAATTTTGACGAAAAGGAAGCGATGGTTAGGTTTGGAGAGCATGATTGGGCCATGAACCTATTTCGATTTCTTAAGCATATCTTAAACCATAAGGCTCCGATTGAGGAGGTTCTTGTTTCTAAATGAAATAGAGACTAAGAGCTACCATTATGAAGAAGTCCATTGTGATTTTGTGATTTCGTTGTGTGGGCTCGCCTTTGTGACTTGTATGTCATGCAAATGGAAATTTTCTTTTTATCGATTAGGGTTATAAAGCTTGGAAGTCCGCTTATGTTTTCATCTACGGTTCGATAGTTAGGCTTCGGAAACGGGGTCCAACACTCTTCTTCCAAAATTACCCCCCACTTACTAGGACTTTCCAACTATGCCCTTGGTTGGTCTTTTAAGCTCTAACCACCACTTAACCCATTTAGTTCAATTCTAACTAAGCCTACTCTTCTTTCTAATTCCAATTCTTCATCCTTCTAATTCTAAATAATAAAAAAAAATTAAGAGGAGAAGAGGAGATTGTCGTGGGCTACCCAAGAGGAAGAGGAAGAGGAGAGGAGAGAGAAATGGGGGAGAAATAGAGAAGAAGAAGGAAATTTCGAAAATCCAAGGGAAAAGGAGGAAAAATTTTGGAAAGAAGGGAAGAATCAAGGCTTTTAAGGTAAGTTCTTCATCTTTCCTTCTTACTTTACTCAAAAAAAATAGGTTGTGTTGTGTTGGATGGAGAAAACCTAGAGAGAGAGAGGGATTTTATGGAGGAAGAAGAAGATGGTGAAATCTTGGGATTTTTGGGTTTCTAAGTTAGGTGTTGTGATTTCTAACCTATATGAGCCATGGGTAGGTTGGATTTGAGTTTGATTAGGGTTTATTGCATTTGATTAAGATTACGAAAAATTGGGGATTTTCCAATTGAGTTGAAATTCATGAAATTTTGTTTATGTTTAGGAAATCAAGAGCCTATCCAAGAGCAAGTGGAAGGAGGTAATTGATTTTGGATTTTTCCAAGATTGTCAAGGTGGAATTTGCTTTAATGAGCAAATGCATTGTGTATGCAATATGTGCTAAATGAATTGCTTGAATTTCTATTAGATGGAATTTGCTTTATGTTGTGTTCATGTCATGATATGCATTGATCTTTGATATGATTTTCATGTCATTGAATTTAATCATGACATTTTGTATATGAATGATTGAATTGTGAGAATGATTGTCATGCCATTGAATTTAAGTCATGGCATTTTAATTAAATGGAAAGAAGGAAAGTATGAAAATATGAATTTGTGAATAATTGAATTGAAGCATCAAATTTTGGTTGTGTTTGGGCGAGAAAGGAACCGTTTCGTAAGTCACGTACACGTCGACGAAAAAGCCTTCTCCCGGCTGCCCGCTTGTGGCCCACGAGATCCAAAAATAGACTCGTTTCGTTTACGGTATAAACCTCGGTTTATCCATTTTGTTTCACAGAACCCTCGAGCCATTTGATTGTGCATTTGCATCTTAATGTGCTAAGCTATGCTTTTGATTGAATTGCATTCAAATATGTATTATTTGATGATGTTACGAATTCTGGAATTGGAATTGAATTGTGAATTGCAAATGTTAAATTTTCATGTTGATGAATATGCCTACATGAATGTATGTATATATATAGAAATTTGGTTGACTTTGTGGTTCAATGCCAATGGCTATAAATATTTTAGCCACTGAGCTGTGAAGTTCAACCTATTTTCCCCACTCCTCAGGTGCAAATCAAGAAGACTGATAAATCCTTGCAAGGCATTTGGATCAATTGCGAGAGAGTTAGCTTTTGTATTAAGTTAGTAGTTAGATTTTGGATAACTTTGGTATCATATTGAACATTAAGCATCACATGTATTTTGTACTTGTGTTAAAGCATTGATGAAATGTCAATATGTAATTGAAGCTATAAATGAAAGTTTTGTACGAACTTCGGTTGATTTGGAAGGGAAATGAGACCTTGAAAGGTTTCCTTTTTGTATGATTGTGTATTTATTAAAGTTTGAATATGTTGATTTTGTATATTGTAAGTGTTGAGGATTTTCAATTGTTGATTGTCTTAGATTAGTATTTGAATGGTTATGAGGTTGGGTTGCATTTGAAGGGTTCAAATTGGGGAGATTTTGAGTAGATATGGTGTTAGGATTGAAGATGAATCCTTGGGAGATGAGATTCAATGATGTTGGATGATTTTTAATGGATTGGTAGTGGTTTTCGTGGGGTTGGAGAAGGGTTTGAGGTAAGGGAATGTTAGGAAGGGATTTAGGAACCTTTGAAGGGGGCTTGGGGGGTGAAAATTTCATTTCACCCAAAAGTTACACGGTCTACCCGTGTAGATTTACACGGGCCGTGTAAATCTGGGCGCAGGAGACACATTTCACCCAAAGGTTACACGGCCTGATCGTGTGAATTCACACGGTCTGTGTAATTCGACCCCCATAACGACAGAATTTCAAATTTTGGTCGTCATGAAAGTTGTAGCCCTAGATGTATAACTTCTAACCGTCCACGAACGAAGTGAATCCCACACCTATAGTGAGAGTTATGACGTTTGCGCCAAAGTATATTTAGTAGGAATCAGGATATGAACATATCGGATTCGTTTGGCCATAACTCTTCCGTCCGACCTCCGAATGAGGCGATTCTTGAGACTTTAGATTCCTAACACGTTTTACTACCTCTCCATAAAAATTTTTAGCCATTGGATTTTAATTCAGAAAGCTTGACGAAAAGAAATCGATGGGTAGGTTTGGAGAGCATGATTGGGCCATGAACTTACTTCGATTTCTTAAGCATATCTTGAGCCATAGGGCTCCGATTGAGGTGGTTCTTGTTTCTAAATGAACTAGAGACTAAGAGCTACCATTATGAAGAATTCCCTTGTGATTTTGTGATTTTGTTGTGTGGGCTCGTCTTTGTGGCTTTTATGTCATGCAAATGGAAATTTTTCTGTTTATCGATTAGGGTTATAGAGCTTGAAAGTCCGCTTATGTTTTCGTCTACGGTTCGATAGTTGGGCTTCGGAAACGGGGTCCAACACTCTTCTTCCAAAATTACCCCCCACTTACTAGGACTTTCCAACTATGCCCTTGGTTGGTCTTTTAAGCTCTAACCACCACTTAATCCATTTAGTTCAATTCTAACTAAGCCTACTCTTCTTTCTAATTCCAATTCTTCATCCTTCTAATTCTAAATAATAAAAAAAATTAAGAGGAGAAGAGGAGATTCTCGTGGGCTACCCAAGAGGAAGAGGAGAAGAGAGAGAAATGGGGGAGAAATAGAGAAGAAGAAGGAAATTTCGAAAATCCAAGGGAAAAGGAGGAAAAATTTTGGAAAGAAGGGATGAATCAAGGATTTTAAGGTAAGTTATTCATCTTTCCTTCTTGCTTTACTCAAAAATAGGTTGTGTTGTGTTGGATGGAGAAAACCTAGAGAGAGAGAGGGATTTTATGGAGGAAGAAGAAGATGGTGAAATCTTGGGATTTTTGGGTTTCTAAGTTAGGTGTTGTGATTTCTAACCTATATGAGCCATGGGTAGGTTGGATTTGAGTTTGATTAGGTTTTATTGCATTTGATTAAGATTACGAAAAATTGGGGATTTTCCAATTGAGTTAAAATTCATGAAATTTTGTTTATGTTTAGGAAATCAAGAGCCTATCCAAGAGCAAGTGGAAGGAGGCAATTGATTTTGGATTTTTCCAAGATTGTCAAGGTGGGTAATTTATTTATGGTTATTGTGTAATGAGCAAATGCATTGTGTATGCAATATGTGCTAAATGAATTGCTTGAATTTCTAAGAGATGGAATTTGCTTTATGTTGTGTTCATGTCATGATATGCATTGATCTTTGATATGATTGTCATGCCATTAAATTTAATCATGGCATTTTGTATATGAATGATTGAATTGTGAGAATGATTGTCATGCCATTGAATTTAAGTCATGGCATTTTGATTAAATGGAAAGAAGGAAAGTATGAAAATATGAATTTGTGAATAATTGAACTGAAGCATGAAAATTTGGTTGTGTTTGGGCGAGAGAGGCACCGTTTCGTAAGTCACGTGCACGTCGACGTAAAAGCCTTCTCCCGGTTGCCCGCTTGTGGCCCACGAGATCTGAAAATGAACTCGTTTCGTTTACGATATAAACCTCGATTTATCTGTTTTGTTTCACGGAACCCTCGAGCCATTTGATTGTGCATTTACATCTTAATGTGCTAAGCTATGCTTTGGATTGAATTGCATTCAAATATGTATTATGTGATGATGTTATGAATTCTGGAATTGGAATTAAATTGTGAATTGCAAATGTTAAATTTTCATGTTGATGAATATGCCTACATGAATGTATGTATATATATAGAAATCTGGTTGACTGTGTGGTTCAATGCGAATGGCTATAAATATTTTAGCCAATCGAAATGTGAAGCTCAACCCATTTTTCCCTCCTCAAAGTGCATCAAGAAGACCGATAAATCCTTGCAAGGCATTTGGATCAATTGCGAGAGAGTTAGCTTTTGTATTAAGTTAGTAGTTAGATTTTGGATAGCTTTGGTAGCATATTGAACATTAAGCATCACATGTATTTTGTACTTGTGTTAAAGCATTGATGAAATGTCAATATGTAATTGAAGCTATAAATGAAAGCTTTGCATGAACTTCAGTTGATTTGGAAGGGAAATGAGGCCTTGAAAGGTTTCCTTTTTGTATGATTGTGTATTTATCAAAGTTTGAATATGTTGATTGTGTATATTCTAAGTGTTGAGGATTTCCAATTGTTGATTGTGTTAGATTAGTATTTGAATGGTTATAAGGTTGGGTTGCATTTGAAGGGTTCAAATTGGGGAGATTTTGAGTAGATATGGTGTTAGGATTGAAGATGAATCCTTGGGAGATGAGATTCAATGATGTTGGATGATTTTTAATGGATTGGTAGTGGTTTTCGTGGGGTTGGAGAAGGGTTTGAGGTAAGGGAATGTTAGGAAGGGGTTTAGGAACCTTTGAAGCGGGCTTGGGGGGTGAAAAATTCATTTCACCTGAAAGTTACACGGTCTACTCGTGTAGATTTACACTGGCCGTGTAAATCTAGGTGCAGGAGACATATTTTACCTGAAGGTTACACGACCTGACCGTGTGATTTCACACGGTCCGTGTAATTGCGCCAAAGTATATTCAGTAGGAATCAGGATATGAACATATCGGATTCGTTTGGCCATAACTCCTTCGTCCGACCTCCGAATGAGGAGATTCTTGAGGCGTTAGATTCCTAACACGTTTTACTACCTCGCCATAAAAAGTTGTATCCATTGGGTTTAAATTCAGAAAGTTTGATGAAAAGGAATCGATGGGTAGGTTTGGAGAGCATGATTGGGCCGTGAACCTACTTCGATTTCTTAAGCATATCTTGAGCCATAGGGCTCCGATTGAGGTGGTTCTTGTTTCTAAATGAACTAGAGACTAAGAGATACCATTATGAAGAAGTCCATTGTGATTTGGTGATTTTGTTGTGTGGGCTCGCCTTTGTGGCTTGTATGTCATTCAAATGGAAATTTTTCTGTTTATCTATTAGGGTTATAGAGCTTGGAAGTCCGCTTATGTTTTCGTCTACGGTTTGATAGTTGGGCTTTGAAAACGGGGTCCAACATCTTGTGGTATCAGATCTTAGGTTTATTCCTACGCTTAGAGTTCATGTTAGGATGAATTGTTTTGATATGTGCTTAATTGTTTGCATTGTTAAATTGATTGATTGTATTAACTGCCATGCATATTGTGCATACATGTAGGAAATAGGATTTAGAATAATGTTAGCTAATCTTTAATGTTTCTATTGAAGGAGTGAAATGCCAACTCGTAGAAGGGCACGAGGAGTTATGCAAGGATCGGTCGCACTCGACTCTCCACCAAGGGAGGAGAGTACTGATGAGTTTGTAGCCCTAGTGAATGCTAAGGTTTCTGTCGGGCAAAGTAGTGAGCCCGCTTGGTCACAATCGCGGGAGTCTCCTCTTCCGCAGGACCAAGTGCCTGCTCCACTAGATCCGAGGATGTTTCAGGCATTTGCCCAGGCCTTCGCTTAGGCCATGAGCCAGATGCCACAATCTTCTATTCCGGCCCCAGTTAAGAAGAGAAAGCAGTTCGATAAGCTAAGGAAGTACGGGGCAGTGGATTTCTATGGAACCACTGATCCCGATGAAGCTGAGACTTGGTTACGAAAGACAGAGAGAATATTGGATCAGATGGAATGTGAAGCCGATGAGAAGTTTGAGTATGTTGCGAGTCTGTTACAAAGGGATGCTCTGCATTGGTGGGAGGGTGTCCCGAGAAGTCAGTTGAAGTCGCCAGTGCTGGTATGGGAGGTTTAGACGTGATTTTGGGGATGGACACATTGGAGAAATATAATGCCAACTTGGATTGTAAACAAAAGATCGTGGAGTTCGAAATTATCCATGGCAAGAGGGTACTATTTAAGGGGGACAGAAAAGCGAGTCCGATTATAATAGTTTCGGCTCTGGCAGCAGAGAAATTGATGAGGAAAGGATGTGAAGCATTTTTGGCCTACGTGGTAGATACAAAGGCAAATGGAGGGAATGTTGGACCAATGGTGGTTGACAAATTAATTCCACTTATGTTTTGATAATAATAAAATGTATAGAATTGTTTATGAAATTGTTTCAGGTATTTTGGATTGATATTCAACAAAAGAATTGTGCAAATCAAGATGAGTTAGTGACAAATCATTGAAGAATCAGATGGGAGTTGTCCTCTAAGTGAAAATGACATAAAACATGAGGTTTGTAGAGAATTTGGTCGGATGTTATCATAGATGGCTAAACAAGTCGACTTATAGGAAACAAGTCGACTTATCGAGGTAAACAAGTCGACTTATAGAAAACAAGTCGACTTATCGAGATAAACAAGTCGACTTATATATAACAAGTCGACTTATTGGAGAGCGGAGATGAATTTTTCAGAAATGGTTGAAACAAGTTGACTTATGAATTCGACAAGTCGACTTATGTATGTAGCGATCAACTCCAACGGTCCAATTAGCCAAAATGGAAGGAGAGAATTAAGCAACGGCTATAACAATCAAGCAACGGCTATATGAGTTCCCAACAGCTATATTTCTTCTTATATAAAGGGTGGATGATTGATGAAGAATATAGAGAAGTGCCATAAGCTCAAATACTCTCATATTGCTTCAAATTGCTCATTATTGCTCTTATATTGTTACAAATTGTTTTGAGCATTTGTTCTTCATTCTTTGTATTGTTTTATTACAATTTAAGTGACGAGTGAAAAGGTCACGTGAGGTAGGATTTATGTCGTAAGACAAATCGAGTGTAAAGGTTGCTTGAGCCGAAAATCAAGCGGTGTCGGTAGGATTTGTGCCGGAAGACAAATCGAGTGTAAAGGTAGCTTGAGCCGGAAATCAAGCGGGATTCTAAAATGTTCACACTCAACTACAAAGTGTGCAATAAAGTGATTGGCAAAATCCTAAGTGGGAGCTTAGGTAGAGGACGTAGGTCTTAGCACCGAACCTCTATAAAAACAGTGTTTGATCTTCTTCCTTACACTTTTCAATTAAGTTTATCAAAATTGTTTTTGTGTGTTTTAACTTCTGATTTTCTTGTAGAAATTATCAAAGAGTTTTAAGATCTATTCAACCCCCCCTTCTAGATCGCTTACAATTGGTATCAGAGCAGAAGTATCCAGGGATGGCACACAATAAACTAGCGGAAGAAGGTAACACAAATTATCGCCCTCCTTTATTTAATGGTACTAATTATTCTTCGTGGAAAAATCCTATGAAGTACCACATCATAAGCGAAGGAGTGGAATATTGGAAGATAATTATCTTCGGTCCACAACCACCGTTAAAAGAAAATGGTGAGTTAAAAACGGAGCTGGAATACGATGACAATGACTGGAGACAAGCCTACATCAACGCTAAAGCGATGAAGCTAATCTGTTGCGCTCTCACAGTCGAGGAAAGAAATCAGGTAAATTTCTGCACCACTGCCAAGGAAATGTGGGAGAGACTTCGAGTAACTCATGAAGGGAAAAATCAAGTACGGGAGACGAAAATCAACATGCTTCTCCACGACTACGAGATGTTCGTCATGAGGGAAGGTGAGTCAATTTCTACAATGCTTGACCGTTTTGTAGAAATCATAAATGAATTAGGCAACCTTGGGAAGCATATGACGGATAGCGAGAAGGTGAAAAAGATTCTTCGTTCACTGCCGAAGGAATGGGATTCTCAAGTCACCGCAATTATGGAATCAAAGGATCTCAACCATCTAGAATTCAACGCTTTGGTGGGATCACTCATCAACTATGAGATTATTCTCAAATCGAGAGGAGGAAGAGGTAAGCCACAAAAGTCGATTGCTTTAAAAGCTAACGTTTCTTCTTTTGATGAGAGTGATGAAGAAATAGATGAAGAAGAAGATGATGATGAAGTAGCGATGTATGCTCGAAATCTGAGAAAGTTCAAAGGACTTCTCAAAAACAGAAGAAAAGAATTACGTGGTGGAGAAATTGAGGATAGGAAAAGGTACACCACGGAAAAGAGAAATAAAGGCTATGAAGAAAAAAAGAACAATGAAGAATGCTGGAAGTGCGGAAAAAGAGGTCATATCGCTAGAGAATGCAAAAGCTCTTCGTCTATTCAGAAAAATGACAAATACGACAAAGGAAAAAGGAAAACCAGCCTAGTGGCAACTTGGAGTGATGATGAGGAAACATACCAAAGCGATGATGAAAACAACCTAGCGCTTATGGCCAATAGCTCCTCAACAAGTGATGATGAAGATGAGGTAACATTTTTTGATCAAGATCTTATAGAGTCTTTTAATGCTTTGCAAATTGATTTTCAAGAAGCCATTGAGATTAACAAAAAATTAAGAAAGAAGATACGTGAATTGGTTGCTGAAAATAGTGTCTTACATGAAACGATTGATGATTTAGATATTCCAAAAGAAGATCATTCTGCATGTCTTTTTGAAAAAGAAAATCTTATTTGTGAACTTGATAGGCTTCGAAAAGAATTTTCGTATGTGGTTGGTAAATTCGCTGGTGGAAATGCTAAGTTTTAAGAATTGTTGTCTTTACAAAGATATACTATTTCTAAACATGGCTTAGGATATGATCCGTATAATAGAGATTGTTCATTGATTTCTAAATTCACTAAAGATGGACAACTTGCTAAATGTGCTAGATGTTTGAAAGATGGTCACATAGAACTTGTTTGCAAAAACACTAGGAGATGTATTAAGGTCAAGAAAATTTGGGTAGAAAAAGGGAATATACCTTCTAATGTGATTTACCTGACTAACCAAAATGGACCCAAGATGGCTTGGGTACCAATGAGAAGAAATGATGCTTCAGTTGTAGGTACAAGCAAGGAATGAAAATCAACCAATTGTTGACTAATTGGTGACAAATCTGCAAACAAGTCGAATTATGTCTACACGGATTCTTATGCTATTTCAAGTGTGTGGTGCTTCTTATGACTTTCTGATATTTGTATTAATTGTCGGATTGTTATGTTATGACTATTGCCTTTATTTGTGTTTGCTGTTTTGTGGCTATTTTTTCATTTTTCATATTGGTTTTTAATTATGACAAAAAGGGGGAGTAATATTGAAAATCGATAATTGGTATCTTTTAGTCACCGTCATTTGATTGAGGGGGAGTGTGTTTGATTCGAGACTATTTGTGTTTGATGACTTGTTTCTCTATTTAATGTGATTGCGATATTTCATCGATTGTTGATTTGTATTAGCTATTTTGATTATGACAAAAGGGGAGAAAATGAGAAATTGGATTTCCTTTTGTTACTTGATTAAGAGGGAGTTTGTTAAAATTTTAATTGATTTTCAAGGTTATGATTTATATGATTGAGGGGAGACTTCTAACCAAAATGACAAGGTATAAAACCTTGATCAATGTTTCTTTGTTTTCATTTCTTAAACAATTTCTAAGTATTTTGTCATTATCAAAAGGGGAGATTGTTGGACCAATGGTGGTTGACAAATTAATTCCACTTATGTTTTGATAATAATAAAATGTATAAATTGTTTAAGAAATTGTTTCAGTATTTTGGATTGATATTCAACAAAAGAATTGTGCAAATCAAGATGAGTTAGTGACAAATCATTGAAGAATCAGATGGGAGTTGTCCTCTAAGTGAAAATGACATAAAACATGAGGTTTGTAGAGAATTTGGTCGGATGTTATCATAGATGGCTAAACAAGTCGACTTATCGAGGTAAACAAGTCGACTTATAGAAAACAAGTCGACTTATCGAGATAAACAAGTCGACTTATATATAACAAGTCGACTTATTGGAGAGCGGAGATGAATTTTTCGTAAATGGTTGAAACAAGTCGACTTATGAATTCGACAAGTCGACTTATGTATGTAGCAGATCAACTCCAACGGTCCAATTAGCCAAAAATGGAAGGGAGAGAATTAAGCAACGGCTATAACAATCAGGGCTATATGAGTTCCCAACAGCTATATTTCTTCTTATATAAAGGGTGGATGATTGATGAAGAATATAGAGAAGTGCCATAAGCTCAAATACTCTCATATTGCTTCAAATTGCTCATTATTGCTCTTATATTGTTACAAATTGTTTTGAGCATTTGTTCTTCATTCTTTGTATTGTTTTATTACAATTTAAGTGACGAGTGAAAAGGTCACGTGAGGTAGGATTTGTGCCGTAAGACAAATCGAGTGTAAAGGTTGCTTGAGCCGAAAATCAAGCGGTGTCGGTAGGATTTGTGCCGAAAGACAAATCGAATGTAAAGGTAGCTTGAGCCGAAAATCAAGCGGGATTGTAAAAAGTTCACACTCAACTACAAAGTGTGCAATAAAGTGATTGGCAAAATCCTAAGTGGGAGCTTAGGTAGAGGACGTGGTCTTAGCACCGAACCTCTATAAAAGCAAAGGTTTGATCTTCTTCCTTACACTTTTCAATTAAGTTTATCAAAATTGTTTTTGTGTGTTTTAACTTCTGATTTTCTTGTAGAAATTATCAAAGAGTTTTAAGATCTATTCAACCCCCCCTTCTAGATCGCTTACAGGGAAGTTAGAAGAAATACCTGTGGCCATGGAATTCCCGGATGTCTTTCCCGAGGAATTACCAGGACTACCACCACCTAGGGAAATTGAATTTCCCATTGACCTTCTTCCGGGCACAATGCCAATATCGATTCCGCCTTATAAAATAGCTCCGGCGGAATTGAAGGAGCTTAAGGAGCAGCTAGAAGATTTATTGGCAAAAGGGTACATAAGGCCGAGCTCTTCACCTTGGGGAGTTCCGGTCCTTTTTGTAAAGAAGAAAGATGGATCGCTGAGAATGTGTGTGGATTACAGGAAGCTTAATCATGCCACTATTAAGAACCGATATCTGCTCCCTCACATCAATAATTTTTTTGATCAGTTGCAAGGGGCAAGAGACTTTTCCAAGATAGACTTGATATCGGGTTACCACCAGTTGAGAATAAAGGAGTCAGATGTGTCGAAAATTGCCTTTAGGACTCGGTACGGTCACTTTGAGTTCTTGGTAATGCCTTTTGGATTAACGAATGCACCTGAGGTATAGATATGGGAGCAGTACCTGGAACTAGGTCAATAGTAAACTCTGTCTCCCGATCCGGCGGTAAACCCGGTAACTCATCAGGAAACACATCTGGAAATTCCCTGACCAAGGAAATGTCCTACAGCCTCTGCCCAACTCTGGTATCAAAAACATGGGCCAGATAGGCCTCACATCCTCCCTGCATCAATCTCAGGACACTCAGGAATGAAATCATCCGGGCTGGCATTGCCTAACTAACTCCTCTGAACACTACTACAGGCTGACCAGGAGATTCTAATACGACCTCCTTGGTATAGCAGTCCATGATAGCCCTATGGGCAGTAAGCCAGTCCATCCCCAAAATCACATCTATCTCACGCAATAGTAACACTATAAGGTCTGCCCTCAACACTGCTTGATCAATCTGGATATAGCACCCCTTGCAGACCTCTCCCATAGCAGTAGTACTACATAGAGGTGTACTCACCTCTAGCCCATACTGTAACATCTCACTATTCCTATGCAATCTACATGCCAAATGTGGTGCAATAAATGAATGTGTGGATCCTGGATCCAGCAGTGCAAATGCTTCAATATCAGAAATAAGAGGCACACCTGCTACAACATCAGGGGAATCCTGGGCCTCCTGCCTCGTCATGGCATAGACTCTGGCATGGGACTGTGGTCGGCTGCCCCGTCCCTCAGTCCTCACAAAGGATCCCTCAACTCTACCACGACCTCTACCTCGGCCCCTCTGCCCGGATCCACCACCTCTACTCTATTGCACCGTAGTATTACTACCTAATCTCGCATTAACAGCAGACTGAGCTCCCACAGTAGCAGGGCAATCCCTGATCTGATGATCCATGGAGTCGCATTTAAGGCAGGCTCCAGTCAGTCACCAACACTCTCCACTATGCCTCTTCTCGCAGTGCTTACAAACTGGGGGAATCTTCCCTGTACCTCTACCACTGCCACTGCCAGTCTGAACAAATCTCCCTCTCTACCCATATCCGGACTGTCTGGATCCTCCCGGTGACCTGAAAGTCCTACTCTGGCGCTTGCTAAAGCCTCTACCAGAACTGCCCTGACTATCACTCGGTCTCTTCCCTCTGAACCCCTGACCGATCTCAGCCTGTCGCTGTCTCATCAGTTGCTCAACTCGTACTGCAGCAACTCTCAGCTCAACAAAGGTTCTCATATCAGATCGGGCCAACCTGGTGTGGATCTCCAAATTGAGGCCATTTTCAAACCTACGTCATCTATCAGCCTCCGTGGAAATCAAAGCAGTAGCATAACCCAGAAGCTCGTTGAACCTCACCTCATACTCTTCCACTGTCATCCTACCCTGCTTCAACTCTAAGAATTCTTGCATCTTCATCTCAAGATACACCTTGGGCATGTAATTGTCTTTAAATGCCCTCAGAAAATCCTCCCATGTCAATAGGTAAGGCCTGGTGGTACTGCCCGGGAAAGTCTTTGTTGAGCCCCGAAAAAAAAATTTTTTATTTGAATTAATTATGTATCTATTTATGGATTTATTCGTTAATTATTTTATTTTGTCTTAATTGATTTAATTATGTGTTTATATAAATATTTTTATGTTGGGCTTGGAAATTAGAAGTTAGAAATTAATTGGAGGCTTGGATTTAATGATGGAAAGAATGGGCTTTATGGAATAAATGGAATAAGAAGGAGGATTAGAAATTAATGGATATGTGGAGTGGGCTTGAGAGGAGGAGGAGGAGCCCAATAGCAAAACTATGTAGTTTTGGGAGGAGTTTAAAGTGAGAATAAAAGGGTTAAATGAATTAAAAGGAAGAGAAGGAGGAGAAGAGTGTCGTAGAATCCAAAGGAGAGGAGAAGAGAAGGAAAAACGTGAGCTAGCCAAGGAAGAAAGGAAGAGAGAAAATCGTGGGGGGACTTGTGGAGAAGAATAAAGAAGGAGAAAAAGAAGAGAAATCAAGAGCTTAAGGTAAGTATCTATCTTCCTTTGAGTTAGATTCAAGAAATGGGATGAAATGAAGGTTAGGGTTTGTGTAAGAATGAAGAAAGAAAGAAGAGATGAGTGGTTTTGTGATTCCGAAGCTAGGGTTGGTTGTTTTAGCTTAAATGGGCTATGGGTAGGTTAGGTTTAAGACTTCGTTATCGATTTATCGATTCTTGAATGTTTCGACTTTTCCAATGAGTTTCGAAATGTGTTTTATTGAAGAGAACCAAGGAAACCTCACTCAAGAGAGAGAGGAAGAGCAATCGTGAATCCAGATTTCCGACGATAGGTGGGTAACATCTTTATAGTTGTTGTGTAATGGGCAAAAGCCCTATGTGTGCTATCTTTGCTATAATATGTGTATATTGAAAGTGTATTTACATTGCTTTGAATGAAAAGTGCGAAACCATGATGATTTGAAAGTATGAAAGAAGCATGAAATGCTATTATCAGTCTTGAATATGTGAGCATAAATGAGTTGTGTTTGGGCGAGAGAGAACCCCTTTGTGAAGTCACGTGCACGTTGACCCCCATTAGCCTTCTTCCGGCTGCCTGCTTTAGGCTTACGAGATCCGAAAAATGGACTCGTCGTGATTACGGTAAACTTCGGTTTCCGTCGTGTTTATGGAACTCTCGAGCCAATTGTGTGCATTTCATCATTTATAAGTGTTTATGATGCATAAGATGGGTGTTAGTTGCAAGATGATTCTATGTTATGCCTTGTGTGATAAAGTTGAGTTTTCAACCTATTATGTAAATTTCTAATGCTTTGGATTATTAATTGTGTGTGTGTGGCTCATTACTCGATGGCTATAAACTTGTTAGCCACTGAGCCGTGTTAGCTCACCCCATTCTCCCTCCTCGGTGAAAATTCAAGTTGAGAGTTGAACCTTGCAAGGCATCGACATCACCCAAGAACTTAGGAACTTTTGTATTAAGTTAATAACTAGCTTTTGGAATAGCTTTGTAAGCATATTGACCATTGAGCATCTCATCTTTTGTTTTTGTACTTGATTTTGATGAATATGCCAATATGTAACCAAAGCTATGCATGAATCTTTCTTATGATTGGAAAAGAGAATGAGAACTCTAGTACTCTCTTCATTATATGTTTTTGTTGATTTGTGACCTATGTGTGAAGCATGTGTACCATTCTTTTAAGTTTGGAGATTTCATTGGGTGTCTGCTGGTTTTTGCCTTGAAAGAGCTTGCTGGAAAATTTCCAAGGTTAGGAGTTGTAAAAGTTTTGTAAATTCTGGGTATGTTGCATTTTGTGATATTTCTGTGTTGTTAGAGGATTGTATGGGAGCTTTATGACTCCTTGAGAGTGATAGGCGAGCTGTAGGGTTCTTCTAAAATGTTTATAAGCTATTTATAAGGGATTAAAATGGTAGGTGTGAGTGGTTAGAATTAAATGTAGGTGCTGTCAAATGACATATTTTTAGACAGAACCTTTGTGACCATTTTTGACCCTTATAGAGTTGGAATTTGGGTCAGTGATCATCATGAAAAATGTAGATCTTTCTTTTCTCTATGAAATAGACACCAATTTTGTTAAATTTGGAGTTCGGAATGGAAAGTTATGACCTTTGCAAGTGGAGCTGTACTGTAGCAAAAACCAGACGATGCACTGTAGCAAAAACCAGACGATGCACTGTAGCAAAAACCAGACGATGTTATTGTAGCAAAAATCAGACGATGTTACTGTTCATCTCCGTCTGATTTTTGCTGAGGATGACATCATCTCCGTCTGATTTTTTGCTAAGGATGACGCCATCTTCGCCTCATTTTATCGCTCTGCTTTTTGTCTTACGACCCTTTTCCTTCTTTTAGCCATAACTTTTGCACAGACCTCCGATCGACTTCATTCTTGAAGCATTGGATTTCTAAAGATTTTCTACCTTTCTACACTGGACTTATCAGATTTTCTTTTAAATTGAAAATGGTGGTTTGAAACGAAGCATGGCGCCATTGATAAGTATGACTATGCTTCAGAATTTTAAAATATCTTGAGCTATAAAGCTCCGATCAAAGCGATTCTTGTTTTAAATTAAACTAGAGGCATAAACCTACAAGTTTTATGAAGAGACCGATCAGTGATTAAGCCTTTAAGATTTTCAAATGCTTACCCGAAGTCGGTAGTGCTCAGTTTTGATTGTTTTCTTCGAGATAGTGTTTTAACCATAACATCTTCATTCCTAACCTGAATTGAGCGATTCCAGTTGCGTTGGAATCGTGAGATCCGAGGGATCATTTTATCAAGAGCTAACCCCGAATTTTTATAAAGTGAAATTTTTCCATATTTGTGATTAGCATATGTGTTCGGTTGTGGGTCTTCTACGCTAGATGGGTCCGAATGTTGGGCTTCGGAGACGGGGTCCAACATTGTTTGGTATTAGAGCTTGGGCTTACTCCTAGGCTTAAAATGTATAGTAGGGAACATTGTATGTGATTAAATGTTTATTTTATGAATTGATTGTTTGCATTACGTGACATGCATATCATGCATACATATAGGAACTAAGCTTAAAAACGAATTGTAGCTAATCACTAGTATTTTCATTGAAGGAGTACGATGCCACCTCATCGAAGGACACGAGGAGTTTTGCAAGGTTCAATTGCACCTGACTCTCCGCCGAGAGAGGAGAGCACGGATGAGTCTGTAGCCCCAGGAGTGGAAGAGGCCCCTCTAGGCGGTGGTAGTGAGCCTCTTCGTTCACGACTCAAGCATCACCTAGTCTGCTTTGAGCAAGTGCCTACGTTAGACCCAGTCGTTCGGGCATTTACCCTTTTGTTTTGTTCAAAGCTATGGGCAAATGCCACAAGGCTCTAGTTCGACCCACAAGAGGGGAAGACAGTTTGATAAGCTAAGGAAGTGCAGAGCGGTGGACTTCCACGGACCACGGATCTCGAGGAAGCCGAGACTGGTTGAGGAAGACCGAAAGTCTTTGGATCGGATGGAGTCGAGGATGATGAGAGGGTAGTCTATGCTGCCACCGCTGATGCTGATGCTTTGGTGGGAGGCTGTGCGAGGAATCGATTGAGATCGATGGGATTGACATGGGAGACTTCTGTTGTCTTGAGAAGAAGTATCTGTCTGAAGTGTACATTCAGCAGAAACAGAGGAGTTCCTAAGCCTTACCAGAGGAGATGACAACGATGAATCTGACGTCGGTTCACACAATTGTCTAGATATCTTTGCGAGAGATGAGGCTGAGTGAGGTTGCTAAGTGCCGTCGATTTGAGTCGGGTTTGCACCTGGCTATCGAGAGAAGGTGATAATCTGAACTTCGTGACTTGCAGCAGCTTGGTTGAAGCAATGGCGAGGTTGAGAACCTCGAGAACATCAAGAGTGCAATTAATGTGAAGAGGAAGGAAGAGAGCGATTCGGAGGGAGGTGGTACTTCATGCCTCGAGAGTGCTAGAGCCTTCCTGTCTGATCGAGGAGAGGAGTACCGGTGGGAGCCGGCCTAGACCGATGAGGACTTCTTCCGTTTCCCACCAAGTCTCAACGGTGGGCGGCGGTAAAAGAGGAGATGGGGAGAGACCACCCCTTCCTAAGTGTGAGCACTGTGGATATCTCCATAGAGGAGAATGTTGCAGATTGACCGGAGCATGCTTCAATTATGGCCAGAAGGGGCATATCGCTAAGTTTTGTCCCAAGTTTGGGAGGAGAGAGGGATCTCGATGCAGCCCTCTGAAGGACAGAGGCGATGGCTCGAAAGCGGTGATGTAAGGGTAGCCTGGAGGTCCTAAGAGAGCTTATCCTCCAGACAGATCCAGAGGGCAAGTTCCAGCCAATAGAGTGTTTGCCATGACTCGAGAGGAGGCAGAGACCGCGCCAGAAGTTGTAGCGGGTATGGTTAAACTGTTTGATGATTATGTGCTTGCTATGATTGACTCAGGTTCTACCCATTCCTTTGTGTCTTCGGGTAGGACTATTTCTAGAAGGAGTTTGAGCCCATTGGATACTCCATTGATGGTGAGTACTCGAATCGGCCAATATATTATTATCGATCAAGTATATAGAGATTGTGAGATAGAGATTAGTGGAGGAAAATTGGTGGTGGATCTGATGCCTTTGAAGATGGGAGGATTGGATGTGATCCTAGGTATGGACACATTAGAGAGGTATCATGTTACTTTAGATTGTAAGCGAGAAGACAAAGGAGTTTGAGCTAGAGGATAGCAGGAAAGTGATACTCATGGGAGATAGAAAAGTCAGTCCACCTCGGGTTATTTCAAATATGATGGCGAGAGAATGATGAGCAAGGGTGTGAGGTCTTTTGGCTTATGTGCTAGATATGGAGGCAGATAGAGGAGGTTGGAAGACATTCCAAAGAGTCGGGAATTCCGGATGTCTTTCCCGAGGAATTGCCAAGACTACCTCCTCTAGGAAATTGAGTTTCCCATCGAGCTTCATTCGAACCTCAAGCCGATCTCAATTCCGCTTTATCGGATGGCTCGTGAATTGAAGGAGCTTAAGGAGCAGCTGGAGGATCTTTTAGAGAAGGGTTATGTTAGACCGAGTTCTTCGCCTTGGAGAGCTCCGGTTCTTTTTGTGAAGAAGAAAGATGGGTCGTTGCGGATGTGTGTGGATTATAGGAAGTTGAATCATGTCCTTTATTAATGTATATCTCGCTCCCGCATAGATGATTTGTTTGATCGGTTGTAAGGGCGAGTCTTTTCAAGATAGACTTGAGGTCGGGTTATCATCGATTGAGGATTAAGGAGACCGATGTGTCAAAGACCGCTTAGGACGAGGTATGGCCACTTTGAGTTTTGGTTATGCCTTTGGGTTAATGAATGCTCCTGCGGTCTTTATGGATTTGATGAATAGAGTCTTGGTCCTTCTTAGATCAATTTATCATCGTCTTCATTGATGATATATTGGTCTATTCTAAGAGTGATGAGGAGCATGAGGATCATTTGATGGTTGCCTTGGAGACATTGAGGAAGAATGAGTTGTATGCCAAATTCGATAAATGCTAATTTTGGCTAAGGAAGTGGTATTTTGGGGCATGTGATCTCGAGCAAGGAGTGCATGTGGATCCGCGAAAGATAGAAGTTGTGGTTAAATGGGAAGCGCCAAAGAATGTAGTGAAGTGAGAAGTTTCTTGGGATTAATTTGGATATTACGGGAGGTTTGTGGAGGCTTTTCCTTGATAGTGCTCCACTTTCCAAGTTGACAAGGAAGAATCAAAAATTTGAATGGACTGAGGAGTGTCAGGGTAGTTTCGAGGAGTTGAAGAAGCGGCTTACCACCGCACCGATTCTGACATTGCCTTCTGGTAATGATGGGTACATTGTGTACAGTGATGCCTCCAGAAAGGGTTTAGGGTGTGTATTGATGCAAGGAGAGAAAGTGATTGCTTATGCCTCTAGGCAGTTGAAGCCTTATGAGATGAACTATCCGATCCATGACTTGGAGTTGGTTGCTATAATCTTTGCATTGAAGATTTGGAGACATTATCTGTATGAAGTTACCACTAGGATATTCTAGATCATAAGAGCCTTAAATACTTGTTGACCCAAAAAGAGCTGAATTTGAGGCGGGCGATGGTTAGAGTTGCTAAAAGATTATGACTTGATGATAGATTACCATCCGGGAAAGCTAATGTTGAGGTGATGCATTGAGTAGAAAGTCCACCATGGCACATGTGGAGACAATGTACCTTCCTTTTCTCAAGGATTTAGCCGACTTGATGTGATGTTGAGGCAAGATGGGCTGAGTGTATTTTGGCAAGTTTCAAAGTGAGGCCGTCTTTGAAGGAGAAGATCAAGGAATTTCGTGATCGGGATGAGTACTTGAGTAAGCTTAGGAAGAGATAAAGAATGGAAAGCCGTCTAATGTAGAGGTAAAGGAAGATGGATTGATGGTTGTGGGTAGTAGATTGTGTGTTCCGCAAGTTAGAGTTGAGGATGAAATTCTTGATGAGGCGATAATGCTCCTTATGCAATGCATCCAGGAGTTCTAAGATGTATCGAATTTGAAAGAGCATTTCGGTGGAAAGGAATGAGGAAAGATTTAGCGAGTATGCTAAAGATGTTTGGTGTGCCGCAAGTTAAAGTGAACACTAGCACCTTCAGCAAGCTTAATCCTTGCCTATTCCGGAGTGGAAATGGGAAAAGATAACTATGGATTTTCGATGGGATTGCGAGATCTGGCGGAAGCATGACGCTATATGGGTGATTGTGGATAGGTTGACTAAGTCAGCTCACTTCTTGCCGATTCGTCAGATAGATTCTTTGAATATTTTGGCTAAGAAGTATGTGGATGAGGTGATCAGACTTCATGGGATTCCGAGTTCGATAGTGTCTGATAGGGATCCTAGGTTTACCTCCAAATTTTGGGAGAGTTTGCAGGAGGCTTTGGGGACTCGATTGCTTTTTAGTACAGCTTTCCATCCGCAGACCGATGGACAGTCGGAGAGGACCATTCGGACTTTGGAGGCAATGCTGAGGGCTTGTGCTTTGGATTTCAAAGGTTCGTGGGATGATCACCTACCTTTGATTGAATTTGCTTACAACAATTCCTATCACTCGGGAATTCAGATGGCGCCTTATGAAGCCTTGTATGGTAGGAGATGTAAAACTCCTATTTGTTGGGATGAGGAAGGTGAAAGAAAGCTTGTAGGACCTGAATTGGTACAGGTTACAGTTGATAAGATAAAGCTAGTGAAACAGAGGCCTAAGGCAGCTCAAGATCGGATGAAGAGCTATTCGGATGCCCATAGGAAAGAGATGGAATTTGAAGTGGGTGAGAAGGTGTTTCTTAGAGTTTCTCCATGGAAAGGCGTTTTGAGGTTTGGTAAGAAAGGTAAGCTTAGCCCGAGGTATATAGGCCCATACGAGATCATTGAGAGGATTGGGCCTTTGGCTTATAAGTTAGATTTGCCATCGGAGTTGTCTAAGATTCATAATGTATTCCATGTGTCGATGCTGAGGAGATATAGGTCGGATCCTTCGCATATAGTTCAACCTTCAGAAGTTCAGTTGAGAGAGGATTTGAGTTATGAGGAGCAACCAGTGGAGATCTTAGATTCAAAGGAAAAAGTGCTAAGGAATAAGATTGTGAAGCTGGTTAAGGTCTTGTGGAGGAACCATTCGACCGAGGAGGCTACTTGGGAATCCTTGGAAGCCATGAGGGAGAAGTATCCCTACCTCTTCATGGACTCAGGTAAGAATTTCGAGGACGAAATTCTTTTAGGAGGGGAGAATTGTTGGGCCCCGAAAAAATTTTTTTTTTTTGAATTAATTATGTATCTATTTATGGATTTATTCGTTAATTATTTTATTTTGTCTTAATTGATTTAATTAAGTGTTTATATAAATATTTTTATGTTGGGCTTGGAAATTAGAAGTTAGAAATTAATTGGAGGCTTGGATTTAATGATGGAAAGAATGGGCTTTATGGAATAAATGGAATAAGAAGGAGGATTAGAAATTAATGGATATGTGGAGTGGGCTTGAGAGGAGGAGGAGGAGCCCAATAGCAAAACTATGTAGTTTTGGGAGGAGTTTAAAGTGAGAATAAAAGGGTTAAATGAATTAAAAGGAAGAGAAGGAGGAGAAGAGTGTCGTAGAATCCAAAGGAGAGGAGAAGAGAAGGAAAAACGTGAGCTAGCCAAGGAAGAAAGGAAGAGAGAAAATCGTGGGGGGCTTGTGGAGAAGAATAAAGAAGGAGAAAAAGAAGAGAAATCAAGAGCTTAAGGTAAGTATCTATCTTCCTTTGAGTTAGATTCAAGAAATGGGATGAAATGAAGGTTAGGGTTTGTGTAGGAATGAAGAAAGAAAGAAGAGATGAGTGGTTTTGTGATTCCGAAGCTAGGGTTGGTTGTTTTAGCTTAAATGGGCTATGGGTAGGTTAGGTTTAAGACTTCATTATCGATTTATCGATTCTTGAATGTTTCGACTTTTCCAATGAGTTTCGAAATGTGTTTTATTGAAGGGAACCAAGGAAACCTCACTCAAGAGAGAGAGGAAGAGCAATCGTGAATCCGGATTTCCGACGATAGGTGGGTAACATCTTTATAGTTGTTGTGTAATGGGCAAAAGCCCTATTTGTGCTATCTTTGCTATAATATGTGTATATTGAAAGTGTATTTACATTGTTTTGAATGAAAAGTGCGAAACCATGATGATTTGAAAGTATGAAAGAAGCATGAAATGCTATTATTGTGCTTGAATATGTGAGCATAAATGAGTTGTGTTTGGGCGAGAGAGAACCCCTTTGTGAAGTCACGTGCACGTTGACCCCCATTAGCCTTCTCCCGGCTGCCTGCTTTAGGCTTACGAGATCCGAAAAATGGACTCGTCGTGATTACGGTAAACTTCGGTTTCCGTCGTGTTTATGGAACTCTCGAGCCAATTGTGTGCATTTCATCATTTATAAGTGTTTATGATGCATAAGATGGGTGTTAGTTGCAAGATGATTCTATGTTATGCCTTGTGTGATAAAGTTGAGTTTTCAACCTATTATGTAAATTTCTAATGCTTTGGATTATTAATTGTGTGTGTGTGGCTCATTACTCGATGGCTATAAACTTGTTAGCCATTGAGCCGTGTTAGCTCACCCCATTCTCCCTCCTCAGGTGAAAATTCAAGTTGAGAGTTGAACCTTGCAAGGCATCGACATCACTCCAAGAACTTAGGAACTTTTGTATTAAGTTAATAACTAGCTTTTGGAATAGCTTTGTAAGCATATTGACCATTGAGCATCTCATCTTTTGTGTTTTGTACTTGATTTTGATGAATATGCCAATATGTAACCAAAGCTATGCATGAATCTTTCTTATGATTGGAAAAGAGAATGAGAGCTCTAGTACTCTCTTCATTATATGGTTTTGTTGATTTGTGACCTATGTGTGAAGCATGTGTACCATTCTTTTAAGTTTGGAGATTTCAGTTGGGTGTCTGCTGGGTTTTGCCTTGAAAGAGCTTGCTGGAAAATTTCCAAGGTTAGGAGTTGTAAAGTTTTGTAAATTCAGGTATGTTGCATTTTCTGATATTTCTGTGTTGTTAGAGGATTGTATGGGAGCTTTATGACTCCTTGAGAGTGATAGGCGAGCTGTAGGGTTCTTCTAAAATGTTTATAAGCTATTTATGAGGATTAAAATGGTAGGTGTGAGTGGTTAGAATTAAATGTAGGTGCTGTCAAATGACAGATTTTAGACAGAACCTTTGTGACCATTTTGACCCTTATAGAGTTGGAATTTGGGTTAGTGATCATCATGAAAATGTAGATCTTTCTTTTCTATGAAATAGACACCAATTTTGTTAAATTTGGAGTTCGAATGGAAAGTTATGACCTTTGCAAGTGGAGCTGCATGACCAGTAGCAAAAACCAGACGATGCCTTTGTAGCAAAACCAGACGATGCCTTTATGCAAAACCAGACGATGCCTCAGAGCAAAACCAGACGATGTTACTGTAGCAAAAATCAGATGATGTTACTGTTCATCTCCGTCTGATTTTTGCTAAGGATGACATCATCTCCGTCTGATTTTTTTGCTAAGGATGACGTCATCTTCATCTCATTTTATCGTCTGTTTTTGTCTTACGACCCCTTTTCCTTCTTTTAGCCATAACCTTTTGCACAGACCTCCGATCGACCTCATTCTTGAAGCATTGGATTTCTAAAAGATTTTTCTACCTTTCTACACTGGACTTATCCGATTTTCTTTCAAATTGAAAATGGTGGTTTGAAACGAAGCATGGTGATCAGTTGATAAGGGCTGACTATGCTTCAGAATTTTTAAAATATCTTGAGCTATAGAGCTCCGATCAAAGCGATTCTTGTTTGAAATTAAACTAGAGGCATAAACCTACAAGTTTTATGAAAAGACCGATCAGTGATTAAGCCTTTAAGATTTTCAAATGCTTACCCAAGTCGGTAGTGCTCGATTTTGATTGTTTTCTTGAGATAGTGTTTTAACCATAACATCTTCATTCCTAACTTTGAATTGGCGATTCGATTGCGTTGGAATCGTGAGATCCGAGGATCATTTTATCAAGAGCTAACCCGAATTTTTATAAAATGAAATTTTTCCATATTTGTGATTAGCATATGTGTTCGGTTGTGGGTCTTCTACGCTGGATGGGTCCGAATGTTGGGCTTCGGAGACGGGGTCCAACAGTCTTCCACCACTGATAAGCTGGGCCCTACAGAAGAGAGACTGCATAATCAAATCGCTCATCTGAATCACAATCCATTTGGTCGAAGACTCTCTCAGTCCTCTCCACCATCCTCACCTCGGCAGGTCTCCGTCACGCCATAGAAATCCACAGTCCCTCGCCACGCAGCATCATGTCATACCTCCTCTCCCGTCTCATGAGAACTTTAGGAGGCAACTCCTCAGAACGAGGCACCAAGGACTCCCTACTATCTCCGACTGATCCCTGGTCAGCTGGTTGATCAATCTGATTACCAAGAACGGATGACCTATAACAAAAACAATAATCCCTATTAGTTTCTGCCTTTCTAACAATAATCCAAGCCTAAATATTTTACTAGTCCCAACAGATGCCAAACCATGCTCTGATACCACCTAAATATAGCACCCCCTTACCATAGGGTATACACTGGAATGCCCGTAGATCATTCCGATACATATTCTACGATAAGGGTGAACTACGAACAATCACTACTGTACCTCACATGGCATCAAATCATAAAGCATCAATACTGAAAATCACTAATTTTTGAAACCATAAATTTTTCTCATTTCATATCATCGAAGCAGTAATTTACATAACTGTCAGTTTTTCACTGTCTGTACATTACTCCAAAAGAATCGACAACAAAAAGCCTAACTAGGTCATTCCTCAAAAATGCCAGCTGACCGACCTGTGAGCCATGACTTCTCTTGCCAACACGATCTACACGGCAGGAAAAGTCCCTTTGGAGCTATGAGTCTACTCTCTCGGTCCTGAAAAATAATTTACAATTTTGGGTGAGTTTGCGAACTCAGTGAGGAACCATCATCGATTGTTCACTCAATTCATGCATTACACAAACAGATCACAGTTATAGCATAAAAGCCCATTCAGAAGTACTACATGATTATTTACATGAACACAAGGCAATCTGCCTTTCACTCAATCAAAGACATTCAATCAAATGCATATGTAATGCGTACGTGACCCTTTTTCCAATTTATTTCGTTGTTGTGATCGAGCACCTAAACTGTCCCATTAAGGGAGCATTAATCGGTGAGCCTAAGGCTCTGAATCACTGTGGGCTCGAGGCCCAAATACGTTGAGCTTTGAACTCTCGACGGCTGCTCCGGTCACAACTGTCATTAACTGATCATGCCTTTATACATGAAATGCATATGTCAAAATGAATCAATATATACGACACAATCAACACAAATGTCACAAAGTAGCATGTCTTAAACAGATAATTCACAAATTCACAAACAACAGCACTCCTATGTCATAATCTCCCAATACATCGGACACATTCGGTCCTGAATTCAGGCATAAACAAATGCACAAGCCCACCATTATTCTCCACAGTGTTATAAGTGAAAAATTATAAATAATTAATAATTGAGAAACCATCTAGGTTACTCACCAACTGCCTCCAAAACTAGTGCCTGGAAGTTTCGGCAACGTCTGTGGGTCGACGTTCCAGTTGCTCCTCTATAACAAATAACATACACATATATCACAATTTGCACAATCAGAATAAAGCGAAAAATGTATAATGCATGTTCATGACAATCCCGGGGTCAAAACCTCACAAAATCATTCTCATACAAAAACTCATCTATTTCCAAGTAATTCTTTCGGGTCTATGATTCACATTAAAAAGGAAAGTGAAGATGAAATAATTTGATCATCCTCTCTACTAAAATAGTGTTCCTTTATGTCTTATGATTCTATTGACACCAAAATCACTCAATTTGGTTTAGTAGATTGGGAGATATACCTCAAACATTGGTGGAATGTTCTAATTGCAAAACAAAGGTACTAAACCCAATTCCATTTAGAATTTGAATATCTTAAGGATTGAATCAAAATTTAGCTTCTTCATATGATTTGTAGCCCTATTTTCTAATTTAATTCAAAGGAAGAATCATCTCATTTGGAGTCAATATAAGCAAAACATTGAAGTATGCTCAGTAAAACTACTCCCATTGACAATATTCCAACAGGCTCCAACTCTTTCTTTTAATCAATATCTTTCAATTCAACATCAATTAAAACCAATTTTCATGGAGGTGTAGTAAAATGTGTCAGGAATTTATTGCTTTAAGAACCAAGTCATTTGGAGGTCTAGGGAATGAGTTATGGTCAAAAGAAGCAACCAAGTTTAAGACCTTAATCAAATTGAACCTAGTTTGGCACGAATGCCATAACGTTTTCCACAAATTTTGTATTCCTTTCATTTTTGGACAATTTCAAAGAGGGCATCTAGATCTAAAACGTTCATAAAGACATCAAGCTGAAATTCGGCCCCTAAGATGCTCAAAAATCACGATTTCCCAAGTTGTCCCTTGAATGTCCGTTAAACGGACATTGTCGGCCAAAACTACCCCAATCATGTTGCTGTAAAATTTCCAGATTTTTTTTCCAAACTTTCAATCTTTGCATCTAACTCATCTTATACCTTCTTATACCAAGATCATCTTTTCCATAACATTTCATCATCATTCTAACCTAATTCAACTCAATAAACCACTCACAAATAATTCATGATCTATAATTTAGCAATACTCAAAAACAGGGCATACACATATATATCCATTCATAAACAATTTCTACACTCATCCAATCATTCCTTAAAAAATCATTTAATCTCTAACCTCTATATACCCTTACATGCATTATCACTCATCCCATACATCCACAAACAAGATATGAACATGAATTTGCATCATCCACGACACATACCTAAATCTTGCTATATCAAAACATCACAACTCAAGTTAATCATCATGTTAGTCTAAAATGAATCATACCAAGACATTAAAAGCAAACACTTACTTGATTTAAATTCAAACTCTTCAAATTCTCACTAAACCCTAGTTCCCAAGCATCCCATGTTCTTCATCTTGAAAGAGGTAAAACTAGGTTTTCTTATGGCAACTTAAAGAATCAACAAGATGGAAGTAGAAAGTGAAAGATGGAGCAAGGTTTCAAGTAGGTGAATCATCCACTCAAGAAGGAGATGAAGAGAGGGAGATAAAGCCACGAAAATGAGAGAAAAGAACCTAAAAACAAAGCTCCAAAGGTTGTTTGAAAGATAAGTGTCGTGGGAGAGAGCAAAAATGGCTTTTTAAACAATTAACAAATGGTTATAAGACATGACTTGGCAAGTGACACTTGTCACTTGCCACATGTCCAACTCCCAAGCATTCAATCTTATTAAACTATTCAATCCACCCCCATTTCCAATGAATGAAACTTTTCAAAAGTATCTAACGTCATGTATCCAAAATTCCAATACTGTTTGACAATAAATTCTACTACCATTTCGTAATTGGTCTGCCACTTGGCAATTTTTTTCGGTCCGAATATTTTCCCCCAAATTTTCCAAAAAAATTTCTAAAAGTCCCTAAAAATGTAAAACACACATAAATCACTCCATTTCAATTTTTTTTCAAACACCTATATCATATTTTTCACAAAAATCACATTTAAACACATTTTCCGGGAAATGTCATGAATGTATGTACAATCATATGCATGTGTAAAAATTTTCATTCATATATATATATAGAGGCCATATGATGTATGTGCATGCTGAGATATGTTTAAAAATTCCTAACCCGTTCCAAATTACCAGTTTACCCTTCCCATCCGTGATGGGATATTACAATTCGCCCCTCCTAATAAAAATTTCGTCCTCAAAATTCTTACCTATCTGGTCGAATAGGTGAGGATACTGTCTCCTCATATGCTCCTCGGTCTCCCAAGTTGCTTCTTCAGTTGAGTGGTTCCTCCATAGGACTTTCACCAATGGAATAACCCTATTCCTCAACTGCTTAACCCGTGATCCCACAATCTGGACCGACTCCTCCACATAACTCAAATTGCTAGCCACCTCAATCTCCTGAGCCGGTATCACATGTGTCAGATCCGATCGATACCTCCGGAGCATACTCACATGGAAGACATTATGCAGCTGAGACATCTCACTCGGTAAGGCCAGCTTATAGGCCAAAGGTCCTATACGCTCAATGGTCTCATATGGGTCAATGTACCTAAGGCTTAACTTGCCCTTTTTACCGAATCTCAGCACTGCTTTCCACGGTGAAACTCAGAGGAAAACTCTGTCTCCCACATTATATTTCATCTCCCTCCAATGCTGATCCATATAACTCTTCTGTCTATCCTGAGCCACTTTTATTCGGCTCCAAATCAGTTTTACCTTATCCACTGTATCTTGAATCAGCTCTGGACCCTCAATCATTCTCTCACCTTCTTCATCCCAATACAGAGGCGATCGACACTATCTTCCATATAAAGCCTCATATGGTGCCATCCCGATGCTACTATGATAGTGATTGTTATAGGCAAACTCAATTAAGGCCAAATACTGATCCCATGCTCCTCTAAACTCCAATACACACGCCCGAAGCATATCCTCAACAGTTTTAATCGTCCTCTCACTCGCCCATCTGCCTGAGGATGAAATACTGTACTAAAATTCAACCTGGTACCTATAGCAGACTGCAAACTCTTCCAGAACCTCGAAGTAAATCTGGGATCTCTGTCTGACACTATAGACACTGGAACCCCATGCAGTCTCACTATCTCAGTCACATACTTCTGGGCCAACTGATCAAGAGAATTGTTCTCCCTCACTGGCAAGAAATGGACCGATTTAGTTAACCGGTCCACTATGACCCAGATAGCGTCATGCTGCCTCGGCGTCTTAGGCAACCCCATAATGAAATCTATAGTAATTCGTTCCCATTTCTACTCAGGAATAGGCAACGAATGAAGCTTCCCCACTGGAGCCTGGTGCTCAGCCTTAACCTGTTGGCACGTCATACACCTTGAGACATATTCTGCCACCTGTTTCTTCATGCCAGGCCACCAGAAATGTTGCTTTAAAGTGTTATACATCTTGGTAGTACCAGGATGCATAGCATAGGCGGCCATATGCGCTTCCTCCAGAATCTCTCGCCTCAAATCATCCACATCAGGCACACATAACTGTTGTCCCAACCACAAGGTCTCATCTCTCAATGCAAATTCAGAATTGGGATCAGTCTTCATTTTCTCAATCAACTTCACCAAAACAAGATCCTTGTCCTGAACGCTCCTAATCCTGTCATGTAGCATCAGCCTGAGCTTCAGTGTGGCTATCAAAGCTCCATCATGCTCCAGATTCAACTGAACATTCAAAGCTCTCAACTTAATAAAATTAGGTAACCTCAATACTTGAATCTGAGCTGCACTAATGTGAGACTTTCTGCTCAAAGCATCTGCCACCACATTGGCCTTCCCTGGGTGGTACTCAATAGTACAATCATAGTCCTTAAGCAGCTCAATCCACCTCCTCTGCCTCAAATTCAACTTTCTCTGACTCAATAAATACCCCAAACTCTTATGATCAGTGAAGATCTGAAAAGTCTCACCATATAAGTAGTGTCTCCAAATTTTCAGGGCAAAGACAACTGCAGCTAACTCCAAATCATGCACAGGATAGTTTACCTCATGAGACCTCAACTATCTCAAGGCATAGGTAATCACTCTGCCATGCTACATCAAAACACACCCTAATCCGTGATGTGATGCATCACTATAAACCTCATAACCTCCAATCCCAGATGGAATAGCTAGCACCGGTGCAGTTGTCAACCGATGTCTCAGCTCCTCAAAGCTCTTCTGGCACTCCGCAATCCATCTGAATGCCACATTCTTCCTCAGAAGTTTTGTCAGAGGGGCTGAGATCAATGAAAACCCCTCGACAAACCTCTGATAATAACCGGCCAATCCGAGTAAACTCCAAAGCTCCGACACATTCCTTGGAGCTTCCCGCTTCATCACAACGTCAATCTTATTAGGATCAACATGTATACCCTCTCCAGTCACTATGTAGCCCAGAAATACTATCTCATCCAGCCAAAATTCACACTTACTGAATTTGGCATATAGCTGCTTCTCCCTCATAAGTTGCAAAACCACCCTCAAATGCTCAGTATGCTCCTGTCTCCTCCTCGAATACACTAAGATATCATCAATGAATACAATGACAAACTGATCCAGGTAGGGCTGAAAGACCTTATTCATCAAGGCCATAAAAGCTGTCGGGGCATTAGTCAACCCAAACAGCATCACTTGAAACTCGAAATGCCCGGCACATCAGCCTCTGCTATCTTCAACTGATAATACCCATATCTCAAATCCAATTTAGTGAACACCTGAGCTCCCTGCAGCTGATCAAATAAGTCATCGATCCTAGGCAGTGGATACTTATTCTTCACTGTCACCCGATTCAGCTTCCTAAAATCGATACACAATCTCAGAGTCCCATCCTTCTTCTTCACAAACAATACCAGAGCTCCCCAAGGTGGGACACTGGGCCTGATAAAACCCTTCTCCAGTAACTCCTACAACTGAGCCTTCAGCTCCCTCAGTTCCACAGGTGCCATCCTATATGGAGGTATAGATATAGGGCGCAAGACTGAACTAGTCAACGATAAACTCGTCTCCGATCCGCGAAAACCCGGTAACTCATCAGGAAACACATTTGGAAATTCCCTGACCACGGGAATGTCCTGCAGCCTCTGCTCAACTCTGGTATCAATAATATGGGCCAGATAGGCCTCACATCCTCCCTGCATCAATCTCAGGACACTCAGGAATGAAATCATCTAGGCTGGCACTGCCTAACTAACTCCTCTGAACACTGCTCTAGGCTGACCAGGAGATTCTAATACGACCTCCTTGGTATAGCAGTCCATGATGGCCCTATGGGCAGTAAGTCAGTCCATCCCTAAAATCACATCTATCTCACGCAATGGTAACACTATAAAGTCTGCCCTCAACACTGCTTGATCAATCTGGATCGAACACCCCTTGCAGACCTCTCCCAGAGCAGTTGTACTACCTAAAGGTGTACTCACCTCTAGCCCATACTGTAACATCTCCCTATCCCCATGCAATCTACATGCCAAATGTGGTGTAATAAATGAATGTGTGGATCTTGGATCCAGCAGTGCAAATGCTTCAATATCATAAATAAGAAACACACCTGCTACAACATCAGGGGAATCCTGGGCCTCCTGCCTCGTCATGGCATAGACTCTAGCCTGGGACTGTGGTCGGCTGCCCCGTCCCTCAGTCCTCATAAAGGATCCCTCAGCTCTACCATGGTCTCTACCTCGGCCCCTCTGCCCGGATCCACCACCTCTACTCTGCTGCACCGTAGTATTATTGCCTGATCTCGCACTAACAAAGAAATCGAGCTCCCACGAGAAGCAGGCAATCCTCGATCGATGATCCATGGAGCTGCATTTAAGGCGGGCTCGGTCGATCGCCAACACTCCCACTATGCCTCCTCTCGCAGGTCTTAACAAGCGGGAGAATCGCCTGTATTTCTACCATCGCCATCGCCACCTGAACAAATCTCCCTCTCTGCCCATATCCGAACTGTTTGGATCCTCCCGGTGACCTGAAAGTCCTGCTCTGGCACTTGCTAAAGCCTCTGCCAGAACTGCCCTGACTATCACTCGATCTCTTTCCCTGGACCTCGACCGATCTCACCACATCGTCTCATCATCGCTTTCTCACTCGTCTGCAAAGAACTCTCAGCTCAACAAAGGTTCCCATATCAGATTGGGCTAACCTGGTGCGGATCTCCAAATTGAGGCCAATTTCAAACCTCCGACATCTATCAGCCTCCGTGGAAATCAAAGCAGTAGCATAACCCATAAGCTCGTTGAACCTCACCTCATACTCTGCCACTGCCATCCTGCCCTGGTTCAACTTTAAGAATTCTTGCATCTTCATCTCAAGATACACCTTGGGCATGTAATTGTCTTTAAATGCCCTCAGAAAATCCTCTCATGTCAATAGGCAAGGCCTGATGGTACTGCCCGGGACAGTCTTCCACCACTGATAAGCTGGGCCCTGCAGAAGAGAGACTGCATAATCAAAGCACTCATCTGAATCACAATCCATCTGGTCGAAGACTTTCTCAGTCCTCTCCAGCCATCCCTCAGCCTCAGCAGGGTCTGTGCTGCCATAGAAATCCACAGCCCCCTGCTTATGCAGTCTGTCATACCTCCTCTCCCGTCTCACGGGAACTCTAGGAGGCAACTCCTCAGAACGAGGCACCGAGGACTCCCTACTAGCTCCGACTGATCCCTGGTCAGCTGGTTGATCAATCTGATCACCAAGAACGGATGACCAATAACAAAACAATAATCCCTATTAGTTTCTGCCTTTCTCACAATAATCCAAGCCTAAATATTTGATTAGTCCCAACAGATGCCAAACCATGCTCTGATACCACCTAAATGTAGCACCCCCTTACCATAGGGTATACACCGGGACGCCCGTAGGTCATTCCGATACATATCCTACGATAAGGGTGAACTACGAACAATCACTACTGTACCTCACATGGCATCAAATCATAAAGCATCAATACTGAAAATTACTAATTTTTGAAACCATAAATTTTTCTTATTTCATATCATCAAAAGCAGTAATTTACATAATTGCCAGTTTTTCACTGTCTGTACATTACTCCAAAAGAAATCGAATACAAAAAGCCTAACTAGGTCTTTCCTAAAAAATGCCAGCTGACCGACCTGTGAGCCATGACTTCTCTTGCCAACACGATCTACACTGCAGGAAAAGTCCCTTTGGAGCTATAAGTCTACTCTCTCGGTCCTGAAAAATAATTAGAAATTTTGGGTGAGTTTGCGAACTCAGTGAGGAACCATCATCGATGGTTCACCCAATTCATGCATTACACAAATAGATCACAGTAATAGCATAAAAGCCCATTCAGAAGTACTACATGATTATTCACATGAACACAAGGCAATTTGCTTTTCACTCAATCAAAGACATTCAATCAAATGCATATGTAATGCGTATGTGACGCTTATTCAATTTATTTCGTTGTTGTGACCGAGCGCCTAAACTGTCCCATTAAGGGCGCATTAATCGGTGAGCCTGAGGCTCTGAATCACTGTGGGCTCGAGGCCCAAATACGTTGAGCTTTGAACTCTCGGTGGCTGCTCCGGTCACAACTGTCATTAACTGATCATACCTTTATGCATGAAACGCATATGTCAAAATGAATCAATATATACGACACAATCAACACAAATGTCACAAAGTAGCATGTCTTAAATAGATAATTCACAAATTTACAAACAACAACACTACTATGTCATAATCTCTCAATACATCAGACACCTTCGTTCTGGAATTTAGGCATAAACAAACGCACAAGCCCACCATTATTCTCCACAATGTTATAAGTGCAAAATTATAAACAATTAATAATTGAGAAACCATCTAGGTTACTCACCAACTGCCTCCAAAGCTAGTGCCTGGAAGTTTCGGCAACGTCTGTGGGTCGACGTTCTAGTTGCTCCTCTATAACAAATAACATACACATATATCACAATTTGCACAATCAGAATAAAGCGAAAAATGTACAATGCATGTTCATGACAATCCCGGGGTCAAAACCTCACAAAATCATTCTCATACAAAAACTCATCTATTTCCAAATCACTCTTTCGGGTCTATGATTCACATTAAAAAGGAAAGTGAAGATGAAATAATTTGATCATCCTCTCTACTAAAATAGTGTTCCTTTATGTCTTATGATTCTATTGACACCAAAATCACTCAATTTGGTTTAGTAGATTGGGAGATATACCTCAAACATTGGTGGAATGTTCTAATTGCAAAACAGTGTACTAAACCCAATTCCATTTAGAATTTGAATATCTTAAGGATTGAATCAAAATTTAGCTTCTTCATATGATTTGTAGCCCTATTTTTCTAATTTAATTCAAAGGAAGAATCATCTCATTTGGAGTCAATATAAGCAAAACATTGAAGTATGCTCAGTAAAACTACTCCCATTGACAATATTCCAACAGGCTCCAACTCTTTCTTTTAATCAATATCTTTCAATTCAACATCAATTAAAACCAATTTTCATGGAGGTGTAGTAAAATGTGTCAGGAATTTATTGCTTTAAGAACCAAGTCATTTGGAGGTCTAGGGAATGAGTTATGGTCAAAAGAAGCAACCAAGTTTAAGACCTTAATCAAATTGAACCTAGTTTGGCACGAATGCCATAACGTTTTCCACAAATTTTGTATTCCTTTCATTTTTGGACAATTTCAAAGAGGGCATCTAGATCTAAAACGTTCATAAAGACATCAAGCTGAAATTCGGCCCCTAAGATGCTCAAAAATCACGATTTCCCAAGTTGTCCAGTGAATGTCCATTTAACGGACATGCATGTCCGTTTAACGGACATTGTCTGCCAAAACTACCCCAATCCATCTGAGAAAGTTCGTTAAACGGACTTCCATGTCCGTTTAACGGACATACACTGTCCCAAGGGTGTTTTTACACCCGAGAAGGTCCGTTTAACGGACCTAATGTCCGTTTAATGGACATACATCTCCAAAACCTTCCTCTAAAGCCTCTTCCAAGGTTCCTACACTCATTCATCATCATATCTACCCATAATCTTCTCAAATTCACCTCATCTAGCATAAAACCACTTCATCACAACTCAAACATCCATTTGATTGCATTAAACCCTCAATTCTCAACTCATTTCATTCATCATTCTCAACTTCATCTTATCATTCCTAATCTCTATATCCTTTCTCCCTATCATAACATATTCCTATGTACCACGCACTTCATACTCAAAATTCATCATTTCCAAGTTCATGAATACTTCATGTACACTTCAAGTTTAGCTCAACATATCCACACCCAATTCATATCCTCTATTTAACCATAAATACCCAAAATGGAACACAAGCATACACACCCATTCACAACTTTTGCTGCACTCAATTCATGTTACTATTTGGGACTCTTAAAAACAAAATTTGAAAACAACATCTTCATAAGAAATGTATCCAAATGCCTCTAGTTTCATCCAAAACAAAAATCAGTTCATTTGGACAACTATAAAGGAAGTTATGGCTCATACATTGGAGCATACTCAAGAACATGTTGCTGCAAAATTTCCAGATTTTTTTTTCCAAACTTTCAATCTTTGCATCTAACTCATCTTATACCTTCTTATACCTAGATCATCTTGTCCATAACATTTCATCATCATTCTCTACCTAATTCAACTCAATAAACCACTCACAAATAATTCATGATCTATAATTTAGCAATACTCAAAAACAGGGCATACACATATATATCCATTCATAAACAATTTCTACACTCATCCAATCATTCCTTAGAAAATCATTTAATCTCTAACCTCTATATACCCTTACATGCATTATCACTCATCCCATACATCCACAAACAAGATATGAACATGAATTTGCATCATCCACGACACATACCTAAATCTTGCCATATCAAAACATCACAACTCAAGTTAATCATCATGTTAGTCTAAAATGAATCATACCAAGACATTGAAAGCAAACACTTACTTGATTTAACTTCAAACTCTTCAAATTCTCACTAAACCCTAGTTCCCAAGCATCCCATGTTCTTCATCTTGAAAGAGGTAAAACTAGGTTTTCTTATGGCAACTTAAAGAATCAACAAGATGGAAGTAGAAAGTGAAAGATGGAGCACGGTTTCAAGTAGGTGAATCATCCACTCAAGATGGAGATGAAGAGAGGGAGATAAAGCCAAGAAAATGAGAGAAAAGAACCTAAAAACAAAGCTCCAAAGGGTGTTTGAAAGATAAGTGTCATGGGAGAGAGCAAAAATGGCTTTTTAAACAATTAACAAATGGTTATAAGACATGGCTTGGCAAGTGACACTTGTCACTTACCACATGTCCAACTCCCAAGCATTCAATCTTATTAAACTCTTCAATCCACCCCCATTTCCAATGAATGACACTTGTCGAAAGTATCTAACGTCATGTATCCAAAATTCCAATGCTATTTGACAATAAATTCTACTACCATTTCGTAATTGGTCTGCCACTTCGCAATTTTTTCGGTCCGAAAACTTTCCTCCAAATTTTTTAGAAAAATTTCTAAAAGTCCCTAAAAATGTAAAACACACATAAATCACTCCAATTCAATTTTTTTTCAAACACCTATATCACATTTTTCACAAAAATCACATTTAAACACATTTGTCGGAAATGTCATGAATGCATGTACAATCATATGCATGTGCAAAAATTTCCATTCATATATATATATATAGGCCATATGATGTATGTGCATGCCGAGATATGTTTAAACATTCCTAACCCGTTCCAAATTACCAGTTTACCCTTCTCATCCGTGATGGGATGTTGCAGGAAGAGACTTCAAGATCTATAACTTTTATGAAGACCTCAAAGACAGATTCTATTTTTGAAGGGCATAAAATGGAACAAAAGATAGATACAAAGTAGACTAATGAAAAAGACAGAAGAAGTGAGAAAATTGTTATAACTTTCCCTACAGATATCGGATTAAGGTGTTCTTTTATATGGTTTGAAAGAGAACTTCAATATATACAACTTTTACGAAGACCTTGAAGATAGATTCTATCTTCTGAAGGGTCTAAAATGGAACAGAAGATAGGTACAAAGCAGATTAATGAAAAAGACAGAAGAAGTGGAAAAAGACAGAAGAAGTGGAAAAATTGCTATAACTTTTCCTAAAGATATCGGATTAAGGTTTTCTTTATATTGTTAGAAAGAGGACTTCAAGACTACAACTTTCATAAGACCTTAAAGATAGATTCTATCGTTTGAAGGGTAGAAAATGGAACAGAAGATAGGTTCGGCGAAAACACAGAAGAAGCAAAACACAGAAGAGGATGACGTCATCACAAAAGAAACACAGAAGAAGATGACGTCATCACAGAAGAAGAAAAAGGCAGAAGAAGTTAAACACAGAAGAAGAAAAACATAGAAGAAGATGATGTAATAAAAAAAGAAACATAGAAGAAGATGACATCATCACAGAAGAAGCAAAACACATAAGAAGCAAAATACAGAAGGAGTAAAACACAGAAGATGATGACATCATCACAGAAGAAACACATAAGAAGATGACATCATCATAGAAAAAGTGAAAAGGTAGAAGAAGCAAAACACAGAAGAAGAAAAAGGTAGAAGAAGCAAAACACAAAAAAAGAAAAGCATAGAAGATCCAAAACATAGAAGAAGCGAAAAGACAGAAGATACATCTTCCTTTATAGGGTCATAACTTTCAGCCTAGAAGTCTAAAAAATCCGTATTATATATCGTTGGAAAGATAAAAGAAAGAGCTACAACTTTCTGGAAGACACCTTTGCCCAAATCAGCCTAAATTAATCCAGTTTTTCCCCCAAATACAGAACATAAATTTTTACATTCATCCAAGGTACTGCACCCAGTTCTCTACTTCATGACAAATTTTGAGATTCTTAAAGACAGAATTTAAATTAAATGTCTTCATAAGAAATGTATCCATATGTTCCTAGTTTAATCCAAATTAAGAATCATCTCATTTGGATGACTAAAAAAAAATTGTGGCTAAAAGATTGAAGCATACTCTATAAACATTTTCCAGATCAACCATTCATTTTGTTTCACAATCTTTCCTTAACACAGATCATACTAAGATCACCTTTTTCTACTTCACTTACTCCTCATTCTCAATTTCATTTCAAATCAATATCATCTATAAAGAAATTTATAATCCATGATTAATCATGAATACCAATAACAGAACATACACCTATGTACCTATTCTTCATCAACTTACTACACAAATACAACTTCATTTTTGGCTTTCATTTTACTTCTAACTTTCACCTTAATTCTTCTCACTTCAAAATATTTTATCCACCAGAAACACCAAAGCAAAACTTGGACATACCCACATTTCTCATTCACTACTTTACCCTTGCCTATCTTGGTTCATGAATTTTCATCATTTGCTCTTTACTCATGACCAAATCTCCAAAATTTCTCATTCAAATAGTTCTAACTTCTATGAAACGTTCGGGGTCTAACATTTTTATTCCATGGGTTATGACATCGAAATATAACCACAAACAAGACCATAAATTAAATATTCATATTATCATAAGTACATTCAAAGTTAAATTGTGAGATAAGTTTGCACAAAGACATAAAACATCATGTTAGGCTTTAGAAGAATGTTTAACCCAAAATTTTTAGCCCCTAAAACAAAAATCAGTGAACTTACCATATTTTATAACAAAAATCATAATTCAATTCTTTTTTACTTAACGTTATGACAAACGAAAAATTATGTTCAAATTATGAAACAATTGCTAAAATCTTAGTCGACTTTAGGAAGTAATAAAGAAGAAATAGATTTTGGCCTTGATAACTAAGATGACTGCTTTGGTATAATCCCACCAAAAAGTAACTTAGGGACCTAAAAAATCAACATGCAATAGCAAAGCATTGAACTAAAAAAAAGGATCACTAGTCTTAACATAAGCAAAGAGGTAGGTTTAAAATATCTCTAAAGATGCAAAAAGCTTAAAATCTCATTACTATCCTATGTAGATGATTTGCTTATGTTATGTATGCCCTACCCTACCTCTCTTGGCATACTAATCAACTCCTTGGAAGACTTCTTTTAATCTTGGGAAAGGTTGTTGTATGTCTCTGCGGGAAACCAAATATCGATGGAACACTATGCAACCTCAAAGAGTTTATAGATTCAACAATCTCCATTTAAATATTTTGAGTCTTAATTTCAGCCAGAAAACTTTGTACAGGTAATTGTCCACCTATCATTCTATCTTTTTAAAAGAATTTTTTAGTTTAGAGCAATAGAGTCCTATCTTTTAGTAAGAGGTTAACATTATTCAAGGTAGTGCTTATTAATCCTTACACCTATTGGCACCTTTATTTGCTATGCCTAAAGGTGTAGTAAATACTTTAGACAAACCATTGCGGGATTTTATTTTGAGTGTTCCTGGTAATGATAAGAAAACCCCTAAATTGAGCCAGAGCTCAATCTATATGCCTAAAGAAAATGGTGGACTTGGCATCACTTTATTTAAAACTATGTGCAAAGCCTTATTGTACTTATAGAAATTATACACAGAAGAGAAGAATATCTAGACAAAGTGGATCAATAGCTACTACATTGAGAATGGAAATATTTAGACCATGAAACCTAGTTCAAATTTCTCATGGACTTTCCAAAAAATGTTAAACACTAGACAGTGTATGCAACACTTAATTACTCATAGAATAGGCAATACAAAACCACATTGTTCTACAATTGGTACCCTCTAGGCCCCCTATACCTCCAAGCTGAGTGCTCAAATCTCAAAAATCTAATCCCTATTAAGACAAAAGTATGTAGTGTGATTAGGAGGAACATGTGATGTTGGCCTTTCCACTCTAGCAGATGAAATAAGTGTATTGTTAGTTGTTGGCCTAGATACTCTCACAATTATGTAAAGGAAGATGTTATACTTTGGAATCAAGGTACAAATTACTTATGCCATTTTTTAAAATCTTCTGTATAGCTCTGCACCTGCATATATGTGGATAAAATGGATTTGGGATAATGGCATTTCTCCTGTCAATACCTTTATTCTATAACTTGCTACCTTAGGGAGACTTCCCACAAAAGAAAAACTAAAAGGGTTTACAGTTAAGGATAAATGTGAGCTATGTGAACTCCATACAGAGGACCATGATCACTTGTTTTTCAATTGTGCTTACTTAGCTAATATGTGATCTTCCTTTTTGCTTTTATTCCATGCACAAAATTTGTCAAAGCTTTCTTGGAATGATATACGCTCCAAGGTTGCAAACTTAAAATTTCAACTTAAAAGTGATAGTACTGTGTTCAGATGTGGGGTTGGAATGTTGATCATGGTATTTTGACTGAAAAAAAATTAATAATCTTCAAAGAAATAAACCAAATGATGAAGCACTATGGAAAAGTACGATTATCAAATTTAGGTTGTCTTGTATTGCTAAATAGTTGACTATCTCCTCTACCGTGCAATTAACCTCGATGATCTAATCCTTTAATGTTTATTAGCCAGTGTTTAGAAATGTTGTAAGTTTCAATATCAGTCTACAATTATGCCTAGCTATTATAATAGTTTAGATGTATGCCAAGTTGGTACTAATTCTATAAATGTAAAGCTATACAAAATTGTAGCTTGATGTTTCTTTTAAATGATATATTACTTTAACTTCCAAAAAAAATATCGGTATCTAACAGAGGCTAATAAAAAGTGAAGATAAAAGTAAAGCCTACATAAGCAATATACCACTATTTGTGGTTCTAATATTGTAAAAAATTATAAAAATAAACATCTGAATATTTATAAAAGGGCACCCATTATATGAAGGAGGCAAGCAATCCTTTTCTCAACATTTCCTCTCTCTGTATCTCTCTCTCACACACACCCTCCCCTCTTCCCCAATATTCTCCGTATTATCTTATCTCTCTTAAAACTTGTACATATTTTACTCTCTTTCTTTTCAACACACTATTATATTTTCTTCTCTTTCTCTACATAACATATATAACTCTTTTTACTTCTTCATAACATTTTGTAATTGTCTTTCCTTCCTACAAACACATAAAACTCTTTTATTCTTCTTCATAAAAACTTGTAACCTTCCAATTTTCTCACAATACCTAGAAAACCATTTTGGAAATATTCCAATATTATCATAAAATACTTTTGTCAATTATTATCTATATTCTCTCTCTTTTAAATCTTTACATATTTACCTATGTTTCTTTCAAAACTCTTTCATATTTTCTTCTCTTTCTCTATATAACACATATAACTCTTCTTTTCTACTTCATCAAAATTTGTAACTCTTTTCCTTTATTCAAAAACATAAAACTTTTCTTTTTTCTTCATGACCTATAATCTTCCTATTTTCTCTATAATACCAACAAAACCATTATAAAACATTTCATTATTATAATAAACACTTTTCTCCTTATTGAACTTTATGCTTTGTAATATTTTATGCCATAAAGTTAGTTATCTTATTTAATCTTTATTTTCATTGGTAACTTTTATTTACTTTTTATTTTTATGATTTATATGTAACATATAAAATTTATATTTATATCCTAGTAGTAGTGATCGGTGAAAAAACCATTTTTATTTTTTGTTACTAGTATTTATTTATTACTTTTATATTACCTATGTTAATTATTGTTTTGGTCACATTATTTTAATGTTTTATTCATATTACTAATTATTATGCTTTATATATATACGTTAAAATGAGAAATAAATAGTTTAAACTTTAAGTTAAAAGATTAACATTGTTATTATTATTACTATTACTTCCTCCTCATCGTCTTAATAATACTAATAATGATGATGATGATGATGATGATAAGAACTAATAAGATAATATGTATAATTGTTAAAGAAATAATTACAATTAGAAACATTATCAAGACCTAAACTCTTTACGCTTAAATATTTGTATGCCACATTTTCTCTTAACAAAATGATTCCAAAGAGATCTAGTAAAATCTCTACACGAAGAACTAGTCCCTCTGACTCTAAGGCTATGTTTGGCTGAAGTTTAATAATAGAATGAAATATAATATTATTCCATTATTTGAAATGAGGGTTTATAACGAAATGGAATAGAATGAGATGGAAGAGGAGGGTTTTATATTACATCCCATTTTATCCTAAATAGTAAAAATGAAAAATCTCCTATTTGGAGGAGATGAAAATGTAAAATGATAAACAAATTTACACTATATTACATTGTAAACCCTTCATCTAAATAACATTGCACTATATTATATTATGAACGCTTCCATCCCTCTCAAACAACAATTTTCTAATATTATATCCATTTATATTCCATTTCATTTCATTCTATTCAATTCCATTAAAAACTTTACGTCCAACCAAACAAAGCCTAAGATAATTTTCACAACTACAACCTCTGTTCATACTAAATTGAAGTTTAGAAAGAGTAGATCTCCTTGTATGAAATAAAACTAATAAGTGTAGACAAAAATTATTATTTAGCAAAACTAGAAATCTTGTCTATTCCTTAAAACCTCTAAAATTAGCTAATGATTTTTTATAAAGGGAAAAACAATCTTTTATTGTATATTCTAGTGAAATATTATCATGATTCACTACAAATAGGTAATGAGTTTTATAAAAGGAGTACCTAAAATTACTAAATGGTAGATTTCTTCAACTATAACTAAAAGATTTTAATCTTAAATTCACTAACACATATGTAAGCATTAATTTTGTAACTTATTTTAATTTTGAAACATTTTCAACCTTTAATCTTTCTTGGGTTTTTTGTAATAGTTTGAAGAGGACTACTCTTTGTTGCATGCAAATTAAATTTTCTCTTGTATCAATAAAGCAATTGTATCAATTATAAAGTCTTCACATATTTTAAGATTTATTCTAATTAAATATTTCTAGGAAACTATTTGGTTTAGGATGAATTAAAAAATCTTTGATAACTTTTCAATATTATTTAGTTCAAGATTTTTATTAATTTTTCATTTGGGTTTGTTATTCATTTGTAAAATTTATTTGTTTTAGTGATTTTTTATTTTCTCATTATCTTATTTTTATTCTTGTTTTGTTATGGAACTTTCTTAACAGAGACTTGTAAGGATTGCTGTAAGAGGAAGAAAATGGAGAAGTTTGTATCTTGTACTTATGGTTTTCAAAAGATTGTTACAATGTTGTGAAATAATTTTTTGTAGTTAAGGATCTTAAATATTTTTTTCTTCGTCGTCTCTTAGCTAATTATTATTTTTAAAACTGCTAGTTTCTTCTATTAATAAGGTTTCATTGTATGACATAATTTTAGAGATTTCTTCATAGTTTTCACTATTTGATAATTTTAGAGAATTCTTCATAGTTTTCATTATTTGATATCATTAAGACTCATATTTTAGCAAATATTTCTTGACCTAACTCCAAAATTTTGAAATTTTTATTAATTCTACAATATTTAATAGTGTGACTTTTTTGTACATTTATAACATGTTATATTTCTAAATTTGGAGGTGGATTAGAAGTTTGTTTCTTGTTTTGTTGGTAGTTTGGTTTTGGTTAGTTCATCTTTAAGGTTTCTTTTGCTCCAAGGAGGGAAGTTACTTTTATTTTGTTATTATAAAATTTTAAAGATTTATTATAACTTTTAAAAGTTTTATTATTATCGAAAATATCAAATTATTGACAAACCGATTCTAATTATTTTTAATCTGAAAATTTTATATTTTTGTTTTTAATTTCATATTTTGATATAATTTGGCAAAAGTGCATTTTAGAACTTTTGTTTTCATGAAAATATAAAACATACTTTAATGTTTCAAAGGTTTAGCTTTTAATTTGAACTCTATCGGTTTCAAAACATTTAAAATGAATCTTAAGTTGATAGGAAATTAAACAGAATTAACAAGTACCACATTATCATTGATGTGACACATATTTATTCTTTTTTAATCACTAAATCGACCATTATTATGTGTATATTACGTGATAATATAGGGCCCAGGTGTCTAATTTAAAAACTTAAATTAGTTTTAAATTTATTCTTGTAATAAAACCTAGTTATCTTAAGTGAATTATAATTATTTACGGTGAATTGATTATCGATTGGGCCGGATCCATCAAAAGCGACCGATGGGCGATCGGTCCATTCTTCAAAGATCAATTTTATGTCTAGGCCAAGCCCAAGTCCAGCCCACGCCCTCCTTGGCCCATCCGTAGAAGGAAATCTCCCGTGCAAACACGTAAAGACCTAAACCTAACTGCAAAACCATATATAAGGTATAATTCTCCCATAATTGAGGTACGCAATCATAACCTAGTTTTTCTCTGCATTCATCATCCTCACCTTCACCAAAAGACTGACTTGAGCGTCGGAGGGGCTAATCGGGACACGACCCCCGACAAGCCTTCTTTATTTTGTAGGTATCTTCACGTCTGATTCATCACAGAAAGTAGCCGACTCATGGATCCGAACGACAACGTACAGTTTAGCCAAAATCTGGCAGAACCAAATGGCGCCCACCGTGGGGCTCGACTTCCGGGCACCACGTCCAGAAACACACAGATCAGTCAGGCGGCGGCGATGAACTCTGATATAGCCGCTGTTACGGCTCTGGCGATGCAACGCATGGGTTTGTAGTTACCTGCAACTCTGCCGCCTGCACCACATGTTTCCCGCATGGAATCCTCAGATCCTAACAATCAACCGCAACCTCACAACTTGGAACAAGAAGAACAGAGTGTCGCTTTAGAGGATAACGCTGCACTCAATATGCACCCGAATCTCTGACACCGATCGGATGCAGATCCTCTTCCACCCATGCACACCTCCCTCACCCGGAAACAGATTGAGGAAGCAACTGATCTATTGATCCGCCAGATTTTGCAATCTCAACCAAGATAATGGTAGCCGCTTTGCCGCAAGAAGCCGCATGACAGATCAAAGATGACGACCGATCACCACCCGACTGAAAACCTAGAGAAAATCATGGATGATCGGATTAATGCAGCTATGAGCTTCCGTCCAGATCGCCCGATAGCACAGTACAGCTCTCCCTTTACTCCGGAAATCTTGGATAACCTCCCGGCGCCCGGCACCAAAATACTGACCCCCAAGAAATACACTGGAAAGACCGACCCCCTGGATTACTTGCAGCACTTCCAGTCCATGATGAATCTGCATTGCGTCCCGGACGCCATCTAGTGTAAGGCTTTCTGTACGGCCTTTCAAGAGGGAGCCAGACGATGGTTCAATTGTCTACCTCCGGGTTGTATCACCTGCTTTGAGGATTTTAGGCTTCTTTTCCTCAACCAGTTCGCCACAAGCAAGCGACCACAGAAAACTGCATTAGAAGTGATGCAATTGACCCAAGGAAGAAACGAAAGTTTACGGGAGTTCATCACTCGGTTCAATAATGAAGCGGTCGAGGTCCCCGACCTCACTTGCTCGTCCATGCTGGCAGCACTCATGAGCAACACGAGGGATGAAGAGTTCAAAAAATCATTGGCTCTCGATCAGCCCCGATCTATTCAGGAGATCATACATTGGGCAGACAAGTATATTCAACTCAAAGAAGTATTAAAGAATACAAAACGCAGGGCAGATGATCGCGGGTCGAGTGGTCGGGCAGATGAGTCTCACAAGAGACAGAGGGATTAGTCGACTTGGAGGAAGCCGACTGGTCGGCAATGGCATCACCAAGACTTTACCCCGCTTAACAAACGATATGCGGAAATATTGGTGGCTATGAGAGCGGACGGCGAATCCATCCGAGAGCCCAATAAAATAAAGACCTCTTACAAGGATAGGAACCCGGATCTATATTGTCGTTTCCACAAAGAGGTCGGTCATGATACGAAAGATTGCTGGCATTGAAAAAAGAAATCTAATTCCTCATACAAAGGGGAAGGTTAGGCCAATTCGTGAAGCACGAACAAAATGCCGATCGGGATAATCAGCGCAGGACAGGTCGGCCAGAAAATAGGCGACCGCCCTGGAGGCGAAATGAAAGGAATGATGGAGGGAGACAGAATGCGAATACAGATAATCGTCGAGAAGAGAGAGGGCGATCGAGGGAAAGAAACGACGAAAACGCTGGGCAACAAGACGACCGACCGACTGGGGTCATTAATATGATATTCGGTGGAAATGCAGCAGGGGGATCCACCGCTAAAGGGAGAAAAAGATATGCCAAACAGGTCGGCAAAGACTCATCCACCAAAAAGCCGAGGGAGAACGACGGGATGATATCATTCGATGAATCCGACCTTGATGGAGTAAGTTACCCTCATGATGACGCCCTCGTGGTAAATCTGAACATGGACGGTTACGAGGTGAAGCGGGTGATGATTGATACGGGCAGCTCGGTCGACTTGTTGTATTATGAGACCTTCAAGCAGATGAAGGTACCCGAAGATCGACTACTACCTATAGACGGCCCCATCAAAGGGGTAACCGGGGCGTCAGCCTACCCGTTCGCCCAGGTGTATTTGAAAGTGAAGTTCGGGCAGAAGTCGTGTCAGATAGAAAGGGACGTTGAGTTCCTAGTCGTCAAGTTTCAAGGGGCGTACAATACAATAATCGGGCGGGCTACTCAAAATACCCTCAGATCGGTCTTCTCCACCTAATACCAAGCTATGAAGTTTCCGACACCCCACGGAGTTGATATTGTCAGGAGTCAGCAGAGAATCGCCAGGGAATGTTACTTAGCGGAAACGAAGACATTAGACGGGGCGGTAGTCCTAACGAGCTCTCTTGATGTGAGAGCCAACGAGGAGATGGATAGGATGAACCCAGTGGAAGAAACACAATGGTCGTCTTCGGACGAAGCCGATTCTCTAAATTCACAAACCTAGGCTCCGAGCTGCACGGCGACCTGGTTAAAGAAATCACAAATTGTTTGGTGGAAAATAGATCGATCTTCGCTTGGCTACCGAGCGACATGCCTAGAATTTTTCGATCAGTCGCGTCGCACTCCCTCGATATTCGGCATGACTACAAGCCGATCAGACAGAAGAAGCGATGGCACAGCAAAGAGCGACAGGGGGTGATCGAGAAAGAAGTAGAGAAATTACTCGAGGCCGGGTTCATCCGAGAAGTCAAGTACCCTGAATGGCTCGCCAATGTGGTTTTAGTGAAAAAGAAGAATGGTAAGTGGAGAATGTGCATCGATTTTACCGACTTGAATAAAGCATGTGCAAAGGACAGTTTCCCCTTGCCCAAGATCGACCAGTTAGTAGACTCTACCTCAGGGCATGAACTTCTCAGCTTCCTGGATGCTTTCTCGGGCTATCATCAGATTCAAATGAGTCTGGAAAGCGAAGAAAAGACCGCCTTCATAACCGACCAAGGCACATATTGCTACCAAGTAATGCCTTTTGGCTTGAAGAACGCGGGGGCGACTTATCAGTGACTCGTCATGGAGGTCTTCAAGAAACAGATCGGCCGGTCGGTGGAAGCTTATGTGGATGATATGTTGGTCAAAAGTAAGACGGCCACGCAGTATGTGGAAGATCTCAAGGAAGTCTTCCATACCCTGAATAAATTTCAGATGAAGCTGAACCCGAAAATATGCATTTTTTGGGTGGCATCCGGAAAATTCCTAGGATTTATGATCACTCAACGGGGGATTGAGGCTAATCTAGAGAAGATCGAAGCCATCATCCAAATGCCCTCGCCCCAATGCTTAAAAGAAGTGCAGATATTGACCGGTCGGATAGTCTCTCTAAGGTGTTCATTTCAGTTGGGAGACAAGTGCCTCCCATTTTCAAAATCTTAAGGAAAGTTTAACGTGACCCAATTTCAATGGCGGACGAATGCGAGAAAGCTTTTCAACACTTAAAGCAATACTTGTCCAGCCCGCCTATCCTGCAAAGCCCGGTAGAGGGAGAAAACCTGATTTTATACTTGGCGATTACGAAGGGTCGATCAACAGCAGATTTATTCGATCGGAGGAAGCGAACAACACCCCGCCTACTACGCCAAGAAAGTGTTGACCGGATCGAAACGCGATATACGCCTATAGAAAACTAGCCCTCTCCTTAATAACGGCAATTCGGAAGCTAAGGCCCTACTTCCAAAGTCATACCATTGAGGTATGGACCGACCAACCCCTCAGGCAGTGCCTTCAAAAGCCCGAAACTTCGGGTCGACTAATAAAGTAGGCAGTAGAGCTTGGAGAGTTTGACATACAATACAAACCCCACACGACCATTAAAGCGCAGGTGTTGGCAGACTTCATCGCAGAAATGAACCAACCCAGCTTGAAGGACGAGCAGTTCCCTGCCTGGAGCTTGTTCGTTGACGGGTCGTCCAACGCTGAGGGATGCGGAGTGGGAGTAGTGTTGATCAGCCCACACAATGAAGAAAAGGTGGAATAAGCCCTTCGGCTTGAGTTCAAGGCCTCCAATAACGAGGCAGAATATGAGGCTCTGATAGCCAGTCTCTAACTGGCTAAGGAAATGGAGATAAAGCATCTAAAGATATACAGTGATAGCCAAGTGGTGGTCGACCAAGTCACCGGGCAGTATGAGGCCAAGGGGAACAACATGATCAAGTACCTGGACCTGGTAAAGCAGGAGTTGAGCAATCTTGAACAGTACTCGATTAGCATAATAGAACGAGCTCAAAATGCAAAAGCGGATGCGCTCTCCAAAATGACTTCCGACCGCGATGCCATAAACAATGTTCTGGTCGAACGACTAGACCGGCCTAGCGTTCAAAAAGTCGAGGAAGTTTTCAACATAAGTACCGGTCGGTCGAGTTGGACGGAACCGATCGCGCAGTACCTTTTAGAAGGAAAACAACCAGAAGAGGTGTCGGAGACCAAGAAACTAAGAATAAAGACAACCGAATACAATATCGTTAATGGCACTCTATATAAGCGGTCTTACGACTGGCCGCTACTTCGATGCTTGAATGAAGAAGAAGCCGAGCAGGCAATGGCCGAAGTCCATGAAGGGATGTGTGGAAATCATGTAGAGGCGAATGTTGGCACGCATGATCGATCGAACGAGGTACCATCGGCCGACAATGAGAAGAGACTGTCAGGAGAAGGTCGACCGATGTGAGGCCTGCCAGAGGAACAACAGCCTGTCTCACCAGCCGATCGAGAGGAAGAAAATTGTGAGTCATCCTATCCCGTTCGCTCAATGGGGAATGGATATACTGGGTCCCTTCCCTCTTGGTCCTGGGCAGAAGAAGTTCCTGATAGTGGCGGTGGAATACTTCACCAAATGGGCAGAAGTGGAAGCAGTCGCTACAATTTCCGAGCAGAAGGTGGAGAGCTTCGTGATGAAAAATATACTAACCCGCTTCGGGATGCTTATGGCGTTGGTTACAGATAACGGTCGGCAGTTCAATAATGACAAGTTCAAAGATTTCTGCGACCGACTAAAGATCAAGCTACAGCTGACTTCAGTAGCCCATCCCCAAAGCAACGGTCTTGCGGAGAACACCAATAAAAAGATAATGAGTGCTCTCAAGAAGCGCCTAGATGGCCGAAAGACCTGGGTGGAAGAACTAGACGAAGTGTTGTGGGCATACAGAACCACACCAAACGGAGCCACAGGGGAAACACCATTCAGGATGACCTTCGGGGCAGAAGCCCTAGTTCCAGTAGAGATGACATTGCATAATCAAAGGATGTCGGGTTATGAAGAAGAGCGAAATGATGAAGCCCGCAGAGCGGAACTTGTTCTCCTCAGTGAAGATAGAGAAAGGGCAGCCGCTCGTTTGGAAGCCATCAGGCAAAAGACGACCAAATTCTACAACAGAAGGGTCAAGCCGAGCGATGTAAAGGTAGGCGATTATGTCCTGCGAAAGGCCGAGACGGCCGGGAAGCATCCTGGAAAGCTTGGACAGACGTGGGAAGGACCCTATCGGGTGACTAAGCAAGTCGGGCATGGTACTTATATCCTACGCGATGCGAAAGGGAAGGTTCTACCAAGACCTTGAAACTCTCGAAACTTGAAGGCGTTCTACCAATAGATAAGTTTTATTTTAGTTAATCTTCACTTATTATTGTTTTTATGTACAAAACGTGGGAACCTTTTCCTGTCCCTGCCAGACAGGTTTTTTAACGGCCCACGCCCTCATTATCATCAATAAAGGGGTTTTCAAGTTTCTTGCCAATGAAAAGCTCCATTATATGTGGCAAAGAGTAAAAAATCCAATCAACCATTGCTCGGCATCTCCATAGATCGACTACGGTCGGTCGGCTCGCCAAGACAAGATCCTTGGGACCCTCGTTCGCCATCGCTCGGCATCTCCATAGATCGACTATGGTCGATCGGGTCGCCAAGACAAGATCCTTGGGACCTCGTTTGCCATCGCCGCATTCCATAGATCGACTACGGCCGGTCGGGTCGCCAAGACAAGATCCTTGGGACCCTCGTTCGCCATCGCTCGGCATCTCCATAGATCGACTACGGTCGGTCGGGTCGCCAAAACAAGATCCTTGAGACCCTCACTCGCCATCACTCGACATCTCTATAGATCGACTACAGTCAATCGGTCGCCAAGACAAGATTCTTGGGACCTCAGTTCGGACTTGACTACGAGTCGACCTTGATACCGGTCGACCACGAGCAACTTCGTCTAATCCTACTATACATCCAAAACAAAGAACATAAACACGGAAATTGGCTTCGAAAAAATGACTTCGAAAAAAATGAAGCACAAAAATAGAGATTTTCATTCATTCAAATTTGCCCTGGCCATAAGCCCGACCAGGTGGGATTCAGAATTCAGCAGAGGGAGAAGCATCGGAAGTCGGCAGACGCACAGGGGAAGCCTCGAAAGCGGGTGGTAAAGTTGAAACAGGAGCACGGTCCAAGGGAGCGGCCAAAGAAATATCCTCAGCAGGAAGCTCGTCCTCCTCAGCCGAGCTAAGGTCTAACTCCTCATCTGGGACCGACCCCCGGTCTTCCATGGCCCTCTCTTTTACCTCCTCCAGAGAGAGACCAAGGGCGGCAGGAAGCATCAGCTCGACGAATTCCTCGAATGAAGGACCGTCCAACCCCTCAGGGATGCTAAAGTCGTAGCAGTTCTCCAAGATCATGAGAGCTAGGTCACACGAGTACTCCAAGCACTCTTCCTGCAAGAATCGCCTCAGCCATCGCCTGATCGCTTCGATCCTTTGTTCTTTTACGGAGGCTCGCACTCTCTTCAGCGTATCTTCAGTCCTCGCCTGGCCACTCACCGCCGCATGACAATCCGCGAGGTATTTTTCCTTAAGCTTGCTCTCCGACTCCAATTTCCCCCGCAACGCTGCACATTCCTCGGACAGCTTGTTCCTCACCGCCATCACCCTTACCCTTTCAACCTCCTCCGCGGTGAGTCGAGCTCTCAAGCGCCAGATCTCCTCCTCCCAGATCAACTTTAGCTTTCAAAACACTCACCGCTTCCTCCCGAACCTTCTTCTCCTCCTCTAAAGAAGAATTCTGAGCCTTAAGAAGGTCTCTCTCCTCTCTCACCTCCAAAAGCTCGTCCTTCAAAGCCTGCATCTGCTCATGAAAGTCCTGAACTTCTCGGTCCAGAGCCTCCAGACGCTGCACCGCCGCGAAGGACATTACCGAGTTCCATATACAACTACGAAGGAGTTGAGATCCCATCTCCTGATTACCCTTTTGATCCAATTTCTTCTCGTCCGCAGGGGGTGGGGGTAATCCTTTCAACAATGTGGCGGGACACGTCGAGGTCCCCAATTGAGGAGTCTATGGGGAGCTTGATCAAAGACTCCCACCGCTTCGGCCGCCCACTTGTCTCTTCCCTCGCACTTTAGCCGGCTTGTGGTAGCCCGATCCCCACTTTCTCCTTCCTTTGCTCGGATCAAGGACGAGGAGATTGGTCGCCATCAAGGACGAGAAGATTGGTCTGAGACTCGACAGCCTTCTCCTCTTAAGAGGTCGCCGCCTCTTCCTCTTCCTCCTCAATGATCACCAAGGCCTCACCAAAGTAGGCGACCATAGCAGGGGCTGCAGAGGGCCCGGAAACGGTAGAAGGAACATTCTGCTGCTCGGAAGTGATGGGCCGAGCGACAATTGAACTGGCCTCTCCAACACCCTCCTGTCCTCTGGCCTCCGAAGGCCCTGCGACCTTGCACTTGCCCCTGGCAAACTTGGGAGGGCCGCCGAAAACATGAACTTTGGCCATAGCTGCACAAGCAACGAAAACGGGTTAGAAATCGAACCAAAACCTACAAGCATGATAAATACTTCAACCACGAGGGATCAACCAGGCGGGGCGATTTCCTCTTCTAGCCCGCTAACTTGTGGCGGGGGGTCAATTAGAAGAGAGTCAGCCGAGGCCCCCCCGTGGTATACTGAAATAAGCCGAGCGAAGTTATATCAGCGGAGCTCCTTTATACGGCCGACCACCACCCGCTCATCTCTAGAAAGAAACAAACTCAACGAGTCGTTCCATCGCTCGGCTAAGGGATACCTCCACGGCTGGGAGCCGGAGGAAGATCCCGGAGGCTTCACGAAGAAATAATTTGTTCTCCAGCAACAAATTTTAGACGTCGTCTCGACTGGGCGATATCAGGCATCTTTATACATCAGAGAAGGAACCCCACCCCAAAGCTCGGGCTCTGGTTCATTCTCAAAAAGTGGCGCAAGATGTTAACTGAAGGCGGACAGCCAAACTGATGGCATAACAAAGCCAGACCATTAATCAACCTCCACCCGTTCGGAGGAATCTGACTCGGCATTAGTTGATACTCAGCGCACACTTCATCAACAATCGGGATGTATGGGAGTCTTAAGCCGTCGACCGAGAAGAAGCTCTCCGAGACAGCAAAACACCCGTTTATGTTACTATGGATTCTTTCATCCCCCGCGGCCAGCCTAGGTTCCCAGGACCGAGGGATATTATTCCTAAGGATGGACCGACTCAACCCCGCTGCGATCATCCTTGATTTACCTTTGGGCAATTCCTCCACAACCAACCCATCTCTTCGCTCTCTCGTCGAAATCTCTTCGACGTCCCCCAACCTCGACGTCGCCATTGCCTCAAACGCGACTTCAGACGCCCTTTCGACGGCATCGCCCCTTGGAGAAACCCCACTTCGAGAACCTGTGGACGACATGCTCATCAAGAGGATATTTAAGAGAGGAAATAAGAGAAGAGGACGTACCTATTTAGTGGTAAAAGGTCGAAAATTTGAACGGGAGTGGAAGAAAAGCTCCAAAAACTGTGAGCAAGACAAAGCAAATGAAAGCAAAGCGAGAATAAGAAAGCACGAACGTGAAGAAAACCAAACAATTGGTTGATTCTGAGTTTTTATAAGGGAACGATCGAATGAGCAATCCAATCGAGGTGCGACGCGTGGCGAAAATCCAAGCCATGCTTGGACACGCGACACGATCCGAGCTAAGAAGAATTAGGGTTATTCAAAATATGGAGCGGCGTGAACAGTTGAAAGGACGCGCATGATAGTTGTACGACGGTCATGAGGACGATACATTTCAGATTCTGAAAGCTGTCAGACAGCGCGCGCCGTCGACAATAAATGCTCCGCACGCTCACCAACGATAACCACCCGATCAACTCCAGCGTAAGCTGTCGCGCAATAAGTGCCGAGACCGATCGGTTGGGGCATTCAGTCGACTGATCCCAGTATGAGCATTCACGCACAACCATCGAAGATCCGATCGGTCGGATCGCCGAGCTGTCCCATGACCGAAGCTACTACGACATCGCCTCACCAATCGACTACTTCATAAGTCGACCTACGCATTTAGCCGCATCCCAATGCCGCATCGACGCCTAATTTACGAGTCGTCCTATATACGAGCTACGAAACCTCTACAAACTCCTCCGACCCTTCTCTTCTCTCAGACTCGAAGAGTAGGGGGACTTATGATCGGATCGGTCGTATTGGGCCCGGACCCAGTCAAAACGATCGGACTCAGTCAAAACGACCCGTGGGTCAATCGGTTCATTCTTCAAAGATCAGTTTTATGTCTAGGCCAAGCCCAAGTCCAGCCCACGCCCTCCTTGGCCCATCCGTAGAAGGAAATCTCCCATGCAAACACGTAAAGACCTAAACCTAACTGCAAAATCATATATAAGGTATAATTCTCTCATAATTGAGGTACGCAATCATAACCTAGTTTTTCTCTGCATTCATCAACCTCACCTTCACTAAAAGACTGACTTGAGCATCGGAGGGGCTAATCAGGACACGACCTCCGACAAGCCTTCTTTGTTTTGTAGGTATCTTCACGTCTAATTCATCACAGAAAGTAGCCGACTCATGGATCCGAATGACAACGTACAGTTCAGCCAAAATCTGGCAGAACCAATTTCTAATTAGTAATAAGATAATTATAATTAGGTTGATGTTAATTCAACTTCCTAGCACCCAAAATTCAAAGTCCCTAAGCCCCAAGAATCAAAGCTCTTGCCAGGAATTTTTAGGCTCTTTTATCATATTTATTATAATCAACAACTTCAGAAGCTTAGGAGCCTGCACAGGCACTAAGAGCCTTAAAAGTTAAACAATATTTATTTGATAGGAGTTGGCACCGGCGATGTTTAATTTCTCGATCCTTCCTAATCATGGATCTTTCCAACCTTGTCATTGTCTTCTGTGGTACTCTCAACCCCAATCCCGACAAACACAAAGCCATTGAGTAGAGCATTAATAAGGTCTTTTCTTTATTCTTTGGAATTCTAATGTGTTTACATTTTTATTGTTCGATTAGAATTTTCAAGTGAGAAAGTTTTACACGCCATAACATCAAGTTAGATCATTTCAAACAATTACGGATAATATATTAATTTCAAGAAATGTTATTATATTAGTGATGCTACGCTATTAGAGGCCTTTTGGAATCGATTTTTTAGGGTTAGGGATTTCTACTTTTAAGGGGTTAAGATTTTTTAATATTTAGTGTTAAGGATTTGAACTAAAATTAACTTAATTGCAGCTAACTTATTACTAATTATAACTGATTGTAATTAATTTGACTAGGCTTTATTACATAATTTAAATTAAAAAGTAATTTAAATCAAAAATCTATGCCCAAATGCCATATGGTAATAACAATGATGACAGGGTATGTATAATGTAATGGATAAAAACTTAAATTTTTATCTATTTAATGCTTTAAAAATGTTCGGATTTAAATAAAACATGTTGAAACATTAACGTCTAACTTCTGTTTGAATGAAAACGTTATGATCTAAAATGTACTTTTGACCTACATAATTGGGAGCCTTACATAAAAATGAAAGTTTTCTATTTCTTAGATTTTATAATAATTCAATATTTAATGAGAAGGATCACTTATGAAAAGTAATAATATTTTTAATATTTTGAAAGCTTAATTTTATTAGTAGTACCTGGTTCTGCCGGATTTTGGCTGAACTATACGTTGCCGTTTGGATCCATAAGCTGGTTGCTTTTTGTGATTAATCCGACGTGAAGATACCTGCAAAACAAAGAAGGCACGTCGGGGGTTGTGTCCCGATTAGCGCCGCCGACGCTCAAGTCAATATTTTTGTGAAGGTGAGGTTGATCAATGCAGAGAAAAGCTAGGTTTTGATTGCGTACCTCTGTTATGGGAGAATTATACCTTATATAAGGGATGGACGCTAGGGTTAAACCTTTACGTGTTTGCATGGGAGTCTCTTACATGCGGATGGGCTAAGAAGAGCACGGATCGGGCTTGGGCCTGTCGTAGCCGTTGGGTTTGAGACTTGCTCTATGGAGAATGGACCGATCGGCCCAAGGGTTGTCTTGACTGGATCCGGGCCCAGCATCGTCGACTCGACCATAAGCCCCTCCTACTCCCCGAGTCTGAGCGAAGAGAAGGGTCGGAGGAGTATGTAGAGGTTTATAGCTCGTACTTAGGACGGCTCGTGATTGGGGCAATCGATCGGACATTGAGATATAGCTCGTCTGTAGGTTGGCTCGTGAAGTAATCGATCGGTCGGGCATTGTTGTTCTAGCTCGGTCACGGGAAAGCTCGGGCGGTCCCAATCGATAAGGTACCAACCGATTATGGATGACTGCTCGGATGCCGACCGGTTGAGCGTAACTGCTCGTATGCCGACCGGTTGATTGTAACTGCTCGTTCTGGGATCGGTCGACTTTGTGCCCCAGCTGATCGGCCTCGCCACTTGTTGTGCGATAGCCCGCGCAAAAGCGGGTCGGGTGGTCATCATTGGCAGACGTGTGAAGGTACTTGGAGCATTTATTGTTTGACGGCGCGCGTCCTTTGACAGCTGTTCAGAATCTGAAACGTATCGTCCTTGTAACCGTTATACAGCTGCCCCATACGCCCCTTCAACTGACTCGCCCTTCTGGATTTCGAACAACCCTAATTCCCATGGCTTGGATCATGCCGCGTGTCCAAGCATAGCTCAGATTTTCTCCACGCGTTATACTTTGATTGGATGGCTCGTCCGAGTGCCTCCCTATAAATGTTTAGGGTCGACGAACCATTTGGTTTTCTTCACGCTTATTTCCTTCTTGCATACGCTTCTGCTTTCGTTCTTTCTTTCTTGCTCCCAGTTTCTGGAAACTTCATTCAATCGTTGTTCGATTTCCCTTTCTCCATCCAACAAAGAGGTACGTCCTTCCTCCTCTAAAGTTCTTTTCAAGAGATCTTTTCTTGGTAATCATGTCAATGGGTAGTTCTAGAAGTACGGTAGGAGGTACCGAGGAAGTGTCGACGAAGGAAAGAAGGGACGGGTTGGTTGTGGAGGAGGTACCGAGAGGTGAATCGAAGATGAGGTTGGGGGAACTGCAGCGGCTGATCATTAGGTGTAACATTCCTACGTCCTGAGGGCCTAGGTTGGCCATCGAATGAACGGATCTTCAAAGAATCTGGCGGGTATTTTGTCAGATCGAGAGCTTTTTCTCTCATGGCGGCATGAGGCTTCCGTCGCCCCGATTCTTGACGAGGTGTGCGTCACCTATGAGCTGATGCCGAGTCAGATCCCCCGAATGACTGGAGGTTTATTAATGGTTTGGCTCTGCTATGCCATCAATTCGGTTGTCCTCCGTCAGTTGACATCTTCCGCCACTTCTTAAGAATGGGTCAGAGCCCCATAATTGGGGCTGGGATTCCTCATTTTCAGTACAGGGATGCCCGGTATCGCCCGGATGGAACTTTCGGGAAAGTCACTTCTTGGCGTACGAAGTACTTTTTTGTGAAGCCCCCAGGAGCCTCCTTCGAAGCTCGACCATGGAGGTACCCTCTAACCGAGCAATGGAATGACGTGTCGACCATATCTCTTAGTAGAGAGGAGGGGAGGTGGTCGGTCGTATAAAAGAGCTCGACAGATACGACTTTACTCGGCTCATGCAGGGGTACTTCGGGGGGGGGGGGGGTCTCGGTCAATTCATTTCTCATTGACCCCCCTCCTTGAATTAGCGGGCTAGGAGAGGAGACCGCCCCGTCCGGTTGACTCCTCGTGATTGAGCTAATTGTTGTATTTTTTAGCCTTGGTTTCATTTTCTAACTTAATTTATCGTTATGCAGCCATGGTGAAGATGGGAGATGCTCCCGCCCGGGCCTCCAAGTCAAAGAAGCAGGCTGTACAGAAGAAGGGGACGGAGGCGGGGACTGGTGATGGCGCCGCTTTGTCTATGGGGTTGAGCTCGTTCGTAGTGTCGACGGATGTTCCGCCTGTCGGGGGCCGACCTTCTGATTCGGGGTCATTGCCAATTATGTCGGTCGGCGCGGGCCAGGTAGTCCTGGCAGAGGAGGAGGAGGAGGAGGATGCGGGTCCTCCTCTTAAGAGGAAGAGATTGGTTCGGCTGGGGGATCTGTCGTCCGGCCCGGCAAGTCGAGCCGGGACTGGGAAAGGGAAGAAGGGCAAGGGGAAGGCGCAAGCCGCAAATCCCGGGCAGTGGGAGTCTGCCCTCAAGTTGGCTAAGAATGCCACAATCGAGGACCTCGAAGTGTCCCGTTACATTGCTGAGAGGATTACTCCTCCTGTGGACGAGCAGTTCATGGAGAAGAGGAGTAACTTGGAGCTGTGGTCTCACCATTCGCCTCTCGGCGTCTTGGAGTGCGACGACGGCCTTCGCAATGTTTGCGGCTGCTTGGAGACTCTGGACCAGAAGTCCAGGACCTCCATGATCAGGTGAAGGCTTTGAAGGGCGAGCTTTCGGAGGTGAAGGAGGGGAGAGACCTCCTCCAGGCTCAAAACACATCCTTGGAGGAGGAAAAGAAATCCTAGGAGAGGGAGGTGGGCACTTTGTTGGCTCGACTGGCCAAGGGAGAGGAGGAGAAGGACGAATGGAGGAAGACTGTGAGGGCGGAGCGAGAGCTTAACAAGAAACTCCGCCAAGATTGCCGCTCCGCAGTGGAGGGTAGGGACAGAGCCGAGGAGACCTTACGGGAGGTGCGGCGTTCTGTGAGGATGCAACGGGGCGAGGCGATTAAGCGATAGAAATGGCGGTTTCTGTACGAGGAGAGTTTAGAGCTCGCCTGCGACATAACCCTCTCGGTTCTGAGGAGGGGCCACGAACTCTATACTCCTGGGGGGTCGGTGTGCCCTTCATTCGAGGAGTATGCCGAGCCGCTTCTTCCTGAAGCTCTCGGGCTTTCTTTAGAGGAAGTCAGGGAGAAGGCCGAAGGAGAACGGGACGCCATTCCAGACAAAGAGCTGGATCTCAGCTCCGATGAAGAGCTTCGCTACGAAGATATTCCTCCGGTCGCTCCTGTGGGCCCTGCTCCTATTCCCGTTGTGTCGCTCTCCGAAGGGGAAGAGCTTCCTTGCGAGGATATTCCTCCGGTTGTTCCCCCGGGTCCTGCTCCTACTCCTATTGTGCCGCTCCCATCTGAGACTTATCCTGCTCCTTTAGCTACTTGTTGCTCCCCTTCTTCCGAATTCTAGAGCTCACCTGGTCGGGCTTGTGGCCAGGGTAAATTTAATATGAATGAAAATCTCTAGTTGTGTTTCATTTTCTCGAAGTCATTTTTTCGAATTCAATTTTCGTGCTTATGTGCTTTGTTTCGGACGTATAGTAGGGTTAGGTGTTACTCGTGGTCGACCAAGCTGAGGTCCCAAGGATCTTGTCTTGGCGACCGATCGACCGTAGTCGATCTATGGAGATACCGAGCGAGGTCCCAAAGATCTTGTCTTGGCGACCGATCGACCGCAGTCGATCTATGGAGATATCGAGCGAGGTCCCAAGGATCTTGTCTTGGCGACCGATCGACCGTAGTCGATCTATGGAGATACCGAGCGAGGTCCCAAGGATCTTGTCTTGGCGACCGATCGACCGTAGTCGATCTATGGAGATACCGAACGATGGCGATGGCGAGGGTCCCAAGGATCTTGTCTTGGCGACCCGACCGACCGTGGTCGATATATGGAGAATGTTGAACGATGGCGATGACGAGGGTCCCAAGGATCTTATCTTGGCGACCCGACCGACCGTGGTCGATCTATGAAGAATGCCGAACGATGGCGATGACGAGGGTCCCAAGGATCTCGTCTTGGAGATCCGACTGACCGTGGTCGATCTATGAAGGATGCCGAATGATGGCGATGGCGAGGGTCCCAAGGATCTTGTCTTGGTGACCCGACCGACCGTGGTCGATCTATAGTCGAAAGCGAGCAATATTGATAGGCTTCCCTTTGAACAATTTTCTAAACAGTTTGCCAAGGAATTTGAAACCCTTTATTGATGATAAATAGGGCGTGGGCCGTTAAAAAACCTGCCTGGCAGGGACAGAAAAAAGGTACCCACAAGTATACAAAAACGATAGTAAGGAAAGATTAACTAGAATAAAACTTATCTACTGGTAAAACGCCTTCAAGTTCTGTAAGTTCCAAGGCCTTGGTAGAACCTTTCCTTTCGCATCGCTGAGGATGTAAGAACCATGCCCGACTTGCTTAATCACTCGATAAGGTCCTTCCCACGCCTGTTCGAGCTTTCCAGGATGCTTCCCAGCCGCCTCGACTTTTCGTAGGACGTAACCACCTACCTTTACATTGCTCGGCTTAACCCTTCTATTGTAGAATTTGGTTTCTTTTTGCCTGATAGCTTCTGAACGAGCGGCTGCCCTTTCTCTATCCTCACTGAGGAGAACGAGTTCTGCTCTGCGGGCTTCATCATTCCGCTCTTCTTCATAGCCCGACACCCTTTGATTGTGCAATGCCGCTCTCATCGAACTAAAGCTTCGCCAAGGTCATTCTGAAGTGTTTCCCTGGGCTCCGTTCGGTGGTTCTATATGCCCACAACACTTCGCCTAGTTCTTCCACCCGTGTCTTTCGGCCATCCAGCGCTTCGAGAGCGCTCATTATCTTTTATTGGTGTTCTCCGCGAGTCCGTTGCTTTGTGGATGAGATACCAAGTCGATTGTAAACGATCTTTAGTCGGTCGCAGAAATATCTGAACTTGTCGTTGTCGAACTGTCGACCGTTATCCGTAACCAATACCATGGGCATCCCGAAGCGGGTAAGTATGTTCTTCGTCACAAAGTTCTCTACCTTCTGTTCGGAAATTGTAGCGACCGCTTCCGCTTCTGCCCATTTGGTGAAGTATTCCACCGCCACTATCAAGAACTTCTTCTGCCCGGGACCGAGAGGGAATGGCCCCAGTATATCCATTCCCCATTGAGCGAACGGGATAGGATGGCTCACAATTTTCAACCTTTCGGTTGGCTGGTGAGACAGGTTGCTGTTTCTCTGGCAGGCCTCGCATCGGTCGACTTTCTCCTGGCAGTCTCTTCTCATCGTCGGCCAATAGTACCTTCGTCGATCACCAGAGCCAACATTCTGCCTCCTACATGGTTTCCACACATTCCTTCATGGACTTCGGCCATTGCCTGCTTGGCTTCTTCTTCATTCAAGCATCGAAGCAGTGGCCAGTCGTAAGACCATTTGTATAAAGTGTCGTTAACGACCGTGTACTCGGCTGCCTTTATTCTCGCTTGGCCTCGATCGTCTTCCGGTTGTTTTCCCTCCAAAAGGTATTGTATGATCGGCTCCATCCAACTCGATCGACTAGTACTTACGCCGAGAGCTTCCTTGGCTTTTTGAATGCTAGTCGGCCTAGTCGTTCGACTGTAACATTGTTCATGGCATCACGGTCGAAGCCATTTTGGAGCGCGTCCGCTTTAGCGCTTTGAGCTCGTTCTATTCTCATTGATCGTAATCTTGCTCAAATTGCTCAATTCCTACTTTACCAGCTCCAGGTACTTAATCATGTTGCTCCCCTTGGCCTCATACTGCCCGGTGACTTGACCGACCACCACTTGGCTATCGCTATATATTTTTAGATGCCTGATCTCCATTTCCTTAGCCAGTTGGAGACCGGTTATCAGGGCCTCATATTCTGCTTCGTTATTGGAGGCTTTGAACTCAAGTCGGAGGGCGTATTCCACCTTTTCTTCACTGTGAGGGTTGATCAGCACTACTCCCGCTCCACATCCCTCGGCATTGAATGACCCGTCAACAAACAAGCTCCAGGTAGGGAGCTGCTCATCCTTCGAGTTAGGTTGGCTCATCTCCGCGATGAAGTCCGCCAACACCTGCGCTTTAATGGTCGTGCGAGGTCTGTACTGTATGTCGAACTCTCCCAGCTCTACCGCCCACTTTATTAGTCGGCCCGAAGTTTCGGGCTTTTGAAGGCATTGCCTTAGGGGTTGGTCTGTCCATACCTCAATTGTATGACTTTGGAAGTAAGGCCTTAGCTTCCGAGCCGCCATTATCAGGGAGAGGGCTAGTTTCTCTATTGGCGTGTATCGCGTTTTCGATCCGGTAAATACTTTGCTGACGTAATAGATAGGGTGTTGGTCGTTTCCCTCCGATCGAATAAGTACCGCGTTAACCGACCCATCCGTAACCGCCAAGTATATAATCAGGTTCTCTCCCTCTACCGGGCTTTGCAGGATAGGCGGACTAGACAGGTATTGCTTTAAGTGTTGAAAAGCTTTCTCACACTCGTCCGACCATTGGAACTGAGTTACGTTCGCTTTCCTCAAGATCTTGAAAAATGGGAGGCACTTGTCCCCTAATCTGGACACAAATCTACTCAGGGAGACTATTCGACCAGTCAGTATCTGTACTTCTTTCAAGGACCTCGGTGAAAGCATTTGGACGATGGCTTCAATCTTCTCTGGATTAGCCTCAATCCCACGTTGAGTAATCATGAACCCAAGGAATTTTCCGGATGCCACACCAAAGACGCATTTTTCAGGGTTCAGCTTTATCTGAAATTTATCAAGTGTCTGGAAGACTTCTTTTAAATCATCCACATGCTCGGCGGCCGTCTTACTTTTAACCACTATATCATCCACATACGCTTCCACCGACCGGCCGATCTGTTTCTTAAAGACTTCCATGACGAGTCGTTGATAGTCGCCTCGCGCTCTTCAAGCCAAAAGGCATTACTTGATAGCAATCGTGCCTTGGTGGGTGATGAAGGCGGTCTTTTCCTCGTCTTCAAGGCTCATCTGGATTTGATGGTAGCCCGAGAAGGCATCCAGGAAACTGAGAAGTTCGTGTCCTGAGGTGGAGTCTACTAGCTGGTCGATCTTGGGCAAGGGGAAACTGTCCTTTGAACATGCTTTGTTCAAATCGGTGAAATCTATGCACATTCTCCACTTCCCGTTCTTCTTTTTCACTAAAACCACATTGGCGAGCCATTCAGGGTACTTGACTTCTCGGATGAACCTAGCCTCGAGTAATTTTTCTACTTCTTTCTCGATCACCCCCTGTCGCTCCTTGCTGTGCCATCGCTTCTTCTGTCTGATCGGTTTGTAGTCATTTCGTATATCGAGGGAGTGCGACGCAACTGATCGGGAAATTCCAAGCATGTCGCTCGACACCCAAGCAAAGACTGATCTATTTTTCACCAGACAGGCTGTGATCTCTTTAACCAGGTTGCTCTGCAGCTCGGAGCCTAGGTTTGTAAATTTGGAAGGGTCGGCGTCGTCCAGTCCGACCCGCTGTGTTTCTTCTACTAGGTTCATCCTATCCATATCCTCGTCGGCCCTCACATCAAGAGAGCTCGTCAGTACTACAGCCCCATCTAATGTCTTCGTTTTCGCTAAGTAACATTCCCCGGCAATTCTCTGCTGACCCCTGACAACACCAACTCCGTGGGGTGTCGGAAACTTTATAACCTGGTAGTAGGTGGAGACGACCGATCTGAGGACATTTTGAGTAGTCCGCCCGATTATTGCATTGTATGCTCCTTGAAACTTGATGACTAGGAACTCAACTTCCCTTTCTATCTGACACGGCTTCTGCCCGAACTTCACTTTCAAATTCACCCGGGCGAACGGGTAAGCTGACGCCCCAGTTACTCCTTTAATGGGGTCGTCCGTAGGTAGTAGTCAGTCTTTGGGTACCTTCATCTGCTTGAAGGCCTCGTAATACAACAAATCGACCGAGCTTCCCGTATCAATCATCACCTGCTTCACCTCGTAACCGTTCATATTCAGATTTACCACGAGAGCGTCGTCATGGGGGCAACTTATTTCATCGAGATCGGACTCATCGAATGATATCATCCCGTCGGTCTCCCTCGGCTTTTTAGTGGATGAGTCTTTGCCGACCTGTTTGGCATATCTCTTTCTCCCTTTAGTGGTGGATCCGCCAGCTGCGTTTCCACCGAATATCATGTTAATGATTCCAATTGGTCGATCGTCTTGTTGCGGCGTTTCCATCGTTCTTTCCTTGATCGCCCTCTCTCTTCTCGCCGATTATCTGTATTCAGATTCGCCTCCCTCCGTCATTCTGTCATTTTAGCCTCCGGCGGTCCGCTGATGTCGACCGACACATCCTGCATACCGATTGTCTCGATCAGCGTTTCGTTCGTGCTTCACGAATCGGCCTAGCCTTCCCCTTTGTATGAGGGATTCGATTTCTTTTTTCAACTGCCAGCAATCTTCCGTATCATGACCGATCTCTTTGTGGAAGCGGCAATACAGGTCCGGGTTCCTGTCTTTGTATGGGATTTTCATTTTATTGGGCTCTCGGATAGTTTTCCCATCCGCTCTCATGACCGCCAGCACTTCCGCATATCGTTTGTTAAGCGGGGTGAAGTCTTGTTGATGCCACTGCCGACCGATTGGCTTTCTCCAGGTCGACTTGTAACATCCCATCTCCCATAGGAAGGGTTTATTGGTAATTTGGGACGGGTTAGGAGTATTGACTTAGGTCTCGGCATGAACATGCAATATATAGCTTTTATGAGTATTGATTTGGTTGCACATGCACAGAGTATATATGCATTCATGATATTTCCCGGCTTAGGTTTTAAATTGTGATCTTTTGTTAAATTTATGGGATAATTGTATTTGAGAAATTATTTGGAGTTCGCCATAAAGCGTTTTACATTTTAAGGATTTATAGGAATTTTTCTCGAATTTTTCGGGTTGTTGCGGATAGGAAAATTCAAACTGATTACCGGGTGAAATTTTTGTACTGAACAGGATTGACTAATGGCATAAGATTAGTGGATAATTAATGTTAAGAATTATTTTAGAGTCATGATTAGTGTTTAAGTGAGATTAAGAAGAGATTAGGATTAAAGTAAGTTAATTAACTCATTTTTGTCTTTTCCTATGTTAAAAGGCCAAGTGTCCATGTATTTAAGTCATTTTGTCTTATATTAAGCTTCATCATCGACTTTCCTCCTTATTCTACTTAAAACTCATTTTAAAAGCTTTGAAAGTATAATCTTCTTCCTCTCATCCAAGGTTGCTTCTTCTTTGGTGTGTTGGTTTTGTTCTCCACCTTTGAAGTCTCTTCTTCTTTTCCATACATGGAAGGTTGCTTTGGTGCCTTGCTTGCTTCTTCCTTGCACACCTAAGAGTAAGTTAGACCCTTGAGAAGTTGATGAGTTGCTTGTATAGTGGAGATAGCCGTGGGTGAGGAAGTGAGTTGTGAAGTTTTGGAGGGTTGTAAAGAGTTGGAGATTTGAGAGTTGGAACTTGATTTGGTAAGTATTTATGTTTGTTTCATTCTTTAAGTAGTTAGATGCATTCATGGTAAGCTTTTAAGCATTTACTTGATTGTGGAAGTGGTAAGTTTGAATGGGTTTCAAGTATGTTTGTGTGAGGAATTGGTTAGGGTAGTTAAAGTATGTGATAAGTGATGTTATGAATGATGTTATAATGTTTAATACATGGAAATAAAGTATGACAATTGTGGATATATGTGCTGCCAAAGTTGGGTGAATTATATAAATGAATGTTATGATTAGTTTGTGGTTGAATTAGAGGTAGAATTTGATGCTTAGTGAAGTGTTATAGATGTTAGAAGTGATAGGAGGTTGGTTGATGGTGAAAGCTGGAACTTGAGTTTTGAACCTATGGTACTGTTTTGATCATAATAAATTGTATAGGTGAGCAAATGAGGTGAGGTTTGTGCCCAAGTAAACTTTGGGATGTTGGTTTCATTTTAGTGTGAAATAGGTGTTATTAAATTATAATGTGAGAAGGTCGAAAATTGGCATGGAAAGTTTCTGTTTTGTTGGCTGTGAACAGTATCCGCAAATGTGTTCAATGAATGTTTCTGATTTTTCTAAATTAATTGGTATGGAATTAGGGAAAATGGTCTTCATGAAAGTTGTAGCCTATTGAATTAGCTTTCCATTGCCACTGATCTTGCTATTTTTCGAGTTGTATGTTAGGAGATATGACCTGATTACTGATGACTGTTTTCATGCATTGGCTGAAACCTAGCTGGATTGGCACATTTAGTGCACTTTCGGGTTTGGAGGAATTTTAGGAATTTTTGTGATTTGATTTGGGGTTTGCATTGTACTGAAGAGTTTTAGATATCAGATTGATCTTGAAAATGGTATATGGCTTCTAATTTTTGGAGGTCAGATGTGGGAAATATGGAATTTCAAAATCTGGACCTACATTGTGATGTTAAGTGTTGTTTAGGTCAGAAACTTGCATGACAGATTTGAAAATGTTAGAGGCTGAATTGGAGTTTGGTTATTTCAGGAAGAATTGAAGTTTGGGATTTTATCTTTTCAGGGATATAAAGCTCTGATTTTAATGACTTGTCTACAGGGAGTTATGTTGGTTATAAATTTACTGCTCAAATTGCATGGTTTCAGGGACAGTAACATTGAGTGAATTAATTGACTTGTTTAGCAATGGAATTTGATTTTGGGTTGTTCATGAAAGTTGTAGAGGACATTGTGAAATGATTGAGCATATTTATGTGGTAATTTTTAGCTGACTAATCAGTGAGTCCTTGCATTTGTGAGTTACTGTCCTATATTTATGAGTTTTGAGTAAGCAGTATCTTGGATGGGATTTTTGTCACCCTTAGAGGTTGAATTGATTTTTATGGTCTTCTTGAGAGTTGTAGAGCTTTTCATAAGCTTTCCAATGAGGTATAGTGGGTATTTTTCTGATTTGTGTGCTAAAAGTTAGAGTAATTGGAAATTAAGATTGAAATCTGGAAAAAAAAAAAAAAAAGGCGAGTGGAAACTTCGCCGTCTCATGAGGGCGACGTTTAGCCTCATGGCGAGATTTAGGAGGCTGGTCGCGAGGCGACGCCTCGCCTCGCGACGATGTGAGACGAATTAAGCCTCATGAGGGCGTCTCGCCCTCATGATGAGGCAGCGATCAAGATATATATATTTATTTATTTTTATTATTTTTGATTCTTATTTGGCATTAAATGGTCCGTTTATTCTTTTGTCAATTTCTTTCCCGTCTGACGTCCGATTGACCTGATTCCAGAGGCATCGGATTCGTTGAATATTTAATTTCATTTTCTGAGAAAACGGGAATTTTAGGCGGAATTTGACGTAGCCCTATCGATGAAACATGCAAACACTTTTGTTTAATTGGGGACCTATAGAGGTCCGAATTGCGCACCGTCAGCGCCTATAGTTTTCTAATTTTTAGACGAATTTTTATGATGGAAAATTTAGATTAGGGCCGGGAATGCCATGAACATGCATTATACACGTTTTAATTATTCCATGTGCATTATTTGGTCATTCGAACTATACAGTTAGTAATGTGAACCTATTGTGTTTGCTATAGAGGCTCAGTTGGACCGTAGATCCACGGACGTGGCGAGACTTCCAAATTAGCGGAAGTTATTAGGTGAGTAACCTAGATGGTTCCTCAATTATTATTTGGTTATATTTTGCACTTATACAACTGTGGAGATAATGGATGGGAATATGTGTGATTGATTTTGATTGATTTCGGACCATGGGTGTCTGAAATATTTGGTATGAGATATCGAAGTGTTATATGTGATCTTCATGTGATTACGTGGAAATGACTTATGGGAATTTGTTAAATGGGAATCGGTTATGGTGTGGATTTGGACATTTGCATTCATACATAATTGCATGATCGGTAATTGGCAGTTGTGACGGAAGCGATAACGAGAGCTTTAAGCTCAACGTGATTGGGCCTTGAGTCCACAGTGATTTAGAGCCTATGGCTCACCGATTAATGCGCCCTTAAAGGGACAGTTTCAGGCTCTCAGTCACAACAATAAATTAAATTGGAAAAGCGTCTCATACATTTCATGTGCATTTGAATTGGGTTCTTTTGACTGATAACGTGATAATCATGTGGTACTTCTGAATGTGTTTGAGTGATATAGCTATGTGAATCTGTGAATATGCATGAATTGGGTGAACCATCGATGATGGTTCCTCATTGAGTTCGCAAACTCACCCAAAATTGCAAATTATTTTTCAGACCGAGAGTAGACTTATCGCTCGGAGGACTTTTCTGCCGTGTAGATTGAGTTGGCAAGAGAAGTCATGGCACATGTGTCGGTCACCGGCACTTTTGAGGATGACCTAGTTAGCTTTTGTTTGATTTTCTTACGGAGTAATGTCTGAAAATACCGGTTGTGTAAAATTCTTTCGCTTTGAGGTTAGGGCGAGAAATTTATGGTTTCAAAAATTAGTGGATTTCATATTAATGCTTTATGATACTTGGATGCCATGTGGAGTGTTAGTTAGTTAAGTGGCGCACCTTTATCGTCGGTGTGCATCGGAATGACCTCTGGCATCTGGTACATATCCTATGGTAAGGGGGTGCTACATTAGGTGGTATCAGAGCATGGTTTGGCATCTGTTGGGACTAGTACATAAGTAGACTTGAATTATTGCGAGAAATGCTGAAACTGATCAGAGTTCTTGTTTTGTTTTAGGTCATCTGTATTTGGTGATCAAATAGATCAACCAGCTGACCAGGGATCTGTTGGAGCTAGCAGAGAGTCCTCGGTGCCTCAATCTGAGGAGTTACCTCCTAGAGTTCCCGTGAGACGGGAAAGGAGATACGATTTCTTGCGTGGCGAGGGTCATCGACTTCATGGCGATCTGAGACCCCGAGAAATTTGAGTTGGTGGAGAGGGCCGAGAGTTCTCGACGGATGGATCTGCGAACGATGAGAGGTTCGATTATGCAATATCTCTTCTGCAGGGCCCAGCTTATACATGGTGGAAGACTGTTCCGGGCAGTACCACGAGGCCTTGCTTACTGACATGGGCAGACTTTTTGAGGACTTTCAGAGATAACTATATGCCCAAGGTGTATCTGGAAATGAAGATCAGAATTCTTAGAATTGAGGCGGTAGTAGGATGACGATGGCGAGTACGAGGTGAGGTTTAATGAGTTGATGGGGTATCTTTCTCTGTAGTTTCCACCGAGGCGATAGGTGTCGAAGGTTTGAGATGGGGTTGAATTTGGAGATCCGCGGATGGCTCGTTCGATATGGGCTCTTTATAGAGTTGAGAGCTGCTTCTTTGTGAGAGTAGAGCGATTAGTGAGGCGAGGCGGCGAGATGGGTTCTGGGTCGGAGGAAAGAGAGTTAGTGACGGTCGTGGTAGCTCTGGTAGGAGTTTTAGCGCGCCAGAGCGGGACCTTTAGATCTTCGGAGGGTCGAACGATGCTGGTTTTAGGCGAAGAGGTAGATTTATGCAGACCGGTAGTGGCGATGGCGATGGTAGTGGCGAGAGGTTTTGGGCGGATGCCCCATTCTGTGAAACCTTGTGAGAAGAGACATTTGGAGAGTCTTTGGCGATTATTGGAGCTTGCCTTAAATGCGGCTCCATGGATCATCGATTCGAGATTGCCCACCACATTGGGAGCTCGATCTGCTTGGTAGTGGTCGAGCCGAGTAGCACCTTGTCTGTGAGTAGAGTGGGTGGATCCGGACATGGATCGGTGCGAGAGAGGCCGAGGTAGAGGCCGTGGTAGAGTAGAGGACCCTTTGAGGACCGAGGGTCGGCGGCCGACCACGATCCACAGCCGTGTCTACGCCATGACGAGCGGAGGCCAGGATTCCCGATGTTGTGGTGGTATGTTACTTATTTACGATATTGAGGCGTTTGCATTCTTTGGATCACGGATCCACGCATTCTTTATTACCTCATATGGCATCTAGGTTGCATGGGGATAGGGAGAGGCTACATATGGGCTAGAGGTGAGTACACCTCTGGTACTACTCTTGCATTGGGAGAGGTCTGCAAGGGATGCTCGATCCAGTTGATCAGCGGTTTGAGGCGGACCTTATAGTATTACCTCGAGAGAGATCGATGTGATTACGGGGATGGGTGGTTGTGCCCATAGGGCTATTATGGACTGCTATACTAAGGAGGTTGTTTTGGAGTCTCTGGTCACTAGAGTAGTGTTCGAGGAGTCGGTCGAGCGATACCAGCCGGATGATCTCTTTCCTTAGTGCCACGAGATTGATGCAGGAGGTCATGAGGCATATCGGCTCATGTGGTTGACACGAGTTGAGCAGAGGCTTGAGGATATTCCGTGGTTAGGGAATTTCGGATGTGTTTCTGATGAGTTCTGGGTTTGCCGCGGATCGAGAGACGAGTTTGCCATTGACCACGTTCAGTCTTGCTCCTATATCTATACCTCCATATAGGATGGCTTTGTGGGCCGAGGGAGCTGAAGGCTCGATTCACGGGAGTTATTGGAGAAGGGCTTTATCAGACCTAGTGTCTCACCATGGGGAGCTCCCGTTTTGTTTGTAAAGAAAAAGGATGGGACTTTGAGGCTGTGCATCGATTATAGGCAGCTGAATCGGGTGACTGTAAAGAACAAGTACCCACTGCCTAGGATTGATGACTTGTTTGATCGATTGCGAGGGGCTCGGTATTCACCAAATTAGATCTGCGATCTGGTTACTATCGATTGAAGATTACGAGGCCGATGTGCCTAAGAGTGCCTTCAGGAGCAGGTATGGGCATTTCGAGTTTCTAGTGATGCCGTTTGGGTTGACAAATGCCCCGGCAGCCTTCATGGCCTTGATGAATAAGGTATTTCAGCCCTACCTGGATCAGTTTGTTATTGTTTTTATTGATGACATTTTGGTGTATTCGAGGGACAAACAGGAGCATAGTGAGCATTTGGGGATTGTGTTACAGACGATGAGGGAGAGACAGTTGTACGCCAAATTCAGCAAATGTGAATTTTGGCTGGATCAGGTGATATTTTTGGGGCACATAGTGACTGGAGAAGGTATTCAGGTGGATCCGAGTAAGGTTGAGGCAGTGCTGAAGTGGGAAGCTCCTAAGAATGTGCCGGAGATTCGGAGTTTCCTCGGATTAGCGGGTTATTACCGGAGGTTTGTCGAGGGGTTCTCATTGATCTCAGCCCCGCTGACAAAACTTCTGAGGAAGAATGTGCCATTCAGATGGACCGAGGAGTGTCAGAAGAGCTTTGAGGAGCTGAAACATCGGTTGACTACTGCACCGGTGTTGGCTATTCCATCTGGGACTGGAGGATTTGAGGTGTATAGCGATGCATCACATCAGGGATTGGGGTGTGTTCTGATGCAGCATGGTAGAGTCATTGCCTATGCCTCGAGACAGTTGAGGTCTCATGAGGTAAACTATCCTGTTCATGATTTGGAATTAGCTGCAGTTGTGTTTGCACTGAAGATTTGGAGGCATTACATATGGTGAGACCTTCGGATCTTCCGAGACCATAAGAGTTTGAGGTACCTGTTGAGCCAGAGAGAGTTAAATTTGAGACAGAGGAGATGGTTGGAGTTACTAAAGGATTATGATTGCACCATCGAGTATCACCCGGGGAAAGCTAATGTGGTGACAGATGCTCTGAGTAGAAAGTCACATACGAGTACAGCTCAGATTCAGGCAATGAGGTTGCCTAATTTGATTCGATTGAGAGCTTTGAATGTGCGATGAATCTGGAGCGGGATGGAGTATTATTGGCTACTTCGAGGCCGAGACCGATGCTCTTGGGCGGGATCGGGAGGGTTCGGATAAGGATCTGTTATGGTGAGGCTGATTGAGAAAGCGAAGTGATTCGAGATCTGAGTTTGATGTGAGAGATGAGACTCATGGATAGGCGAGACTTTGTGTGCTGATGTGGATAACTTGAGGCGAGAGATATTGGAGGAGGCTCATATGGCCACTTATGCTATGCATCCCGGTACTACCAAGATGTATAACACTCTTAAGCAACATTTACGGTGGCTGGCTTGAAGAAGCGGTGGCGGAGTTTGTATCCAGATGTTTGGCGTGCCCGCGAGTTAAGGTGAGAGCACCGAGCTCCGATAGGGAAGCTTCATTCGTTGCCCATTCAGTGGAAATGGGAGCAATTACTATGGATTTCATTATGGGTTTGCCTAGGGCGCCGAGGCGGCATGATGCTATCTGGGTCATAGTGGATCGGTTGACTAAATCGGCCCATTTCTTGCCGATGAGGAGAACAATACCATGGATCGGTTGGCCCAAGTATGTGGTGAGATAGTGAGACTGCATGGGGTCCCGATGTCGATAGTGTCAGCGAGGATCCCAGATTTACTTCGAGGTTCAGCGAGAGTTTGCGATGCTCGCTATGGGGACTAAGTGAACTTGATCTGACTTTTCATCCTCGAACAGATGGGCGAGTGAGAGGACTATTAAGACTGAGAGGATATGCTTGGGCATGTGTATTGGAGTTCGAGAGGAGCATGGGATCGATATCTAGCCTTGATTGAGTTTGCATACAACAACCATTATCACAAGAGCATTGGAATGGCACCATATGAGGCCTTGTATGGGCGTAGTGTAGATCGCCTTTGTATTGGGATGAAGAGGTGTCGGGATGATTGAGGTCTGGTGATTGAGGATCTTGTTGATAAGGTGGCCCGATTCGAGTCGCATCAGGCGGCTCGGGATAAGCGAAGAGTTATGTGGATCGGCCGGGAGGAGATGGAGTATAATGTGGAGACAAGGTATTCTTAAGGGTGTCACCGTGGCGTGGTGTCTTGAGATTCGCAAGAAGGGCAAGTTGAGCCCTAGGTACATTGGTCCGTATGAGATTGTCGAAAGGATAGGACCATTGGCGTATAGATTAGCATTCCGAGTGAGATGTCTCGATTATGACGTCTTCCACGTGAGTATGCTCCGGAGATATCGGTCGATCCGACTCATGTGATTCCGGCTCGGGAGATTGAGGTGTCTAGTAATTTGAGTTATGTAGAGGCGATTCAGATTGTCGGGTCACAGTGAAACAGTTGAGGAATAAGAGTATTCCTTTGGTGAAGGTTCTTTGGAGGAACCACTTTCGAGGCGAGATTTAGGAGGTGATCGCGAGGCGACGCCTACCCCTCGCGACGATGTGAGACGAATTCGCCTCGCGAGGGCGGCGTCTCGCCCCCGCGAGGCAGCGCATCAGTATATATATATTTATTTATTTTTATTATTTTTGATTCTTATTTGGCATTAAATGGTCCGTTTATTCTTTTGTCAATTTCTTTCCGTCCGACGTCCGATTGACTGATTCCGAGGCATCGGATTCGTTGAATATTTAATTTCATTTTCTGAGAAACGGGAATTTTAGGCGAAATTTGGCGTAGCCCCTATTGACGGAACATGCAAACACTGTTTTGTTTAATTGGGGACCTATAGAGGTCCGAATTGCGCACCGTCAGCGCCTAATAGTTTTCTAATTTTTAGACGGATTTTATGATGGGAAATTTAGATTAGGGCCGGAATGCCATGAACATGCATTATACGTTTTAATTATTCCATGTGCATTATTTGGTCATTCGAACTATCTGATTAGTAATGTGAACCTATTGTGTTTGCTATAGAGGCTCGGTTGGACCGTAGATCCACAGACGTGGCGAGAGACTTCCGGCATTAGCGGAAGTTATTAGGTGAGTAACCTAGATGGTTCCTCAATTATTATTTGGTTATATTTTGCACTTATACAACTGTGGAGATAATGGATGGGAATATGTGTGATTGATTTTGATTGATTTGGACCATGGGTGTGCGAAATATTTGGTATGAGATATCGAAGTGTTATATGTGATCTTCATGTGATTACGTGGAAATGACTTATGGAATTTGTTAAATGGGAATCGGTTATGGTGTGGATTTGGACATTTGCATTCATACATAATTGCATGATCGGTAATTGGCGGTTGTGACGGAGCGACCAACGAGAGCTTTAAGCTCAGCGTGATTGGGCCTTGAGTCCACAGTGATTTAGAACTATGGCTCACCGATTATCGCGCCTAAAGGGACGATTTGATGCGCTCGATCAACAATAAATTAAATTGGAAGCGTCTCATACACATTTCATGTGCATTTGAATTGGGTTCTTTTGGTGATAACGTGATAATCATGTGGTACTTCGAATGTGTTTGAGTGATATAGCTATGTGAATCGTGAATATGCATGAATTGGGTGAACCATCGATGATGGTTCTCATTGAGTTCATAAACTCACCCAAAATTGCAAATTATTTTTCAGGACCGAGAGAGTAGACTTATCGCTCAGGAGGACTTTTCTGCCGTGTAGATTGAGTTGGCAAGAGAAGTCATGCACATGCAGTCGGTCGGTGGCACTTTTGAGGATGACCTAGTTAGCTTTTTGTTTGATTTTCTTCTGGAGTAATGTACAGAAAATACCAGTTGTGTAAAATTTACTGCTTTGAGGTTAGGAACTGAGAAATTTATGGTTTCAATGCGAAACGTCGCCCTCGCGAGACGGCGAGTTTCCACTGCTGCCTTGCCCTTTTTTTTTTTTCCAGATTTCAATCTTAATTTCCAATTACTCTAACTTTTAGCACACAAATCAGAAAAATACCCACTATACCTCATTGGAAAGCTTATGAAAAGCTCTACAACTCTCAAGAAGACCATAAAAATCAATTCAACCTCTAAGGGTGACAAAAATCCCATCCAAGATACTGCTTACTCAAAACTCATAAATATAGGACAGTAACTCACAAATGCAAGGACTCACTGATTAGTCAGCTAAAAATTACCGTATAAATATGCTCAATCAGTTCACAATGTCCTCTACAACTTTCATGAACAACCCAAAATCAAATTCCATTGCTAAACAAGTCAATTAATTCACTCAATGTTACTGTCCCTGAAACCATGCAATTTGAGCAGTAAATTTATAACCAACATAACTCCCTGTAGACAAGTCATTAAAATCAGAACTTTATATCCCTGAAAAGATAAAATCCCAAACTTCAATTCTTCCTGAAATAACCAAACTCCAATTCAGCCTCTAACATTTTCAAATCTGTCATGCAAGTTTCTGACCTAAACAACACTTAACATCACAATGTAGGTTTAGATTTTGAAATTCCATATTTCCCACATCTGACCTCCAAAAATTAGAAGCCATATACCATTTTCAAGATCAATCTGATATCTAAAACTCTTCAGTACAATGCAAACCCCAAATCAAATCACAAAAATTCCTAAAATTCCTCCAAACCCGAAAGTGCACTAAATGTGCCAATCCAGCTAGGTTTCAGCCAATGCATGAAAACAGTCATCAGTAATCAGGTCATATCTCCTAACATACAACTCGAAAAATAGCAAGATCAGTGGCAATGGAAAGCTAATTCAATAGGCTACAACTTTCATGAAGACCATTTTCCCTAATTCCATACCAATTAATTTAGAAAAATCAGAAAAATTCATTGAACACATTTGCGGATACTGTTCACAGCCAACAAAACAGAAACTTTCCATGCCAATTTTCGACCTTCTCAAATTATAATTTAATAACACCTATTTCACACTAAAATGAAACCAACATCCCAAAGTTTACTTGGGCACAAACCTCACCTCATTTGCTCACCTATACAATTTATTATGATCAAAACAGTACCATAGGTTCAAAACTCAAGTTCCAGCTTTCACCATCAACCAACCTCCTATCACTTCTAACATCTATAACACTTCACTAAGCATCAAATTCTACCTCTAATTCAACCACAAACTAATCATAACATTCATTTATATAATTCACCCAACTTTGGCAGCACATATATCCACAATTGTCATACTTTATTTCCATGTATTAAACATTATAACATCATTCATAACATCACTTATCACATACTTTAACTACCCTAACCAATTCCCTCACACAAACATACTTGAAACCCATTCAAACTTACCACTTCCACAATCAAGTAAATGCTTAAAAGCTTACCATGAATGCATCTAACTACTTAAAGAATGAAACAAACATAAATACTTACCAAATCAAGTTCCAACTCTCAAATCTCGACTCTTTACAACCCTCCAAAACTTCACAACTCACTTCCTCACCCACGGCTATCTCCACTATACAAGCAACTCATCAACTTCTCAAGGGTCTAACTTACTCTTAGGTGTGCAAGGAAGAAGCAAGCAAGGCACCAAAGCAACCTTCCATGTATGGAAAAGAAGAAGAGACTTCAAAGGTGGAGAACAAAACCAACACACCAAAGAAGAAGCAACCTTCGGATGAGAGGAAGAAGATTATACTTTCAAAGCTTTTAAAATGAGTTTTAAGTAGAATAAGGAGGAAAGTCGATGATGAAGCTTAATATAAGACAAAATGACTTAAATACATGGACACTTGGCCTTTTAACATAGGAAAAGACAAAAATGAGTTAATTAACTTACTTTAATCCTAATCTCTTCTTAATCTCACTTAAACACTAATCATGACTCTAAAATAATTCTTAACATTAATTATCCACTAATCTTATGCCATTAGTCAATCCTGTTCAGTACAAAAATTTCACCCAGTCGGTCAGTTGGAATTTTCCGGTCAAGCAACAACCGAAAAATTCGGAAAAATTCCTATAAATCCTTAAAATGTAAAAGCGCTTTATGGCGAACTCCAAATAATTTCTCAAATACAATTATCCCATAAATTTAACAAAGATCACAATTTAAAACCTAAGCGGAAATATCATGAATGCATATATACTCTGTGCATGTGCAACCAAATCAATACTCATAAAAGCTATATATTGCATGTTCATGCCGAGACCTAAGTCAATACTCCTAACCCGTCCCAAATTACCAATAAACCCTTCCTATGGGAGATGGGATGTTACATTTCTCCCCTCCTAATAAAAATTTCGTCCCCGAAATTCTTACCTGATCGATCGAATAGATGAGGATACTGTCTCCTCATATGCTCCTCGGTCTCCCAGGTATTAATGCTTTATGATACTTGGATGCCATGTGGAGTGTTAGTTCGTTCGTGGCGCACCCTTATCGTCGGGTGTGTATCGGAATGACCTACGGGCATCCTGGTACATATCCTATGGTAAGGGGGTGCTACACGACTGATCCCTCTGTCTTTTGTGAGACTCATCTGCCCTACCACTCGGCCCGCGATCATCTGCCCGACGTTTTGTATTCTTTAATACTTCCTCGAGCTGAATGTACTTGTCTGCCCGATGTCTGATCTCCTGAATAGATCAGGGTTGATCGAGAGCTAGCGACTTCTTAAACTCCTCGTCCCTTGTATTGCTCATAAGCGCAGCCAGCATAGACGAGCAAGTGAGGTCGGGGACCTCGACCGCTTCGTTATTGAACCGAGTGATGAACTCTCGCAGACTTTCATTCCTTCCTTGGGTGAGTTGCATCACCTCCAAGGCTGTTTTCTGTGGCCGTTTACTGGTAGCGAACTGGTTGAGGAAAAGTAGTTTGAAATCCTCAAAGCAAGTGATACAACCCGGAGGTAGACTATTGAACCAACGTCGGGCTCCCTCTTGAAAGGCCGTGCAGAAAGCCTTACATTGGATGGCATTCGGCACGCAGTGCAGATTCATCATCGACTGGAAGTGTTGTAAGTAGTCAGGGGGTCGGTCTTGCCAGTGTATTTTTTTGGTGTTGGTATTTTGGTTCTGGGTGCCGGGAGGCTATCCAAAATTTCGGGAGTGAAGGGAGAGCTATACTATGATGTCGAGTGGTCTGGGCGGAAGCTCATAGCTGCGTTAATCCGATCGTCCACGATTTTTTCTAGGTTTTCTGTCTGGTGGCGATCGATCATCATCTTTGGTATGTCGCGCTGCTGCCTTGAGATGGCTTGTTGTCTTTGGTGAGATTGCAAAATCTGGCGGATCAATAGATCAGTCGCTTCCTCAATCTGTTTCCTGGTGAGGGAGGTGTGCACAGGCGAAACAGGATCTGCATCCGATCGGTGCCGGAGATTCGGGTGCATATTGAGTGCAACGTTATCCTCTAAAGCGACACTCTGTTCTTCTTGTTCCAAATCCTGAGGTTGTGGTTGATCATTAGGATCTGAGAATTCCGTGCGGGAAACATGTGAGTGCAGCGACGAGTTGCGGTGGCTATGAAACCCATGCGTTGCATCGCCAGAGCCGCAACAGCGGCTATATCAGGATTCATCGCCGCCGCCTGGCTGATCTGTGTGTTTCTGAACGTGGTGCCCGGAAGTCGGGCCCCACGGTGGACGCCAATTGGTTTTGCCAGATTTTGGCTGAACTGTACGTTGTCGTTTGAATCCATGAGCTGGTTGTTTTTTGTGATTAATCCGACGTGAAGATACCTGCAAAAAAAAGAAGGCGCGTCGGGGTTGTGTCCCGATTAGCCCTCCGACGCTCAAGTCAATATTTTTGTGAAGGTGAGGTTGATCAATGCAGAGAAAAGCTAGGTTTTAATTGCGTATCTCTGTTATGGGAGAATTATACCTTATATAGGGGATGGACGCTAGGGTTAAACCTTTACGTGTTTGCATGGGAGTCTCTTACATGCGGATGGGCTGAGAAGAGCATGGATCGGGCTTGAGCCTGTCGTAGCCGTTGGGTTCGAGACTTGTTCTATGGAGAATGGACCGATCGGCCCAAGGGTTGTCTTGACTGAGTCCAGGCCCAGCATCGCCTACCCGACCAGTACCAAATTTCCTTCAAAAGTCTGATGATACCATTTATAATAAATATTCTAAATAAAGACTAGCAAAGATATATATTCAACTTCTGATACACCAAGCTCCAACATTTGAAGAGTAGGTTATAATAAAAATATTCCATAACCTATATACAAAAATACACAAAAGAGTGAACATCGATCATTCCTAACTTCTCTGACATTCTCCTTTTAGCGATTAAAAGATATCTACATGAAGACTTTTACTCATTGCATAATAAAGATAAAAGTACTTATTAGAATAAAAATAGATTCAAGAAAGTTACTATAACATAAAAGACATATTCTTTTGGTTTGGGTGGGTTAACCGGCTTACGTGGTTGCGGTTCAGAGCCCTTCCCAAGACAAATTAGTATTGTCCTCTTTGATGCATCGGGGTAAGGTTGCGACTCGAACCTCGACCAAAGGGTTTTCTTTGCGTTGAGGCGCACGCCTCACACCACCGGGCGTCTCAGCGGCAAAACCTTTGATCGAGGTTTGTCGCAACCTCACCTGGCACCAAAGAAACAATACTAATTTATCTTGGAAGAACTCAACTAAAACCACGTAATCATTAACCCACCCAAACCATCTTTATTTATTAGTTTAAAATATAAGCTCAAGAAAATAAAATACAGTATCCAATTAAAATAAAAAATTGGAAACTACCTTTGGGGAGAAAGTGTAGTTAAAAGAATATCCATTTTATCATATTAAAATTCTTTATAAACATTGTTGTAGTCTCTCCTTATAATTAAAATTAAAATTAAAGGTGAAAACATAAATATTAAAAGATATTAGGTTTCAAAATAAAATACCTACTTACAAACCAATTGTTTAGAATAGAAAACTTTACAAAACGATCCTATTATTATGACAAAAGAGTCTATTAAAACCCTTTTGTTCAAAACTTATAATGTGTCTAGTAGGAACTATATAACTAGTTTTAAGAAAAGGATAATGAGAAATTTCTTCTAGCTATTACAAAATCAATTAAAAAAATATCTTCCAGTCCTTAAATTTTATCTTTTGGGAATGGAATAACATATTAAACACATTATAAACACTCACAACGGCCATAAATTAATGCATAGGAACATTTGACCATGCTATAGTTGATTTATTAATAGATAGAACAAGAAGGTTTGCAGGAATTAATACCATTTAAGTAAAGTCCAAAAGATACGTTAGACGTAGTTAAGAACAAATGAAGAAGAAGAAACTTGTTAATATTAGCAAAATCGTTACTTTTCACAAGATATCCTTCTTAATTTAAAGATAGGAAAGTTGAATATTATCAATCATAACATATAAAAAGCTTTTAGATTCTAAACTAACAAAAGTAATGTTAAGAGAAGATTCAAATCGACCCGGTGTCTGTCATCCATGGCTTGGCTCAAAATTCTTAGCCCCTAAAATAAAATAAAAAGTAGTGATTCTTTTTTTAGCAGGAACCAAGACAAATGATGCGAAAGTCACGGTCGACTTTAACCTCAAAAAGTAGTGAAGAAGAAATCCACCTGGGCCAAAATAACGATTGGTACTGAAAAGTGATTCAGTGGCTTAAAAAAGCGTCAACCTATAATGGATAAAATTTACTCTAAACTCCTAACATAACAGTCCCCAAATTACTCGCTCTTAGATGTCTAGATTCACCTATTATTTTAGTAGGGATGAACCTAAAGGTGTTAACTGGCTGAATAGGTATGATGTTTTAAATTAATTTTAATTAATAGTTGTAATTTTTCTCCCAAAATAATCTCCATTTGGATTCACATCATAAATAAATATATTGACACAATTGATTAATTTTATGTTTTATAAAAAATTTAAGTGAATTCGGTAAAATAAACATGTAAAATAATTTCGTTACTTACACCATTGATTAATCTTTTTGCTCTTACCTAGTTTAGCTACCAAGCCAAACCTTGACTGTTAATTAGGCTGCAGTTAAAACTAGGGGGGATAATATCTAGTTTTTACCTATTCGGTGTAGGGAGATAATACCTAGTTTTTACCTATTCGGTGGGGTCAATTTCGAAGCTCAAACGTCGGTCTTGGTTTTGGAAAATCAGCAATTAATACTCCAATACTACAATTTCGCAATTACCACTGGATTGGCACTAGCAGTTTTACGGTGCCGACAAACGCTCACTCCCAAGACCACCACACGCCATCTTCAGAGACTTGAAGAATCTCAATTGATCTCCAGAACTTTTAAGGCTTTCCTTCTCCAGAACTTTTAAGGCTTTCCTTCTCTTTTTGAACACGAGAGAAGGAACAATCACATGATCAAATGTTTAAATTAAATGCAATCTAAAGCTTTTAACGATTTTCCAGAAACAGAAGCTTTTACTACATTATGTGAATCCAATTAGACCCACAGTTACAATATGCCAAGTACATACAATGCATATGATCATGTTCCCAATTTCACAAATTCCCACCCCACGTGCCAAATACCCGTCGCATCCATCTACACCTACTTCCTAGTTTCTAAATAATTGTCTACGCTCAGGCACATTCATAGACTTTCAGTCTCCTGTTGCCCTACTAAGACCATGTGATCTATTCAAAGCTTTGTCCCTAAAACGATTTCGGCAGGTACATAAACATATCCTGAAGGGGATACACCTGAGCACTCCCCTGATACTGCGACGCGAAAGAATTGTCCATACCGGCATCCATATAATTATACGGATATTCGAGGGGGTTTACAGTTACACCGGACCCCCAGTCCTTCCACTTGGGTTCGCTCTGCACCTCGCACGTGAACTCCGGCGACACCACGTGCTCCGAGCAGCTGGAATCAGTGTTCAGCTTCGGCACCGAATCAGATGTGTCGAAATACATATAATCCTTCGGCAGCTCTGTCGCAGCTGCAGCAGCTGACGACGAAGGCAGTGGAGCCGGCGGCGGCGGCATAATCTCAGGTTTCTTATCCTCTACCAAGTCCACAGACTCCGCCCTTCGGCCATCAACTTTGACGGCTTCTTGCTTCTCAATCACCCCTTTCTTGTTATATATGCGGCAGAGCACCCAATCATCAAGCTGCAAGCAAGCAAGAAACTTAGGAACGTCCACTTGGACTATCGTGTACACTAACTATGACTCTTCACCGCACACCACTACAAATAATTTAAGTCATAAAGAAGAATGTTCCCTTGGTAGTCCATTTCTGATCAACATTATTTCTAAACAACCTGTTAATTAAACCACGAATCTCAGTGTCTCAATTTCAACCGTTATTTCACCAAATACGTAACATTAAAGTACGTACCCTTAGACTATTTTTCTTGCGGATGGAGCGATCAACATCAGCAAGACGATACTCGTGCATAATCCAGTTAGATTTCTCCCCTTTAGGAGCCTTGCCCGAGTAAAATACTAAAGCTTTCTTAATTCCGAGAGGCTTCGGTTGACCAATCGGTTTATCAGCCCCGGTAGCCTTCCAATACCCGGTCCCTGCAGCCCGGTTCGGCCTCGAACCGTTCGGGTACTTCCTGTCTCGTGGTGAAAAGAAGTACCACTCTTTCTCCCCGTACAAAGCCATACCTATTTTATTAAATCAGAAATCAATCAGAAAACAAACCAGGTGCCTATAATTTGAAGGGTGAAAAGCGAGATTAGCTAACCTGGGAGATCCCATGGATCATACTGGTAGAGGTCGATTTCTGCGATAATCGGGACAGCAATCGACTGAGAGGCGCATTTACGGCACAGGTAGTGCTTCACCAACTCTTCGTCAGTTGGATGGAACCTGAACCCCGGGGGTAAATCTAAGGCCGTCGACATTTTCACCATTCTCACCCTTTCAAGAAAATACTTATCTTTGGGTAGCGACGGCTGTTGAAACTTAAAATGAAAGGCAGAGGGAGGAATTTAAAGAGAAATAGGAGGGACACGTGGCGAGGAGGACTTCTAGAATCCACGTGAGAGATAACGTTCCTAAAATTTTATTGAGTAGAAGGAGGGACACGTGTGAGGCACTCAAGTCAGGCAGCGTGCGTGGCAATAGCCCACAACTTAAAGAGTATTTTGTCACTGCTTACGCCACTTCATTTGGACAGTTGTGACACGGTTGAGCAAGTTCTAGGAAGGTGAGAGTCGGTTCCAGAAAAAAATGAAAATTTTAAAACCTAAAAATATGAGAAAAGGACAAGTGATTTTTTCTTTTTTTCGGAGCCGACAGTAAAAACGGTGATAAGATGGACACGTCAGAGAGGAAAGAGCCACGTGCGGCGGTGAGTGAGTCAGCATGTGTGATTTGGCGACGAAAGGAAGAGTAGTAGGAGACTAGGAGTAGGCGGAGGCAGGCAGTCACATGTCTAAATAAGATTTTTAAGATTTAGCTTTTCCAGCAAAGGTAAAAACATTCTAACCGCTTCTTTCTGTCTTTCTGACTTCCAGGTTGGCTCACTTTATATAATTTATATATCTTTTAATGTTCTTCATTTGATTTATGTGAATCTGTTCTTATCGTAATCTCAATGACTTTTCCTCTTTAAGTGCCATACATAATTCAGGTTTCTTTTTCTCTACCTGAAGTTATTTAATACTTTTTTTGAATATTTATAAAAAAATTTAGTGTATGTATGAAATTAAATCTAAAACTTAAGCATGAAACTTGTATGAGTTTTAAAATAAAAATAAATTTCTCCGTTACAAACCCCCCAAGATCTATAAAACCAAATGTAACAATTATACAAAACACTTGCCAGATAAATTGTAAGATTAACTATACGAACAGATCACAAAATAACCTCTAAAAATATATATCTAAGATCGATGATATATGCGTAGGAAAAACAGAAATCACATACTTGAATTCCTGTTATGATTTCACCGGTTAAAGAACGTTTTCAAACTTCTGCAGAGATCTTCTTTCCTCGTGTGTCTTGTTGTTTTTATTTTTGTGAAAACAAAAAAAACGTTCATTGTAACTAATGCATTTTTTTTCTTCTTATATCTTGCCTTTATAACGTTTCATTCAAACATATAACCACCTTGGTAGTTATATGAAAGACAATGACTTAAAAATCCTTCATGGGTGTATTATAAGTCATTATAAATAGAGTTTCAACTCATAAGATTAAACCTTTTATTAGGTCTCTTAGATTTTTTATCACAAACCAAATAATTTTTAATTTTGTCATAAAATATTTAACTAAAAGTTTCCAACATTTTTTGCTTTTCTAATGAAAATTACAATCATGTATTGAACGATAAGAGATTTTATAAGGTATCATGGTGGTTATACAAACTTCCTAGATATATTGGTTAATTATAAAAATTTCAAAATTTTACTCAATTTTATAATACTATTCGACCTTTAAAAGTAGCGTTAAAGTATCAAAATTTTCAATTTGTTATAAAAATAATCTAATATTAAGTTTTCCGTTAACTTCAAATTTTTTGACATGTTATGTGTCTCTTTTTTAATCAATTAAATTAAAAACACAAAACCTTAAACCTAATTCTTATTTATTTTCTACTGCCTATTTACTAGTATTAACTTTGCATCAGCTGGTTGAGGGGATACAGAATTTAGTGCTCAATATTCTTCCTCCTTTAAAGCAACTTTCTCATTTCAAATATTACATAAAAAGACTCAAAAATTGTTGAAAAAGACAATGCTAAGGCAATACTTAGTAATTCTTTGGTGATCATCAATGCAGGAGCTAATGAAATATCTTATAAGAAGGTGTTATTTAATGATACTGAGTACTACTATAAATTGCTCAATGGAATGGAACACATGGTCAAAGTAAAATCAACTCACCAAATGTATTTTCTCTTAGGTTCCATGAATGTTTTTTTCACTGAGTTCTGAAAAATATTTTACAAGAAGTACATGAATGGGATGTCACTCTATGATTGTTGAAAGTCTTCCTTTTGTAGATTGCCTTCCTATTTGAATAAAGTTGCATTTCTCGAATATCACTAATCAAGAATGTATAGATGAATAGAATGCATACGCTTAGTCTTATAATCAAAAGTTTGGAGAGTTGTTGCCACAACTATAGTATAAGCTCTCAAGAAGTAAACCTACGAATTGGGAATTACGTTTTAGGATTTTTAATTTAACTTATTATTAAGCAAATAAGTTTGAAACAGAGAGACACGTGTCATGTAAAAAACTACCATGATTAGTTACGTCTGTGACATTAACGAAAAACTTAATATCATTCTATTTTTGCAATAAACTAAAAATTGAGATATTTTAGCCCTACTTTTTAATGTTTAGGCTAGTATTGCTAAATCAAATTAATATTTTTTTTATAATTAACCCTAGATATATATACTCATTTAAGCACATGTGCTACCAAATTATACTTTTTTAGAAGTTAAGAAGAAATTATATTAAGCAAAATATATACGAAGATATACATGCCATGTTAGTCAAGTGGCAACACCCAAAAATGATAATAACTTAGGGGGTGTATCAAAAAATGAACCCCTGGGAGCTAAACAAAAAATTATTTAATCGAAGGTAAGTTGTAATTACAGAATCTACCCTAAGAGACTATATCCACCAGTGAGAACATTACTAGAGTTAGGAATTGGTTATGTATTCATATTGCAGAAATTAATTAAAAACTTCATATAATCGGGTCAAGTCTTTACTCATACTTAAGTAGATCTTATGAACAATAATATGTTTTCTAATTGTGAGCAAGGTGTTGCTTACGAGGCTGTGAATACTCTGATTTGATCCTTCAAACATCCTAGTATTCCTTTCCTTCCATTAAACATAGGTTCCAAAACTTACCAACAATTTGAAGATAATGGAGTCTTCATAATGGGTGAGTTGTACTTGCACTACCCATTTTATAAATAAGTTCCAAGTGGATGGCAAAAAGCTAAGTTTATAAAACATCAAAGATTTACACCAAAATTCCATTGTATAATCACATGAATGCATAACATGATAAATGCTTTCCAAAACCTAATTATAAAAGGGGCAGAGCATGTTAGGACAATTCCTTTTAATCTTATCTTTAGTTTCTAGTTTATTCCATATTGCTAACCAAAGAATAAAGGTTGTTTTAGGGGGTCTCCTAGAAAACTAGAGCAATTTCCACCATGATACCATTAACTTTCTACTTTTGAATAGATCAAAGCAAGACTTGTTGGTAAATATTCTAGAGTTGGGGTGAACCCATTCAAGTTTGTTATCCTCATTAAAGTGTGATTCATGATAGGGGAAAGAGCCTTGATTCTACGATTCCATTCTCCTTCCAATATCACTTTATTTACTTTTGTACTAGGAGGAATAATTAGCTTTAGGTGATCTAGATGTGTGATGTCATTTAACAGACCTAGATCATTCCAAAAGTCATACCAAATCCAAGTTTTCGATCAATTCCCTACCTTGATTTTAATAGCATAATTCATATCCTTTTTTAGCTTCAAAATCTGATTAACTAACTAAGAAAAGGATTGGTTTACCTTAATGATCTTGAAGTTCTTTTATTTTGTTATGTAAGTATGAACCCATTTGACCTATATTGGTTGAGCATAAGTGAACAATTTCCAAATTCTTTTAGCTAGCAACATTTTGTTAGTATCCCTCATAGGGCACAATCATAAACCTCCCTCAGCAATTGAAACAAAAAAATCATACTGTCTAATCCTTGCACCTTGATGTTTTTAAGCCATCCCCATAGGAAGTTCTTTAACATTTTTTCTATGTCTTTGAAAGGCTTTTGAGGAAGAAACAAGAGTGAGCTCTAATGGATTGAAGTTATTCAAGACTGATAAAATTAGTTGTAACCTACTATCATAGGAGAGGAAATGGCTATTCCAATGGTTGATCCTTTTCTAACCGCATCAAAAAGAGGCTAACATTCAAAGTATGAAATCTTTTGTCTGAGACCAAGATGCCCAAATGCTTTAATGGCATATTATGGCGAGGTAGTTTTGAGATTGTAAAAAGTTAAGTAGCAACATATGATGCATCTGCTAAAATATATAAGGCTTTTGTAGATTCACAAAAAGTTATGATAATATACCAAAATAATGTAGGGAGTTCATAAGTAAAGTAGTAGAATTAGAGTCAGCTCCACCGAAAAATAGCAAATCATCCATAAATATTATATTGAACAACTTCACTTTATCATAATGGTAGTGATACTTGAAACTACTATTTTGTTATATTCTACATAAGATCAACCTTAAAAATACCTCCATATACAAAGAAAATAAATACGGTGAGAGAGGATCTCCTTGACATAGTCCTCTAGAGACTTAAAATATCTACATAGGTTCACCATTCACCAACATTTAGAATGATGTAATATAAATTTATCCCTAAATCCAAGTTGGGAATCAGTCAGGAAAGCCAAAGGTTGCTAGTGAGTCCAAGATAAATTTCTAGTTTACTGAGTCAAAGGTATGTTTAAACCAATCTTCAAGATGCAACTTTATTTTTGTTTCTTGTTATTATACCCCTTAAGTAATTATTGAACCAATAGTAGATTATCTCTAATATCACTACCCTTCACAAAATCTCCTTGGCACCTACTGATTATGCATTCTAAAAGAGGCCTAGGCTTGTTTGCTATCAATTTTGTAAACTACATTACAATAAGATCTAGGTCTATAGTTATTGAAATGCTCAAGATTGCACTTCTTAGGAATGAGATTCACAAATATAACTGGAAGAAAAGAAATTTAGGATTGCACTAGAAATTATGTTACTTATCAAGTTCTAATTTTGCTGGAAGAAGAAGGTGTTAAAATTGTTTGGCCTATGGGCCTTTTATAGTTTTAGATATACAAGTGCCAATTTGACATTCTGTTCACTGAAAGGTTTCATTAGAAATTCATTTTGCTTGATAGAAATGGAGTTGTGGAAAATTATAGTGAGTTCCCAAAAGGCGGAAGCATTCTTGGTGGGAGGTCTTAATAACTCCTTAAAGTAGTTAAACACTATAGATTTGATCTCATATTGTTCGTCAACAATGGAACCTATATCAATCCTTAAAGAATGGATTTTGATGACATACCTCCTGTAGAGAATAGAAATATGGAAATATTTCGTGATTTTATCATCATTCATTAACCAATTTATTCTTGCTCTTTGCTTAAGTAAGAAATGTTGATTATCAAGAGTCGATATGTACTTAACCATAGATAGCTTCTCTTTGACTTTAAGAGATGTTTCATACTTGACTTCCAAATTATACTTTGTCACTTTAGAAAAATTATACTACTTCATGATTATTGTCTTTAAGATATTAAGTACTTTTAACATAAAATTGAGATAACTATATAAACCTTGTTTGATTTATAGTTATAACAATATAAAAATCAAAACTCTGCTGTGTTGTTTTTTGAGTGCTTTTTCATTTATCGAACATTAATGTTTTAGCGAATGATATCAAAATATCCCATCGAGTCTAAAGCATAAGCGCAAAGTTTTTCCAATTTGATATACCGTATAACTTAAAAAGAAACAAACATCTTGTATTTAAAATCGAAAATAAATAAAATTGATGATACAAATCAAGTTTTTAATGATTAGGAATATATATATTTTACAAAGTTTTAATCCTTTCAATCGAAAATCATCCACTAATTATATGTAATGTAATTTACATACATTATAACAACTAGGTAAAGCTAAAATGTGTTATTTAGTGTTTTGTGAAAATAAATAGAAGAAAAGGAAAATTATCACAAGTATAATGCCAAAGGTTTTTAACTTGTTAAAATGTAATAGAAAAGTGATCATCATTTTGCCTAATGTTTTGGCTTATGACTTGTTATTTGCCTAATGTTCAAAATAAACTAAACAACTAAAAGATAAGCTCAACCAAGTAAGGGTGGGCAATTGACGGCATAAAAATCCACCAAATTTACTATATAAACTTTGGATTTAGCCAAAGTGAACTGATTCGATACAGTATTGTACATTGTACATTGAACTTTGAACTAATTTAATACAAGACAACTTAGATAATTAATATAAATATAAAATAATGAAAGACTGCACAATCAAATATAAGGCGCTTAAGTAGGTAATTTAGAAGCCATATCCAGTAAAAATGTATTTCAATGATACATATAGACTACTAGTGTGGTAACGGAGATGCAATCGTGGTCGGAATCAAGTTTTACAGAGCTTAACATGTGGGAGTTTCTAAGCAGTAGCATATGACACTGTTTTATCACCATTGGAAATAGTAAGCATAAAACTTACAACCACAAATAGCAGGAAGAAAAGTACTAGCTATTAGAAAACCGTAATTCTCATCCATTACTATTCTATTAAATTTTTGCAAGTTCAATTTCAATAAGAAAAATAGCTTTTTTATTTCTCTTATACAGCAACTAAGTCGACACCGTAGCCAATTGCCTATTGACATGTCTCATGAAGCCGACTCAAAAAGACAAAAAAGAAAGGGTCGGTTATTGACCTGTCAACGGCCCACGTGGATAAAGATAAAGAAGAGGAGGAGGCTACAGGCTAGTGCATTCACAAACAAGGCCAAATCATGCGATAAATATGAACATTTTTAAAGCAATTCCTCTACGTCCACATACCCAAGTCGACCTTACTGTAATCGAACTTCCTGATTGAGAGTGTGAGCTGGTTGGTACTTGTGAGTTTAAAAACACTGATCTATATAAGCCGCAATGAGTGGCCTTCTGTCTCGTCCTTCTTGCCGTGACGTTTTGGCCTGGACTTTTATTTGATGGTGTTTGTTGGGTGAATAGAAAGGAAAGGATGAACTTAAGAGGAGAGTAGGATGGGATTTTGGAGAAATTTATGATGTGGAATTGCTGGTAGTAGGTGATGAGGAGGAGAAGTCAATGGTTGATAATGGATAATCGTCAAATGCATCATAGATGTGCTTGTCTTCGTGTAATTTGGTAAATCTTTTCATCCGCAAGTATTTAGTAGGTGATGAGGAGGAGAGGTCAATGGTTGATAATGGATAATCGTCAAATGCATCATAGATGTGCTTGTCTTATGTAATTTGGTAAATTTTTTCATCCGCATGTATTTTCATTCTTCACTAACGAGGTTAATTTTAGATCGGTCTGATTTTAGCTCGAGTTGACCGGGTCATAGGCCAATCAGCTAATGGTCAAACTGAATCATGGGTTAACATATCTCGGTCAGTCGGATCACGGGTTATCCTAGCTCGTGGTTGGGTCGAGCCTGGACAATTTCCTATTCCTCATAACACAATATACTGGAGCTTGTAAATGAAAATTTTGAAGGGCGTGGTTTCGCAAAAATTATGGTTCAGTTATAGTTGTTATAAATTTTCTGACAAATACGAAAAAAATAAAAACGCAATAAGAAATCAACACTCGATATTCGGTAACGTAGTTTGGCATACTTTGCTTATATTTATGGAGTCCTTACCTAATTTTATTACTTTCACCTGTAATACAATAATAATTTACTCAAAACATTACAGAGTCGACTCATCCAACTCTTAACATTATTTTTCGTCTTCACTGCTTGTGAAAACAAATCACACATTATAATACTACTGCCTTGTATTAACCTCAATAGTCAATTTTTGCAACAATATTTGATAATTAAAAATGAAAGTAAAATAACTTAAGTGATAAAAATAACAACGAATATAAACAAAAACACTTAAAAAAGGAAAATAACTTTCCTAATAATTCTAGTTTCTTCAATGAAAGATTAAAAAGTTGTTCATCAAAAGAATTTGTTGTGAACCCTTGATATTATCACTTAGGGGGCGCTTGGTTTATAGAGGGCAATGAGAATGAAAATGAGAATGAATATAGTGAAGAATGGGAATAGATATAATCATTATAATTATGATGGTTGGTTAAGATGAAGAAATGATTAACATTATTATTGATGGTGGTTGGTTTGTTAAAAATGTTAAGAAATAAAAATTTGTTTTATAGAAAATTTTAAATATATTTTAAATCATTATTTTAATTTATACACCTAATTATAATGATGAAATGTTTAAAATCAAGTATATTGCGATTTTTCTTTTCCAATAACTCTTGAACAAGAAAATACTCTAGTATTTTTTACATCAACATATCATTAGTTACATAATATCCTCAAAATATAGATCAATTATTCAAAATATTGTGCAATTTATTGACACAAGTATAATATCCATCATTTTATTGCTACAATAAAATCAAGTAACATAGTTTAATACAATTTATATTCTTACGATAATATAAATGATGTTATATTTTAAGTAATTAATTAATAATATTTTAATTAATTACAACTTAATTATATTTTAATTAACATTTTAATTAGATTTTAATTAATTAAATATATTTTAATTACTCATGTAATTAATTATATTTTAATTAATTAATTAGACTTTAATTAATTAATTTTTGAATTAATTACTTAGATTTTATGTTTATTAATTATTTTAATTAATTAATTAGATTTTATCTTAATTAATTAATTAATTAGATTTTGTAATTATTTTAATTAATTAATTAACTTTTATCTTAATTAATTAAATTTATTAATTAATTATATTTTATATTTTAATTAAATATATTTTAATTATATTTAATTAAAATTAAAAACTAGTGATGACAGGAATCAAACTCATTCCTTTCATACTTGGGTATAAAAAAACTATTCAATCAATCATAATAACCAATCAACTATTACCATTCATTTCATTCTTATTGATTTATTTCCGTATCCCTTAACCAAGCACATCCTTAAACATTTCACGCACAACAACTACAAAAATCTACGAAGGAACAAACATTTCATTAATGAAACATTGCAAATATCGAAGCTTCAAAATCTTCAATAATTGCTAGAAATTTTCGCAAACAATCACCACTATCTGACAACCACCAAAACTCACACGATTAATAATTTGATCAATCCAACAAAAACCACTCCATCGACTATACATAATAGCTGAAAAAAATCACGAAAACTTATAAAATTTTCGCAAACAATAGCTCACAACCAACAATCCCAAAATTACCACTTCATCGACAAAGAAAACAACCACTAAAAGAACACGTAAACACCAGAAAAATCAGGTTTCAAGACTCTCAATCAACAACCCTCAATAGTCATTCGAAAGTAACAGAGAATGCAGCTGCCAAAATTACACACCACCAGCAATTTTGCAACCCAAGGAATAATACGAAAATCAAAAAATAAGTCTACCGCAAAACTCCTAAAAGCCACTCTCAATTGTCATTGAATAATTGAGAAATATTCAGGATTAACCATAACTTAACCAAAGAAAAGTGCAGCATGAAAACGAAACGGACTGGGTTGCGTGATGCTCTAGAAAACTGCAGCTACAACGATTACGGACTGGGTTGTGTGATGCACCCCAACGTTTTCAGTAGATATCTGAACACAAACAACTACTAAACATTATCGAAAATCACCCTTAAAAAATTTAAGCTGCCAAGCATCCAATGGCTGTCATTTTTCTTTTCAAAAACGGCATCAATCGGCCCTCTACACACATAAATCTCAGTCAGATTAGATATGCAGAAAATCAACCCAAATCATCCTTATTAGGATTTTAATTTCAGTCAACCTTATCTTGAAAGTCCAATTATCAAATAATATCAAAATTAAATAATAAGGCATCAACATATATTTTAAAAGTAAGTAATTAATTTGTCCAAACTGTATTTAAATCTACGTCGGTCTCATGGAAAATTTCTAAACTAAGATGGCTTTGGCTCACCCGTCGAAGAAGCACATTTCACGTGGTTGTCGATTCAATAACATTCTATTAGTTGTTCCAAAAAAAAAAAGTCAAATTCTTATTGTTAATTAGTTATTCAAGTTTTCAAATGAGATTAGCTTTTTGTAACATTTTTTAAATATTAACTTGTCATTCCTAAAAACAGGAATGCTGAAAAGAACGGCTTAAATTTTTTTCTGTGTTGGACCAAAACACACATCCATTATAACAACACGCATGGGATATGGTTAACAGACTACAAAATTCAACATCAAATGGACCTTCAACGGCCATTACAAAGTTTGAAAGCAGGAAACTGACAAATGTGGATATGGCGAACCTTTGCAAGTAGTCAATACATGACAAGAAATATATGGTTTTAAAAACATATACATAAAACTAAGGCTAGCAAGCATCGTTCATCGTCATGCGATATCTTGTACGGATTCGGATGTCACAAGGAAAGAATGTGGGTCCAAAAAGCGATCACATCACATCTTTACATTAATTGTGCCTGCTCTCCGAGTGGGCGAGCGACGAGCGTGACCTTTGAAAAGTAAAACGTTATTGGAATATCTTGTCCAAGTTAAATGAACCCTTCAGCTTTTCTTCTCACATTTGTCAAAGTTTTACTTGTGTATTATTTGGAAAAAAAATGTAAAAACAAATGAAAGATTAACCCACGTTGTCAAAGCTAGCCGCCGCCAAGCCAATTTGTCCATTCAATTAATGGGTCCACTCATTCTCATTCTCTGACCTCTTAAACTACGTTGAATTTAATTGGCGACAGGGATTGGTAAATATAATTCTTCGGTGCTGCGACCTATCCATGTGCTCGCATAGTGGAGTATGACTCGACCTTTCCGATTAGGTCGAATGGTAAAGATAATTCACTCAGGAGTTCACCAATATTCCGACCATGATGGCCACATAAATCAAATATTTTTTAAGAAATTAAGTAATTCATTATTAAAAACCAGTCTAGACATTTTTAGATCTCCTTTGGTTTGAAGCTTCGGTTTGGATGCCTAATATATTGTCTCAAGCCACTGTAACGAAATTGGCTTTTAGTTACTTTTTTTTTAGATGATTAGAAAATTGTCATCAAAAATAAGTTTTTTGCGATATTTGACAATATTATCGTCAAAGATCGCTAAAGGCATGTCTTTATCGACATTGCTAAAGGCATGTCTTTGACGACGATTTATGTGAATCGTTGTAAAAGATGTGACCTGTGGCGATTGTTAAGATAGTTTATCTCCAAGTGCTGAGCCTCTGGCAATGATTCTTATAATTCTAGCAAAAAGTTAGACTTTTGAGGATGAAGTTTTAAAATCGTCCTCAAAAGTCGATATTAAAGATTTTAAATCTTATGATTTTTTTAAGAAAAAAATTATGAAATTTTTGTGTATGATAATATTCTTAAAATTAGTTGGTTTGGGTGGGTCCGCACTATTAGGTTTTGTCCTCTTTGATCACGTCGGGTTCTAGATTTAGCTCATCCCTCGTGGGGAGTCGAATCTGTGACCTCAGGATTTTGTTGGGTGCAACCTAGTGGTGAGGCGTGGTGCTTGACTCAACAAAACCCTGGTCACGAGTTCGACTTCCATGAGGAGGCTAAATCTAAAACTCGACGTGACTAAAGTGACAAAACCTAATAGTCTTGAGCCTACCCAAACCATTAGTAATGTTAAAAGATAATTTTTAATGTTAAGTGTGCTTAATAATCTTAAGGAAAATTATAATTAGTATTTATATGATTTTTCATATTTTTTCATTTGCCTTCTTTATAAATTTGTTTAAATAGTTAATATATTCAAACTCTATAAATTTGTTTACATATATGGACTTATACACAAATGATTCTTTAATGATGCATATTGTACATAGTACACTTTTGTTTATACAAATATTTCATGAAAAATAGAACGAAGCATTTAAAATTTGTAAAGTGTTTTCAATGTTTTAAATATATTATTGAAAAACACATGGTAGGTAATTTAAATTTTGAAAAGTAAATATTTTGTGTATATAAAAGATAATCATACCTAAAATTTTAATATTAATAAGATCAAAATATAAAAATATTTAAGTTAACTACTATACTTAATCATTAATATTTATTAACAATAAAATAATACATATAAATGTTGAAATATGGTAGGAAATATAATATAATGATATATGCTAAGTAATATAAGATTTTAATTAGAAATTTAGCAATTCTTACGAACAAAATAATAAATAAAGTTTCATACTTATTCCATTGAAAAGAAAAAGAAATAATTAATTATCTAGATTCCAAGTGACATAAAACTCAGTTGAAAAGATAAAGGAATTCTCTATGTCTGGATTTCCAGGAATGGCCATTGCACATTAAAAGGTATCAATTGAAACAGTCAAAGATCTTCCATTAAGTGTTGGTTTATTAACACCCTCTTCCAAACAACTTCTTAGCTTTAACTAACTAGGTGAAGATACAATGAACAAATCCCCAAATAGTATGGATCATTGAATTAGATAAACTGCCTATACGATGTGTTTCACGTAAAAAACAAATAGTATAAAACTTAAATAGCTAAGTAAGTCAAATAGTATAAGGAACCTAAATTTGATCACATGTATACTTGATTGAACAAACATAATATTTGGAATCAATGACTGTTCCAAAATAACCGATTTTCCTAATCCTGTACCAATCATTGGGATATGGCCACCACCTCCATTTTCATCTATGTTCTCTTGAAGATTTGAGAAAGCTTTACACAACATATAATATATACAATCAAATGTTCATCTAATAGCTTCCTAATAGAAAATGAGATACAGATAATAAAGAAAGAGAGGTATTTGATGATACTAAAAACCTTAAAGTAAAAGATCAGTCATGGAAGGCAAGAGTTGACTAGTATTTGATGAGGAGATTTGTTGTGCATCGATTTGTTCTTCATTAGGGAGGATTTGGCCATATTCCTCCCAATGGAGTTCATTTCTGCCATTGGAAACTAGTCATCACATCGACGTTCTGTGATGAATTAATGTTAATAGTTTTATTCTAAAAAGTCAATTTATCATTAAATTCATTATGTTTAATTAAATTCTTTTGCTAATCAAATCCCATAAATTCTTATAGAATGAATGAATTGATCCAAAATTGAATGAAACTTTACCACACAAATACTAGCAACAAAAAGAAAAGCTCATTCCTTTAAGCGATGCTAAAAACAATCTTTTTTCTCAGCAACTTGTTATTAATTATGATAAAAAACAACAAAGCTCAAGTTCAACATTAAACTTGAACCAATTCTTTTGTTCTCGGTACACTTGATCCTATCAACGAATACTTACGAAAAGCTTTTGTATATTGAACACATAATACAAGAGCTTAAGTTACATACATAGTAACAAACATGCAAAAAAGATAAGAGAAGAAGAAGCTTACCTAGAGAATGTTAAGAGACAGAGAGAGAAAGAGGAGCAAGATAGGAGAAGCAACCAGCTAAATGTTGAAAAAAAAATGAAGTACATAAACAACCCTTGGAGAAGTTAAATACTCTAAAAGAGCTTCAATCAAATAGTTACCATGTTTTCCTAAAAGAAGCATGGAAGGTGGGAAAAAAATCAACCCATATAAAACTAACACAGAAACACAATTAACCATTTTCCAAATACAAACAAAAACAAAAACAAAAACTCATGCACGATAACAAAACACGAAACCCACATAAACTCCAAAATGTCGCAAAAAAAAAAACAAAACATAACACAAGGAGGGTTCTTGAAAACAGAAAAGAAGCATAGTACCGTCACAGGAGATGACACTTCTTCGATGGTGACAACCACAACATAAGACATGACCAAAACAGAGGAGATGACACTTCTTCGATGGTGAACCAAAAAGAAATACGTTGGCTAACACAAAAACGAAGAGAGCTTCATTTTGGTGTTAATAACCCGGTAAAAAATGATGTCATTTTTTATTAAACAAAACAATGTTGTTTTTAATTAATTCGGGAGAAATTTATCATTTAGTGACGATTTAGAAAACTGTCACCAAATGGAATGGTGGACCATTACCATTTGACTTGACCTTTGGTGACCAAATCATATAAAATATAGATATTTTATATAATAGTACCGAATTTATATATGTAGTAAATAAAGAATTATGATTAAATAGACTAATATATTACATAAGTAAGATATGAGAATTTATCTATTATATATACATTTATAAATCATTATATTAGTTACAATTATTATCTATACATTTATATATCATAATATTAATTACCATATATAATTATATTTATTTCAATATAATTAAAATAATTACAATATAGTAAAAATAGAAATCAATATTACATATTAATATCATATTCTTAAAATCAAATTTAATAATATTGACAATGCTTGTAAGTCTAAAATAAACTTAGATAACAATAATGTCATTTCTTCCAATTTATAAAACTAAAAACACAAAATTAATTTATATTACATTAATTGAAAATTTTATTAATCTCTTTTAAAATATATAATTTGACAATTTTATGTGATGTCACAAAACTCTATTTATTATATATAAATTATATAATATTTATATAAATGATATATTAAAAAAATATGCTAAATATAAGAATCTATATATATGAAAAGTATTGGCAACTATTTTATAAAATCGTCGCTAGATGTCCCTTTAACGATGATTCCATAAGATCGTTGCTAAAGGGTGGTCTACATTGGCGACGAATACTAAAAATTGTCACTAATTGTTAAACATTTGATGACGTTTTCTGAAATCGTTGCCAAATGTTATAACATTTAAAAGAACAAAACAAAAATGATGTCATTTGTTGGCTTTAGTTTTTTCTTTCAATTGAAATGAAAACGACGTCATTTTGTGAATAGTAAATGATGTTGTTCATTTTGTGAATAGTAAATGATGTTGTTGTTGGTTTTTTGTTTAAAAATGGAACAAAAATGACATCATTTTCATTCCATTTTAAACGCCAAAACCGAAGCCCCCTTCCCTTTTGTTTTTGTCTTCGTCCTTTATTTTCTGTCATTTTCTTCTTCTATATTTGTTGTTGTTGTTCTTCATTTATTTGTCCATTGTCTTCTTCCATTGCTTGCTCCCATAGTCTCCAGTTAATCGTGTGTCGAGGTTAGTTGTCCATGCTTTGCTCTTGGATTTATTTATTTTTACTTTCATTGTTGTTGTTAAATGCTTTTATGTTCATTGGTTTTGTTAATGTGGATTGATTTGTCTGTATTTATTTCAATTGTTAATGGTCATTACTTGTTTGAATGTGTCAATGCTGGTGAATAATGGAAAAAGACAACAATTTTGTTATTAGTTAGGGATGAATTTGTGAAGCCTATGAAGTGTTCAATGAAAGTTCTATTAGGACCTTTGTTTTTTTTTCTGAAAAATTATAACAGCTGGATTTCTTTTAATGCACAGATTGTTTAGATTAAAATGATTGTTGTATAGTCACTCATGTTAGTGAATGTGTCATATATTTATCGGTTGTATCAAGATAGATTAATTTAAAGATAGCGCTTGCGACTTTGTGCAAAACTATTGTTTTAATACAAGTAAAACTAATGACAAATGAAGTTCACAATCTTACTATTGGCAAATGAGGATTATAATAACTAACGAATAGAGGTATCTATGGACTTGTTATCCTCCATATTGAAGCTTATATTTCAATAAATAACCCAAGACAACCGAACATTGTGTAAAAAGAACTTGCTAACTTAACTAAGGATTGCATTCAGTATTTATGTAATTAGTTGTCAATTAAGTAGTATGTATGTAGCTATAATATGTAGATAAATACACCAATAGAAGAACCTTTTCTCTTTTCATTACAATGATGATTCTATAGTGTTCCTTAACCAAATTTGTTTATTTCTTTGTTTTTTTGCCTCCTAAAGATATCTCTCTCTAGTGAAATGGATAAAGAAAAGGTGCAACACACATTTCTTCTACAAAAATAGTTAAACCACAACTATTAAAAGAATAATGTTTAAATGTGATTGATGAGTTGTTATGAATATTCAAGAATTTACTTAACTAATAGAGAGGGATCTGCAGGTTTATTAATCTTTAACACTTATAAATATACTTATGCTCAAATATATATTTACATGTTTAACGCATATTTTCTTATCATTATTCGTCTATTGTTAGGTTCCAATATCAACATCAGAAAAGAGGTAGAGGTATAACTAACGTTGTGAGTTACAATGAATGAATGTTGCAATGAACATCAAGTTGTTTGTAAAATTGTTTAGTGACAATATCGTCGATATCAACAATCTTGATGTTTCAAACTATGTGACTTCACTATTGAAACAAAGGACCAAGGATCATCATTATTGACTGCATCAATATTACAAATCCTTTTCTTCGGATGACAAGGCAGAGAGACATGTTCCTGAATGGATGTCTTCAAAAAATTGAAGCAATTTGTGTGATTATTAGACCTCTTCCAATGTTCAGGTTATTTCTTTCTCTTCACATTTTCTTCCATAAATCTTGTTACATAGTTTAATGACTATTTCTTTTCTTTATTTAGAAAAAGTGTGAAAAAGTCAAGATTAACAGCGGAAAAATGAAAACTCCCTACAACCAAGGCTCCAAATCATTTCTTATCCTGCGAAATGAATATGTAAGTTATTTTTTTAGAAGTTATAATTATATCAGTAAACACAATTATTTATTGTGTTTTGTATTTTTTTTTCATAAAATAGAGGAGGAAGAAACTACATGGAGAAGAGTATGCTAAGATCACACTTTGCAAACTGGCACACTATAATAAAGGTGAAGGCTGGATGTTTGAAGAAGCGCATAATAATTATGTAAGGATATATTTTTAAAATTTTAAGTTTATTTATTTATTTATTACTAACTAATAATAATTAAATTAAATATTGATTTTGTTTTTCAAATTTTAGAATAAGATGCAGGAGTTGTTGCAAACATCAATGTCTAATGAAATGTGCTAAATGTAGATGACATTTGCAACAAGAATCTTGGTACATGATCCAAATATATCAAAGGGCTTGGGTTTGACCCTAAGCCAATTGCTTCATCCATAAGCTATCATAAGGGATAGGATGATCATGAAAGCTTTATAGAAATCTACTTTCAGATCACAACTATGAATTTCATTCCTCATATGGTAATTCTTGAATATTTCTTGCTTTATAAGAATATTATCTTTAATATTCCTCTAATGGATTAAAGCACTTTTACATGGGCTAATTAATTATATTATAATTGGATTATGCCTCGATGCCATCCTCTTTAAAATAATTTTATAAATCAATACAATAAAAATTGGTCTAGCTATGTAAGCTTGATGATTTGACACCTTAAGATGAGACTTACGAAGCTTTATTGAAATCCTTAAGCATTTTTCTTTTGGAAAAGAATTCAAGAAAAATATTTTTGATTGTAGGACATAATAAGATCTAGGATTTCTGAATGAACCAAGCATTCACACCATCAAGTCTAGGTGCCTTATTTAGATTTATATTGAATAAAGCTCTCATGACATCTGAACTTATGAAAGGTTTGATTAGAGATTCAGTTTGATCATGATTGATGAATTGGGGAATATAATAATTCATATGAGGAAATTTTAGCTTACTATTTGTTATAGCATAATCTTTGAAGAGGTTATAAGCAGTGGCTTTCAAGGTTGTCTAATTTGTGTACAATTCTCTTTTTGCATCCCTTAAAGACGATGTAGTTTATGTTTTTGCTTGATGAAACTGTATTATGGAAAAAAAAAAGTGTTCAAGTCTCCCTCTTTGAGCCATTGCATTCTTAACTTTTGTTTGAGTAAAGAGTTATGAATGGAAAGGGCCTCAATGTAATTAAAAAGAGTAGATTTCTTAAGGATCCTTAAGGCTTCATCCTTTGTGGGGCCTTGAGTTCCTCCTAAATTCTGATGAGTTTAGTAAATGCTTCCTCCTTACTTTGGAGTACGTTTTTACAGTAGGCTGCTAAGGATTTAAGTTACTCTTTGATATTCTTTAGCTATTGGGAACACTTGAAGGATTCATAACCTAAATGTTAATTTCCTAGGACTTTTTGAACAACCTTATTAAATTTGGGACCCTAGCTAACTAATTGTTGAATTGAAACGATGATCTTTTGCTAACTATTTACATAGAGGGATAAACTTTAATAAGTGTATGGTTAGAGCAGAGGGGACTATTAAAGTGGGCTTTAATGTCAACAAATGTAATTAACTTGCTTTTTTATATGGAAATAACTAGCTTATGTTTATGAAGGCTTTATGTAGTTTTTTTTGGAATGAACTTGAAACTACTTTATTTATTGCTCCAGGTGAATTGATGACCATCTAATTAAGGTGTATGAATCTTAAAACTTATTGGTTGATTTAATAAAATCTTCAATATTTAGTTTAAATAGGCTTTTTGGCCTTTAACTTCAGATGAGTATAATGAGTAATTAAAATGTACAAGTACTAAGAGGTTAAACAATCTATTTGTAGATTCACACGATCTTCCTACAACAATATCCTCTAGAATGCTAAGTTAGCAACATAGATGAAAGTAACTTTGATCTTGATATTAGTCTTACCAAGGTTATTTAGTAATTTTGCAGCTAGTCAATGTTGTAGTTATTATATTGATGGATTTGCATAGGATTATATTTAGGTAGTATTTTGCCATTATAGTGAGTTGAGTGGTTGTTAATCATATTCCACTCCTTATCCAAAAAAATATAAACCTTCATAGAGAATATTTGATTTTATTTTAGTCTCCAGAAGATATATCAAATAGGATTCTTATAAAGCATATAATCGTTGAGAACGTGTTGTTTTTTAGGAAAACTTAATCCCCTTAATGTTTCATGCTATTAGAGACCATCACTTCATCCATATTTTGTATGTTGATAGCTTCTATTTGGATCCTAATATTGATGTTTGGTTTTGGGGTGACAAAAGACCATTACTAATTATCACAGGTAAAGGAAGGAATTTGTTCAAGGTCATCAACTTTTCTTGAAATATCTTCTTCTTAGTAAGAATTTTAACGCTATTAGAATTTATTAGAGATATCTATCAACTCCTTATTCAATTGATCTTGTTGAGGTTTTAGAACTTTTACTCTCTTATCAAAGTCGAGCCTTACCTATATCATAACTTCTTATGAATCTTGTTTAGTGTTCATAATTTCACTATATGTTCTGTTTCAAACCTCTTCCTCGTTGTTTTCTAAACTTTAGAGAGTTATGGTTTGGCAAGTTTCCATTGATAGCTTGTGTTATCTCAATTTCTTCAAGATCACCTAGATCTTTCAACTTTATCTTCTTTATTATATCTAGTGATTCCCTTCCATTTTCACTTATATATATATATATATTCCAATCTTTTCATTTCATTAGTATTCTCATCTAGGCATATAGGTTTGTTAGTGTTTTGACAAGAATTCTATCGATAAATTGTGAAAGTTAGCTCCTAGGAAAATTTTAGTAACTTGCCTATTTAACATCATACCATATTTTTATTTTTTTAGTAAAATTGGCTTTTCTTTTATATTTTAAATGCCAGCTTCAAAGACCTTTATCATATTTGCCTTATTGTTGAATTAAGTGTTTTCCAACCCAAGTTTTCTCCGGTTTGTTAGAGTCTAAGATTGCATAACTTAAAAAACAAGTCTCTTATTTACGAAGTAGCCAATTAAAAAAGTCTCTGATACCAATTGAAGAAAAATTAAACACGAAATTACAGATTAATTTCATAATTAATCAATACAATTAATTAAACCTAAGATTACAATATACTAGATTCAATAATTGTATGGACTGAAAATTGAGGAACAATTAAATCCATTGTTGTTTTTTTGTAAAGTGAAGTGACAGACGCAGATGATTGACTACTGCTATTCTAAACCCTGATTAGCAAAAACCCATACAATTCTCAATGGAGCGACTGTATTTAAGGTCGATTAGCAGTAGGGCCTCCTGTGCACTGCAGAACATAGGCCAAGCTTACACATCATAACAAGCTTATGAACACAAGCCCAGTGACACATTTTAGAGAGAATTACCAAGCCCAATTATATTGACATCTAATTAATCAGGGTTTGTACAAAATTATGTTTATCATGCTTGTCCACAAAATTAATGATAAAATTCTATCATTCTCCCTTTTGGACAGCATAATCAACATCAATGAACAACATAAACAAATTCGTAAATTAATATACAACAATATGTGGCCACAATAGGATGTCAAAGTGGAGCCAACAATCTCTCAATCGTAAGTCCAAAATGAGGTTACAAGTACCTCAACAATATAGAAATCAGACCTGATAGGAGTATCGATAGCATATATGCAAGATACCCATACCTCGATGACCTAAACGGAATGTGTCATAAGGAAATGCACACAAAATGGTGATCCATTTATGCAATTCCAATCAAAATAGCCCAAGCATCTACCCAAGATGCCAACTAAGATTTAACAAAATATCTCATAAAAATAAAATGAGAATGGGTGCAAAATGTCTCTAATAAAATGCCATATATATACAAACATTTAAACATATTTGCTCAGTATATCAATAAAGTATATAGCAATAACAATAATAGTAACAATTATAAACAAAAGTCTCCAGAATGAATAACAAAATAGTCAAATATTATGTTGCTATCAAAATTAACATAAAAGGCAGAATCCCACTAATCCAAGGCATCAAAAGATCTAAATAGACCCACACGGGTTACATGACTCACACCATAAGATTGGTGGGTATATGCTCTATACGAGTCTGAAACTCCTTAACCTTCTCTTTAACAAACATATACTTTGTATCAAAATGCTTTGACTGCTTGGAGTTCTTGCATATTTGAGACAAGCGTACCACAACAGTGTTATTACAGTAAATGGTTAATGGTTTGGAAACACTCTCCACAAGATGAAGCTCAGAAATGAATTTTCTGAACCATATTACCTGTCGAGTAGCTTCGTAACAAGCTACATACTCTGCCTCCATATTTGAAGTTGTTGTAACTGTTTGTTTAACATTTTTTCAAGATATAACTCCTCCAGCAAGCATAAAGATATATCCTGATGTAGATTTGTGATCATCAAGGCAGCCACTATAATCATAATCAAAATAACCTATCACCTTAAGGTTTTTAGACATCCTGTAAGTGAGCATGCAATCTTTAGTACCTTATAGATATCTCAGAACTCATTTCACAACTTGCCAATGACCCACACTAGGGTTGCTCAAGTATCTCCCAAGGACATCGATAATAAAAGCAATATCAGGATGTGTACAAACTTGGGCATCCATAAGATTGCCAACAGCAGAAGCATATGAGACCTTTTCCATCTCTGACTTATCTTTATCATTTTGAGGAAACTGACTACCATGTGTTCCTTACCTTTCTTAACAAAACCAATAGGCTGATTCATAAACACATCTTCATCAAATCACCATTTAGGAAAGCAGTTTTCACATCCATTTGATGGAGCTCCAAATCAAAATGAGCAACCAAAGCCATCACAATATGTAATGAATCTTTAGTGGAGATCATGGAAAAAGTCTCTTTATAGTCTATACCTTCCTTTTGGTTATACCCCTTTACAACAAGTCTGACTTTGTATTTTTCTATCTCACCTCTAGCATCACGTTTAGTCTTAAAGACCCATTTATACCCAACAGTTTTACAACCACTGGGTAATTCTATCAAATCTCAAATGCCATTCATACTCATATAAGCCAGCTCATCTTCCACGGCTGCCAACCATTGTGAACTACGAGAACTAGAAATGACATCCTAAAAAAATTGGATCTGAGTCTTCAACTAAATTGAATTCATGCTCCTCCAAGTAAATGTAATAGTCTTGAAATTTAGAAGACCCAATGGATTTAGGAATCCTTTCAGATCTCCTAGGTGGAACTACAACCACATCTGGGACTTGAGTATCAATGCCAACCTGTTGAGGAATTTTAACATCATTTCTTGGATCAACAATATCATCACGAATCAGATGAGACTGAATTGCCTCAGGATGAAAAACAATAGGTGTAGGAACAATAACATGATCCTCTCTGAAATCAACAACACGAGACTCATGCCTTTCATTATGTTCCATGTCCCCTTCAAAATAGACAGCCCGATCTAATTCAATGACTTTAGTAGTGTGCTTGGGACAATAAAATCTTGAACCTCTTGAGCCAGTACAATAACCAATAAAATAACCTGAAATAGTTCTAGGATCAAGCTTCTTCAGCTGAGGATTATAAGTCCTTACCGCAGTCTTACAGCCCCAAACACATAAATGCTTCAAACTAGGCTTCTTTCTGATATAAGCTCAAAAGGAGTCTTTGGTACATACTTACTAGGCACATGATTGAGAACATAAATAGTAATACTCAAAGCATCTCCCCAAAAGAACTATGGTAAGGTGGAGTGACTAAGCATGCACCTAATCATCTCCATGAGAGTATGATTTCGTCTCTCTGCAATCCCATTTTGTTGAGGAGTTCCAGGTATAGTATATTGCGCCTCAATTCCACAATCCTGCAAGTATTTAGTAAAAGGGCCAGGGTTTCTTCCTGTTTCATCATACCGACCATAACACTCACCACCTCTATCAGATCTTACACATTTGATATGCTTACCAAGTTACAATTCAATAACATTTTTCATTGACTTAAAAGAATCCAATGATTCAGATTTCTCATGCAACAATTCAATCTAACCATACTGAGAAAAATCATCAATAAAGGTGATGAAGTACCTATAGCCTCCCATGGCAATACTAGTTATGGGTCCATAAATGTCTGTGTGAATTATCTGTAATGGTTCCTCCTTCCTAGTCATTTTCTCCTTTCTTACTTTAGTTGTAAACTTCCCTTTTATGTAACCAACACAAGTGTCAAAATCAGAGAAGTCCAGGTCATGCAAAATAGTTTCCTTAACCAACCTCTCCATTCTCTCATTGGAGATATGTCCTAAACATTTATTCCACAACATAGAATATTTTTCAACAACTCTCCCACATTTCTTTCCAACAACAACATTAACAATCACATGGTCGATCAAAACGAGAAGAATTAGCATAAACTATCCATCACACATAATTGTAGAACCAACAACAGCAGAATCAAAACAACACCATTATTAATTATATGGAAAATGTATCAACAACTGTGTAAAACAGAAATTGAAATCAAATTCCTACTTATAGAAGGCATATAAACAATATCTTTCAAAATCAAATCATGTCTACTACTCAACTTCAAGGAAACTACTCCTATGTGCTCAACATTAACATTAAATCCATCTCCTAGTTACACTGTTAACTCTCTTTATTTGGTTTCCACCTGCTTTTGAACTCTTGCAATGAATTCGTTACATGAATAGATGTACCAGTGTCTAACCACCATGAATTAGGAGAAACATCAACTAGATTTGATTCAAAACAAATAAAGATTTAAGGTATACCTTTCTTTTTTTCCAACCCGTTCTTAAACTTCACACAGTCACGCTGCCTATGCCCATGTTCATGACAAAAGTTGTAGCTTCCATTAAAAACAGGCTTGGGCTTCGCATCAAAACTCTCACCAGGCCTAAAAGGTAAGGCAGGTTTAACATTCCCCTTTTTCTTAAATTGAGGCTTACCCTATTTGTTTTTATAAAATTTCTTTTTGTCACCACTTTTATGAGAAGTGTAATGAATACTATGGGACTTTCCCTTCTTTATAGTATGCTCCTCTTGAATAAGAATAGAAATCAATTCATCAATGCTCCATTCATCTTTTTGAGCATGGTAAGTAGTCTTGATAACATGAAAGTCAGATGGAAAAGATTCAAACACCTGCCACATCAGATAATCCTCTCCTAGCACAACTTTCATGGCCTTTTAACTTGTTATACCTGTTCACAAGCTTCATAACATGCTCACGAACACCACACACACCATCATACTTGGTCTTAGAAAGTAAAGACAAGTAATTAAACTTTTCAGTCTTATCAAACTTCTAGAATTTTTCACTAATAGCCTTGAGATAATTTTTGGCATTATCAGTTTTTGTGATGCTCTCTTTAATAGTCTTCTCCATTTTGTATTTGATGGTCATCAAACAAACATTGTTAGAACGAACCCACTTATCATATTTAGTTTTATCTGCAGCAGAAGTCTAAGCAGTGGGTTGTGTAGGCTCATCCTCAAGGAGAGTAACATCAATATTAGAAACCGCCAAAAAAAGATTCAAGGATTCTATTCAGTGCTCATAATTGGTCCCATTCAGCTTAATCAAAGAATTCAAAGCTGAAAATTGATACAATGCAAGGAGATTAAACAAATGTATCAAGAACTAGCAAAATTGGGCAAACAACACAGCTAGGTTCTCATGCAATTGCAATCCTGTCTAAAGGTCCTGAATTACAATATAGATCACCCAGAACATTAAATTATGCCCTAAAGCTAGTATCGATAGGATATTGAAAACTTGAAGACATAATTCAATGAATTAAACAAAACATTAGAAACCACATTGATAAAGACAAACCGATAGAATAAGTGCATCATTAACATAGTATCTAAATGTATGCCCAATAACAACATCACAATAGCATTTTGTAATAATTGATCTCATGATAGGCGAGCTCACAATTACACAAAGTGAATGACAATAGTCCAATAACTTTCCCAAGATTGCCCTCATAGGTTCCAGTTAGTACCACAATTTCAAAATTAACCATAGTAATCATGTAATATAACATTATATGCATAAACTAAATCCAAAATTAATTTCGGTGCATAACTACATAACATTGAGAGTATACAAGACCCCACAAACCCAAATAATACTAGAAACAAGTACAAAAATATTCAAGAGAAAATTTGGAGAGTACGATATATATTTATCAATTTTAAAATTCGGGAAAAATAAAAATTCTATTAGTCAAAAAATTCCAGAAAACTACCATAAATTAGAATGGGGAAAATGGAGCAAATACACAAAATTTAGGGAAAAAGATCAACGGAGACATCCACGCACCTACACGCGCCACTGCCTCGTGTGGGGAAAGTCCAACTGGGTCGGGCTGCGTCTTCCTCACCCGAAAACTAGCAATTTGGGTTGTTCAACCCAGTTCACGACCTGATTAATCAAACATCCATAACTCTCTCAATTTTCATCCATTTTCAACAAAATTGGTGTCCCTAGATTTAGAATTTAACGATCTATCAAACCCTTTAATCAATTTCACGAAAAAGGTTATTGATTAGTTTCGGAAAAATTTAAAAGTTACGGCTTTTTTTAAAAAAAGAATGGTTTTCATGGTTTGTTTTCGGGTTTTGGGGTTTTAAAGAACAAATAGAAAATTCTAGGGTACTTACCACACGATTTGATACCAAATAGAAACAAATCAATAGCAACAAAACGAATTTCACAAAAACAATTAACAAAACCAAGAATCCCAAATTTCATGAAATTAATATCTCAAAAATTACCCAAAATTGGTAGTCACAATTAGGGTTAATTTTCTCTAATACCAATTGAAGAAAAATTAAACACGAAATTATAGATTAATTTCATAATTAATCAATACAGTTAATTAACCGTAAGATTGCAACATACTAGATTCAATAATTGTATGGACAAATATTTGAAAACTGAGGAACAATTAAATCTATTGTTGTTTTTTTGGAATGCAAAGTGACAGAGACATAGATGATTGATTACTGCTGTTCCAAACCCTGATTAGCAAAAACCCATACAATTCTCAATGAGGTGACTGTATTTAAGATCGGCTAGCAGTAGCACCTCATGTATACTATAAAATATGGATCAAGTCTACCTATCATAGCAAGCTCATGAACACAAGCCTAATGACACGTTAGAGAGAGAATTACCAATCTTAATTATGTTGATATCTAATTAATTGGAGTTTGTATAAAACTATGTTTATTATGTTAATCTATAAAATTAACGATAAAATTCAGTCAAATCCATGTTTTTGCTTGAGGGAGGTGGGGGATGAGGACCAAAAAAAGAAAAAGGGGTGAACGAAAAGAGCAGGAAAAAGGGAGAATAGATTGGAAAAGAACGAAGATCGAGAAGACTAAAAAGTGGGTAACGTAAAAGAAGAAAAATCTCCAAAGGGAACAGAAGGTATATTCCCAAAGGGGGAATGAACTGGAAAAGAATCTTAAATAACCCTGTCTAAATTAGTTATTTATAAAAAAGAAAAGAATTAGCAGGATCCGACTTTCTGCATAGGAAACAGTGCTGTGTCCACTGAACTACAGCCGCTCTTGTTTCCATGAATTATTTTAGCTACTTCATACGATTCAGTCTACAGATATAAGCATCGATTAATTATAGACAAAATTGCTCTAGTGACCCTTGTGTTATACGAAAGTATCTAATTAAACTCTGAGATATAAAATGTTACTCTATTAACCTTATGTTTTCAATTTTGCTGCAAAAAAAAATCCTTAGTCGTGTGTTGTTCCTCCACATTTAAGAGACTGTGAGTAATAAAATTTCAACTCAGAATTTTTTTTGCTAATTTTTATATGTCAAAATTTTTTTAGCAACTTTTGAATAACACAGGGTTATTAAGGCAATAAATTCATTAATTATATACCTTCTAGTTTAGTTCACCCCTTTGTACTAGATCGAATAACTTCTAGTTTCATATTGATTCTGTTATTTAATTAACAGATGCAATAACTTACCATCATAGTGAGGTCAGCTCAATTTCTAAACAGCGAGGATAAACTAAATTATACGTTTAAGCTAAAATGTTAGGATTTTGTTGGTTTGCACATGGCGGGCATCAAGCAAGACATAGTAGGACCCTTATAAAAATCACACACTGATTGTTCAACAACATTATTGTGCTCATTGCTTTACAATCAAATGGTCCATTGTCATTCATCAAAACTCAGTAGACGATGCATGTCTGTTTCTGACTGTGTCTATCTTGCTTTCATTTAATAATGTTCATGTACATCATTGTCTTTTCTGTCCTTACTAGAAATGCAGTGTGCACCAATACTACGTGCTACGTCACATGCTTTTGTATTCTTGCTCTTGTTCTTATTTTTTATTTTATATCTCGGATGATTCCATGTTCCAGACCAGATTGTTTCAGTGGCGTGTGGTGTCCTTTCCCTTTCTTTTTTATTTTACGAAAGTTATGAACCTATTTATTAGTTTTATTATTCTTTTTATAAACAACCTATTTGGAATATGTGATACGATTGAATTCAATTCATCTGTTTAGAAAAAAAAAGCTATGAATTGAATTCACATGTGGGTTTAAAATCCACTCTCTTTGTAAACTCAATTCAATGTATAATTCACGTGAATTTAATTCTAAATACTGTTGCTATTCTTTTTCAACATTGAAACCCAATAATACCTACGACTTTAACACAATAACCCTATCACTACAGCAGACGACGCCACTTTTTTCTCAACAGCAGATCCACGCACTAGCAAACGACACAACAACAACCTCCCTTTCGTCCACGCAACAACACCTCTACTTCTTTTTCCTATCTCTCAATTTTACCCTATCTATTGGAGGTATTATTCTTTACTTCAACCAGGGGCGAAGCCAGAAATTTTGCTCAGTGGGGGCAAATATAAATGTATTCATAAATGTAAAATACATATTTCATTAAACATCTAATCATACAATACAAAGACAAATAATTCAATTAAATACTCGATACTTGTTCTCTACGAGTTTTCATATTCTGAAAATGTTGTATGACTTTCTCAATATCTATACTATTAAATACATCTTTTTCAATAAATGCAACTAAACAATCATTTAACAAATCATCTCCCATACGATTCCATGAACGACTCTTTATGATGTTCATTGCGAGAAGCTTCTTTCCATTTATTGCTAAAAGATGAATGGGTAAGATCAATGCCAACTTCAAAAGTAAATACACTAAAGGGTAAACAATATGTTTTCTCGCTTCAACTAACTTCTAGAAAGTTCACCCATTCCTTTTAATTCAAAATCTAATATTCGAAAGCACATCAACAATATAATTTTCAAGTTGATTATCAAGTATTATAAGCTCAATTGAAGAAAAATCGGAAGGATAAAATTGAGCTAAGCGATAAGTTTCGCTTATCAAAAGCGTAAAATAAATCACTTGATTTAGGCATGCCACACAAAGTAGTAACTTAGTGTTTACCTCAGAATCGATTGTTGAGCTCTTGAAGTTGCTATCGATCACTTGATAGAACAATTCAACTTGAAAATGATGTAAATTTGAAACGGGATAGCTTTCCTCCTTGATCTTCCTCGAGCAACAAATATGTCATTCATATCTGGAACAATAATGTTTTGCTTACCACAAAATAAAGAAACTTCATTGAGCAATAAATCCCAATCATCTTCTCTCATTGATTGTATCCTCTGCTTTGATACTTGAACTAAAGCCATGGCATTTACAATGTCTTGATCTTTTCTTTGTAGTGCTTGACAAAATTCATTAGTGATACCCATGATATTCTTCATCAAGTGTAGAGTAAATACAAACTGAAATGATTGTGTAGAATTTAACAAAGAACAAGCTTCAGCTCTTTGCTTTGAGTTTGCACCATCTTCCTTTATGATTTCAAGCACATCAATAATCGAAGAAAACATAGCAATTAAGCTAGCTAATGTACCATAATGCGAACCCCATCGAGTGTCTCCTGCTCTTCTCAGAGTAGTTTCTTGATTCAAACCACGACCACTTGATATTTCACCATTATGTAATTCTTCAACCACTTTATAAAGTTGTTTTTCATGTAGAATGTCTCGACGTTTACATGAAGCTTCTACTACATTTGACAAACTAGCAATCAAATTAAAAAGTGATGCTATCTTGATTTGATTTTTTGCAACTACAACAAGTGCCAATTGAAGTTGATGTGCAAAACAATGAACATAGAAAGCACATGGATTCTCATTCAAGATTAAACTTTTCAAGCCATCAGACTCCCTCAGATATTACTAAGCGCCATCGTAACCTTGCCCTCGTATCTTAGACAAACTAAGCCCATGTTTTGCAAATAATGATTCCAAAGCTCTTTTAAGGGACAATGCACTAGTGTCAGAAACATGAACAAGACCAAGAATACGCTCCATAACTTGCCGTTTCTTATCCACATAACGTAAAGCAACAACCATTTGCTCTTTCACAGATATATCACGAGATTCATCAATTAAAATGGCAAAAAAATCATCTTTAAGATCAGAGACAATCACTTTAGTTATCTCACTAGCAACAGCACAAATAATGTCCTTTTGGATATCCGAACTAGTTAGCTTAAGATTTCCACGAGCTTTTGTTATAATTTGACCAATTGTCTCATTATGATTACCAAGAAACTCCAAGAGTTCAAGAAAATTACCTCGATTGCTTGAGTTCTTAGACTCATCATGACCACGAAAACTCAATCCTTGATGCAAAAGAAATCGAATACAATCAATAACAACAGTTAAATGAATCCGATATTCTTTCTTTGCTTGTTCAGATTGCTTGATGATAGCTGCATCAATATGTTGTTGTTGATTCATTAGAGCTTGACATTTTCGATAAGCTGTATTGTGAACGCTATTAACTTCTCCAACATGAGTATACAATCGACTTTTATCTTTCCAATTAGAATATCCAGTAGAAACAAATGCACCACGACTTCCCTGTTCTCCAAGTTCAGACCTCATGAGATAACAATACAAACAAAAAACTGTGTTTTCCGTTGTACTGTACTCCAACCATTCAAATTCATTAAACCATAAAACATTAAAACGTCGTAAAGATCCAGTGATTTTTTTTGAGGAAATTCATGCTCCCGTGGTTGACATGGACCTTTTAGCAAATAAACTCTTCGAATTGCATCTCGATCATTGAGATGATAATATATAATTTTTGGTCGTTTTGCAGGATCCGCCGGAAGATTTTCCAAGTCAACTTCCAAAAATCTTTTCTTTGTTAAGAACTTATCCATATCTACAAAATTGTAATTGCATATCTAATTAGTATCCTTTGAAAATAAATTGATAGATAACTAACCAAACAGGGGCGACAAATCAATAAACTACAATTGACAAGTAAACTACAAAAAAGTGAAAAAGCTCGAACATTAATAAAAGATGTAACCTGAATAATGGATTTGGTGAAGTGGTAGAGCCGTAGAGCTTAGATTGGTGAAGTGGTAGAGCCGTAGAGCTTAGATCTATTAGTTACCTGTAAAACGAGACAGGAGAAAGAGACAGGAGAAAGAAAGAAAAAAAAAACAGAAAACTTAAAAGACTAAAAATAAACAAGAGAAAGAGACGTGGTTAATAATTCAAGAGTTAAGACACTAGGCTCAAAAGTAGTCAAGTGAGCCCGTATAAATATCATATGGCATGCCATAATATTTTTTTGCCATAATAGGAAATATTGGCCCAGTGTAGGTAAATATCAACCTATGCGAAATTAAATTTAGTTATATACTATATAGTATCTGATTTTTTATTTTTGGGCAGTGTGGGCAGCTGCCCATAGTGCCCACACTATCCCTTCGCCCCTGACTTCAACAACATATTCTTCTCTCTTTCAACTCTTTTCAGTTTCATATTGATGATTTTGGTGTGCCCATCACTTACTCCTTTTTGTTTTGATCATGTTTTCTAATTATTTCTAGGAAAAATCGTTTGTTTGTTTGTTTCCTTCCTTGCTTTTGAGTTCCAATTGTTGGCTGATTTTTTACTTGGTTTCCTACACTGCAATCTTTTTTTTCTTTTTTACGAGTTTTCTGCATAAAAGTTTTGGCTTTGAGGTTTAGTTGAACGGGTTGATTACAGTGTAATTGGTGTGGGCAATTTGGGTTGACTTGTAATTAGTGTGGGCAATTTGGTTTGGCTGGTGATGTATGGCGACAACAACCCTTTAGTGGTGAAACCTTATCAAAAGCTACAATGACTTTTGATATCTGCAAACTTACCTAACAGGTAAGCTGGTATTAATAAAAATCACCAGCGAGCTAGGGAATGAAATAAGAGGTGGGTTCATAGCTATCATTTTGATCATGAAACTTTAAACCTTTCCATGCTAGTTCATTGATGGATGAGAAGCACTACCTTTTAAGTGGAACTATTGCTGCTTAATTTCAAATACACAGTGCTTAGAATTTCTAAGAATGAAGACATTCTTGATCATGATCTTGATTAACATAAGTTGTGGATCCAATTAGAGTTCAGAAATCAAAATTCTATTTGGCTTCCACTCTATGAAGGGCTTAGGTCTTGATGATTTTTACAACTAAATTCTTCAATAATCACTGCATATTATTAAGACAGTCCATGTATTATTGTTTACAGTTTCTTTTTAGGGTGTAGAATTTTCAAAGGGATCAATTGTATCTTTTTCACTCTTATCCCTTAAATATCCATCCTTCCTCCATCTTTAATTATAAACAAATTTTTTATTATAATACTGTTTATACGTTAATCTCCAAAATCTTAGTCAACATAATTAAACAAACCTCGCTTAACATTAATATCAATTCCCCTTATCTTCTTTCATTTGGGGTAGGTTCTTAGCTAATAACATTTTCATTGCTGAAGATAGAGATTACCATATATTTATTAATCACCCTAGTTTTGCTTTTAAAATTGGTATAAGGAAAATCTTTGATTTTATCTTAATCAAATTTCTCCAACTCATGGTCCAAATCAGTATATGCATTATCCAAAAACTTTTTTAGTACTTATAGAAGTGATCCATCTTTCTAGATGATTATTATAATGAATACTATTCTCTTATATATTTATGTAGTTCTTGGTTTCATTGAAAATTTGAAGCTATTCTGTTCCCTTTATTTCTTTTTGAAGATGTGAACGTGCCATAGGAGCATGAACTGATATGTCAATATTTTTTTCTACTTGTGTTGTGACAATAAATAAAATTTAAATGCAGGCGATATGAGAGGATTTGAAAGAAATGCTCTACTTGCTATGGTAGCTTATGCGGGTTATGTGGTTTGCTTGAGACATATATATTAATATATATGTTGAGCTAATAGACAACTAGTGCATCCAAAAAGAGGTCATAGAGAAATTGTATGTCAAGAATTACTAACCGCAATAGAGATACATTATAATGCACGTAGCATTTTACGCATGAGTTATGATGCATTTATTCGCTTATGTTCAATTTTTCATGGGAGGGGGTTGTTAAGAGATAACCAATATAGTTTGGTTGAGGAACAAGTTGGAACGTTTTTACATATTTTAAGTGTTAAAGCTAGCACTCGTTCATAAAGTTTCTTTTTTTGACGATCTACTAAAACAATTAGTTGTCACTTCCACCAAGTACTCAGAGCAATAATTACCCTCAAGGATCAATTTTTGGTTCAACCAAATGGTTTAGTTGTCTCTCCCGAAATAATCAATAGCAGAGGAAGATTTTATCTATATTTTCAGGTATTTTTTAAAAACAATTTATATACAAAAACATACTTTTTATTAATAAAAAAATTCTAATACATTTTATGGGCTTTTTAGAATTGTATTGTTGCTCTTGATGGAACACATATCAAAGTAAAAGTTTCAAAGGAAAATATATCAAAGTATAGAGGAAGGAAGAGTTATCCTACAATGAATATCTTGGTTGCATGTACTTTTGACTTGAAATTTACATGTCTTACCTAGATGGGAAGGTTCAGCCTCAGATTCAAGAACTTTAGATAATGCATTAGCTAGAGAAGATAAGCTCATTGTGCCTCAAGGTATCTTTTAGTTGAAGATTATTGAATTCCATATTATATACAAAAAGTGTTATTGTCAATAAGCATCTAGTAAATGGTTTAACTTTTGTTTATAGATAAATTCTATTTAGTTGATGCTGGATATATGCTGAGGTTCGAATTTATTGCTCCTTATAAAAGCACTCGATATCATTTAAAAGAGTATTCTCGGTAAGCTCCAACTAATGCAAAAGAGTTATTTTACTTGAGACATGCTTCGTTACGTAATGCAATTGAAAGGGCATTCGATGTTTTGAAGTGTAGATTTTCCATTTTATCTAAAATGTCAAGATATGAAGTGAACACATTATCTGAAATTATATTATTTTGTTTTATTTTACATAAATTTTTGATACGATATGATCCGGATGAAGAACTTGTTGCAAGAGTTGATATAGAGTTATTGAATAGTGATTATGAGCATGATAATGTCATTGGAGGAATTGCTAGGAATGAAGATGGTATAATAGGAGAAATAATAAGAAATACTATCGCTGCGCATATGTGGAATGATTGCATTTGTCAACATTGGTTTGTTGAAAATTTTGTCATTACATTATATAACTTTGTTTATGTTTTTTTTGTCTTTTTGTTACCGCCATTTGTAAACATGATTGTTTGTACTTTGAATGTAATTGTCTTTAACAATTTTATGCTTGTTTATGTTGTTAAGAAAAGTAAGAGTTAATAACAGTATAAGATGGTTTGTGTTAGATTGTGTTTGGAAAAAATAGGTGACGATGGACGTAGAGATGAATTATGATGAAAAAAAGCTGATGAATATTTTAGGTGGAATTATGAAATGGATAAGTGCATACTTCAAGTTCTTAGGGAGCAAAAAAAAAAGGCCAAAAAGAGGATAGAAATTTTAGTGCTGGTGCATATAGAGAGGTAATAAAGGAAAACAATGAAAAGTTTGGAGTTAAGATTAATCAGAGCAAAATTGTAAATTGGTTGAGAACTTTAAGGGAAGAAATGCATTTGGCAATATTTCTTGATGTAAAAAGTGGAATTGGATGGAATGATGTTACCAAGACATTTGAAGCGATTCCAGAGGTGTGGCAAAGTCTGATACATATATTTTGTTTAATACTTATATAGTTAAATTTTTTTATTTGTATTATTTTTTATGTATGAAGTTTGTTGACATACTTTCTTGTATTTTGATTGATAGGTTAACGAAAAGGTGAAACATATTTGAGGGAAGCCTTTACCTAATTTGGAACTTGTTCGTGAGATCTATGAGAAAGATAGAGCCATTGGATCTGAAGCTAAAAGTGCAAAGGAGAAGGTTCAAAGATGGGAAAAGGAAAGGTGGGATATGAATATTGAGGACATTGATAATATGCAAGCAAATAATGAGGTTCATTTAGAGAATTTTTATCCATTTGAGAGCGATTGTACTCCAATAACACCAATAACTTAAGCTCCCTCATCATCAACACCTTCAGTGTCAAAGCCATCTTACACAGGTAAGATTAGAAAAGCACGAGTGGAAGATTAAATTTCTTCGAAATTGCAAGTTATGTCCAATGCAATGAAAGAAATTGCACAAGCTATTATAGCCACAAACCTTCGTGTTAGAAAAGAGGAGGAAATATTTGACGCAATGAAAGAATTAGGATTGAAAGGACTTGTTCTTTTAGATGCAGTTGATTGGCTTGTAGAGCATCCTAACTTTATTGGTGTGTTTTTTGCATGTCTAGTTGAACTACGTTTAGATTGGTTGTCTAGGAAGATGGGCTCGTATTAGGTTTTTATAGCTTGCTCTATTTAAGTGTGGAACTTTATAGATGATGTAACTTGCTCTATGCAAGTATGAATGCTTTTTATTTAGTTTTCTGATGTAACGATCTTCTGTCTCCTTATCACAGAAAGACATGTTAAACTTGTTATGATATCATATGTAATTTGGAGTGAAATTTCAAAATTTGATAGTATCTTGTAGTTATTAATGCAAAAGAACTACTGCTCGTTCATGCATTTTTAAGCTTCTAAATTATACTAGTTTTCTATTATCTTCATAGCTCGGTCTAGCCTAATGTCATTTGCAATCAATTTTTTCTTTTCATTTTAATAATGAACTTTTTTTTAATGATATTACTTATAATGAAATTGATGTTTATAAGTTGCTCTATGTAAGTGTGAATGTTCATTAGTTAATAAGATTATTTTTTAGTAAGGGGTAAGTGTGTCATATGAAATAATTGAATTCATTTTGATTGTGTTCCAAACAGTGTAATTGAATTCAATTATAATATTATTGGATTTGTTCCAAGCAGTGTAAATTCAATTCAATCTTATTAATGTAATTGAATCCAATTCGTTAATGAATTCAATTCGAAGGTTTCCAAACACCCCGAAAATCTATACATGCTCAAATACAACTTAATTAGGTCAGTTTTATAAAAGGCTCTTACTCCACTTTCCCTTAATAACGAGTCTTACTGCTTCCTTCTAGTGGATTCTAGTACAAGTCTGATGTATGTTAGCCATAAATTATCTTTTGCTTTATTTTCATAAAATATTATTTATATTTTGAATGAATTGTGAAAGATTTGATGCTTAATTTGAGAAATATTGTTATTTCAGATTTTATTTCTGCCTATTCGAGGAAAAGAAGTAAATTTAGAAAAAAAAGAATATTTTTAAAGAATTCGAAGATCCTAAAACACAACACCTATATGCTACCATATTGAGAGTTGTGTTCAAAAGTAGTTGCTTTTGTTTCTCCTGCATACAATCCTACACAACCATGTTATCCTTTAGATGAAGAACATGACAATCTACATGAACCTGAATAAGTCTCGTATTAGTGAGAAACATTTTAAAAGAATTAGCAACAGAACACGGTATGCCACACAGACTTGTGTTTGGGGCCCTTATAGCTTATTAAAAATTTTGAATTATGGATTTAAATAAAAATGCTGAAAAGGAGTTCCTATAGCTAAGAAATATCAAAAGACACTTTAAAGTTGTTCTATATTAATTTTGATCAAGATTACATCATTCTTAGGAGATAGAACAAGATTTCAATAAGAATTCTTTGAAGATTCAAGATTAAAGAATAATCATTTTTTAAAATCTTATTTTCTTTACTATTTTTATGTTGACATTCTTTGTTTGATTATGAACTAAATAAGGCTACAGATTTAGGTATGATAAACGAAGGATGTGGTATACTTTGATTTATGCTTTGGTTTAATAAATTCTAGTTTTTTTTTCTAATTTATTCATGTTTTCATATTAATTAAATCAAAAGAGTGAAACTGAAAGATTCAACACATGATTCAGGCATTGAGAATTATGAGATATGTATGTTTAGATCTGGTTCTGCCGGATTCTGGCGGAACTGAACGTTGCCGTTTGGGTCCATGGAGTTGATTGGTTCTTACAAGAGCTTCAGCTTGAGGGTTCCTGCAAAACAAAGAAGGCACGTCGGGGGTTGTTTCCCGATAAGCCCTTCCGACGCTCAAGTCAGTCTTTTGGTGAAGGTGGGATCGCTGTAAGCAGAGAAAACTAGGGTTATGATCGTGCGTACCTTCGTTATGGTAGAATTGTACCTTATATATGAAGCAATAGCTAGGTTTAGGTCTTTACGTGTGCATGGGAGACTCTTACATGCGGATGAGCCAAGGAGATCGTGGATTGGATCTGGGCTTGGCATAGGTACAGGACTGATATTTGAAGAACGGACCGATCGGCCCACGGGTCGTTATGACTGGGTGCGGGCTCAGCACGACCGACCCGACCATAAGCTCCCCTACTCCTCGAGTCTGAGCGAAGAGAAGGGTCGAAGGAGTATGTTAGGACTTTGTTGCTCGTCTGCTATCTTATAGCTCGTCCGCACGACAGCTCGTGAGGTGGTCGATCGGTCGGATATTGGTATTGTAGCTCGTTCATGGGATAGCTCGGGTAGGCCCGATCGATCGGATGTCGACTGGTTATGCGTGATCGCTCGTACTGGGATCGGTCGACTGAATGCCCCAACTGATTGGCATCGATATTTTTTGCATGATAACTCGCGCTAAAGTAGACCGGGTGGTCGTCATTGGTGAGCGTGTAAAAGTACTTGAAGCATTTATTGTTTGACGGCACGTGCCCTCTGACAACTTTTTAGAATCTGAAACGTATCGTCCTTGTAACCGTTGTGTAGCTGTCCCGTACCTCCTTTCAACTGTCGCGCCCCTCTCGATTTTGAATAACCCTAATTTCCCTTGGCTCGGATTATGCCGCGTGTTCAAGCATAGCTCGGATTTTCTCCACGCGTCGCGTTTTGACTGGATTGCAATTTGAACGTTTCCTTATAAATGTTCAGGATCGACAAACTATTTGGTTTTCTTCACGCTTGTTTCGTTCTTGCTTCCGCTTTGCTTTCATTTGTTCTTTCTTACTCTTAGTTCCTGGAAATTTCCTTCAGCCGTCGTTCGATTTCCCCTTCTCCATTCGCTAAATAGGTATGCCCTTTTTCTCCGTTTCCTCCTCTAAAGTTTTTCTTTTCAAAAGTTATATTCCTGGTAAGCATGTCGACGGCCAGTTCTAGAAGCATGGTAGAAGGTGTTGAAGAGATATCTACGAGAGAAAGGAAGGATGGGTTGGTTGTAGAGGTGCCACCAAGAAATGAATCAATTATGACCGTGGGGGAGTTGAATATGTCAGTGTTTAGATATAACATTCCCTCGTCTTGGGGACCCCGGCTGACCCTGGGGAACGAGCGAATCCACAACAACTTTAGTGGATATTTCACCGTTTCTGAAAGTTTTTTCTCGGTTGGTGGTATGAGGCTTCCCTACGCTCCGATCGTCGACGAGGTGTGCATGGCCTATCAGCTGATACCGAGCCAGATTCTTCCGAATAGTTGGAGGTTTATTAATGGTCTGGCGTTGCTGTGCCATCAATTCGGCCATTCGGCCTCTGTTGGCATTTTGCGTCATTTCTTGAGGTTGAGCCAGAGTCCGAGTTCTGGTGCCGGGATCCCCTTCCTGCAGTATAGAGACGCTAAGTATCGCCCGGCGGGAACAGTCTCGAAAGTCTCTGCTTGGCAAACGAAGTACTTCTTCGTGAAAGCCCCTGGACCTCCCTGCGAGTCTCGACCGTGGAGGTATCCCTTAGTCGAGCAGTGGAATGACACGTCGAGCGTGTCTCTTAGTAGGGAGGAGTGGAGAGTAATCGGTCGCATAAATGAGCTTGGCCGATACGATTTCGCTCGGCTAATACGGGCCTATTCCGGGGGGGTATCGGCTAATTCTTTTCTTATCAACCCCTCCTCAAATTAGCGGGCTAGGGGAGGAAACCGTCCTGTCTGGTTGAGCCCTCGTGGTCGAATTACTTACTGCATTTTTGATTGTTGACTTCTTTTTCTGACTTGTTTTGTTGCTGTGCAGCCATGGTAAGGATAGAGGATTTTGTCGGGCCCGCAGTTCCCCCAAAATCCAAAGAGCAGGCCGCAGGAAAGAAGAAGAGGAAAGAGGTGGAGACTGGTGAAGGCTCCGCTCCGCTGGTGGTGCTTTGCCATTCTACAGTGTCGCCGGTCCCTCCGCCTGCAGAAGATCTTCCTGCTGCGGCGACGTCGTTGCCGATCGTACCAGCTAGCGCGGGATGAGCGGTCTTGGTCGAGGAGGAGGAGGAGGAAGTGGAGCGTCCTCTTAAGAGGAAGAGATTGAGGAAGCTTGGTGATCTGCCGTCCGGCTCGCCAAGTCATGGCGCGAAAGAGAAGGAGAAGAAAGGTAAGGGGAAGGGGCGAGCGACTAATGCCGGGCAGTGGGAGTCCGCAATCAAGCTGGCCAATACTACCTCGATCGGGGACCTCGAAGTGTCCCACCATATTTCCGAAAGGATTGTTCCTCCTGTGGATGAGCGGACCATGGACAGGAAGAGTAATCTGGAGTTGGGGTCTCAGCTCATTCGTAGCAGTATATGGAGTGCAGTGATGTCCTTCGGGGTGGTGCAGCGTCTGGAGTCTCTGGACTGGGAAGTCCATGACCTCCACGAGCAGGTGAAGGCTTTGAAGGACAAGCTTTCGGGGGTGAAGGAGGAGAGAGACCTCTTACGGGCTCAGAACTCTTCCTTGGAGGAGTAGAAGAAATCTCGGGAGGAAGCAATGAGTGCTTTGGAGGCTCAACTTGCTACGGGGGAGGAGGAGAAGATCAGGGCGATAGCAGCGAAGGGCGAGCTGGTCAAGGTGTGTGAGGTCTTGGAGGGGAAAATGGAGTCAGAGAGGAAGCTTAAAGAAAAGTTCCTCCAAGACTGTCATGCAGCGGTGGAAGACAGGCGCAGGACCGAGGATGTGTTGAGGAAGTTGCGATGCTCTGTTAAGAGGCAAAGAATCGAGGCGATCAAATGGTGGAAGAGAAGAAATCTGAATGCAGAATGCCTAGAGCTCGCCTGCGATGTAACCCTTTCGATCCTGAAGAGGTGTCATGAGATTCACTTTCCCGAGGGGTCGGAGCGGCCTTCATTTGAAGATTATGCCGAGCCGCTGCTTCCTGCTCTTGGCCTTTCATTAGAGGGAATCAAGGAGAGGGCCGTGGGGGAGTGGACCGTTGTTCCGGACGAGGAGTTGGATCTTAGCTCTGAAGAGGAAGAGCTTCCTCATGAGGATATCCCTCCGGTTGCTCCCTCGGACCCTACTCCTGCCTTGGTTGTCCCGTCAACTTCTGAGGTTTCTCCTGTGTATCCGCCGACTTCCGAAGCTTCTCCTTCTGCTGAATTTTAGAGCTCACCTGGTCGGGCTTATGGCTAGGACGAATTCGGAGGAATGAAATCTTTATTTTTGTCTTTCATTTTTTCGAAGTCATTTTCCGTGTTTATGTCCTTTATTTTCGATGTATAATGGGATTTGATGAAGTTGCTCATGGTCGACCGGCATCGAGGTCGACTTATAGTCGAGGCCGAGCCGAGGTCCCAAGGATCTTTTTTTGGCGACCGCTCGATCGTAGTTGATCCATGTCGAGGCCGAGCGATGGTCCCGAGGATCTTGTCTTGGCAAACAACCGACCGTAGTCGATCTATGTCGAGGCCGAGTGATGGTCCCAAGGATCTTATCTTGGCGACCAACCGACCGTAGTCGATCTATGTCGAGGCCGAGCGATGGTCCCAAGGATCTTGTCTTGGCGACCGACCGACCGTAGTCGATCTATGTCGAGGCCGGGCGATGGCTGATGTGATTTTCCGCGCTTTGCCAAATATAATGAAAAAATTTTCTTTTGCCAAGAAACCTAAGAACCCCTTTATTAACGATAATGAGGGTGTGGACCGTTAAAAAACCTGTCTGGCAGGGACTGGAAAAAGGTACCCACAGATTATTTACAAAAACAATAACAAACAAAGACTAATTAAGATAAAACTTATCTACTGGTAGAAAGCTTTCAGGTTTCGGGAGTTCCAAGGCCTTGGTAGAATCTTTCCCTTCGCATCCCGTAGGATGTAAGAGCCATGCCCGGCTTGCTTGATCACCTGATAGGGTCCTTCCCACGCTTGTCCGAGCTTTCCAGGGTGTTTGCCAGTTGCCTCGGATTTTCGTAGGACGTACCCACCGACCTTTACATCACTCGGTTTTACTCTCCGGTTGTAGAACTTTGCCTGACGGCTTCCGAACGAGCGGCTGCTCTATCCCTGTCTTCGCTAAGAAGCACGAGTTCTGCTCGACGGGCTTCATTATTCCGTTCTTCTTCGTAGCTCGACATCCTTTGGTTGTGCAACACCACTTCTACTAGAACTAGGGCTTCTGCCCCGAAGGTCATCCTGAAAAGGGTTTCCCCTGTGGCTCCGTTCGGTGTGGTTCTGTATGCCCACAACACTTCGTCTAGTTCTTCCACCCAGGCCTTTCGGCCATCTAGGCGCTTCTTGAGAGCACTCATTATCTTTTTATTGGTGTTCTCCGCGAGATCGTTGCTTTGGGGATGAGCTACCGAAGTCAACTGTAGCTTGATCTTTAGTCGGTCGCAGAAATCTCTGAACTTATTGTTATTAAACTGCCAACCGTTGTCTGCAACCAGCACCATAGGCATCTCGAAGCGAGTTAGTATATTTTTCTTTACGAAACTCTCAACCTTCTGCTCGAAAATTGTAGCGATCGCTTCTGCTTCTACCCATTTGGTGAAGTACTCCGCTGCCACTATCAGGAACTTTTTCTGTCCGGGACCAAGAGGGAAGGGCCCCAGTATATCCATTCCCTATTGAGCAAAGGGGATAGGATGACTTACGATTTGCATCCTCTCGGTTGGCTGGTGAGATAGGCTACTGTTTTTCTGGCAAGCCTCACATCGGTCGACCTTCTCCTGACAATCTTTCCTCATTGTCGGCTAGTACTGTCTGATCAACCTATGAGCCAACATTCTGCCTCCTACATAGTTTCCACACATTCCTTCGTGGACTTCGGCCATCGCTTGTTCTGCCTCTTCTTCGCTCAAGCATCGCAGCAGTGGCCAATCATAAGATCGCTTGTATAGGGTGCCATTAATGATAGCATACTCGGCTGCCTTTATTCTCAGTTTCTTGACCTCCGAGGTCTCTTCTGATTGTGTTCCCTCTAGGAGATATCGTCTTATCAGCTCCATCCAGCTCGATCGGCCGGTATTTACATCGAGAACTTCCTTGGCTTTTTGAATGCTAGGGCGATCTAGTTGTTCGACTAGAACGTTATCTTTGGCGTCTCGATCGGAGGCCATTTTGGAGAGCGCATCCGCTTTAGCATTTTGAGCTCGTTCAATCCTGCTGATCGAGTACTTCTCGAAATCACTTAACTCCCGCTTTACTAGCTCCAGGTACTCGATCATGTTGTTCCCCTTGGCTTCATACTGTCCAGTGACTTGGCCGACCACTACCTGGCTATCGCTATATATCTTTAGATGCTTTATCTCCATTTCCTTAGCCAGTTAGAGACCGGCTATCAGAGCCTCATATTCTGCCTCGTTATTGGAGGCCTTGAATTCTAGTCGAAGGGCGTATTCCACCTTTTCTTCCATATGCGGGCTAATCAACACCACTCCTGCTCCGCATCCCTCGGCATTGGATGACCCATCAACGAATAAGCTCCAGGTAGGGCATTGCTCACCCTGTGGGCTAGGTTGGCTCATTTCTGCAATAAAGTCTGCCAACACCTGTGCCTTGATCGTCGTCCGAGGCTTATATTGTATGTTGAACTCTCCCAACTCTACCGCCCACTTTATTAGTCGACCCGAAGTTTCGAACTTTTGAAGACACTGCCTGAGGGGTTGGTCGGTCCATACCTCAATGGTATGACTTTGGAAGTAGGATCTTAGCTTCCGAGCCGCCATTATCAAGGAGAGGGCTAGTTTTTCTATAGGTGCATATCGCATTTCCGGTCCAGTCAATACTTTGCTGACATAGTAGATCGGGCGCTGCTCATTTCCCTCCGATCGAACAAGTACTGCACTGATCAACCCTTCCGTAACTGCCAAATATAAAATCAGATTCTCTCCCTCAACCGAGCTTTGCAGGATAGGCGAGCTAGACAAGTATTGCTTTAAGTGTTGAAAAGCTTTCTCGCATTCATCCGACCATTGGAACTGGGTCACATTCGCTTTCCTCAAAATTTTGAAAAACGGGAAGCACTTGTCTCCCAATCTGGAAACAAACCTGCTTAGAGAGACTATCCGACGGGTCAATATCTGTACTTGTTTCAAGCATTGCGGCGAGGGCATTTGGATGATGGCTTCGATCTTCTCTAGATTAGCCTCAATCCCCCGCTGAGTAATCATGAACCCCAGGAATTTTCCTGATGCCATACCAAAGACACATTTTTTGGGTTCAACTTCATCTGAAATCTGTTAAGGGTCTGGAAGACCTCTCTGAGGTCTCCCACATTCTCCGCGGCCGTCTTACTTTTGACCACCATATCATCTACATAAGCTTCAACAGATTGACCGATCTGTTTTTTGAAGACATCCATGACGAGCCGCTGATAAGTGGCCCCCGCATTCTTCAGGCCGAACGGGATTACTTGGTAACAATATGTGCCCTGGTCGGTTATGAAGGTAGTCTTCTCTTTGTCTTCGAGGCTTATCTGAATTTGATGGTAGCCCGAGAAAGCATCCAAGAAGCTGAGAAGTTCATGTCCGGAGGTGGAGTCTACTAGTTGGTCGATCTTGAGTAGGGGGAAACTGTCCTTTGGACATGCCTTATTTAGGTCGGTGAAGTCGATGCACATTCTCCACTTCCCGTTCTTCTTCTTCACCAACACCACATTGGCGAGCCATTCAAGGTACTTGACTTCTCGGATGAACCTAGCTCCGAGTAGTTTCTCTATTTCTTTCTCGATCACCTCCTGTCGCTCCTTGCAGTGCCATCGCTTCTTTTGCCTAACCGGCTTGTAATCTTGTCGAATACCAAGGGAGTGCGAGGCGACCGATCGAGAAATTCCGGGCATGTCGCTCGGTACCCAAACGAAGACTGATCTATTCTCCACCAAACAATCTGTGATTTCTTTAACTAGGTCCTTCTGAAGCTCGGAACCTAGATTCGTGAATTTAGAGCGATCGACTTCATCCAGTACGACCCGTTGCATTTCTTCGACGGGGTTCATTTTTTCTGTTTCTTTATCAGCTCTCACGTCAAGGGAGCTCGTCAATACCACCGCCCCATCTAATGTCTTTGTTTATGCCAAATAGCATTCTCTAGAGATTCTTTGTTGTCCTCTAACAACACCAACTCCACGGGGCGTTGGAAACTTCATCGCTTGGTAATAGGTAGAGACGACCGCTCTGAAGGCATTCTGGGTAGCTCGTCCGATTATTGCATTGTATGCCCCTTGAAACTTCACAACTAGGAATTCAATGTCCCTCTCTATTTGACATGGCTTTTGCCCGAACTTCACTTTTAAGTGGACCCGGGTGAAGGGGTAGGCTAATGCTCCAGTTGCCCCTTTGATAGGGCCGTCTGTCGGCAACAGTCGATCCTCTGGTACCTCCATCTGCTTGAAGGCATCATAATATAACAGGTCGACCGAGCTTCCCGTATCAATCATTATGCGCTTCACCTCGTTGCCGTCCATGTTCAGATTTACAACGAGCGCGTTGTCATGAGGACAACTTACACCATTAAGATCTGACTCGCTGAACGATATTATCCCATCGTTCTCCTTCTTTCTTTTGGTTGACGAGTCTTTTACGACCTGTTTGGCATATCTCTTTCTTCCTTTAGCAGTGGATCCGCCCGCTGCATTTCTACCAAATATCATTTTGATGACCCTCACCAGTCGGTCATCTTGTTGCCCAGTGTTTCTGTCGTCTCTTGCCCTGGATCGTCCTCTCTCTTCCCGTCGATCGCCTGTATTCGCATTCTACCTTCCTCCGTCATTTCTATCGTTCCGCCTCTAATTTTCTCGTCTGTTGTTAGGCCGACCGCTTTTATGCTCGTTATCTTGGACGACATTTTGCTCGTGCTTCACAAATCGGCCTAACCTTCCCCTTTGTATGAGGAATTCGATTTCTCTTTTCAATTGCCAGCAATCTTCCGTGTCATGACCGACGTCTTTGTAGAAACGGCAATATAAATTGGGGTTCCTATCCTTGGGGGAAGTCTTCATCTTTTCGGGTTCTCGGATAGTTTCCCCATCCGCTCTCATGGCCACCAGTACTTCTGCATATCGCCTGTTGAGCGGGGTGAACTCCTGTCGATATCCCTGTCGATTGGTTGGCTTTCTTAAGCTCGACCGGCCTTTTTGTCGCTTGTGCAAACCACTCGCTCTGTCATTTGGCGAGCGATCATCTGTCCGACGCCTCGTATTTTTTAGCACTTCTTCAAGCTGAATGTACATATCCGCCCTGTTTCTTATTTCCTGAACGGATCGGGGCTGATCGAGGGCTAGCGACTTTTTGAACTCTTCATCCCTCGTGTTGTTCATAAGCGCTGCTAACATTGACGAGTAAGTGAGGTCAGGGACCTTGACCGCTTCATTATTGAACCGAGTGATAAACTCCCGCAAGCTTTCATTCCTTCCTTGGGTCAATTGCATCACCTCCAAAACCGTCTTCTGTGGCCGCTTACTGGTGGCGAACTGGTTCAGGAATAATAACCTGAAATCTTCAAAACATGTGATACAGCTCGGGGGCAAGCTATTAAACCATCATCGAGTTCCCTCTTGGAAGGCCGTACAGAAAGCCTTACACTGAATGGCGTCCGGAACGCAATGTAGATTCATCATGGACTGGAAGTGCTGCAAGTAGTCCAGGGGGTCGATCTTTCCAGTATATTTTTCAGGCGTCGGTATTTTAGTGCCGGGAGCCGGGAGGCTATCCAAGATTCCTGGAGTAAAGGGAGAGCTGTACTGTGCCGTCGGGCGATCTGGGCGAAAGCTCATGGCTGCATTTATCCGATCGTCCACGATTTTTTCTAGGGCTTCAGCAGGAGGGCGATCGGTTGTTATACTAATCGGCCATGTGGACGGCTGTTGTTGTACTGGTTGAGATTATAAGATCTGACGAATCAACAGATCACCCTTCCTTAACTGCTTTTCAAGTAAGGTAATGTCTTGCGCAAGTGGATCTAATGAGAGAGGTGCCGAGATTCGGCGCGTGTTGGTTCCACTTTATCCTCCAAGTGCGCGCTCGTTCTTCTTTGTTCGGGTTTTGAGGTTGCGGTTGATCATCCGGGTTCGAAGACTGCGTGCGAGAAGCATGGTGTGTCGATTGCAGGGTAGCAGGGAGCTGCAAACCCATCCGTTGTAACGTCAGAGCCGCTACATCAGGATTAGCTGCCGCCGCCTGGCTGATCTACGTGTTTCTGGACGTGGTGCCCTGATGTCGGGCCCCACGGTGGGCGTCAATAGGTTCTGCCGGATTCTGGCGGAATTGAACGTTGCCGTTTGAGTCCATGGAGTTGGTTGGTTCTTGCAAGAGCTTCAGCTTGAGGGTTCCTGCAAAACAAAGAAGACACGTTGGGGATTGTTTCCCGATAAGCCCCTCCGACGCTCAAGTCAGTCTTTTGGTGAAGGTAGGATCATTGTAAGCAGAGAAAACTAGGGTTATGATCGTGCGTACCTTCGTTATGGTAGAATTGTACCTTATATATGAAGCAATAGCTAGGTTTAGGTCTTTACGAGTGCATGGGAGACTCTTACATGCGGATGGGCCAAGGAGATCGTGGATTGGATCTGGGCTTGGCATAGGTACATGACTGATATTTGAAGAACGGACCGATAGATCCACGGGTCGTTATGACTGGGTGCGGGCCCAGCACGACCGACCCGAACAAGATCATAATGTGGATAAAAAGGGTTAAGTGTGAGCTATTTGAGAGAAAGTCGCAAGGTCTTCCTAAGCGAGGGTAAAACTTACAAAGAGAGTTCATAGAGTGAGTTAACGCTTTATTATGATGTTTAGATTGAAAAGGAATTTTGGTTGATTAACTCGAGAGAGGATATGACTTAAGTTAGGAACTCTTATTGGTTTAAGAAATTAGAGATATTCATTAAAACGAAGGAGAAGTTCAATAAGAGATAGAAGAAGAAAAGAAGAAGGATGGTAAAGAGGAGGAGCCAAATACGAGCTCTTCTAGGAATTATCGATAATCATCTTAAAGTATAAGGGGCTCCCAATTCTTACAAAACAAATTATAATGGCCAAAAAGAGATAAAAGGGGTTAAACTTATGGTCCAAAAAGAGCATCTGTTGGGATGCAACATAACACTTTGTTTTTTCCTTTTTGGTTTAGATTTTAGATTTTATATTTTTAACTAATTAGTTATTTATTTCCTTTGTATCATTGTCATTTTCTTAATCTTATTTTGTTATATCTTGGTTAAAATCTCATATTAAGTTTTTATAGTTAGTTTGTTCTTAGTTTTTCAAAGTTTTTAAGCCAATATGGGCCTAAACATGCCATCGTGTTCAGCCTTGTATTGACCCACTAAGAGAAATGGAATGTGTCACTTTTTAACACAGCCTCTATATGTTATCGCATAGCCATTTTGTTGCTATATAAGCCTTCATGTTTTTCTAAGACAAACCTGTGTTCACCTATAAGGAAGGACCAAAAGTTACAAAATGATCCACTTTTTAAAACGATAGTTTCTCTATTCTATGTTGAGAACATGAATTTAAGGTGAGTGCACACAGTCTTGTATTGTACTCCTTATATAGAAGTAAAAAGAATCATAATAGACAACTTTTTAATATAGTACCTACACAAGCACATATAACTATATAAGTCTTATATTCCTACATGCCTTTTCCATCTCTGCATTTACATTTAATTTAAACAACATACCTTTGTACCTATCAACATGTACCTATGTTCTTATAGTACATAACACCTACACAACCTTCTATAAGAGTCATATGTTGTACTATATAAGGCCTACCCAACAATGTGTTTTGTCATTTTTCAACCATGTTTCTAACTAATTTTCTCTAAAATTTTTGTTTCTTTTTTATTTTCTAGAGAGATAACCAACCATCTAACCCCTCCCCAACCATATATTGTGCAACCTAGATACTTTTATTTTTATTCACCATATTTCTTTAGCATTATCAATATATTTTTTACTACACCCTAACTTTACTATTTTAATGCATTTTATATTATTTAATGATTATAAGATGGGTTTTGTGATTATTATTAATTGAATATCTATTATGTATGGTCTTTAGGATGCCAAAAAAGTGACCTATATGAATTGGACATTTTATATGTTTTATATGGTTGAAGATGCTTATATGAATTACTTATGTTGTTTTAGTACATTTAACTTGTAGGATTGGTTACTTTAGTTATATACACTACAAGAAAAATAAACTTTAGCGACGGAATTTACCGACGGAATTTGTACATATTTCGTCGGTAAGTTTATTTAGCGACGGAATTTATTCACAGAAAAAGGTGTCATAAATATGGCCGTTGCTAAATTTAACGACGGACATTTTCCGTTGCTAAATTTACCGACAGAATTACCGACAGATAAAAATTTCCGTCAGTAAATTTGCCGACAGTTTTTTTGTTCAGTCGGTAAATTTTTCTGTCAGAAAATTAACAACGGAATTGTAATTCCGTCGGTAATTAGCGACGGAAAAAATTTCGTCGGTAAAATCCGATATATTTACCAACGGAATTTTTTTTTCGTCGGTAAATTTGCTGAAAATTATTTTTTTAAAATTTATCTGCAAACTGTTTAGTTTCTCTAGAAGCCACCATAGAGAGAACTTCATTATTTCAAGTAAAAGAATTAAAATATTAAAATTCATACTAAAACAGAACTGAAAATAAAGAACGGAAATTATTTTTTCAGATAACAAACATTTCATCAAACACTTTACATGCATAAGAAATTTATGAACACATTACAACTAAAATCACGTATTGTCCCTTCTATCACTAACATTTATACCTTAAAGTTGTTTTCCAATAATAAAATACACAAATAAACGAAAGTAATAAATACTCAAATTAACTTTCATCTAATATATGAAAAAAAACACAAGACAGTAGTTGCAAAAATACCTCTACCGAAGGACACGATGACAATAGCCGGAGAAGATAACATTGTCGAGCAGAAAAGGAGTCCACAACAGAGAAATGGGCTCTAAGAAAACCGAAGAGAAGATGTAGAAAGAAGAAAGAAGAAGAAAGGAAAAAGAATATAGAAGTGGGAGGGAGATGTCGGGTGAGTTTATATTTAAAAAGAATTTACCGACGGAATTATCGACGGAAATTTCCGTTGGTAAATTTAAAAAAATTTATACCGCCAATAATTCTCGCCTTTTTACCAACGGAAAGAAAATTTCCGTCGCTAAATTAATTTACCAACGGAATTTATCTACGGAATTTTCCGTAGGTAAATTCAAAATTTTTTATTCCGCCAAAAATTCCCTCCATTTTTAGCGACGGAATGTATACCGTCGCTAAATTCCGTTGCTAATTTTGCTGCCACGAATTCCCTCTAAATTTAGCGACAAATATTAGTACCGTCGCTAAATTACTCAATTTTAGCTACGGAAATATGCTTTCCGTCGCTAATTTTCAACGGTATATTTTCCGTCGGTAATTAATTACCGACGGCTATGTTTTCCGTCGCTAATTTCCGTCCCTAATTTTGCCGCAATAAATTCTTCCAAATTTAGCGACGAATATTATTTCACGAAGAATCACTCAATTTTAGCGACGGAAAGCATATTTTCGTCGCTAATTGCCTACGAAAATGTTTCCATTGCTATATTTCCGTCGCTAATTTGCATTTTTCTTGTAGTTAAGTGACATAAGAAGTTAAAAATTTTACATTATAGGATACCAGTGATTGTTCTACTATGCATGGATAGTAAAAAAGCGAACATGTAAATATTATAAGCTACAAAGATATCTTGCTTAGTGGTGCATTATTTTATTTTGATTTTATTACACTATACATATACATATATATTTTTCTTCATACTAAACTATGGCCAGGACTTGGGGACCATTGGCACAACCTAGGAGACCCGTACAGCCATTGCCCATAAGAGGGTTAGAGTGGACACTACTGCCTTTACTTTTTTACACTTTTGATATGTGGATATACACTCTAAGAAAGCAGTAGAAGTTAGAGCAAGCATTATCATCACGACGACTACTACCTCCAATAGTTCGAGGCGTTTAGGTTTATTTACTAGGATGTGCTAAAACAAGTGGATTTTGTCGATGGAGTGCATAAAATTATATGATTTGGCAGATGGTCTGACATGTTTGACTTTTGGGAGCTAGTCTATTAAGAGCTCTCCCTAGAGTTCATTTGTAGTTTTGTACACTGGAGGTAGGCAACACAAGGATGTTATAGGAGGATGCATCAATCCTTAAGTTTTGACTAGGAGGTGTGGACTATAGTCTAAGGTACAATCAGTTTGTTGTCGTCATTGACACGTTAACGTTGAGTAGGATCTCCCGTAAACGGAACTATTTAGACATAAACTCACAAAGCTATTGGTCGTTAATAGCCATCATGCACTGCTATTATCCCACCAACTATAGAGAGTCGGGTTTTAGATTTCTAGCTCTATGGTTCATGCATAAGCTCTTAGTGCATTCACCATGTGTAAGGAGGAAAACACCAGCGAGGTTCCTATGAGGGTTCTATTCTTGATTTATTGTATGTACCAAAGGCAAAGGACACACTTTGGCATCATCTTCATACAATTGATTTTGTGGATACCTTAATTGGGATAACTTCATAATCATCAATAGTGGGTCAGTCATCACACGACTAGAGTGAGGGTTTGGAGTATTGGTAAATGATATGGACTGATAGCGGCGACTACTCCTACACCCATTACTATAGAGATTTTAAGGGTGATGCACAGTTGAGTTTAGGGCGAATAGTCAAGATTAACACTCCGTTATAGGTGTACCACCATAAGTAGATAAGGAGGGACCGACCTAAGAGGACTAGATTGCAAGTCTGGAGAGAGCTTCAAGTTTACCCGGCCCCACCATCACCATCAGTACTAATAGCCCAACTAGGCAACCTCACATATGTAGATACAATGAATTAGCTTGGCAACACTATGGTATGGATATCACAATACTTAGGAGTGGATATTGTACCTCCACTAGTGTGATCAAAAGAGTCAGCTGCAACAACAAAGATAGAGCACCCACTTACAGTGCCCGAGAATGGTAGAGACATGCTTGTTAAGCCTAGAGATCTCGATAAGCTAGCTAGAAAGGAAGATATCAAAGATGTAGACTATAAAGAAATGAAGGAAATTGTTGTGCCGATGGGAGACGAGACTGTTGTTCTTGATGATGATATAAGGACAATGGGCACTAAGTCCTCTATTTGGAGCCTTATGGAGAAGATTTTATTCGATGATATAGAGGACCAACGAGTGATAGTCCACTTCCTCTACGTTACTCTTAACTTATCTTCTATTTTTTATTTGTTTTCTTTTTAAGATTCTTGATCATTTATATATACATTATGAACATCTACTTCATTTTGAATTTTTTTCAACTAAAATTCTCTTCATAGTCTATTTTAGCATAAATGAGAAATCAATATAATGGAATCTCATCTTGACTTGATCCATGTGACTTAAAATCAAGGAAGTTTAATTATTATATTATCTTTTGCCCTTTTTTTCTTTTTTATCATGGTAAAATTCGTAGACCCCTTGTGGTTTGACATATTATCAACAGACCTCTTAACTTTTAAAAACTATTAATAACCCATATAGTTTTGGCTTTATAACACTTGTCTCCCTACCATCAACTTCCATTACAAACCCTAACTGTAAACAACAAAACAAAGTCATACAGTATCACATGTAATGTCATGCTTAATGCCATGTAATAAAAAACAACATCATTTTAGATTCTATAGTAGTTGACGGTAGAAGGGATGAGTTTTTTAAAATAGGGGATTATTAATAGTTTTTTTAAAGTTATGGGGTACATTGATAATATGTTAAACCATAGTAGGGTCCAATAAATTTAACCCTTTTTGTTATTGTTTTGCATGTTTGAAACATTAAGGACAATGTTTACTTAAAATATGGGGGAGGAATTATATGAGCATATATGATATGATGACTCAAGCTTATTAAAATTTTCATAACTTTCTTAATAAGAACTAATTCTTTTTAAAATAGTTCTCTTTGAAAGCATACCATTGGAGGAAAATTCATTAGGATTTGATTGTTTTAGTGATTTTAAATGCTTATGTAACTAGTTTTAAGTATTGTCAAATGCTCATGTAACTAGTTTTAAGTATTGGTAAATAAGAGAGTTCATTTTCTTAATGAATTTAGAGAATAAGTACTTAATGAGCGTTATGATAATCTTTTTGTAAAATGCATACGCATATGTAACTATGACTTCTTTTAAGCTTTTTTTTTATTATCCTAAAAATATTGAATAAATGAACATAATAATTTTATTCTGCTGGCTTCAAACCAATAAAAAGGATAAAACTAGGGTTGTTCTAGTAGCCATTTGAGACAATGACCTAGTTAAGTAACCTGGGATATTCATAACAAAGAGTTTGCTCTTGCATAAAAAGGCTATGTGACTTCCAAATAAGCTTCTAATGCTCTTATTTTGTTTAAAATTATGTCTTATTAATAAATGGGTATGAATAAGTTTGAAGGTTAAAGCATCTTATCTTATGTATGTTTATTTTATGCTTACAATTAAATTTTATGATAAAGATTGAAGTTTGAGGAGTTATAAGGTAAATTGAATCAACTTGTGAATTGATGGAAGTGATTAGCTGTATTATATTTTGATAATCCTTTATGACTGAATGAGTAATGAAAATTCTTCAGTAGCTATGTTTGATTTGTTTAATACTTTCTCAAAATTGTTGTCAATTTAAGATTGAATGATGGATTGGTTTGCTTAAGGACAAGCAATTACTTAAACATGGAGGAGTTTAATGTATGTTAGACATACACTATTTTTGGTACTATTTTCATGATATGTTACTTGTATTTTAAATAAATTTGAAGCATTCGATACCTAATTTGAGAGGTATTGTCATTTTAGGTCTTGTTTTTGACTATGCAAGGAAAATGAGCAAAATTGGAGAATATTTATTTGAATTGGATCAATTTTATAAGAATTAGAGAAGGACCCTAAAATGTGACATCTACATGCTATCTGTTAAGGGTCATGTTCAAAATGTCACTTCTATTTATCTAGAGCAACCCTACAAACCCTATGTTACCCCTTATATGAAGAACATGGAACCTTATATGGAATCATATAAGTGATGTATTGGCGGTAAAGATTTCTAGAGAATTATCATGATAATTTGGTCTACTACATAGGCCCATATAAATCATTAAAAAGCTAATATTTCAAATTTAAAGAAAAAGAAGGCATAAAAGAGAAGTTCCTTTAGCCAAGAAACATTAAGAATTTATTTTGAAGTTCTTCTATATTAGTTTGGATAAAAATACATCATTCTTGAAAGATAGATCAATATTTCAATAAGAATTCTTTAAAGATTTAAGATTCAAAACAAAATTTTCTTTTCTTTAACTTTTTATGTTGAAATTCGTGTTTGATTATAAACTAAATAGGGATATAGATTTAGATAGATGAATCTAAGATGTGATATTGTAACATACCACTCTAATTGAGCATATTCTCGAACATACTAGAGGATATTCAAGAAAATACTATATGGAAATGATACATTAGGAAAATAAAAACATAACTTACTCTTAGACATCGAACATATCATAAGCATTCAAAACATTCATTTAACAAAGTTTATTCTAAAATTTCCATCTATGTTGACATTTCAGCTTTGAAAAATATAGTTAAGGAAAAGCCCAACTTTCCTGGTTCAAATATTTTAACAAGGACATATACTGAAACCAATTAATGGTCCATACATCATTTCTTCTCATTTTTTTCATACGCATAAAAGATCACATATGTCATTATAATTCAGAATCCAACATATACATTACACATAAGTTTAGAGTTTAATATTAGTACAAAAATGTGTATCATGATATGGGATGCTAATGCAAAATACTCTAATTAAACTTTGCAGATTCATTTAATCCGACCTTTGACCCATTTTTGTCCCCAAAATGTAAGTACTAAACTTTTATTATATTGTTTTGGTAGATAGAACTCCCTCGAAATTGAAAAATAATGGTGCAATTTTGATGAGTCTGTGAACTTTATGAGTGAACCATCATCGATGCACTCACACAGGTTATATCAAAAAGACAAGTTATATCATAATTTATTACAATTCAACAAATATATCATATAAGCCAGTGTTACATATCACATCACATTCTCCATTGACTTTAGATGTATTTTACTATTTCAAATTAGTTCAATTAATCATTTCAATTTAATCTTATTATGTATGTAGGGATGCAAATGTAAATGCACATGTGTTTTTCATTCTCATTTTGTTTTGTTATGATCAAATGCGTATCAATGCAATCTACTATCCCGTACCCCTTGTGGGTACCAAATCCATGGCCAGCTCGTACCCCTTCACTACAAGAAAAATGTAAATTAGCGATGGAAAATTAGCAACGGAAACATTTTCGTAGGCAATTAGCGACGGAAATATGCTTTCCGTCGCTAAAATTGAGTGATTTAGTGACGGTACTAATATTAGTCACTAAATTTGGAGGGAATTTGTCACGGCAAAATTATCGACGGACATTAGCGACGGAACAATATAGCCGTCGGTAATTTATTATCGACGGAAATATACCGTTAGAAATTAGCGATGGTACTAATACTCGTCGCTAAATTTGGAGGAAATTCGTGGCAGCAAAATTAGCGACGGAATTTAGCGACGGTATACGTTCCGTCGCTAAAAATGGAGGGAATTTTTGGCGGAATAAAAAATTTTGAATTTACTTACGGAAAATTCCGTAGGTAAATTAATTTAGCAACGAAAATTTTCATTTCGTCGGTAAAAAGGCGAGAATTATTGGCGGTATTAAAATTTTTTGAATTTACCAACGGAAATTTTCCGTCGTTAAATTCTTTTTAAATATGAACTCACCTGACATCTCCCTCCCACTTCTATTTTCTTTTTCCTTTCTTCTTCTTCCTTCTTCCTACATCTTCTTTTCGGTTTTCTTGGAGCCCATTTCTCTGTTGTTGACTCCTTTTATGCTCGACGACGTTGTCTTCTCTAGCTATTATCATTGTGTCCTTCGGTAGAGGTATTTTTGCAACTACTGTCATGTGTTTGTTCATATATTAGATGAAAATTAATTTGGGTATTTATTACTTTCGTTTATTTGTTTATTTTATTATTGGAAAACAACTTTAAGGTATAAATGTTAGTGATAGAAGGGACAAGATGTGATTTTAGTTGTGACGTTAAAATAAATTTCTGATGCATGTAAGGTGTTTAATGAAATGTTTGTTATTTGAAAAAATAATTTCAGTTCTTTATTTTCAGTTCTGTTTTAGTATGAAGTTTAATATTTTAATTCTTTTACTTGAAATAATGATGTTTTCTCTATGGTGGCTTCTAGAGAAACTAAATGATAGCGTGTAAATTTTAAAAAAATAGTTTTCAGCAAATTTACCGACGGAAAAAAATTTCATTGGTAAATATATTAGATTTTACCAACGAAAAAAATTCCGTCGCTAATTACCGACGGAATTCAAATTCCGTTGCTAATTTTCTGACAGAAAAATTTACGGACTGAACAAAATAACCGTCGGTAAATTTACCGATGAAAATTTTTATCTGTCGGTAATTCCGTCGGAAAATTTACCAACGGAAAATGTCCGTCGTTAAATTTAGCGACGGCCATATCTCCGACGCCTTTGTTCGTCTCTAAATTCCGTCGCTAAGTAAGCTTCCCGACGGAATATGTACAAATTCCGTCAGTAAATTCCGTCGGTAAACTTTATTTTTCTTGTAGTGCTTGTGGATACTGAGTCTAAGATATCAGAGCCTGAGGCTCTTTTTCATAATTCTGAGCTCAAGGCTCTTTCCTGCACATCAATCAATCTGATTACAACTCCTTTATCTGATCATGCATTTCAATATGGTGAGATGCACCATTTCATATGCTATACTTTCATTACTTTTCATTTTTGTGTGCTCATGCCATATAACTAACTCCTCAGGCCTAAGTACGACATTTATCAATCAATTATACATGCATTTCATATTAAACATACAATTCATACAGTAGCACATATATGTGACTTTGCATCTATGTTGACTCATAGTACACTCTAAAAATGCTATTGCCTTTATGTTCCAGCAACGTCTGGATGTTGACGATCACCTTATACGTCTATCATCATGCAATGCATACACACATAGGCCATAAATGTAACATCCCACCCCCACTTGGAAGGGTAAAATAGTAATTTGAAAAGGGGCCGAGAGTGTTTAGTATTGGGTTGCAATATTTATGCATATCATTGCACTTGTATAGTGAAATTGCACATGAACTTGACTGTACATGCATTCATGACATTTCCCGGTATTTGTGCCTAATGACATTTTATTTTGAATAACATGGTAATTGTGTTTAAAAAATTATTTGGAGTGAGTCTTTATGTGTTTTATATTTTCAGGAAATTTTGGAAATTTTTTTGGACTTTTCTGGAGAAAATTTCCGGACCGAAAAAACCGCCAAGTAGCGAACCGGTTGATTTTTGGTATCGAAAATTTCTGTCCAATGGTACTGGACTATTGGGTGCATTATGTTGGAACTGAAATTAGGACCCTAAAAAATGGTTTGATAATTTGATTATTTTTTTATTTGTTTGGATTATTTTTATCAAAGATCATTTGTTAATTTTGTCTTTTCTTCCTTAACTTGGACAAGTGTCCCAAACTCATTAAATGGTCTTGTTATTCCATTCACCCACGGCTCTTTCAACCCATTTGCAACAAATGAAAGATTTCCCTTGCTTTTGTGTAGTTCTCCTCCACTGAAACTCTCCTCTTCTTCCTCTTCATTAATTTTTTGAAAATCCTCCAACTTAAGTGCTTTCTTTACAAGCTTAAACCTCCTACTTCCTTATTATGATGGTGATTGTACATGTGGAGTGAAGTGGAGAAGTTGATGTTAGGTGAAGATGTTAAGAGTTGAAAAGCTTGATTTGGTAAGATTTTAATTATGCTTTTGAAGTAGTAGTGGTTAGATGCATTAATTGGGAATTTTGGTGCATTAATTATGATTTATGATGCACTAATTTCATGAAACCTATGTTTGATTTATTGGGTATAAGCTTATGCTTGTGTAAGAGTTAATGAGATTGAATATGATTAGTGTGTAAATTGTGTATGTTGTTGAAGTGATTCTAGCAATGTTAGATGACTAATATTCAAAAGAAATTGATTGAGTATGGATGTTGCAATTTTGAGGGTTTATGTTGAACTGAAGTGTTTGATGAAAGTTAGGTTGAATGGGTGGGTAAATTGAATGTTAATTGAAGTAGAATTGACAAGGGAATGAAAGGAATTGAATTGAGTATCAAAGCTGGAAATTGTCATTTGTACATGGGTTAATGTTTTTGCTATATTTAGTTGTGTGCTTAAGCAATTGAGGTGACGTTTATCTTAAATTAAAATTGAGACATGTGGCTACAATTTTTGTGAAGGAAGTGCTGGCCAATTTTGATTAGAAGAGTGTTGAATCTTGCTTTGAAAGTGAAGTTTAGGTGCAGTATGAACAGTAATTCGAGCTTGATGACCTGAAACATTGATGAGTTTTCTAGGTTGATTTAGGAGGAATTGGTGAAAATGGTCTTAATGAAAGTTGAAGCCTATCTTGCTATCTTTCCATTTCCACTGATTATGCAATTTTTCGATATGTATATTGTGAGTTATGACCTGTGAATGTTGGCTGTTTATGTGCATTATTTAGGAACCTAGCCATAAGTGTAGGTTTTGTGAGTATTGTGATTGGAAGCAAATTTAGAGATTTCTGTGATTGGAATTGGCTCAAGTGATCTTCTGGAAAGTTGTATATGAAGCTATTATCTTGAAAATGAGATATACTATACTATTTTTGGATATCAGAATTGGGAGTTATGAATTTTCAAAGATTGGACTTAAGTTAGGTCATTGACTAGTGATCAGGGCATCCACTTGCATGACAGTTTTGAGTTAGTTGGCTATTAAGCCCTTCATAAGAAGTGTAGTATTCTGTTTGATCTTTTCATAGGTATAAAGTATGCAATTTTTTGACCATTTTGCAAGAAGTTATGCTTTTTATAAAATTGCTGTTCAGTTCAGGTGATTTCAATGGGCAGAATCATTCATTAAATTGTTTGACCTACTTAGCAATTGAATTTGATTTCATGTTTTTCATGAAAGTTGTAGGTCACATTCTGATATTTTATTTGGCATAAATCTTGTAATTGTTAGCAAAGGGAATGAGAAGTTATGGATTTTATAAAATGTTGCACTGTTTTGACCAAATGTTGCACTGTTTCGAGAGGCATTAACTTTGAGTGTATTTTTAATACCCTTAGAGGTGAAATTAGTTTTTGTGTCCTTCATGAACCTTGTAGAACTCTCTTTTATCTTGAAATTGATACCAAGTTTGGCCAATTTGGAGTTCGGAGCAAGGAGTTATAAATTGTGAAAGTTGGGATGTCGGCAAAAAGAAAGAATAAAGCTTCCAGTCGACTATAACCTCTGACTAGTCGATTAGGACATGTATTTTTCCTGCACTAATCGACTACAACCTCTGACTAGTCGACTAGGATCATATATTTTTCCTTCTTTTGTTTATAACTTTTCTGTCTGACATCCGATTGACCTGATTCTTGAGGCATCGAATTCGTAAAACATTGAATTTTATTTTATGAGAAATTGGAAATTTTTGGACGGGAAATTGACGTGGGTTCGGGTAATGGTTCTTTGGTCGCTGTTTTATTTATTTTTGGACCTATAGAGGCCCGAATTGAGTAATTTCGGTGCTGTTAGATTTCTAATTTTTAGATGGAATGTTTGTGATGGAAATTTTGGATTAAGGCCGGGAATATCATGAACATGCATTATACACATTTTCATTGATACATGTGCATATTTAAATAGTTCTGCCTGTACATTTGGTAATGTGTATGCAATTGCACTGTTATAGAGGCTCGTTTGGAACGTCAACCTACCGACGTTGCTGGGACTTCCAAGTATTAGCACGGAAATAATAGGTAAGTAACCTAGATGATTCTTTCAATTATTATATGTCTAATGTGGGGAATAATGGTGGGATTAGTGATTGTGTTTGTTTATGACTGGGTTCCGGACACGGATGGTCCGATGAATTGGGAGATTTGACATAGAAGTGTCCTTTATGTGCTGATTGTCAAATCGCTTATTATTATCTTGTCATTCATTCGTTGCCTCTCTTGTGATGATCGCTTTATACTGATTGTGATATATTGGGCATATTGCATTTCATACACAAATACATGAACGGATAATAACAGTTGTGACTAGAGTCGCCACTGATACTGAAAAAGAGCCTTGAGCTCGAAGGGAGATAGTGCATACCCAGAGGGCTCTCCTACTCCCTAGACGCGTCTACTACCTACTGTTTACTGTTTAAGTGCTCGGTCACAAAACTGAAATAAAATGGAAAAGTGTCACATATGCATTGCATCCATAGTTGATTGAATACTGTAAATGGGAACAAGGCAAGAGTGCCTTCTACAATTGTGAATTTCTTTTGTATAATGATATGGTACTTCTGACTTTGTTATTGTGAACTGAACTGTGAATTGCTTGTGTGATGCATGAATTGGGCGAACCATCGATGATGGTTCCTCACTGAGTTCGCAAAACTCAATCAAAATTTGCAAATATTTTTCAGGACTCAGAAGAATACCCCGTTAGGTTCACGGGAGTATGTCTACTGCATTCAAATGAAGAATAGAGGTCGGGATCAGTCCACGTCTGCATTAGTGTCATCCTTCTGTTATTCATGAAATTGTATTCCGCAAGCTTTGTAAATTAATACTTTGTATTTATAGCGGGCCCAATTTGGTTATGGATTGGTATACATTAAATGGCTATTTTAAATTATTGTTGGATATTTGTAATGATTGGGAATGACTGGAATGGTATACAAATTAACGCGGGCTCGATTGTCTACTGTCTTTCGCCCGTATGAATGTTTTCAAAAAAAAATTTGATACTGAGTTTACTGAGTGATGTAGCACGCTACCCTCGCGGGGCACGGATTCGAATATCACCATCGATGTAGGGTTCAGGTCACGCGGGAGTGGGGTGTTACAATAAATCACTAAGTTCTTTATTCATGTAATTATAGAATCATGCACACACACACACACAGGCACGCACGCAGCCACACACACACACACACACACACACATAGATCTTGACTATTCAATTCCACATTTATCCATTATGAGTTGAGTTATCCATCTTGACTATTCAATTCCACACACAGACGCACGCACACACGCACACACACACAAACACATATACATAGATCTTGACTATTCAATTCCACACATATAATTTGAGTTGAGTTATCAAATTATCACCAACTTGGTATCATAAACCCTTACAAGTCACTTATACATGTTACCATATCCAATGTAAATCAACCTCTCTACTATACAAAATAATTTATGCTTATATATCTTAAGACCATTCAAACATTACAGTTTGTATACTATTATTTTGCAATCAGGTTTAAACTTTTAAGTAAGCTTGATTTACTCCAAATTCATCAACCATACATTACACTTCTCCTTGTATATTTTCATGATCAAATAGCCTTTTATATCACACACAATTGTTACTTTACATATGAAAATTTCAGCAAGCTAGATATCTTAATTCACCAAACTTTTTCCAGTAATATGTATTTATACATTTACCCAATTCTCATTCATAACTACCCCGTGTTCTTCAATGCTCATTCATCCATACTTTATAAACATTACACATATCCTTGAGATCATATTTGCATTAAAAGAACACATTTATTCCTTTAACACTTCATAATTTCCAGCTTTGAATACAACCATATCAAAACAATCCATTCTTTATTTTATGTCGTCACTTAACTATATATCCTTATCATGCTCTTAACCAATTAATCAAGAAAAAATCTAGGCTCATTCCTAGCCTTAATTAAGTGTAAATACACCAATATAGATTGAATTTTCTCAGCTGGTTTGACATGTACACAAGGTTGAAACTAAAGTTTCAGAATTTGTCATCAACATCACTAATGTGGTAACTTTACTTCCTTCAATACTTTATGAATTTTACAAGCTTAGGGACATCACTAACACCTAAAATATTCTATAAAAAAGGTATGTTCTTCCTCAAAAGCTTTTTCAAAGGACTGAGATCAATGAAAACCTTTCAACAAACCTCCTATAATAACCTTCTAGCCTAAGAAAACTCCAAATCTTTGACATATTTCTAGGTGCTTCCCACTTCATCACTGCCTCAAATTTCTTTGGGTCTACCTGTATGCCTTGTCCAGATACTATATCACCTAAGAACACCACCTGATCAAGCCAGAATTCACACTTACTGAACTTAGCATACAATTGCTTTTCCCTCATTATCTATAAAATTAACCTCAAATGCTCATAATGTTCCTCTCTACTCCTCGAATACACCAAGATATCATCTATGAATACAATAATAAAGTGATCTAAGTAAGGTTGGAATACTTTATTCATTAATGCCATAAAGGAAGTTGGAGCATTCATCAACCTAAAAGGCATCACCAAAAACTCGAAGCGTCTATATTTGGTTTTGAATGCACTCTTTGGTACATCAGCTTCCGCTATTTTTAAATGATAATACCCTGACCTCAAATCTAGTTTAGTAAATACCTATGCTCCTTATAATTGATAGAGTAAATCATCTATTCTCGGTAGGGGATATTTATTCTTCACTGTCACCTGATTTAATTGCCTATAATCAATGTACAGTCTTAAAGTCCCATCCTTCTTATTCATTAAAAAATTGGAGCTCCCCAAGGTGACACACTGGGTTTGATAAAATCCTTACCTAACAACTCCTGCAACTGAGTTTGAAGTTCTTTAAGTTCTACATGTGCCATCCTATAAAGAGGAATAGTATAGGAGCAGTACCTAGGACAAAGTCAATGGTGAACTCTGTTTCCCTATCTGGTGGTAATCCCAGTAATTCAGTGGGAAAGACATCTAGAAAATCCCTAACAATAGGACTACCCTATAATGTCTACTCAACTCTGAGATATAGGCTAAATAAGTCTCACATCCACTTCGAATCAGTCTAATAGTGCTCATTGATGAAATCAATCTAGCTGGCACTGTTTGATTAACACCTCGAAATATTACTCTTGGTTGAGTAGGAGATTCAATAATAACCTCCTTAGTGTAATAATTCATCACATCTCTAAGAGCAGTAAGCTAGTCCATACCTAAAATAAAGTCTATTTCTTTTAACTGTAGTACTTTTAAATCAGCTTTCAATTCATCTTGGTTAATCTGAATAATACACCTTTTACGTACTTCTCTAATCGCTGTAGTACTACCTACTGAAGTACTCACCTCTAAGCCAAACTGCAAAATCTCTCTCTCACAATGCAATTGAGATGCTAGATGTGGGATAATAAAGGAATGTGTAGATCCTATATCTAACAATGAAAATGCCTCAAGATCAAAGACATCATGTAATATACTTACAACAACATCTGGGGAACTCTGTGCCTCCTGTCTAGTAATGAAAAAAATCCTGGCCTGAGATTACGGTTGGTTACTCTGTACCTTAGTCCTAGGTGCACTAGGACCTACTAAGGCTACTTTACCCCTACCTCTGCCTCTCTTTCCTACTCCATTGGCTCTGCTATGATGGAAAATCATCTCCGTCACTAATGCTCCCCTCACTCTAGACTATTCTTCTAAAATTGCTGGACAGTCCCTAATCTGATGATCTAAGGAGCCACAATGATAACAAGCTCCCGATGCCTTCTAACATGCTCCACCGTGTCTTTTTCCACAATGTTCATAACTGGAAATCTATTGTGTTTGTCCGCTATAAGTCTACCCTCTAGATGCCTGGCCTCAACCATAACTAGAATGAGCAGAACTGCCTTTAGGTGTAAACCTTGACTGCCTCGATCTAGACTGTGATCGTGATGGTCTATTATGATTTTTACTAAATTTTCTGCCAGAGTTAGCTTGAAACTCACCATACCTCTTATACCTGAACTCTTGTTTATACTCTCCTTGTTCTTCCTTTAATAACTGCTTAATCTAAATCGAAGTTGCTTGTAGCTCGTTAAAACTATTCAGATTTGTAATAGCCAATCTTGTCCTGATCTCCACATTCAAACCATCCTAAAACCGTCTACATTTATCTTCTTCAGTCATGATTAGAGCAGTAGCATACCCTGATAGTTCATTGAATCGTACTTCATACTCAGCTATTGTGAGATTTCCCCGTTTCAGATTAAGAAATCCCTTCATTTCCTTGTCCAAATAGATCTTTGGCATGTAATTATCTTTAAAGACCTTCAGGAAATCCTCCTATGTCAGTCTGCAAGGTTGGTGTTGGACCCCGAATTTTTGGTGAAAAATAGAAATATTAAAATGAATTTTAAATGAGAAAGAAATTGGTGAGAAAATTATGAATTTAAGGAAATTTGATGAAATTAAGAAATAATTTATGAGAAAAGAATTGTTTAATTTTTGAGGACTTTGATATTTGAGTGAACTTATATGGATTATGAGAGGAAAGTGGATGAGTTGATTGAAATAAAGTTAAATAGCAAGAATTAAAGAGAAAAAGTGTGAAAATTTGAAGAATTTAGAAAGTTTGTCTTTTTGGAGAGAGAATGTTTGACTTGATAGTTGACTTTTGTTTGAGGCAAAATTTGATAAAATGGTCTTCTGTAAACTTGTAGTTTATGTCAAGAGCTTTTCGTAGACATAAAGTTTGATATTTTTCGATATCGGGAGTGAGAGTTATGATCAGTCAAAGTTTGTTTGAAGTTTGACTTTGAGGAAAAAAGTTAACTTTTTAATTGAGGCAAAATCTGAGAAAATGATCAACGTGAAACTTGTAGCCTCTGTTGAGAGCTTTCCGTGGACATAAAGTTTGCTATTTTTCGATGTCGGGATTGGGAGATATGATTTTCAGAAGATATGCTTTGTTTTGAAAATGTTATTAAGTATAGATTTGCATGTGCTATACTTCGAGGCCACTCGTCGTATGGATTTAGTCTGAATTGGAATAAGTGGTCTTAATGAAAGTTGGAGCTTGTATTTCGATCTTTCCGACGCCATAAAGTATGTAATTTTTCGAGATCGGGGCAAGGAGTTATGAGCGATTAAAAATTGGAAGTTGTTTAGGAAAAACTGATTAAGACATAATCTTTGAGTGGAAATTTGACTTCCTTGGAAGCCAATTGGATTTTTCTGTTCTTCAGGGAAGTTGTAGAGCTTCCTTTTACCTTTCCATAGACACTAAATTCGTCAAATTCCAAGTTCAGAATTAAGAGATATGATTTTTGAAAAATTCAGTTATAAGTGGGTATTTAAGGTTTTGAAAATTTTGCTTGAACTCCGACCCTTTTGCAATCTTTTGTTATAAATCTTTCGTCCGACATCCGATTGATTTGATTCTTGAAGCGTTGGATTCCTAAGACAATTACGTTCATTTTTATGAAGAAATATGATTTTTAGGAGATTAAATGAAAAGAGATTGATTGAACTAAAGTAAGCGATGAGTTATAGGTTATAAGTTGGATAATTTTCTGAACATGGTTCAGGATTTTGTGATTTTCGGGAGATGTACAGCTCCGATTGAGTTGATTCTTGAGGGAAAATAAATTTAAAACATAGGGCTACAACTCTTGTGAAGGGATTGAAATTTAATTCCATTCCTAAGATTGTCAAATTCTGGACTGAATTTATGTTAAAGTTCAGTTTCGGATTTTGTGCAGGTCAGTTAGTAATTCGACCAGAACTTCTTCGTTTTAGATCCGAATTGAGCACCGTTGGTGGCGTTGGATTCGTAAGATCGAGAGGAACAATTTTTAAGAAGAAAGTTTGTTCAAATTATTTCGTTTAGTTGCTCGAATTCAGGTCGCAATGTATCAGTTTTTCAAAATCCTGCACAGGGGCAAACTTGGAAATAAGCTTAATTGGAGGGGCAAGATGGTAAATTGTGTGTCACTAAATGAAACACACTAGCTGCTGTCGTTTTTGGTTCCAGCAGTCACGAATTTTCCAGAACAAAAGAAGAAGAGAGGAGAAGAAAGAAGAAAATAAGAAGAAGAAGAAAAGGAAGGAGATTCGGCTAGCCAAAGGAGAAAAGAAGAGTGTCGATTCTTCCAAGAAAAGAGAGAGAGTTCGGCTAGGTGAAGAAGAAGAAGAAGAAGAAGAAGAAAGAAGAAGAAACATTGGAGAAGAGAGAAGGGAAGGAATCGCCTATGGTGGAAGGAGAAGAAAGATGAAGCAAGGTGTGATTTTTTTTTAGTTTTCTTAGAGATTTTCTTTGTTTCTAAGAGGAAAGGGGAAGAAGAACATGGAAACTTGTCTTTGGAGCTCTCATGGCGAAATCTTAGAGAGAGAAGGTAAGAGAGAAAATTTTATGTTTGAATTTTGGTGAGTTATTGGTTGATTTAGCTTAATATGGTTATGAATTGAAGTTTCCTTTGATTATTTGAAGAGATTAAACTATGGTTATATTTAATTTTGGTTATGGAAAATTTTAGAGAGAGAAAGCTTAGTGAAGAAGATGATGAATAGTGAAATTTGGGGATTTTTGAAATTGATAATTTAGATAGATTGAATTAGTGATGAATTTGAGATATCCTAAGTTAATTTTGATGTTTATGCTTTAGGTGAAGTTTAATTTGAAAATTGGTAAATTTAGAGTTTAGGCCAAATTAGGAATTTTGGAGTTTTTGTGAATTAATGGTGTAGAATCATAATTAAGAGTGGGAATTGATGAAATGTGAAATCAATTTTGAAGAAATTATGTTTTATGAGATTGAATTTGGGTGTATTGGTTTAGGTCAATTTTAAAAATTGGAGATTTTCAAAATTGGAGATTGAAATAGCTTGGAATTATGGTAAATTGGTGAATTCCTAAGTTAATTTTAAAAATTATGCTATTTATGATGTGAATTTGGATTATTATGGTTTAGGTTTTGTTAAATTGGAAGAGAGAAAGAAGCAAAAGTCAAATTGAAGCATTGGACAAGTTGCTTGCATGGAAATAATGTGGGTAGTATATTTATTTATTGAATTATAAGCTAAATGTGACTTTTAAAAATTAAAGAAAGCAATTGTTGAAAAAAAATGTTTGAAAAAATGTAAATAGTTGAAATTATGATTTCAAAGGATGAAAATGAGTTTAAGAAATACAAGACTTATGAACTTCATGGGTTTCAAATTATTTGATTTATGATTTAAAGAAATTAGTGCATATTTTGTCATGAATGTGATTATTATGTGATTAATTTGATGCTATGAATTGCATTAGATGATTATGTGAATTTATGTGATTTTATGCTTATGTCATTTATGACACAATTTGATGTTATGAGTTGAAAATATGAAAAATCAAGAGATTTTAAAAGGTGCCTTGCAATCAATTCTGCTTTAGTTATGTGTTAAGTGGGTTTGGTCAGTCCTTTGTGAGTCGTATTGTCTCTACTGTTTAAGCCTTCGCCTACCGCTGCTGCAATAGGCAATGGAGATCCGATTACGGACTCCTTTCACGGCTACACTGGACCGTTATGTGGGAAAGTGTAGTACGTCCTGTTCACGACTGCACATGACCGTTATGCGGGAATGTGCAGTACGTCCTGTTAGGACCGAACCAAACCAATTTTGATGTGTTATGTGTTTTTGATTTGTTTATAATATGATGCATTCATATTTAAAGCTGTGCATGATTTGAAAAAGGTTCGAGATTTTGAGAAATAAGACAGTAAATTGATAATCATGAAATTTCGGAAGGTTTATGTAAGTTTTGAAAAGTTTGAAAATGAGATTTTGGATAAATGCTTAAATAGGAAAATTTTGAAAAGTTTAAAAAGAAAATATTTTTCGCTTATTGTTCGGTTTATAAATGTATTATCCACGAGCTTCCGAGCTCACCCCCCTTTCATCCCCAAATCTCCAGGTTTTTACGCAGGAGATCGGATGGAAGACGAGTATGATCACAGTCCGACTTGTGTATGTTCGTATTATGTTTAAAGTTTGATGTGGTATTAGATCTTTATGGATAGTTAGAAAGCTAGTAAAGTGTATTTTAGTCCGATTGTATATGAATGGTTTTGCTTGTGGCCAGTAAATGTATAAGATTGTATTGTGTTCGGAATGAGTTATAAGTATGATTATACTTTATGTATGAGATTGGATTTTGAATGTGGTTGGGATTGGTTGAAATTTTGAGTTGAGATGGTTATTGATTGAATTTATGAAGTGTTTAGAATTAAGATTGTGTTCTGCTGGTGTTTGGATGCCGGACGGGAGGTCCGATGTTGCCTTGTGTTATTGGATGGATTACGATATTAGAAGTGCGTTTGCTTTGTTTTAAATTTTTGGGCTGTCAAAATACAGTCGTTATGCTGCCAAAATTGTGATAAAATTTCGGTAAAATGGGTTTAAAGAAATGAGTTTGAGGATTTATATGAACGTATAAGAAATGATTAAGATGGATGAAGTGAGAAAGAATAGAAATGTAGGGATTGTTTATATGTTGAATGAGTTTGATTAAAGAGAAAAGGAAAGAATAAGAAAAAAAAATATTCCGGATTTGAAATGTCGTAAGGTTTCCAACGCGATTATGTTCGTTCGATCATTTTTCTCTGGTTTTTGTTCTCGGATGTCGGATTCATTTTGTTAAGTGTTTGTTTCCGCTTTCGATTTGTGTTCGATCCACTTCGCTACCTTCGGTTTGATCTGATTCGGTCCGATTCGAAACTTTCCGAGTATTTGATTCGCTCCGCTGATTCGATTTGTATTCCGATTAGTGATTTCTCACTTTTTGATTTTCCATTTTTCCGTTCCATTTTTCGGTTGGGATTCGGTTCCCGGATCGGGTTCCAACATAGATGGTATCAGAGCCCAGTACTATGGTCTTAACTGGGCACATAAGATTGATGAGAGTGTATAAGGATAAAAATCGAATTTGTGAGAATGTCAGAGATCAGTATTATGATCATAATTGGGCTATAGGTTTGGTAAGATTGAAATTATGAGAATGTGTATAAGTGATATGCATGAGGTTTTGAAAAGAGGTAAATTGATAAGATTAAATAAGTAAGAATTGAGAAATGAAGTGAATGTCCTTATTATGAATTATATGAAGAACCTAGTGGATGGTTTGATTAAGGTGATGAGTGATGTTTGATTTAAAGAAAGTGTTAATGGACATTGAGAGGAGAATTACATGATGAATTTAGAGGAATTGATTTCGAATATGCATATGTGAGATGCAAATTTTGAATAATGAGATAAATTGATAGAGAAATGTGTATAGCAATTCAAAGAATTAAGTGAAATGATGATTATGGTCCATATTAAGAGTCATTCGACGTGGACCATTGACTTGTTTAAAATGTTAAGGAAAATGTTAAAGAATATGGAGTTGTAGAACTAGTGAGTTTGATATGATGTTGGATGGAGAAATTGATTTAAGAATTGAGAAATTATGAAGAGATTGAGAAATATTTATGAGAAGGAATGAGATAAGAAATATTATGTTCTTAAGTGTGAATTTCGAGGACTAAATTCTTTTAAGAGGGGAGAAATGTTGGACCCTAATTTTGGTGAAAAATAGAAATATTAAAATGAATTTTAAATGAGAAAGAAATTGGTGAGAAAATTATGAATTTAAGGAAATTTGATGAAATTAAGAAATAATTTATGAGAAAAGAATTGTTTAATTTTGAGGACTTTGATATTTGAGTGAACTTATATGGATTATGAGAGGAAAGTGGATGAGTTGATTGAAATAAAGTTAAATAGCAAGAATTAAAGAGAAAAAGTGTGAAAATTTGAAGAATTTAGAAAGTTTGACTTTTTGGAGAGAGAATGTTTGACTTGATAGTTGACTTTTGTTTGAGGCAAAATTTGATAAAATGGTCTTATGGAAACTTGTAGTTTATGTCAAGAGCTTTTCGTAGATATAAAGTTTGATATTTTTCGATATCGGGAGTGAGAGTTATGATCAGTCAAAGTTCGTTTGAAGTTTGACTTTGAGGAAAAAAGTTGACTTTTTAATTGAGGCAAAATCCGAGAAAATGATCAACGTGAAACTTGTAGCCTCTGTTGAGAGCTTTCCGTGGACATAAAGTTTGCTATTTTTCGATGTCGGGATTGGGAGATATGATTTTCAGAAGATATGCTTTGTTTTGAAAATGTTATTAAGTATAGATTTGCATGTGCTATACTTCGAGGTCACTCGTCGTATGGATTTAGTCTGAATTGGAATAAGTGGTCTTAATGAAAGTTGGAGCTTGTATTTCGATCTTTCCGACGCCATAAAGTATGTAATTTTTCGAGATCGGGGCAAGGAGTTATGAGCGATTAAAAATTGGAAGTTGTTTAGGAAAAACTGATTAAGACATAATCTTTGAGTGGAAATTTGACTTCCTTGGAAGCCAATTGGATTTTTCTGTTCTTCAGGGAAGTTGTAGAGCTTCCTTTTACCTTTCCATAGACACTAAATTCGTCAAATTCCAAGTTCAGAATTAAGAGATATGATTTTTGAAAAATTCAGTTATAAGTGGGTATTTAAGGTTTTGAAAATTTTGCTTGAGCTCCGACCCTTTTGCAATCTTTTGTTATAAATCTTTCGTCCGACATCCTATGAGCGACCTGTGTAAGGATACAAGGAATGGAGTCAAAGCACAGAATCAATATCCAAGATATCCTTGAGTACCTCAAGTCTAAGGATATTTGCACCATTGCTATGATGAGATTATCACTGACATTACAATAGGACATCCATGTGATGATATCATAGCAGGTCATCCAATGTACTTACTACCTCTAGTAAGCATCCACATCTCAACCCTAAATATCTCATATTTACAGCTTCTGAGATCCACTGCTTGATCAAATCAAGGAGCTTGAAATGTGCTAGTCTCTCCGGATTACCGATGTCCAATTTCAGTAATCCTATGACTAGGGATAATTTAGATACTGACATAATTGCACATGATAGGAGTCTCAATAGTATGATCACATCATAATTTCCTTCATGCTATGTCATATATCATGGACTTCATTAATTTGCTTATAGATCAATATCCATTCATAAACAATGAACAGCAAAGTAATGAAATATGCCTTTCTTTATTTATTCATAAAGTATGTACACAACATTGTACAAAACGCACTAAAGGCGATTGCCTTTAGGGCACTACTCTAACAGCAACAATGCATAAGGTACTATTTTCGTACATCTAAAAACAAGATAGAAAAGTAACCAATCCATTCTTCATTCATTTTTTTCCAGCACATCGTTAACACCAATAACCCATTCAATCCATGCCTAATTAGCCATAATAAAATTCTTCCAACATATACCACAATAGGTTAGTGTTTCACTTAATTGATTAGCTTAAATGCCACCTCAAATGCTGAACTTGCTTAGCCTCATTTGCATGTAAGAACATTGAGGGGGTATGATGGGTTCGGCCCTGACTAGAAACAAAAGAAAATAATACTTGTAACAATGTTATGCCTCTATAGTTTTCTTTATGATGGATTTTGCATGGGTTTTAAGGTGGTGATGTACTGAACTAAGGCAAAAATTCAAAGGTGTGAGTTAGTTGTAGGTTTCGGCAATGAGAGGGAGGAGATGGAGAGTATACAACCAGAAAAATGACAAAGAAAATGACCATGGAATGTATAAGTCATATGGTGAAGGATGAGTGTTCCTTTTTTTTAAAGGACACTTGTCATGCATTAAAGTAAGATACATGTCCACTCTTTAGATGGTACACATGTCCTTTATAACTGCCATATGTCACTTAATTCTCTAAGCCATATGTCACTCATTTCATAGGCTTAGTCATCCCAAATCTTCACATGCCAACTTCTTTTAGCAACGTTCATGTCCCAGAACATGTCAATTAAGTTCACATAAAATCTTTGTCACTTCGTTTTCATATTTCTAAATCATGACTTGTGTGTGTATGCTAATATTATGCATGTGAATGAAATCATAAAATAATATCCTAAATGCACGAAATTAATTCTATAATGATGTAACTTATGTTACTTTGTATATTATGCATAAATGAAAGCTTCTAACATTCTAACCCTCAGTAGTTTTGGAGACCGTCTATTGCAGATATTACTTGATGTATTCTTTGTTTTAATGAAATTATATTTTTCTTATGATTTGTCCATATTTTTTATTAATTTATTTATACTAGTGAAAGTTGAAGATTCAAACTTGATTCATGCAACGAAATTTGAGATATGAGATGCATGTTTAGATCATAATGTAGATAAAGAGGGTTAAGCATGAGCTATCTGAGATAGAGTCTCAAAAATTTCTAGATTAGACTAACACCTATAAAGAGAATTCTTAGAGTGAGTTAAAACATTCCTAGGTTGTCTATATTTGAAAAGAATTTAGTTAATTAACCTATGAATATGGGTTGTATATCCAGAGAGAGAATATAATGTCAGTTAGGAACTCTTCCTAGTTAGGATATAACCTATAAAGAGAGTTCATAACGTGTGTTAAAAACTTTTTTAGTTTGTTTAGATTTAAAAGAGATTTCAGTTAATTAACTTATGAATAGGAGTTGTATATCTCGAGAGAGAATATGAGCTAAGTTAGGAACCTTTATTAGTAAAAATAATAAACATATTCATTAAAACCAAGGAAAAGTTAAATATAGTAGAGCCTAGAACAAACTTGATCTAAATTTAGTCATTTTATACATTGATTTATTTTTATCATAGTTTTGTTTTAGTATTTAGATTTATTATTTATTTTATTTTCTTATCTAATCATCGATAATTATTGGTCTAGGTAGTTAAGTTTGTGAATGTGCGTAATTAAGTAATAATACTCTTATGATCAACTTATACTTGTTTTTTAGTTGTAGATATACTGGTGTACTTGCAATGAAAATAACAATCAAAATCTAAGTTTACAAAACGTTTTGGACTCTTTAAAACTTACTTACAAAATATTTACATACATGTATGATTGTTGCTCTCTTTATCTACGGTTGATTCTCCAATTTGCCATGTTATTGGCCCCTAAATTTTTTTCTTGATGAATAAGTATGATTTACATTAATTATGAGGTCTTTATGAAAGTTTGTGGAGTTAATTATTAAATTGATGTTAGAAAGATTATATGATGTAGATTGATTTAATTAAAGTGTTAAGGTTATAAGAATGTTCAAGGGTGTTTTTGGCAATACAGTTAAGGTTAAAGGAACTTAAGCTTATAAGGAAGGGTAAAATGGACTTTTTGGACTCATTAAGGGTAGAAATGGAAGAAGAAATGTTTACTGTTATTTTAAGAAGGGTAAAAACGAAAATAGGACCGAAAGAAGAGAAATAACAAATCAAAAAGAGAAAGAAGAGATATTTCAGTGGTTGAGCGAAAAGAAGAGAGTTAAGCTAGGGTTTCTTCATTTCTTAGCTTTTGAGAGAGATTTCGAAGTGGTTCAAGAAGAGGAAAAGGTAGAGGAAGAGAAGAGCTTCCATTTGAGTCAAAGATCTCTTCATTTGGTGAAGAATCAAGGTAAGATCATTTTAAATCTTTTGGATTTTTGGAAGGATTTTAGTTCATGGAGTTTAGAAAATGCATGGGTTTAAGTATTCTAGAACCAATTTTAGTGATTATGCTTTGTGGGATTTTCAATTTGAAACCTTATTGAGTGAGATTTTTGTAATTGTAGAAGGAAATTAAGAAAGGTAAGAGAAGCAAGAGTAGAGACATTTTGAGCAAGTCTTTAAGCAAGGAAATCAAGGTGGGTTACATGTTTATAATAGAGTTATAAGCCACTAAAGTTTTTTCAAATCAAGAAAATAAAAATGATTTCAATTACTCCGCAAGTGTTGCATTTATTACTCTTTAAATGATTTGAGAAATCTTTATGTGTTTGGTATATAAATTTTGTTGATGAATTTCAAAATGAAGAAGGAAATGCCTTGAAACATTTTATGTTATTCCTTGAAACATCTCATGGCATTTTGTATGAATGAAAAGATAAGAAAGCATGAAAGTATGAGCACATCAGCAAATGATTTGAGCATGAATATGAGCTTTTTTTGGGCAAGAGAGAAACTCATTTCGTTACTCACGTGCACGTTGATCCATAGCCTTCTCTCGGCTGCCCGCTTGAGGTCACGAGATCTAGAGAAATCAGACTCGTTTTATTTACGATGTAAACTTCGGTTTCTCTGTTTCATTCCATGGAACTCTCGAGCCATTTGTTTTTACATTGCATCTTTGAATTGTCAAGAATGGTTTATAATTGAGTTTTATAATTTGATGAGTAATTATGAGTTTTTGAGCTAGACTTGAGAATTTCAAAACAAAGTATTTTATGAATTCAAAATGAATTTTATAAGACAAATGAACAATTCAACAATTTTGCTTATCCTTTGTTATAAACTGTTACCCACGAGCTTTCAAGCTCACCTCCTTTTTCATCCCATCTTCAGGTGATAGCCAAGAGATCAAGTAATCCAGAGCCTAAGAGAATTACACTAAATTTGCTTATTTTGTATTTTGAGTTAGTTTTGGGAAAGCACAATATTTTAGTCGCATTTCAATAATCTTTTATAATTTGAGATTTTGAGACGATGATGTAATGTGGCTTGAAATGCTATTAAAGATTTGTAAAACTTTATTCTTTTGATGTTATTGAAATGATGAATGATGTATAGACGATGTGAGCTGAAATTTTATATATATGAAGAAGTAATCAACTTGAGTTGATGATTTTTGCAACATGAATTGTTGATATATATATATATATATATACACACACACACACACGCACACACACATAAGTGAGATGTTATGGAGAGGAAGATAGGAATTACGAACGATTGATCAGATATAGTTGAAGGTGACGTGACAAATGAGTTGAGATTTGAGAGTTTAATGAAATCATTTAGGTAGCTGAATTGTTATGTTCAAGATATTTAAAGTTTGTGTAGTGCAAAATTTTAAGTCTTCCATAGGGAAAAATTTGTGTTATGACTTCAAGTAAAAATCTGGATTAATCTATGTGAAATTAGGCAAAGTTGTCTTCTAGAAGTTCTAGATCTTGAAATCTTTTTTCAAACCATATAAAGAAAACCTTAATCCGATATCTGTAGAGAAAGTTATGACCATTTTTCCAATTCGTCTGTCCCTTCGACTAAGTTCATGTGATCCTTTCATCTGGTCCCATTTTTGACCCTATAGATGATCGAATTTGTCTTTGAGGACTTCATGAAAGTTGTATATCTTGAAATATTCTTTCAATCCATATGAAGAAAACCTTAATCCAAAATTTGTAGAGAAAGTTATGACAATTGTTCCAATTCATCTGACCCCTTCGTCTGGTTTTGTCTGACGCTATTGTCTGGTCTACTTTTGACCCTTTAGATTATAAAATTTGTATTCAATATCTCATAAAAGTTGTAGATCTTGAAATTATCTTTCGAACCATCTAAATAACACCTTAATCAGACATCTCCAGGGAAAGTTATGACATTTTTCCCAATTCGTCTAATCCTTCATTTAGTTTCGTCTGATCTTATTGTCTGGTCCATTTTTGACCCTTCAAATGATAGAATTTGTCTTCAATTTCCTCATAAAAGTTGTAGACCTTGAAGTTATCTTTGTAACCCTCTAAAATGACCTTGATCTAATATCCCTAATGCAAGTTATACATTTTTGTCCTGAACAGGTTCAATATTATTGAGGACGAAACCTTATTTGATTTCCTTCGACCTAATCTTTGTTATCCGACCTCTAAACGAAGTGATCCCTGAGACAATAGATTCCTCACACTTGTGCTATCTCTCCATAAAAAAAAAAAGAAGCATTTTGAATTGATTGGAAAAAAAAAGAGTTTTGATTGAGGAAAGTGAAGGAATTTGTTGGAAATAGTATGAACTGGTGTTATTTTATTGAACATGTGTAGCACCCCCTTACCATAGGGTATACACCGAGACGCCCGTAGGCCATCCCGATACATATCCTACAAAAAGGGTGCGCTACAAGCAATCACTAACACTTCACACGACATCAATAATCATAAAGCATCAATATGAAAATCACTAATTTTTGAAACCATAAATTTTTCTAATTTCATATCATCAAAAGCAGTAATTTACATAACTGTCAGTTTTTCCTTGTCTGTACATTACTACAAAAAGGAGATCAAATAAAAAAAACCTAATTAGGTCATCCCTCAAAAAGTGCCAGCTGATCGACCTGTGAGCCATAACTTCTCTTGCCAACTCGATCTACACGGCAGGAAAAGTCTCTCTGGAGCTACGAGTCTACTCTCTCAGTCCTGAAAAATAATTTCCAATTTTTGGTGAGTTTGCGAACTCAGTGAGGAACCATCATCGATGGTTCACCCAATTCATGCAATATACAAACAGATCACATTTATTTCACAATAATCCATTCAGAAGTGCCACATGACTATTCACATGGGCATAAAGCAATTTACTTTTCACCTAATCAAAGACATTCAATCAAATGCATATGTAATGTGTATGTGACCCTTTTTTCCAATTTATTACATTGTTGTGACCGAGCGCTTAAACTGTCCCAATAAGGGCGCATTAATCAGTGAGCCTGAGGCTCTGTGTCACTGTGGGCTCGAGGCCCAGATACGTTGAGCTTTAAGCTCTTTGGTCGCCCCGGTCCACAATCGATTCTTGATCGACGACATTTATGCATGGAATGCATATGTCAAAATAAAACAAAACCAACATCATAGTTGATCCCCAAATTAACACATTCACACAAATATTTCACAATCAATCACATTCAAATCACATATATCAAGTAGGGCACTCCTATGTCAGTATCTCCCAATACATCGGACACCTTCGGTCCGGAATTCAGGCATAATCAAACGCAAGGCCCACCATTATTCTCCACAGTGTTATAAGTACAAAATTATAAATAATCAATAATTGAGAAACCATCTAGGTTACTCACCAGATAGCTTCCGAGCAAATGCCGGGAAGTCTCGGCAACGTCCGTGGGATGGCGTTCCAACTGTGCCTCTATAACATTCAAAATATTCACACATTACCAAATGCACAATCAGAAATATTAAATAATGCACATGTAGAAATTTAGATGTGTACAATGCATGTTCGTGACATTCCTAGTACCATTCTATAATTCACATCACAAAATATTTCCCTATGTCTTAGGAACCCATAGACACCAAAATTACTCAAGTTGGACCTCTATAGGTCCGAATATTGCCTAAAATTTAATCAATTCTCTCACTTGGATTCAATCCCTAAGTTTCAATTAAATCCCACAAGTCCACAATTTTACATGGAAAGGTAGATAATTTTCTTATGAATTCGACGCCTTGAGAAATAGGTCAATCGGAGGTCGGATGACGAAGATATAAGCAAAAGAAGCTTTAGGACAAAACAAAAGATAAGAGAGTTTGCACTTATTTCCCTCTCTTCCACCATTTGAATTTCTAACATGCATAACTCTTTACACACTTATCCAACAATTACAAACAAGATATCATTGGAAAGATAACAAGAAACCCTACAAGTTCCATGAAGGGCTCACAAACCAATCTCACCTCTAAGGGTGCCAAAAACTACTTCAAAGTTACTTCCCATAAATGACCATACAAACAGTAACTGTGTTCTTCCAATCCTCATAACTTCTTACTCATAACTCCAAATAAGGTAAATTATACACCATTAGAAATATCTAATCATTTTCTAAAATCTTCAAGAATACCACCCAATCCAATTCAATCTATAAGAGGGTCAAAAACACAAACAAAGGTTCTGCCCAATGAAACAGTAAAACTATCATATGAACAGTAACTGCACTCTACTAAAAAACACCTATCTTTCCATTCCTTATGCCATAAATTCCAAAGTTTATATCAAAAGAAAGATCAAAACATGTTCTACAAGTTTCATGAATAACTTGGAAGCAAATTCAATCTCTAAACAAATCAATTTCTCAATCCAAGTTTCTGCCCAGATCTGTCATCCTCAACGGCAACACATTCTTACAAAATTCATAACTTTCCAACCCATTGTCGAAAAATTACATACCATATAGAAATAAAAATCTCACACAATATACTACAATTATCAAGAAGAACTTCAAAGTGAATTCCCATTCAAACTAGATCAAATCCTCTCACTAAGGTGGTTGTCCTGTTAGGGTTTAAGAAATCAGCATTTAACCCAAACCATAACAAAATGTTACAAATTTATATCTAACAATCCTTACATCCAAAATTCGCATAAAATACCTCATTAGAAAGTTACAACAATCCTATACAACTTTCCAGAAGGTTACTTGAGCCAATTTCACCTTTAACATTCCCAAATAAATATCAGAACACAAAAAGAACAAAACCTATACACATAAAGTCACTTAGACATAAAACACATTTTCAGCTGAATGACCATTTGAACATTAACATACCATAACTTTCAACGTACAAATAAAAAAAAAATCATACTTAGTGGCGTTACAAAGATAACACAAAAATCTTCAACTTTCATGAAGAACAAATTAGCAAATTCAATCCAAATCAACCCAAAAAAACTCATCAAATTTTCAGGTCTCAAGGGTCGGATTACTGTTCCTACAGCACCTACAACTCACGTTTCAAGCCAAATTTAAAATCCTTAAGGTAAGAATTGGACAAAACTTGCTTCATATGAAATCTAGCCATACTTCTTAAGTTTAATTTAAAACAAACCACAGCTCAATTGGACAACCATATCAAAAGTTATGAGCCAAAATATCCATTCATCTACCATTATTCAAACATCAAAAATCAATCCAAAACTAATCCATAACCAATTCACAACATATTCAACCTCACACATATTTATACTTACACCCAAATAATCCAACCACCATCTTTATGAAATTAATGTTCAATTAATCCCTATGAATGGTTCTAACTACCAAATGAAAGAATATAATGCACAATTCTCACCTAAACAAGTTGCAAACTTTAAATTCTTCAAATCCCTCCAACTTTCCCTGTCATATACAACCATCAACTCTCAAGGCTTAGCTTAGGATTTTTCTTTGTGAACAAAGGAAGAGGAAGCACATACTATAGGAGGGGTTTTTGTGTAGTGAAGATGAGTAGAAATTCTAGCAAAAAAGGAGGGAGAAAAATCAATGAAGAAGGGGAGAAGAAGCCACCTACAGATGAGAGAATTTTTTAACCCTTCAAAGTGATTTTTTTAGAGCTTTTAGGGAGAGAGTCATGGAAGACTAAAGCTATTAGGTTAATTTAATAATCTTAAAGTCTAAGACTAAGTAGGCAAGTGACATGTGTCACTTGCCACTTGTCTTTTTCTTAAACCCCTTTTAGGATCTTCCTACTTCCAATTCAATTTCTAGTCTAATTTGTCTCCAAATTCCAATGGCTCAAGGTTCATAATTCCTAAAATCATATGTCTAAAAGTCCATTGTCATTGGACAGTCATTTCCAGTACCGGAAATCCACTCAGCCTACCACTTGACAATTTTTTCGGTCCGAGCATTTTCTCCGAAAAATTTCAGAAAAATTCCTAAAAGTCCCTAAAAATGTAAAAAACACATAAATCACTCCAATTCTTTTTTTCAAACACAATTATCACATATTTCACAAAAATTTACATTTAAACACATATGCCGGGAAATGTCATAAATGCATGTACAAATCATGTGCATGTGCAAAAATTACCATTCATATCTATATAGAGGCTATATAATGCATGAACATACCGAGGTACATTTACACTCGCCTAACCCGTCCCAAATGATCAATTTACCCCTCCCATCGGTGATGGGATGTTACAATTTACCCCTCCTAATAAAAATTTCTTCCTCGAAATTCTTACCTGCTTGGTCGAACAGGTGAGGATACTGTCTCCTCATATGCTCCTCGGGCTCCTAAGTTGCTTCCTCAATTGAGTAGTTCCTCCATAGGACTTTCACCAATGGGGTAACCTTGTTCCTCAACTGTTTAACCCGTGATGCCACAATCTGGACCGGCTCCTCAACATAGCTTAAGTTGCTAGCTACCTCAATATCTCGAGCCGGAATCACATGTGTCGGATCCGATCAATACCTCCGGAGCAAACTCACATGGAAGACATTATGCTGCTGAGACATCTCACTCGGTAAATCCAGCTTATAGGCCAAAGGTCCTATACGCTCAATGATCTCATATGGACCAATGTACCTAGGGCTTAACTTGCCCTTCCTACCAATCTCAAAGACTCCTCTCCACGGGGAAACTCGAAGGAAGACTCTGTCTCCCACATTATATTCCATATCTCTCCGATGCTGATCCATATAGCTCTTCTGTCTATCCTGAGCCGCCTTTATACGACTCTGAATCAATTTTACCTTGTCCATTGTATCCTGAATCAGCTTTGGACCTTCAATCATCCTCTCACCCTCTTCATCCCAATACAGAGGCGATCGACACTGTCTCCTATATAATGCCTCATATGGTGCCATCCCGATGCTACTGTGATAGTGATTGTTATAGGCAAACTCAATCAAGGCCAAACACTGATCCCATGCTCCTCTAAACTCCAATACACACGCCCGAAGCATATCCTCAATAGTCTTAATCGTCCTCTCACTCTACCCATCTGTTTGAGGATGAAATGCTGTACTAAAGTTAAACCTAGTACCTATAGCAGATTGCAAACTCTTCCAGAATCTCGAAGTAAATCTGGGATCCCTGTCTGATACTATAGACACTGGAACCCCATGCAGTCTCACTATCTCAGTCACACACTTCTGGGCCAACTGATCAAGAGAATTGTTCTCCCTCACTGGCAAGAAATGGGCCGATTTAGTTAACCGGTCCACTATGACCCAGATAGCATCATGCTGCCTCGGCGTCCTAGGCAACCCCATAATGAAATCCATAGTAATTGATTCCCATTTTCACTCAGGAATAGGCAACGAATGAAGCTTCCCCACGGGAGCCTGGTGCTCAGCCTTAACCTGCTGGCATGTCATACACCTGGAGACATATTCTGCCTCCTGGTTCTTCATGCCAGGCCACCAGAAATGTTGCTTTAAAGTGTTATACATCTTGGTAATACCTGGATGCATAGCATAGGCGGTCATATGCGCTTTCTCCAGAATCTCACGCCTTAAATCATCCACATCAGGCACACATAACCTCTGCCCTAACCATAATGTCCCATCTCTCAACTCAAATTCAGAATTCAGATCAGACTTCACTCTCTCAATCAATTTCACCATAGCAGGATCCTTGTCCTGAACTCTCCTAATCCTGTCATGTAGCATCGGTCTGAGCTTCAGAGTGCCTACCAAAGCTCCATCATGCTCCAGATTTAACTGAACATTCAAAGCCCTCAACTGAATCAAATTAGGCAATCTCAATACCTGAATCTGAGCTGCACTGATGTGAGACTTCCTGCTCAAAACATCTGCCACCACATTAGCCTTCCCTGGGTAGTACTCAATCGTATAATCATAGTCCTTCAGCAGCTCTATCCATCTCCTCAGCCTCAAATTCAACTCTCTCTGTCTCAGCAGATACTTCAAACTCTTATGATCAGTGTAAATCTAAAATGTCTCCCCATACAAGTAATGTCTCCAAATTTTCAGGGCAAAAACAACTGCAGCTAACTCCAAATCATGCACGGGATAGTTTACCTCGTGACACCTCAACTGTCTCGAGGCATAGGCAATCACTCTACCATGCTGCATCAAAACACACCCTAATCCTTGATGGGAAACATCACTATATGTAACATCCCGTTATCGATATAATGGACATATTGGTAAATTGGGACAGGGTAGGATTCCATACTGCATTTTATTGATTGAGCATCCATTGGCCTCTAATTATAGAGGAATAAGTTTCTGCACATGCATTTATAGGTACATGCATTCATGACATTTTTCGGCATTTAATTGTGATTATGATTTAATTGGTGAATTTGAGATAATTATGTTCAATTGTGATTTATTAGGAATTTTGGAATAACTGGGTTCGTATAGTTGAATTGGAGTATAGAATCTTCTGTTTTATATTTTTGAGGATTTATAGGAATTTTTCTGGAATTTTTAGAGTTTTGGGTCCAGACTGGAAAAATGACTTAGAAACTGATGAATTAGATTTCGGTTCCGAAATTGATGGGCAAATGGTATGGAAAATTAGATTTGTGATGTTAGGAATAAAAATATTGAGCCATTGAAATTTAGAGACTGAAATTAAAAGAATTTGGGGACTATGATCTATAGGTTTAAATCAACCTTTATATACCTTAGTGTTTGAATATTACAAAAGATTATCTTCTCTTCCCCTAAGGCACGACTCTTCTCTTCCCTTCGACGATTTCGATTTTCTCCTTGGAGATTCTTGCTTGTTTCTCCTTCATTGTGGTTGAATATCTGCTAGGAATCTTGGAGAGGATGATGTTTGGTATGGCTATGGAAGATCACCGTGGTTGTTAGAGGTTTGAAAGATTTTTTAGAGATTTAGGGTTTAAGGATTTGAGCTTCGATTTGAGGCACCATTGGATCGTCATTCCACGGATATTGCTGGGACTTCCAGGCAGTAGCTCGGAAGTTACAGGTGAGTAACCTAGTTCGTTCCTCAATTTCTGATTGTTAAATGCTCTGTGTGAACTGATTGCAATTGTGGATTGTATGATTATGTGAATGGTTAGGATTGAAATGCCTGCTTTGACAATGTGCACGTGACCGATACATGATTTTGAAAATTGGGATAAATGGGCTTATACAACCATATGACTGCGAATTATTGGGCATATGCATTTCATACATAAATGCATGAACAGATAATGGACGTTGTGACCAAAGTCGCCATTATTATTGAATAGTGCCTTGAGCTCGAATACTGTCACTGAACCGAGCCTCGAGCTCGAGGGGAGTTAATGCATCCTGCATGAAGGCTCTCCTACTCCCTAGATGCGTCTACTGATCACTGTCACTGAATAAGCGCTTGGTCACAACACTGAAATAAACTGGAAAAGAGTCTCATATGCATTGCATGATACAATTGTGATAACTGATATGCGAATTGCCTATATTCTGTAAACTACTATATGAGATTTTTAATGTTACTGTGATGTGCTGTATGCAATTTGCGTAATGCATGAATTGAGTGAACCATCGATGATGGTTTCTCATTGAGTTTGCAAACTCACCCAAAATTGCATATTGTTTTTCAGGACTGATAGATTAGAATCCTAGCTCTAGGGTTAGACTTTTCCTGCCGTGTGAGTGCGTGGCAAGAGAAGCGATGGCACACTGGTCGGTCAGTTGGGATTGATTTTGAAGATAACATAGTATAGACTTTTGTATCAGTTTCCTTTTTAGAGTATTGTATTTAGACTGTAGGGAGCTGATAGACTAGTCTATATTTTTGGTTGATATTATGAAATGAGAACAAGCATTATGGTTTTAAAATATAGTGATTTTGTTATTGCGGTTTTATTGTATTGATGCCATGTGGATTTTAGTATTGATCGAACGTAGTGCACCCTCGTCGTAGAATATGTATCGGAATGACCTACGGGCGTCCCGGTGTGTACCCTACGGTAAGGGGGCGCTACATTAGGTGGTATCAGAGCATGGTTTGACATCTTTTGGGCATAGTATAATTTAGGCTTGAATTTCAGTGAGAAAAGTGGGAATTGATTAAAATTTTTGTTTGTTGTAGGTCATCCGTTCTTGGAGATCAAGTTGATCAACCAGCTGACCTAGGATCAGTGGAACTAGTAGGGAGTCATCTATGCCTCATTCTGAGGAATTGCCTCCTAGAGTTCCCGTGAGACGAGAGAGGAGGTATGACCGATCGCAAGCAGGAGTCGTTTCACTTTATGGCGGCAGATGACCTGCCGAGGTTGAGGGATGGCCGAGAGGATCGAGAGAGTTCTCGATCGATGGATCATGACTCGACGGCGTTTGATTACACAGCTTCTCTTCGTGGTCCGCTTATCGGTGGTGGAAGACTGTCCCAGCAAGCGGTACTGTAGACCTGCATTCTAACATGGGACAATTTTCTGAGAGCCTTCCGAGATAACTACATACCCAAGGTGTATTTAGAGATGAAGATGCAGGAGTTTTTGGAGTTGAGACAGGGTCAGATGACAGTGGCTGAGTACGAGGTTCGGTTTAATGAGTTGATGGGGTATGCGACTGTTCTGATTGCTACTGAGGCCGATAGGTGCAGGAGGTTTGAGGGCGGACTCAATCTGGAGATCCGTACTAGGTTAGCCCGATCAGATATGGGCACTTTTATCGAGTTGCGGGCTGCTGCAGTGGGGATTGAGCAGCTTTAGAGACTGAGTCAGGTCAGGGGACCCGAGGTAAGAGGCCAAGTGATAACCAGGGCAGTGCTAGCAGAGGGCTTAGTAAGTGCCAGAGTAGGCCCTTCAGGTCCTCCAGAGGAGTTAGACAGTCTGGATTTGGACAGAGAGGCAGATTTGTACAGACTGGTAGTGGCAATGGCAATGCTAGAGGTTCAGGACAGATTCCTCCAGTCTGTGAGCATTGTGAGAGGAGGCACAGTGGTGAGTGTCGGTGGCTGACTGGAGCCTTTCTTAGGTGCGACTTGATGGACCACCTGGTTAAGAATTGCCCCGAGACTTTGGGAGCTCAGTCTACTATGACTGGGAGATCTTGCAGCAATACCACGGTGCAGCAGAGCTGTGGAGGTGGATCTGGATGGAGAGGTCGAGGCTGAGGACGAGGCCGAGGCTGAGCTGAGGGTCCAGAGGAGGACCGAGGGATCGAGGGGTGATCGCAGCCCCTGTGCTGTAGTCTATTCCATGACTCGGCAGGAGGTTCAGGATTCCCCAGATGTTGTTGCGGGTATGTTTCTGATTTCTGGCTTTAAAGCATATGCATTGTTAGATCCTGGATCCACTCATTCATTTATTGCACCGCATTTGGCATGTAGACTGCATGGGGATAGAGAGAGATTATAGTATGGGTTAGAGGTGAGTACACCTCTAGGTAGTATGACTGTTTTAGGAGAGGTCTGCAAGGGGTGCCCGATTCTGATAGATCGAGCAGTATTGAGTGCAGACTTGATAGTACTGTCTCTGAGGGAGATTGATGTGAATTTGGGGATGGATTGGTTGACTGCGCATAGGGCCGTCATGGACTGTTACACCAAGGAGGTTGTATTAGAGTCTCCTGGTCAGCCTAAAGCTTTTTTTTAGGTATTAGCCAGGTAGTGCCAGCCAGGATGATTTCCTTCCTGAGTGCCCTGAGGTTGATGCAGGGATGATGTGAGGCCTATCTGGCCCATGTTGTGGATACCAAAGTTGAGCGGAGATTGCAGGATATTCCCGTGATCAGGGAATTTTCGGATGTGTTTCTTGAGGAGTTACCGGGTTTGCCGCCGGATCGGGAGACGGAGTTTACGATTGACCTCGTTCCAGGTACCGCTCCTATATCTATACCTCCGTATAGGATGGCACCGGTGGAACTGAGGGAGCTTAAGGCTCGATTCTGAGAGCTTACGGATAAGGGTTCATTAGGCCCAGTGTTTCGCCATGGGGAGCTTCAGTGCTGTTTGTGAAGAAAAAGGACGGGACTCTGAGATTGTGCATCGACTATAGGCAGTTGAATCGAGTGACAGTAAAGAATAAGTATCCACTGCCTAGGATCGATGACTTATTTGATCAGTTGTAGGGAGCTCAGGTATTTACTAAGTTGGATCTGAGATCGGGATATTATCAGTTGAGGATTGCAAAGGCCGATGTGCCTAAGAGTGCCTTTAGGAGCAGGTATGGACATTTCGAGTTCTTAGTGGTGCCGTTTGGGTTGTCTAATGCCCCGGCAGCCTTCATGGCCTTGATGAATAAGATTTTTCAGCCCTACCTTGATCAGTTTGTTATAGTATTCATTGATGATATTTTGGTGTATTCGAGGAGTAGACAGGAGCACGTTGAGCATCTGAGGATTGTTCTGCAGGTGATGAGAGAGAGACAGTTGTTTGCCAAATTCACTAAATGTGAATTTTGGCTTGATGAGGTAGTGTTTCTAGGGCACATAATGTCTGGTAAGGGTATTCAGGTGGATCCTCGCAAGGTCGAGGCAGTGCTGCATTGGAAGGTTCCTAGGAATGTATCTAAGGTTTGGAGTTTCCTTGGATTGGCCGGATATTACCGGAGGTTTGTCGAGGGGTTCTTGCTGATATCAGTCCCTCTGACAAAGTTGCTGAGGAAGAATGTGCCGTTCGGATGGACTGAGGAGTGCCAGAAGAGCTTTGAGGAGTGAAACATCAGCTGACTACTGCACCGGTGTTAGGCATTCCATCAGGGATTGGTGGCTATGTGGTGTCAAAGATGCTTCGCATCGTGGACTGGATGTATTGATGCAGCATGGCAGAGTGATAGCTTATGCCTCGAGACAGTTGAGGTCTCACGAGGTAAATTATCCAGTGCACGATTTGGAGTTAGCTGCAGTTGTATTTTCTTTGAAGATCTGAAGACATTATTTGTATGGGGAGACATTCCAGATCTTCACTGATCATAAGAGTTTGAGGTATTTGTTCAGTCAGAGAGAGCTGAATCTGAGACAGAGGAGATAGATTGAGCTACTGAAGGATTATGATTGCACGATTGAATATCATCCAGGGAAGGCCAATGTGGTGGCCGATGCATTGAGTAGGAGATCTCATATCAGTGCAGCTCAGATTCAGATTGAGAGATTGCCTAGTTTGATTCAGCTAAGAGCTCTGAATGTGCAGATGGATTTGGCTTAGGATGGAGTTCTGATTGCTACTCTGAGGCTTAGGCCGTTGTTGCATGACAGGATCAGGAGAGTTCAGGACAGGGATCCTCATATGGTGAGACTGATGGAGAGAGCGAGATCTGATCGGGATTCGGAGTTTGAGTTGAGAGATGGGACTTTATGGATGGGTCAGAGATTATGTGTTCTCGATGTGAATGATCTGAGACGTGAGATTCTGGAGGAGGCGCATGTGGTTGCTTATGCTATTGTTGGATGCATTTTTATCATTAGAATTAATGGCATTTTCCCTTAAATTCTGGATTAATTATTGAGTCTTATACGTATTTTTCATACTAAATTGTTTAGTTTATCTTAATCTGCATTTTTATTGGGTCTTGTTTAATTTGTAGGAAATATATTGTTTTTATTAAAAAAGACCACAACAATAATTAATTTGAGGGAAGGCAAATCAAGCACAACAGGATTGGGATTTAACTGAGTGGCATTTGTAATTGTCAAAAGAGCTACAAGAGAGTAGGGATTTTTAAGAGCTGGATGAAGCAACTTACGGCAACACTCCTTATGATAACACATGCAAGAGGACAAGCAAGGATTTATATGAGTGTGACATTTTAATTGTCACATCGTGCATTCCTCCAAATGCGTAAGAGTTTTAGAGGCAATAAATCAGTTGGAAGCTCTAAAAAAATGTTAACTCATTCTTGAGCTTTAAAGTTGCAAATGAGGAGGACAGCTGGTGGATCACGCATGAGGCATGAGGCATGAGGCATGAGCTAAAGACAGGAAATAAATCAAGAGGCTGTGATGCGGCAACTAAAAGTCAAGCAGCTATGGTCTATAAGACAACAATTAATTGACGAGAGGAAGACAAGCCATAGTGATGAATGAGAAACACTCGTGAGATGGAGATAGCTGAGGAGGAAATTCACGCATGAGAACAGATAAGGCAACACGTGGAAAGATAAAAATGCAAGTGGAGAGGAGAGTGTGTGGCGTCAATCATGTAAAGGCTGGAGTTAAACAACTTAAGGCATTAAGACTTGAATCACGCGTGGTGCGAAAGACGTTGAATTAAATCAAGGAAATGTGAGAGCTACAAAAGAACGTGTCGGCGCTAGGCAAGGGGATTAAAAATTAAAAAGGACAAGAGCCATATAGAAGAGGGTCGGTGCAGAGCAAATAAACAAGCTACAAAATCAATATAAAAGAAGACAGATGGGCGTGATCCAAGGCAACATGCGGAGGTAACAGGGGGGGCGTGAATCATGCAGCAAAGAAGAGGAGAATCGAAGCATTTGTCGGCACCTAAGGTCAAAGGAGCTGGTGAAAATAAGAAGAAAACGTTATCCGGTTGGAGATAAGCATCACGTGGAGGTGGCACTTGAGGAATAAAATCAGCGGGAGCTTGAGGCGTGTGGGTGTGAATCGGCTACAATGAGGGAATAAATCGAGAGAAAATCAAAGCTATCGGGAGGCGGTGGCGGTTGGTGGCTGGTGGCGTGGAGAGGCAAGGAAGATTTAGCAACAATCACGAGTCACACACAAGAGAAGCACTTAAATCACGCGAGAAACAAAAGAATAAGAGATACGCGTGAGGTAAAAGAGAGGATGCTGGAACTTTCAGCCAGGAATTAACGCACAACGGACAAGAGAAAAATTAGCGCAGCGGCAACTTTGAGGAGAGGAAGAGCTAGAGATTTTTTTTAACAAAATCACGCAAACTCCAGGAGGCTACAAAGAAGACAACTGAAATCACTCTACATAAAAAAGAGAAGACTTGCGTGAGCTATAAAGCAACAAAGAGACAGCTGTTGGAAAGGGACATGGGCACTCACGTTACACCAAAGGAGGAGGGCTCCACCAAGCACTCACTCTATATTTAATGTTTCATGTTACATAGGGAGGATGGTCCATTCACGCACAGTAGAGAACTCTTCAAGGCAATTTGGATCAGCCATCAACGTTGGACAAGAGTTCATTCACGCAAAAGAAGGAGGGGCTCCATCTTTATTGATTTTTTATAAAGAACTCCACCACTCACGTAGGGTCCACCAAGCACTCACTCTTCATTTAAAAACAATAAGCACTCACTTCATTAGGGACTCTTAAAGCATCAACGTTGAAAAACACAAGGAGAGTGGGGTATCACGTTACATAGAGGGGGGGCTCTAGTTTACTCATCAAATTTTTCAGCTCTCAACTTTACACAAGGAAGGAGGGCCTCATTCACTCTATTTTTGAACACACACATTTCATCTTTACACTCATTCACTCCCCCACCAAGCATCAACGAATTTTTCATTGGTTTTACACCAAAGATCTTTCCACGAGGCATCAAGGCACTGGGTTGGAGAAGTTAACGCATATGCTGGAAAAATAAAATAAATTGAAGAGCAACCACCATTTGTTTTTCCATTTTAGTTCATAATCATCATGCTTGCTTTTATTATTTTCATTGTTGCTACTATTATTATGAGTAACTAATCTTTTCATTCTAGGATTTTAACCGAACCCTTGATATAATCTCGGTTAATTGGTATTTTCTGTGTTTAATCTCTTATGCCCGTTTTTTCTTAAAGGTTTGATTATTACAATTTGTTCTTAATGCTTTTCATAATTTGATCACCTATGAAATTGATTTTCTTAATCTTTGTGTAACGTAACAGGGAGAAATAGATTTGAAAAAAGATTGCAATAGCTTAGGATCACTTTCGTAGTGATTTGTGTCTAGGATCGGGAGATACCTATCCACCCTAAGTAACCACATTAAGATTGATTTCATAAAGCTATCGTCGAATTATCACAATTTACCATAGAAATATAGGAAATTGGTTCGATGATTAGGATTACTAATGATCCGAGAGGGCTTAGTAATTAATTCTGAATCTTAGGTTATCAAACCTGGTATATGAATTAAATCGAGAAAATTTTGACACCGAGGTAAAATCAAAGGGGAAGTTAAAATCCTAGATTTTCATTTCATTGATAATTCTTATATTTTTATCTTGCTTTAATTCTCGTTTATATTTAATTTTTCAAACCAAAATCAATCAATCTTTTCTTTAATTTTTATGTTATTACCTTAAATTAGAAGTTATTACGAGTATTACTATTTAGCTAATTTGGTCTCTGTGGGATCGATATTTTTACTACTTGACGATAAAAATGTGCACTTGCGTTGACGCCCGATAGCTATGCATCCTGATACTACCAAGATGTATAATACGCTTAAGTTGCATTTCTGGTGGCCAGGCATGAAGAGGCAAGTGGCAGAGTTTGTTTCTAGGTGTTTGACGTGCCAGCAGGTTAAGGCTGAGCACCAGGCTCCAGTGGGAAAATTGCATTCGTTGCCTATTCTGGAGTAGAAATGGGAACGAATTACGATGGACTTTATCATGGGTTTGCCTAGGACGCCGAGGCAGCATGATGCTATCTGGGTCATAGTGGACCGGTTGACTAAATCGGCTCACTTCTTGCCAGTGAGGGAGAGCAATACTCTCGATCAGTTGGCCCAGAAGTATGTGACAGAGATTGTGCAGCTGCATGGGGTTCCGTTTTCGATAGTCTCAGACAGCGATCCTAGGTTTACTTCAAGGTTTTGGAGGAGTTTGCAATCAGCTATGGGTACTCGGTTGAACTTCAGTACAGCTTTTCATCCTCAGACAGATGGGCAGAGTGAGAGGACGATTAAGACTGTTAAGGATATGTTGCGAGCCTGTGTATTAGAGTTCAGAGGTGCATGGGATCAGTATTTGGCTTTGATAGAGTTTGCATATAATAACCAGTATCAGAGTAGTATTGGGATGGCACCGTATGAGGCTCTGTATGGGAGGCAGTGTAGATCGCCTCTTTATTGGGATGAAGAGGGTATGAGGACGATTGAGGGTCCCGAGCTAATTCAAGATACTGTAGATAAAGTGAAACTGATCAGTAATCGTATCAAGGCGGCTCAGGATAGGCAGAAGAGTTATGTGGATCAGCATCGGCGAGAGATGGAGTATGCAGTGGGAGACAGAGCTTTCCTCTGAGTGTCACCTTGGAGAGGAGTTCTGAGATTTGGCCGGAAGGGCAAGTTGAGCCCTCAGTATATTGGTCCTTGTGAGATCCTTGAGAAGATAGGACCATTGGCTTATAGATTGGCGTTGCCGAGTGAGATGTCCCAGTTGCATGACGTGTTTCATGTTAGTATGCTTTGACGGTAACGATCAGACCCGACTCATGTGATTCCGGCTCAGGAGATTGAGGTGGCCCGGAATCTGAGTTATGTCGAAGAGCCGGTACAGATTGTGGGATCACGGGTCAAGCAGTTGAGGAGAAGGGTTATTCCATTGGTGAAAGTCCTTTGGAAGAACTACTCTTCTGAGGAAGCAACTTAGGAGACTGAGGAGCATATGAGGAGTCAGTATACTCATCTATTCGATCGGACAGGTATGAAATTTCGGGACGAAATTTTTATTAGGAGGGGGGAATTGTAACATCCCGTTATCGATATGATGGGCATATTGGTAAATTGGGACAGGGAAGGATTCCATACTGCATTTTATTAATTGAGCATCCATTGGCCTCTAATTATAGAGGAATAAGTTTCTGCACATGCATTTATAGGTACATGCATTCATGACATTTTTCGGCATTTAATTGTGATTATGATTTAATTGGTGAATTTGAGATAATTATGTTCAATTGTGATTTATTAGGAATTTTGGAATAACTAGGTTCGTATAGTTGAATTGGAGTATAGAATCTTGTGTTTTATATTTTTGAGGATTTATAGAAATTTTTCTAGAATTTTTAGAGTTTTGGATCCGGACCGGGAAAATGACTTAAAGACTGATGAATTAGATTTCGATTCTGAAATTGATGGGCAAATGGTATGGAAAATTAGATTTGTGATGTTAGGAATAAAAATATTGAGCCATTGAAATTTAGAGACTGAAATTAAAAGAATTTGGGGACTATGATCTATAGGTTTAAATCAACCTTTATATACCTTAGTGTTTGAATATTACAAAAGATCATCTTCTCTTCCCCTAGGGCACGACTCTTCTCTTCCCTTCGACGATTTCGATTTTCTCCTTTGAGATTCTTGCTTGTTTCTCCTTCATTGTGGTTGAATATCTGTTAGGAATCTTGGAGAGGATGATGTTTGGTATGGCTATGGAAGATCACCGTGGTTATTAGAGGTTTGAGAGATTTTTCGGAGATTTAGGGTTTAAGGATTTGAGCTTCGATTTGAGGCACCGTTGGATTGTCATTCCACGGATATTGCTGGGACTTCCAGACAGTAGCTCGGAAGTTATAGGTGAGTAACCTAGTTGGTTCCTCAATTTCTGATTGTTAAATGCTCTGTGTGAACTGATTGCAATTGTGGATTGTATGATTATGTGAATGGTTAGGATTGAAATGCCTGCTTTGACAATGTGCATGTGACCGATACATGATTTTGAAAATTAGGATAAATGGGCTTATACAACCATATGACTGCGAATTATTGGGCATATGAATTTCATACATAAATGCATGAACAGATAATGGACGTTGTGACCAAAGTCGCCATTATTACTGAATAGAGCCTTGAGCTCGAATACTGTCACTGAACCGAGCCTCGAGCTCGAGGGGAGTTAGTGCATCCTACATGAGGGCTCTCCTACTCCCTGGATCGTCTCGATCATTTGTCCTTTGAATAAGCGCTTGGTCACAACACTGAAATAAACTGGAAAAGAGTCACACATGCATTGCATGATACAATTGTGATAACTGATATGCGAATTGCCTATATTCTGTAAACTGCTATATGAGATTTTGAATGTTACTGTGATGTGTTGTACGCAATTTGTGTAATGCATGAATTGAGTGAACCATCGATGATGGTTTCTCATTGAGTTCGCAAACTCACCCAAAATTGCATATTGCTTTTCAGGACTGATAGATTAGACTCCTAGCTCCAGGGTTAGACTTTTCCTGCCGTGTGAGTGCGTGGCAAAAGAAGCGATGGCACACAGGTCGGTCAGCTGGGATTGATTTTGAAGATAGCATAGTATAGACTTTTGTATCAGTTTTCTTTTTGGAGTATTGTATTTAGACTGTAGGGAGCTGATAAACTGGTCTATATTTCTGGTTGATTTTATGAAATGAGAACGAGCATTATGGTTTTAAAATAGAGTGATTTTGTTATTGCGGTTTTATTGTATTGATGCCATGTGGATTTTAGTATTGATCGAACGTAGTGCACCCTCGTCGTAGGATATGTATCGAAATGACCTACGGGCGTCCCGGTGTGTACCCTACGATAAGGGGGCGCTACACTATACACCTCATACCCTCCAGTACCAGATGAAATAGCTAACACCGGTGCAGTGGTCAACTGATGTTTCAGCTCCTCAAAGCTCTTCTAGCACTCCTCTGTCCATCTAAATGGTGCATTCTTCCTCAGAAGTTTTGTCAAAGGGGCTGAGATCAATGAAAACCCCTCGAAAAACCTCCGGTAATAACCGGCCAATCCTAGGAAACTCCGAATCTCAGACACATTCCTAGGAGCTTCCCACTTCATTACTGCCTCAATCTTAGTAGGATCAACCTGAATACCCTCTCCGCTCACTATGTGGCCCATAAACATCACCTCATCTAGCTAAAATTCACATTTACTGAATTTGGCATATAGCTGTTTCTCCCTTATAAGCTACAAGACAGTTCTCAAATGCTCAGCATGCTCCTGTCTACTCCTCGAATACACCAATATGTCATCATTGAACACAATGACAAACTGATCTAGGTAGGGCTGAAAGACCTTATTCATCAAGGCCATAAAAGCTACCGGGGCATTAGTCAACCCGAACGGCATCACAAAAAACTCAAAATGCCCATACCTGCTCCTGAAGGCACTCTTGAGCACGTCGACCTATATTCAGTGATAATACCACGACACGAGATCCGACTTAGTGAACACCGAGCTCCTGGAATCGATCAAATAAGTCATCGATCCTAGGCAGTGGATACTTATTCTTCACTGTCACCATATTCAGCTGCCTGTAATCGATGCACAATCTCAGAGTCCCATCCTTCTTCTTTACAAACAAAATCGAAGCTTCCCAAGGTGAGACACTGGGCTTGATAAAACCCTTCTCCAGTAACTCCTATAGCTGTGCCTTCAGCTCCCTCAGCTCCACAGGTGCCATCCTATATGGAGGGATAGATATAGGAGCGAGACTGAACTAAGTCAATAGTGAACTCGCTTCTCGATCCAAAGAAGAAACCCAAAGAACTCATCGAAACACATCCGAAATTACCTAACCACGGGAATATCCTGCAGCCTCTGCTCGACTCTAGTGTCAATAACATGGGCCAAATAGGCCTCACAGCCTCCCTGCATCAATCTCAGGTGTAACATCCCATCACCGATGGGAAGGGTATTTTGGAAAATTGGGACGGGTTAGGAGTATTGAATTATAACTCGGCATGAACATACATTATATATAGCCTCTATAACTGATGATTGTTTTGCACATGCACATGGTATACATGCATTCATGACATTTCCGGCATAAGTGTCTAATTGAGATTCTTTGTGAAATTTATGGGATAATTGTATTTGAAAAATTATTTGGAGTGCGCCATAAATTGTTTTACATTTTTAGGGATTTATGAAAAAATTTTTGGAATTTTTCGGGGTTCGTGCCCGGACCGGAAAATTCCAACTGACCGACTGAGTGAGCTGTTTTGTACCGAACATGATTGTCTAATGGCATGAGATTAGTGGATAATTGTTGTTGGGGAATTATTTTAGTGCCATGATTAGAGCTTAATTGGGATTAGCACTTAATTAATAGGATTAACTAGTTTTTGTCTTTTCTTCATTAAAAATCAAGCCAAGTGTCCCTTTATTTATTAGCTTTGTCTTATATGAGCTATCATCCACGACTCTTCTCCTTGTTAAAGTTAAAAAAATTCACTTGGAAGGCCATTATTCTCCATCATCCGAAACTGAAACTTCCTTGGTATTTGTTTTCCCTTATTCTATTGTCTTCTCCTTCTCTATACAAAGCTTCCTTTTAGTTGCTTGCTCCTTCTCCTTTCACTTACTAAACCAAGCTCAAGCCTTGTGAAGGTGATGGTATATGCATGGTTGGTGTGATAGCCGTAGGTTTAGGGAGAGTTATGTAATTGAGTAAAGCCTGGAAGATTGAAGTAGAAGTGGTGTGAACTTGAAGAATTGATAGCTTGAACTTGTTTAAGGTGAGTTTTGATGTTTGTTTTTATGCTTTTGGTAGTTAGAAGCATTCATGGAGATCCTTTATACATATAGTTGATCATCATAGTAGTAGGGTTGAATGGGTTTAAATGTATACTTGGTTATGGATGAATGAATGACTATAGTTTTCCTTGATTTTGGCTTGGTTTGGATTGAGTTTGTAAGGTTAGATGAATGGAAAACTTAGGAAGATAATTTGTGTTAGTGCCGCCAACTTTTGTATAATCAGGTAAATATATGTTGTGATGAATTTTTGGTTGAATTAGAGGTATAAATGGGTGCTTAGTGAAGTGTTATTGATGTTAGAAGTGATAGGAGTTAGGTTGTAGTTGAAAAGCTGGAAAATGCAATTTGACCTATTGTAATGTTTTGATCATAACTAATTGTGTAGGTGAGAAAATGAGGTTAAGTTTGTGCCCAATTAAACTTTGGGATGTTGGCTATAACTTTGTGTGAAATAGGTGTTGTTAAATTGTAATTCTAGAAGGGCGAAATTTTGCATGGAAAGTTACTGTTTTATTGCCTGTGAACAGTACCCGCAGTTATGACCTGATTACTTTGTTGATTTTTCTACATTAATTGATATGGAACTTGGAAAAATGGTCTTTATGAAAGTTGAGGCATATTGAGTTATCTTTCCATTGCCACTGATCTTGCTAATTTTCGAGTTGTATATTGGGAGATATGAACTGATTACTATTGACTGGTTTTGAGCATTTTGATGAAACCCAGCCTAAGTGTTGGTTTTGTGAGCAGTCTGCTTGGGAGCAATTTTAGCAATTTTTTTGGACTGAATTGGTGTGAGTGATCTTCTGCAAAGTTGTATAGGAAGAAATTACCTTGAAAATGATATATGGTCTGTAATTTTTAGAGGTCATAGTTGGGAGTGATGATTTTGTAAAAACTGACCCTGCATTAGGTTATGAATTGCTGACAATGGCAGTAACTTCCATAACAGTTTTGACATTGTTAGAAATCGAATTGGAAATTGAGTTCTTCATTAAACTTGAAGTTTGAGATCTTATCTTTTCAGGGATATAAGGTAGTGAATTGGGTGACATTTGTGCTAAGAGATATACTGTTGTGAAATGCACTGTTCAGATTGGGAAAATTCTGAGGTTTTATGCTTTGGTGAATTGTTTGACATAGTTAGAAAGTGAATCTGATTTTCTATTGTTCATGAAAGTTGTAGATAACATTGTGATATTACTGCCTTATTTATTGTGTAATTGTTGCCTGAAGAATCAGAGAGTTACTGAATTTGCAATGTACTGCCCTGTGTTGATAGGTTTTGAGTAGGGAGTAGGTTTGATAGGATTTTTGACACCTTTAGGGGTGAAATTGATTTTTATGGTCTTCTTGAGAATTGTAGAGCTTTTCATGATTTTTCCAACAAGCTATGGTTTGTATTTTTCCGATTTGTGTGCTAAGAATTATTGTTGTTGGAAATTCGGATTGGAAATAAGAAAAAAAAAGGGAATGAAGTGAGGTAGAACCTCGCCGGATCGCGAGGGCGACACCTCGCCCTCGCGACGAAGCGAGGTGAGTCGGCCTCGCGAGGGCGACGTCTCGCCCCCGCGAAGCAGGCGCATATATATATATATATTTATTATTATTTTTATTATTTGGCATTAAGTGACCTAATTGTTTCTTTTGTCAATTTCTTTTCCGTCCGACGTCCGATTGACCTGATTCTTGAGGCATCGGATTTGTAACATATTGAATTTCATTTTCTGAGAGATTCGAGATTTTTGGACTGGAAATTGACGTGGCCCCGGGTAACGGAGCCTTTAATCACTGTTTTGTTTAATTGGGGACCTATAGAGGTCCGAATTGCGCACCGTCAGCACCAATAGGTTTCTAATTTTTAGACGGATTTTTTATGATGAAAAAATTTTGGATTAGGTCCGGGAATGCCATGAACATGCATTATACACATTTTACTTATTCCATGTGCATTGTTTGATATTTCTAATTATACAGTTAGTAATGTGTACTCATTTCTATTGTTATAGAGGCTTAGTTGGAACGTCATCCCACGGACGTTGCAGAGACTTCCCGGTAATAGCTCGGAAGTTATTAGGTGAGTAACCTAGATGGTTCCTCGGTTAGTAAGTGTTTATAATTCTGCACTTAGAACCCTGTGGAGAATAATGGTGGGAAAATTGTGTTTGTTTGTGCTTGGATTGCGGACCGGAGGTCCGATGGATTGGAGAATTCTAACATAGAAGTGTTATATGTGATTTTCTTGCGATTACCTGTGAGTGACTTGTGTGAATATGTTGAATTGGGATCAGTTATGATGTTGGTTTTGTTTTATTTGGACATATGCATTTCATGCATAATTGCATGATCAGTAATTGGCAGTTGTGACCAGAGCAGCCAACGAGAGCTTTAAGCTCAACGTGATTGGGCCTTGAGCCCATAGTGATTCAGAGCCTACGGCTCCCGTTTATCGCGCCTTAATGGGACGATTTGCGCCGGTCACAACAACGTAATAAATTAGAAAAGCGCCACATACGCATTTCATGTGCATTTGAATTGGTTCTTTCGGTGATATCGTAATAATCATGTGGTACTTCTGAATGTGTTTTAGCGAAATAACTGTATGTATCTGTGATACACTGTGTATATGCATGAATTGGGTGAACCATCGATGATGGTTCCTCACTGAGTTCGCAAACTCACCCAAAATTGCGAATTATTTTCGGGACCAGAGAGTAGACTTATAGCTCGGAGGGACTTTTCTGCGCCGTAGATTGAGTGGGTAAGAGAAGTCATGGCACACAGGTCGGTCAGCTGACACTTTTTGAGGGATGACCTAGCTAGCTTTATGTTTGATTTTCTTTTGGACTAATGTACAGAAAATAACAGTTGTGTAATTTACTGCTTTGAGGTTATGAAATGAGAAATTTATGGTTTCAAAAAAATTAGTGGATTTCATATTAATGCTTTATGATTTTTGATGCCATGTGGAGTGTTAGCGATTGTTCGTAGCGTACCCTTATCGTAGGGTGTGTGTCGGAATGACTTACGGGCGTCCCGATACATATCCTAGGGTAATGGGGTGCTACATTAGGTGGTATCAGAGCATGGTGATTGGACCAAATTTATACTATAAATTAGGCCCGTTTTCTTTAGTAATTATGCATCTGTTGACTCCTGATTTATAATTTTCATGCTTATTTTGGTCCCGCACATTGAGTTTTGATAAATTGCATATTGTCAATATTTTGTTGTCATTTATCATTAATTTTGCATAATTTTTATTGGAACAATTGATACTGCAAATGGGTTGTATTTTGTAGGACCAAAGGAGTCAACATCTAAAAAGTCAACACGCCGCGAGATTCGCTGAGACGAATCAGACCCTCCGTTCGCCGCAGCAAATTGATGGCATTTAATTTATTCGCTGCGACGAGTGATCAAATTCATTCGCCGCAGCGAACTACAACCATTCGCCGCAGCGAATGTCGGGTAACCCGACCTATATTGGGCAAAGTATCCACCGATTCGACCCGCCTCGCACGTATCCTATAAAACTTGCCAATTAGGGCAAGTTAGAGAGCGCCGCCATGATGTTTCTTCTTCGCCTTCTCCGCTTTCGTTCTTCGCTCACTATTTTCTCTGCTTGTTTCCTTTTCTTCTCGTTTAGTTTTGATAGTTTTATATTGTGTTTGTTTCAGTTCAATCGTGAGCGACGTTCACCGCCTTCATCTTTTCATCTCCAGATTCCACGTTCATTGTCTTCATCTTCCGGTTTGTCGTCGATCATGACTATCGGTGATTCTCCAATGATGATGGAGTCATCCGAGTCATGAGCGCTAAACTCTTAGTCTCCGGAAATGTAACAGTGCCGAGTTCTTCGAGCTTCAAGGGTAATCAACATTGTTTTAGATTTCTGTTATGAACTTGTAACGATCCGAGTTGGTATTATTACAAAGGTGTATAACCGATTGAGTCTTGCTATAGCTTAGTAGGGCGTTAAACTTTGATTTGTGTTAATGTTTGATTATTGTTGAATGCTGTTTTAAATACATGGAGTTCATGTATATCACTTGGATGATTGCATCAATTAATTTAATCGCTTAGTTGTGTTTGATTAAGTTGGTTGTGTTTTATTCAAATGATTTGTTGCATTAATCATTCATAGCATACACTAAGGGTTTTAACAAGTTTTAATTAATCGAGTTGATTAATTAATTCTTGGACTTAACGAGTTGTTAAGGTTTATTTTCAAACTTAGTGGATTTCAAATCCGATATTATTTTGAACGATGATGACCCGAGCTACATTTTCAGGAGAGTTTTTATTAATTGTTTTCAGTCCCATTTAATTTCAATTGCCTTATCTTTTCAAAATCCTAAAAATATTTATCTTTGCTTTGGTCTAGTTTAATTTTAGATTAATCACTCAAAACCCCCTTTTTATTGCTTTAATTGCATGCATCATTCAAACATTAGGCTAGTCTAGAATCAATTGATGCATTGGTTCCTTGAGAGTCGACCCGAGGTTGCATCCTGTATTGCAATCCTTGGTATAAATTTAATTTGACCGGTTTCCAGGGATCAATTTTAATATTGAACGATAAACCGCCGATCAAATTTTGGCGCCGTTCTTGGAGAATCAAATTAATTGGTTCTCTAGGTTAGCCGATGTTTGTTTTGATTTTAATTTTTGTTTGCATTTTGTTTGCATTGCATAATTTCATTTAATTTTGTTCGCTTAAGTGTTTTAGTGTTAATCCTGCTTGTTATTTCATTACGCTTTGTTTTAAGTGTTTATTCGATTGTTCTTGTTTATTGTGCGTAATTTTAAGTTAATTCGGTTTGCCTTGCTTGTTCAGGTTCTTGGGCGTGACGAGTTCCTCATTAAATCACAATGAGTTCATCCGTCAGCCGCAATGAGTTTATATTCGCCAAATAACATTACGATTTTATTCGATTCGCCGCAATGAAGTTCTTACACGTCGCAATAACTTGAGTGAATTGAAGCCTTGCTATCCGTTGTCGTTTTAGTGAGCTATCTTAGGTGAACTTCTCTTGTGCATGCCCTGTAGACTTAGGCTAGTTCATTTTCAACCTGAAATTGAGCGACACCTTAGACAACTTAGGAAGAACAAGAGAGCAAGAAAGACTTAGAACACTAGATCGATTAGAATCGAGATGGTCGAACAACAAGAATATCCTGATCAACCACCCCGAGATGGAGATCACGGTCTTAACGGTGACCAGAACGCGTAGATGACAACAATGCGAACATCGACGTAGGACCATCCGAGAAGCTACAACCTCGACGCGTACTCACGATCCTTTCATCGCTGCACTGCCCTAACTTCGATGTAAATTTCAAGTCAAGGTTTATTGATTAACTCTCTCCCAAATTTCACGATTTAACGGAGAGGACCCTACATGCATCTTCGGCCCTCACCATGATCCGTCGAGTATGAAGCTGTAGGAGCACATCCGACCAGTCTTTGTGGAAAGTCTTCCATTTGTCGTTAGAAGGAAAGGCCCGGAGTGGTACATGAGCCTCCCAAGGCATGTTGCGAATGCCTATCACAGTTGGGCCAACTTACGGAAAGTTTTTCGGAAAAGTATTTTCCAGCTTCTAGACGTCGTCGATGAGAAAAGAGATATATTACGCCAAACAAGATTATGACGAGTCCTCAGATGATTTTTGGAACAGATTTCAAGATCTGTTGTCTCGGTGCCCCATCATCGGATCCCCGATGAACAAGCGGTTCAATATTTTATGATGGGGTGAAGAATCAAGAGAAAGGGATGTTGGATCTTTGCGTCGGGAGGTTCATTGATTGACCTCACGCGCCGTAAGCTTGGGCCTGATTAAGAAAATGGCCTCAATCATCAACAAGATAGTGTCGCGATTCCGTGAATGTGAATGAAGTGGGAGCCATGTCACCAAACTAAGAGAATGGAGAGCACGGAATCGAAGGTAGATTCTTTTGAACATCGGATAACTTCCCGCTATCCTCAATCACGCGAGTTGAAGAATTTGAATGTGCATCGCCCATCAACTTCCATCAACTAGTCGCACCTAGTTGCGAATCTTGTGGGTCGTTGATGCACATTTCAAGTGTTTGTCCCGGCAGATATGAAGAAGTCTCCGCATGTATCAAGGTAGACAGGATCGAAATGGGACCCGTATTCCAACACATATAATGAGGATGGAGATCCCACCCAAATTTTAGTTGGAGGAGTAACGAGGGAAGAGCACCAAACCGCTTTCGGCAAGGGAGTGGAGCCGACAATCTACAAACCAGCCCAGATCAACAAGCGTTGACGAGGCAACAACCACCGCCACCCAAGGAGGACACCAACCAATCGCTGCATGGTATGATGACGTTGATGAAAGAGGAACGAACTTCCACAAAAATCAATTCAACGCCATCGCAAACCTCATCCAACAGACTCACTAAGAATGCTGCCCGCTTTAGTGCCTTGGAGAAACGCATGGATCAATGGGAAACCAAGGCCGAGAACTTGAACTCATATGTCACTCAATTGTCTAATAATTTGAGGACAACCAAGCTAAGTAAGCGGGACCATTCCCTCTAACACGGTGATTAACCCGAAGAGTTTGAATGCTATAGCCCTCAAGAGTGGAAAGCAAGTAAGGTTCAAGCCTCAAGAAGAAGATGAGATTTGTAAAGATGAGATTGAGTGTGAGCTAGTACCTCCACCACATGATAAGATGAAGAGATCAGAAAGTGTGAGGGAAGAAGAGCTTACGAGAGAGAGGGAGCAAGCCTCAAAGAACAAGGGAACTACTTTAGAAAGTTCCATGATAAAGTGAAGATGGAGAAATGAGTAGGAATCCAAAGAAAGGTAAAGAGGTAAGTATACAAGACCTTCCTTTTCCAAACTCTTATTTGATGAGCAAGCGCTTAAGAGAAAAACAACATGAAAAAGAAATCATTGACTTGTTTGGGAAAGTGGAAGTGAATGTGCCTTTGCTAGATTTGGTAGCGAGTTCGGCCTATGTTAAATATTTAAAGGATGCGTGTACAAATAAGAAGAAGTTTAGGCCCAATGAGAGAGTGCGGTGAGCTCGAATGTTTCAGCCTTGTTTAAGCCACGATATACCGATAAATGTCGGGACCTGAATCTTTTACCATCCCTTGCACATTAGGGAAAGTGACCATAGGTAGAGCTTTACTAGATCTAGGGCGGCGATAAATGTGATGCCCGAGTCAAGATATAAGACCTTGGGAGTGAAGAGTATTAAGCCCACATCTGTTATTCTCCGGTTAGGCGATAGGTCATTTTGGCATCCCGTGGGAATTATTGAGGACATTCGGTCCAGTCAAAGGCTTAGTGTTTCTGCGGATTTTACGTGTTGGACATGACCTCTCGAAGTGGTGCATGACACTTCTCGATCCTTGGGCGTCCTTTCTTGGAAAGCAAGTACTATGATTAGTATGAAGGAAGGAAGATCACCATGGAAGTGGGCGATCAAAAGTTAGCTTCAACATGTATGAAGCTATGAAGCACCCCACGAAGATTATTCCTTGCTTGGTGTCAACATGCTTGATGTGGTGATTGACGATGCTTGTTCGAATTTGTAAAACTTTGACTCCTACCATCGACAATATTTTTGGGAAAGTTTCTCCTTTGATGATTTTGCAGAGCACATCTGGTGCGAGTATGGACGTGGGCGAATCGATTAGCAACCTGGTTTGCCGAGCTTGAGCTTGATATCGAATATCGTCCATCCCAGCTACAAGACCCACCTTGAGTGCCGGTTTTCTCTTTCCTTCATTTACTATATAATTGTGCTATGTTTTATACCAACGTGCATATTGTTGAACATGATTATATTGTTTAAATGTGGGGAGGATCAAACCAAGAGAATTAGAGTAGTAGGTAGGATTTCCCTTCTGCTTGAATAAAATGTTTCCCTTTGTTAGCTCTGTGTTCTCCTAATAAAGCATAATTAGATTGAAGAAAATGGTTCATATTTGGGATGATTAATTGAATGATTGTGCAAACCGAGTAGAATCCTTAGATCTTGTGATTCGTTACTAGGTGGTTCGCCAGAATAGCATCGCCGTTATTGCGCGCTAACCTAGGGTTTTCATCTTATTCGCCATGCTAGCTTGACCGCTTCGTCGCAGCGAATAAGGACTTTTTGCCCTTCTGGACCGTTGGATTTCTCTTTTGTCCGAGGCCCTTTTTGGTCTTTTCCTCTCTCGCGTCCTCTCGTCTCCCGCTCTTTCTTCTTTTTCTTCTTCTTCCTTCCCCTTTCCTTCTCACTTCGCCGCCTTCCTCGCTGCCTTGCCGTAGTCCTCTCCGTGCCTTCTGCTGTTTGAAGCTTCCATTCTCCTCAAATCCCCTTCCAACTGCGTTTTCACCCTTCTGTAAGTGTTTCTATTCCTTCCTCTTGTCCATTTTCGTTGTTATTCGTTAGATTTAAGGCAAACAGCGAACGCTGTTCGCCGTGATCGTCATAGATCGCCATTCGCCATGGGCGAATTCATACCATGACGACGAACTTAGGGTTTCAGCTACGCTGACGAATGTCTTTGTTCGCCGAAGAACGAGCGAAGGTACCAGTTATTGCGTAACATCCTGTTAGGCTACGGCGAATGGCGAAGTCTCCTCGCCGCAAATAATGATCTTGTTGGCTGCGGCAAATTGCTAAACGACTTGATGATTTTGTCAAGAAATTATCATTTTAACTTTTGTGTGTGCGAGGATCATGCCTAGAATGAAACAAGCCACCCGACCGAGCAAAGCGCCATCCTCTTCTTCCTCCGATCACACCCTTTCTCCTTCCTCGCAACCTTCCGTTTTCCTCTCACCTAGCAGATCCTGAGTATGTACAGTTAGCCACGCGAGTTGCTAGCCAAACTTTACTAAAAGAAAAATCATTTCCTCTTACTCCGGCTACCAACCCTTTTGTAGGTCAACTCTTCCAACTCGAGTTGACCGGCCTTGCTCAACCTCGGACCACTGGCAACCTTTCCTTTGTGCGCCAGTATTATACCCATGCCCGTCAATCTCACACCTACGGAATTAACTTTCGAGGTGTTTCTATTCCAGATGCTTTTACATCCGCATAATCCGAAAGCACTACCACCTCCCTTGTCCCTCGTTGTCCCTATTACAGGCGATCCTTTGCATACCCACAGGGCGGCGTCATTCACTCTACACCTCGAGGGTACTCGGTGGCTTCAACCCGGGGGCTCGGCGCTATATCCAGCGTTCGATCTCCTTCCACAAGCCGTCCATGGTTACATTTTATATGTAACAACATTTTACCACCCTCCACCTCACCAACATCCCAAAGGAGCAGCCCACATACATATACTCCTTATGATGGCCACCAACCTAGCTTCGCCATTTCCTCCGCCCTCCATGGTGTGTCCTCGCCACCAACCCCAAACATAAACTCCTCTTTCCCCATCTCATTTCTGACTTATTAAGACCTTTCGAGTCCCGGAACATCCAGCCGACCTCACTTCCCTCCTGCCTCTCCATTTGTCTATGTCCGCTAGGACAACCACATGCCATTCCACCACCACCTCCCCTTGCCCAACTTCCTCTTCTTCTCCCTCTCCCCTCCATCCCCTCCAGCCCCTCTTCCGCACCTCCCGTCCTTCCTCCTGCTTCCTCTCCGCCTCCTATCTCTACACCTGTCTTCCCTCCTTCGCTCCACCCGCTCCTTCGAGGTGGCTCTGCTGTGCTAAGGCGTCCTTGGCTTGAGGCTGCTATCTACTTTCGAGGCCAGATGACCACGATCATGAGTTCACTCGCTCGATGTTGACCATGATTGCGGCTCACCTCGGGCTGCTATTCCGACTCCCGCCTTGACTCTTCTGCAATTGCCTCTCTGATCCGCCTTCTTGATCCTGCAGAATAGTATAAATGTTTATTTCCTTTCTTTTATCGTTATTGTTTTCTGTATTTTCTTTTCTTTGTTGTAATTTTAGTTAGTTCTTGGATTCTTCATTTCGTCCACACTTTTTGAGTTTAAGGATATATCCACATTTATGTTTTATCTGCTTTTATGGTCTCCTCATGCCCTACTATTTTGCCATTGTGGACAATGCCATGTTTAAGTGTGGGGAGCCATTCCCTTTATATTTTACATTGTACACCTTTAGAACATTATGCATAATTTTGTGGCCATTGCTTTAGCGATAAATTTGGTCCACTAAATCAAACAATTTCTGCACTTGTTCTTTTGTGCCTTGCATGCAAAGCATTTATAAGTTTCAACTTGATACTTGAGTTTTTGTAAAAATGCTCTCCATTCTTCGAACGATAATTGGATCTGACAAAATTTTAACTTTTGAAGTTTTCAAAACTAAGTAAATGGGAGCATGCTAACAAGGTAGCATTTTAAGTTTTTAAGACTTGAGATTGATCATTGAGACAAAACCTTGTTGGAAGGATATTCGAGCCAAATTTTTCTTCTATATTTTTGTGTGTGCATCTGCTTAGTCCATTCTTCTCTAGAACTTGTGTCAATTTTTACTCAAAGCTTGATGGACTAGATTTTTGTGGATATGATAGAGGCGTTCTTTCTTTCAGCTCTTTCCCCAAACACCAACCATAAACACTTTTTCCTCTTGCTAGCCCTCGAGCCTTTTGCTATGAGCATTTGCATACATTCTTAGATGATCGATAGTCTGTGTTTAGTTAAAAAAAAAGTGTTGAAAATGAAAAGTGTTAGTCTTGTGTATCCCTAAAGGGATCATAATGTGTTGCATCCCAAAGGGATTAGCATCTCAAATGAGATAGCCAAAAAAAAAAAAGTGTGTGTATTCAATTTATTTTAGTGTAGTGTTTTAGTTTTCTTTGTTGACATCGATTCCTCACTTTATCGCATGCTCATATTTTTTCTTTCTTTCACATCATCCATTCATTTAGCCTTCCGCTCATTACAACCCTTAAAGACCTCTTGATCTTCAAATTGATAGTCCTTGTAGTGGAGAAATAAAATTGATACAAGCTATGGTAGGAGATGTACTAAGCGATTGAGAAAAATATCCCTACTATACAAGTGAGTTGGCGTAAACACCATATCTGAGTGATTCTCTGTGTTCAATCTCTTGTGCTTAAATTCTTTCAATGTTTGTTTTATTAGCACTCTTTCAATTTCTTTGCGTTAGAATTACGATAAAGTGGATTGAGTCAATTTTGGTTGTTGTTTGAACATGGGCAGAATTTTCTTTTACTCTTGTACCTTTTGACTCTTATAAGCTTTGTTCGAGTACAAAGGTTTAAGTGTGGGGAAATTTGATTGGACGAATTTATACTATAAATTAGGCCCGTTTTCTTTAGTAATTATGCATCTGTTGACTCACGATTTATAATTTTCATGCTTATTTTGGTCCCGCACATTGAGTTTTGATAAATTGCATATTGTCAATATTTTGTTGTCATTTATCATTAATTACGCATAATTTTATTGGAACAATTGATCTTTGAAATGGGTTGTATTTTGTAGGACGAAAGGAGTCAACATCTAAAAGTCAACGCAGCGAGATTATTGAGGCGAATCAAACCCTCAGTTCGCGCATGACAAATTGATGGCATTTAATTTATTATTGCGACGGTGACCAAATTCATTACGCCCGCAATGAACTACAACCATTATTTGCGGCGAATGTCGATAACTCCGACCTATATTGGGCAAAGTATCCAGATTGACCCGGCTGCCGCGTATCCTATAAAAACTTGCCAATTAGGGCAGAGTTAGAAAGCGGCCTTCTGGTGTTTCTTCTTCGTCTTCTCGGTTTTAGTTCTTCGTTCACTATTTTCTCTGTTTGTTTCCTTTTCTTCTCTGTTTTAGTTTTGATAGTTTTTATATTGTGTTTGTTTGAGGTTCGATCATGACGGCGTTCCACCTTCATCTTTTTCATCTCCGGTATTCCGTTCATTTGTCTTCATCTTCGGTTTATCGAAATACGATCATGACTATCGGTGATTCTCCGGCGATGATGGAGTCATCCAGTCATGGCGGCTAAACTCTTAGTCTCCGGAAATGTAACAGTGGTCGAGTTCTTGAGCTTGAGGGTAATAAACCATTTTAGATTTGGTTATGAACTTGTAACGATCAGAGTTGGTATTATTACGATGTATAACCGATTGAGTCTTCTTATAGCTTAGTAGGGCGTTAAACTTTGATTTGTGTTAATGTTTGATTATTGTTGAATGCTGTTTTAAATACATGGAGTTCATGTATATCGGTTGGATGATTGCATCAATTAATTTAATACGCTAGTTGTGTTTGATTAAGTTGGTTGTGTTTTTATTCAAATGATTTGTTGCATTAATCATTCATAGCATACCTTTAAGGTTTTAGTCTCCTTGGTGTATGTATGATCATGAATAATCAAACTGAATGAAAAACGATCTTAAAAAACATGAAAAAGTTACCGAAAAATTATGACGTTGAAAGTTCAATGAAATGAATGAAGAATGTGAAATGCTGAAAAAAAGAATCGCAAGCAGGCCTAAAAAAATTAGTCAATCAGATCAGTTTAACATCTGTTGGGACTAGTACATAATTAGGCTTGAATTGTTGTGAGAAATCGGCCGATCGAGTTCTTGTTTTGTTTTAGGTCATCAAGTATTTGGTGATCAGTTGATCAACCCGGTGACCGAGGATCTGTTGGAGCTAGTAGAGAGTCCTCGGTGCTCGATCGAGGAGTTACCTCCTAGAGTCCCGTGAGGCGGGAGAGGAATCGATTTCTTTGCGTAAGTAGAAATTTGTAGATTTTATGGCGATCTGAGACCCGTGAGGTGAGGATGGTTGGAGAGGGGCTGAAGAGTCATTGATCGGATGGATTAGCGAACGATGAGAGGTTCGATTCATGATATCTCTTCTGCGGGCCCGCTTATACATGGTGGAAGGCATTGCAGGCGGTACCACGGGCCTTGCTTCTTGACATGGGCGGACTTTACGAGGGCTTTTAGAGACAATTATATCTTAAGGTGTATTTGGAAATGAAGATCGGGGAGTTTTGGGTGAGGCGCGGTGGGATGATGATGGCAGTCGAGGTGAGGTTTAATGAGTTGATGGGGTATGTTACTCTTGTGGTTTCTCTTGAGACAGGATAGGTGTCGGAGGTTTGAGATGGGGTGAATCTGGAGATCCGTGCGAGGATTGGCCCGATCGATATGGGCTCCTTTATAGAGTTGAGAGCTAACTTCTTTGTGAGTGGAAGCGGTTGTGGCGAAGCGAGGAGAGATGGGTCGAGGACGGAGGAAGAGTTAGTGTGGTCGAGGCGGCTCTGGTAGGAGTTTTAGCGGCGCGAGCGGGGCCTTGAGCTTTAGGAGGATCGAGACGGTCGGGTTTTGGACAAGGGAGATTTGACGGTGGCGGCGATGACAGATGTTTTGGTGAGATTCCCCATTCTGTGAGCCTGTGAGAAGAGGCACTTTGGAGAGTGTTGGCGGTTGTTGGAGCTTGCCTTAAATCTGACTTCATGGATCACAGTTAGGGATTGCCAGTTACTTTGGGAGCTCGGTCTGTTGGTAGTAGTGGTAGGGAGTAATACTCTTGTCAATGAGTAGAGTGGGTGGACGTGGATCCGGACGGAGGGCGAGTAGAGGCAGTAGGTGAGGATCCTTTGTGAGGCCGAGGTGGGGCGGCCGACCACGATCGAGCAATCTATGCCATGTGAGGCGGAGGCCGAGATTCCCGATGTTGTATTTGGTATGTTCCTTATTTCTAATTTTGAGGCGTTTGCATTCTTTGGATCCTAGATCCACATTCTTTATTGCACCTCATATGGCATGTAGATGCATGGGGATCGGGAGATGTTCTTGTATGGGCTAGAGGTGAGTACACCTCAAAGGTACTACTCTTGCATTGAGAGAGGTGCGGGGATGCTCGATCCAGATTGATCAGCGGTGTTAGGCGGACCTTATAATGTTGCCTCGAGGGAGATCGATGTGATTATGGGGATGGGTGACTTCTTGCCCATAGGGCTATCATGGGCTGCTATACGAGGAGGTTGTATTAGAGTCTCTGGTGACTAGAGCCATGTTGGAGGAGTTAGTCGGCGATACCGGCCGGATGATCTCTTTCCTTAGTGCCACGAGATTGATGCGAGGGAGGCATGAGGCATATCGGCTCATGTGGTTGACACGAGTTGAGCGAGGCTTGAGGATATTCCGTGGTTAGGGAATTTCGGATGTGTTTCTGATGAGTTACGGGTTTCTGTCGGATCGGGAGACAAAGTTTACTATTGACCTCGTTCAGTCTTGCTCCTATATCTATACCTCCATATAGGATGGCTTTGTGGGCGAGGAGCTTAAACTTCGATTCGAGGAGTTGTTGGAGAAGGGCTTTATTAGACCTAGTGTTTCACCATAGGGAGCTCGGTATTGTTTGTGAAGAAAAGGATGGGACTTTGAAATTTGTGCATCGATTCTGAGCGATTGAATCGGGTGTGATGAAGAATAAGTATCAGCGCCTAGGATCGATGACTTATTTGATCGATTGCGGGGGCTCGGTATTCACCAAGTTAGATCTGCGATCTGGTTACTATCGATTGAAGATTGCGAGGCGATGTGCCTAAGAGTGCCTTGAGGTAGGTATGGGCATTTCGAGTTTCTAGTGATGCGTTTGGGTTGACTAATGCCGGCAGCCTTCATGGCCTTGATGAATAAGGTATTTCAGCCCTACTGGATCGGTTTGTTATTGTATTTATTGATGACATTTTGGTGTATTAGAGAGCAGACGGGGCATAGTGAGCATTTGAGGATTGTGTTGCGAGCGATGAGAGAGAGCAGTTGTATGCCAAATTGATAAATGTGAATTTTGGTGGATCGATGATATTTTTGGGACATATAGTGGTGGAGAGGTATTGGTGGATCGAGTAAGGTTGGCGGTGTTGAAGTGGGAGGCTCTAGGAATGTCTTGGGAATTGAGTTTCCTCGGATTGGTGGTTATTACGGAGGTTTGTCGAGGTTTTCATTGATCTCGGCCCTCGACAAAACTTCGAGGAAGAATGTACCATTAGGATGGGTGAGGAGTGTCGGAGGAGCTTTGAGGAGGCTGAAACATCGGTTGACTCTTGCCGGTGTTGGCTATTCCATTTGGGATGGAGGATTTGTGGTATCTGGTGATGCATCACATCGAGGATTGGGGTGTGTTACGATGCGGCACGGTAGAGTCATTGCCTATGCCTCGGGGCATTTGAGGTCTCACGAGGTAAACTATCCTGTTCATGATTTGGAGTTAAATTGCGGTAGTGTTTGCTTTGAAGATTTGGAGGCATTACGTATGGTGAGACTTTTGGATCTTCCTTGACCATAAGTTTGAGATATTCTTGAGCGGAGAGAGTTGAATCGAGGCGGAGGAGATGGCTTGAGTTGTTGAAGGACTATGGTGTGTACTATCGAGTATCACCACAGGAAAGCCAATGTGGTGGCGGATGCTCACAGTAGGAAGTCACGTATTAATCTGCTTCAGTTAATGCAATGAGGTTGCCTAACTTGATTGATTGAGGGCTTTGAATGTTCGGATGAATCTGGGCGGGATGGAGTCTTATTGGCTACTTTGACCTTTGAGACCGATGCTCTTGGGCGAGGATCGGGAGAGTTCGGGACAAGGATCTGTTATGGTGAGGCTGATTGAGAAGGTAAAGGCGATTGAGTTACGAGTTTGAATTGAGAGATGAGACTTTATGGATAGGGCGGATGCTTTGTGTGCACGATGTGGATGACTTGAGGAGAGAGATATTGGAGGAGGCTCGTATGGTCACATATGCTATGCATCTGGTACTACCAAGATGTATAACACTCTTAAGTAACATTTACGGTGGCTGGCATGAAAAAGCAAGTGGCGGAGTATGTATCTAGATGTTTGGCGTGCCGGCGAGTTAAGGCGAGCACCGGGCTCGATAGGGAAGCTTCATTCGTTGCCCATTCGGAGTGGAAATGGGGCAATTACCATGAATTTCATTATGGGTTTGCCTAGGGCCTTGAAGCGACGTGATGCTATCTGGGTCATAGTGGACGGTTGACTTCATCGGCCCATTTCTTGCGATGAGGAGAACAATACCATGGATCGAGTTGGCCCGGTATGTGGCGGAGATAGTGAGGCTGCGAGGTCTAGTGTCGATAGTGTCGAGACGGGATCCCAGTTTACTTGAGATTTTGGCGAGTCTGCGATCTACTATGGGTACTAGGCTGAACTTGATCTGACATTTCATCCTCGACAGATGGGCGAGTGAGAGGGCGATTAAGGCATTGAGGATATGCTTGAGCATGCGTATTGGAGTTGAGAGGAGCATGGGATCGATATCTAGCCCTGATTGAGTTTGCATACAACAATCATTATCACAGTAGCATCGGGATGGCACCGTATGAGGCGTTATATGGGAGACCGTGTAGATCGCCTTTGTATTGGGGTGAAGAGGTGTGAGGATGATTGAGGGTCTGGTGATTCGGGATCTTTGTTGATAAGGTGAAGCTGATTGGTCGCATCAAGCGGCTCGGGATGAGCAGAAGAGTTATGTGGATCGGCATAGGAGGAGATGGAGTATAACGTTGGTGACGAGTATTCTTCGGGTATCACCGTGGCGTGGTGTCTTGAGATTGGCAAGAAGGGCAAGTTAAGCCCTAGGTACATTGGTCCGTATGAGTTGTAGAGAGGATAGGACCATTGGCATATAGTAGCATTCTTAGAGTGAGATGTCTCGGTTACACGATGTGTTTCTTGTGAGTATGCTCTGGCGATATCGGTCGATCCGACTCATGTGATCTGGCTCGGAGATTGAGGTATCTAATGTCTGAGTTATGTAGAGGCCGTCTGATTAGCGGGACACAGGTGAAACAGTTAAGGAATAAGAGTATTCCATTGGTGAAGGTTCTCTGGAGGAACCACTCGACTGAGGAAGCTACCTGGGAGACCGAGGAGCATATGAGGAGACAATATCCTCGTCTATTCGATCAACCAGGTAAGAATTTCGAGGACGAAATTTTTATTAGGAGGGGAGAATTGTAACATCTCATCACCGATGGGAAGGGTATTTTGGTAAATTGGGACGGGTTAGGAGTATTGAATTATAACTCGGCATGAACATACATTATATATAGCCTCTATAACTGATGATTGTTTTGCACATGCATATGGTATACATGCATTCATGACATTTCCGGCATAAGTGTCTAATTGAGATTCTTTGTAAAATTTATGGGATAATTGTATTTGAAAAATTATTTGGAGTGCGCCATAAATTGTTTTACATTTTTAGGGATTTATGAGATTTTTTCTGGAATTTTTCGGGGTTCGTGCCCGGACCGGAAAATTCCAACTGACCGACTGAGTGAGCTGCTTTGTACCGAATAGGATTGTCTAATGGCATGAGATTAGTGGATAATTGATGTTGGGGAATTATTTTAGTGCCATGATTAGAGCTTAATTGGGATTAGCACTTAATTAATAGGATTAACTAGTTTTTGTCTTTTCTTCATTAAAAATCAAGCCAAGTGTCCCTTTATTTATTAGCTTTGTCTTATATGAGCTATCATCCACGACTCTTCTCCTTGTTAAAGTTAAAAAAATTCACTTGGAAGGCCATTATTCTCCATCATCCGAAATTGAAACTTCCTTGGTATTTGTTTTCCCTTATTCGGTTGTCTTCTCCTTCTCCTATACAAAGCTTCCCTTTTTAGTTGCTTACTCCTTCTCTTTTCACTTACTAAACCAAGCTCAAGCCTTGTGAAGGTGATGGTATATGCATGGTTGGTGTGATAGCCGTAGGTTTAGGGAGAGTTATGTAATTGAGTAAAGCTTGGAAGATTGAAGTAGAAGTGGTGTGAACTTGAAGAATTGATAGCTTGAACTTGTTTAAGGTGACTTTTGATGTTTGTTTTTATGCTTTTGGTAGTTAGAAGCATTCATGGAGATCCTTTATACATGTAGTTGATCATCATAGTAGTAGGGTTGAATGGGTTTAAATGTATACTTGGTTATGGATGAATGAATGACTATAGTTTTCCTTGATTTTGGCTTGGTTTGGATTGAGTTTGTAAGGTTAGATGAATGGAAAACTTAGGAAGATAATTTGTGTTAGTGCTGCCAACTTTTGTATAATCAGGTAAATATATGTTGTGATGAATTTGTGGTTGAATTAGAGGTATAAATGGGTGCTTAGTGAAGTGTTATTGATGTTAGAAGTGATAGGAGTTAGGTTGTAGTTGAAAAGCTGGAAAATGCAATTTGACCTATTGTAATGTTTTGATCATAACTAATTGTGTAGGTGAGAAAATGAGGTGAGGTTTGTGCCCAATTAAACTTTGGGATTTTGGCTATAACTTTGTGTGAAATAGGTGTTGTTAAATTGTAATGCTAGAAGGGCGAAAGTTTGCATGAAAAGTTACTGTTTTATTGCCTGTGAACAGTACCCGCAGTTATGACCTGATTACTTTGTTGATTTTTCTACATTAATTGATATGGAACTAGGAAAAATGGTCTTTATGAAAGTTGAGGCATATTGAGTTATCTTTCCATTTCCACTGATCTTGCTAATTTTCGAGTTGTATATTGGGAGATATGAACTGATTACTATTGACTGGTTTTGAGCATTTTGATGAAACCCAGCCTAAGTGTGGGTTTTGTGAGCAGTCTGCTTGGGAGCAATTTTAGCAATTGTTTTGGACTGAATTGGTGTGAGTGATCTTCTGAAAATTTGTAGAGGAAGAAATTACCTTGAAAATGATATATGGTGTGCAATTTTTATAGGTCAGAGTTGGGAGTTATGATTTTACAAAAACCGACCCTGCATTAGGTTATGAATTGCTGATAATGGCAGTAACTTCCATAACAGTTTTGACATTGTTAGAAATCGAATTGGAAATTGAGTTCTTCATGAAACTTGAAGTTTGAGATCTTATCTTTTCATGGGTATAAGGTAATGAATTGGGTGACATTTGTGCTAAGAGATATCTTGTTGTGAAATGTCTTTGTTGATTGGGAAAATTAGAGGTTTGATGCTTTGGTGAATTGTTTGACATAGTTAGCAAGTGAATCTGATTTTGGGTTGTTCATGAAAGTTGTAGATAACATTGTGATATTACTTATTTATTGTGTAATTGTTTCCTGAAGAATCGAGAGTTCTTGAATTTGCAATGTCTTGCCTGTGTTGATAGGTTTTGAGTGGCGATGGGTTTGATAGGATTTTGACACCCTTAGTTGTGAAATTGATTTTTATGGTCTTCTTGAGAATTGTAGAGCTTTTCATGATCTTTCCAACAAGTTATGGTTTGTATTTTTCGATTTGTGTGCAAAAATTATTGTTGTTGGAAATTGGATTGGAAATAAGAAAAAAGGGAATGAAGTGAGGTAGAACCTCATGGGATCATGACGCCTCGCCCTCATGGCGAGTAGGTTAACTTGATCGCGAGGCGACGCCTCGCCCTCATGACGAAGCGAGGTGAGTCGGCCTCGCGGCGGCGTCTCGCCCATGAGGCAAAGCGCTTATATTTATATATTTTATTATTATTTTATTATTTGGCATTAAGTGACCTAATTGTTTCTTTTGTCAATTTCTTTTCCGTCAAACGTCCGATTGACCTGATTCTTGAGGCATCGGTTTGTAACATATTAATTTCATTTTCTGAGAGATTCAGGATTTTGGAATGAAATTGGCGTGGCCGGAATAACGGAGCCTTTAATCCTTATTTTGTTTAATTGGGGACTATAGAGGTCCAATTGCACCGTCGGCCTAATAGGTTTTAATTTTTAGGCGGATTTTTATGATGGAAAAATTTTGGATTAGGGCAGGAATGCCATGAATATGCATTATACCGTTTTACTTATTCCATGTGCATTGTTTGATATTTCTAATTATCTGATTAGTAATGTACTCATTTCCATTGTTATAGAGGCTCGGTTGGAACGTCATCCCACGGATGTTGCAGAGACTTCCCGGTATTAGCTCGGAAGTTATTAGGTGAGTAACCTAGATGGTTTCTCGGTTAGTAAGTGTTTATAATTCTGCACTTAGAACCCTGTGGAGAATAATGGTGGGAAAATTGTGTTTGTTTGTGCCTGGATTGCGGACCGGAGGTCCGATGGATTGGAGAATTCTGACATAGAAGTGTTATATGTGATTTTCTTGCGATTAGCTATGAGTGACTTGTGTGAACATGTTGAATTGGGATCAGTTATGATGTTGGTTTTGTTTTATTTGGACATATGTATTTCATGCATAATTGCATGATCGATAATGGCGATTGTGACGGAAGCGATAGCGAGAGCTTTAAGCTCAACGTGATTGGGCCTTGAGCCCATAGTGATTCGAGCCTCGGCTCACCGTTTAATGTGCCCTTAATGGGACGGTTTGGTATTTCGGTCTGACAACGTAATAAATTGGAAAAGTGTCACATCGCATTTCATGTGCATTTGAATTGGTTCTTTTGGTGATATCGTAATAATCATGTGGTACTTGAATGTGTTTTAGCGAAATAGCGTATGTATCGTGATACCTTTGTGTATATGCATGAATTGGGTGAACCATCGATGATGGTTCCTCATTGAGATTCATAAACTCACCCAAAATTGCAAATTATTTTCGGGAATGAGAGAGTAGACTTATAGCTCAGGAGGGACTTTTCTGCCGTGTAGATTGAGTGGGCAAGAGAAGTCATAGCACACAATTCGGTCGGTGGCACTTTTGAGGATGACCTAGCTAGCTTTATGTTTGATTTTCTTTTGGACTAATGTACAGAAAATAACAGTTGTGTAATTTACTGCTTTGAGGTTATGAAATGAGAAATTTATGGTTTCAAAAAAAATAGTGGATTTCATATTAATGCTTTATGATTTTTGATGCCATGTGGTCTAGGTTGACCAGGAGACTCTAAGACGACCTCCTTGGTATAGCAATCCATGATGGCCCTATGGGCAATCAGCCAGTCTATACCCAGAATCACATCGATCTCTCTCAAAGGTAACACTATAAGGTCTGCTCTCAACACTGCTTGATCGATCTAGATCGAGCACCCCTTGTAGACCTCTCCCAATGCAGTAGTACTACCTAGAGGTGTACTCACCTCTAGTCCATACTGTAAAATCTCCCTATCCCCATGCAATCTACATGTCAAATGCGGTGCAACAAAAGAATATGTGGATCCTGGATCCAACAGTGCAAATGCTTCAATATCAGAAATAAGAAGCATACCAGCTATAACATCAGGAGAATCCTGGGCCTCCTGCCTAGTCATGGTGTAAACCCTGGCCTAGGACTGTGGTCGGCTGCTACGACCCTCAGGCCTCACAAAGGATCCCTCAGCTCTACCTCGACCTCTACCTCGGCCCCTCTGCCCGGATCCACCCCCTCGGCTCTGCTGCACCGTAGTATTACTACCCGATCTAGCACTGACAGCAGACTGAGCTCCCACGATGTGAGGCAATCCGAATCGATGATCCATGGAGCCACATCTAAGGCAGGCTCCAGTCAATCGCCAAAACTCCCCACTGTGCCTCTTGTCACCATGCTCACAAACTGGAGGAATCTGCCCTGCACCTCTACCACTGCCACTGCCAGTCTGAAAAAATCTCCCTCTCTGTCCATACCCAGACTTTCTGGATCCTCCAAGTGACCTGAAAGTCCCCTTTCTGCCTTCTAAAGCTTACGCCAGAAGCGCCACGACTCTCACTCGGTCTCTTCCACTGGACCCGACACATAGCAAAATCACAGGAGGTACATCACATGTACAGTGCGGAAAACAAAATTTTTGTCACGGGACCTTCTCGAAGGCCGGGATCTATGTGTCGGTATGAAGATTCAAACTGAATAGCCAATAGAGACTATCTCTAAAAAGGTATCCACGAGAGATCAGAAAACCTAACCAGGACAAACCCTTTGACCGGGAATAGCTAGAACAAAGTAAAGGCTGCTAGACCCTACCTACATCCTTGGAAAGCTTAAGATTTGTGAAGCTACCACTGGAGAAGAAGAAAAATCGTTGATCGTTCCTTTTAAAGAAGCCTTTGAAAACAATTTTCATAGGTTTTCAAAACCTTTCTCCTCTTTTATACAAAGCCAGCGACCTCCTTAGCTTCTTCATTAAGTCATGTGTCTTTTAACTTTTAAAGACATCATATATTAGATGACAAGCCATCACGTATAGCTACTTTTATATATATATATATATATATATATATATATATATATATATATATATATATATATATATATATATATATATATATATATATAGTTAAAACTCATCTTAGCCTCCATCATCCACGTGCATATATATATATATAATTAATTAATTCTTTAATTAATTAATTATATATATATATAAATAAATAAATCTTGAAGTGGTCCATCACTGCAGGGTGGGTCTACTAACTCTGGGTCCCGATCTTGAAACGACTCGAAACCTTTCTTAGCAATATCAATGTCGCGATCTCATCGGGACATATCTCGATCTCATCGGGATCCATTTAATCTAATGCTCTCCATAATTGGAACTCGGTCAATCTTATTTCTGATTCTCTGAAACACTCTTATCGTGTGACCACTTTAGGTTCCGGTTATGTTGGCCACTTAGATTAACAATTAATCTGAGCAAGTCATGGCGGCGTCTAGCAACACATCATGACCCCCAATTGACCGGAAAGTAATTGGTTTGATGAATTCATCACGAACGGATCACGAACCCTTCCATGACAATTCTTGTGCAATTAGTCCTTTCATCATCCTATACCCCACTTGGTTATGAGTATGGTCAAAGTGTCAACTCTTACTAGACTAAGTCTAGCCCAGTGATATCGGTTCTGTCTTGGGACTCATTACTTTATATGTCCATGAAGACCCTCATCATGACATAATTATGCTCGGCGGAGACTTAAAGTAATGATCTGACGAGAGGCGAGGTATCTCTTACTGCTATCACGAAGTGATGAATCCTCTATTGGCTACTCGATTATCTTGAATACCTCAAGCGTACCCAAGCACCACCCTATGAGTAACCTCACGAAGGCAACAAGGAATGGAGTCAAAGCAGAATCGGTATCCAAGATATCCTTGAGTACCTCGAGTCTAAGGATACTTGCACCATTCTATGATGAGATTATCAACGACATTTGAATAGGACATCCATGTGATGATCTCATGGCGGTCATCAATGTACTTACTACCCTTAGTAAGCATCCACATGTCAACTCTAAATATCTCATATTTACAATTTCCGAGATCCTTTGCTTGATCAATCGAGGTATGACATATCTAGTCATGGGATTAATGATGTCGGTCTCATTAATCCTATGACTAGGAGAATTTGAATCTTGACATAATTGCACATGATAGGAATCTCGGGATTATGATCACATCATAATTTCCTTCATGCTATGTCATATATCATGAACTTCATTAATTTGATTAAAGATCAATATCAATTCATAAGAACATCAAATAAATGAAACATGCCTTTCTTTATTTCTTCATAAAGTCTGTACATGACTATGAACAAAAAGCGCTAAAGGGATTGTCTTTAGGGCACTACTCTAACAATCTCGCGATGCTTGTACACGAATAAGTGGACTTACACGTGCAGAAGAATGGTATAAGTCGACTTACATCTCAATCTGAGTCGACTTACACTCAAATCTCCCACTTGACCTAAAGCCAATCGCCTTGGTATCTAATACCATAGCGAGTACATGAGAATCAAAATTCTTACGTGACAATGGCCGTCAGCGGATCGACAATGTTCTACTCTGTGAGAATTCTCTCGATCTCGACATCACCTCTGCAATGATCTCGAATCGGATGATATCTGCGGATGCGTGTTTAGATCGTTGGTGAGACCTTGGTTCCTTTGCTGAGCAATAGCCCCATTGTTGTCCTGATACAATCAGTATGGGCCCATCACGACTAGGAACCACACCAAGTTCGATAATGAACTTCTTGATCAACGACTTCCTTCTTTGCCTCGATGCGACAATGTACTCTACCTCGATCGTTGAATCAGCGATGCGTCTCTTGTTTGGAACTCTTCCAACTAAGCGCTCCGTCGTTCGGTGTGAAAACATAACTTTGGTGGGATTTTGAATCATCCTTGTCAGTTGGCGGCATCCATATGCCGCTCATTGGAGATTTCCATCTCCATATATCGAAAACATCCTTAGTCCTTTGCAGTACTTGAGGATATTCTTGACACCACCCGATGACTCTCACGGGATCCGATTGGTATCGCCGTGACACTCGAGCATACGATACATCGGGCCTCGTACATAACATAGCATACATGATCGATCCTATTGCGGGCGCATCACGGGATCTGATCCATGCGCATCCTCTCATCTTATGTCTTAGAACACATAGATTTCGAGAGTGTTATCCCATGAGACATGGGAAGAAACCCTCTCTTAGATTGCTCCATGCTAAACCTCTTTAGCATCTTGTCTATGTCGATGATTGTGAAAGACCAAGCAACCTCTTTGATCTATCTCTATAGATTCTTATCGAGGATATAAGTTGCTTCACCAAGGTCTTTCATGGCAAATTGTTTGACAACCAAATTTTAGCGATTGTAACATCGAGACATCGTTTCCTAGTAATAATATGTCATCCACATATAGCACAAGGAATACGATTGCAGTCCATTAACCTTCTTGTACACACGGTGTTCATCCGGATTTTGTGAGAAACCAAACTCTTTGATTGACTCATCAAATGGATATTCAACTCTGGATGCTTGCTTCAATCCATAAATGGATTTACGAAGCTTGCATACCTTTTCGCCATCGATGGAAGTGAAGCCCTCTGGTTGTGTCATGTACACATCCTCGGCGGGTTTCTATTAAGGAAAGTCGTCTTCACATCCATTGCCATATCTCATAATCATAATGGCGGTAATGGCTAGGGTATCCTAATGGATTTAAGCATTGCTACGAAATTTGAAGGTCTCGTCATAGTCAACTCCTTGTCTTTGGCGAAATCCTTTGGCCTGACCTTCTTTATAAGTAATCACATTACCATCCACGTCGGTTTTCTTCTTAAAACCCATTTGCACCTATAGGTTTTATCCTTGGTGCATCAACCAAAGTCCATACTTTGGTTTGATACATGGAATCCATTTAAACTTTCATGGCGCAAGCCATTTTAGGACTCGAACTTTTGAGAACCTCTTCATAGTGGCAGGCTCATCATCTTCTATGAGCAATCGTCATTCTGTTCACTTACGAAATCCATATTTCTCGGGAGCGATCGTATCCTCTTGACCTCTGAACTTCATGTGTAGTAGAAGGTTGAGCTATTACTTCATCGAATGAGTGGCGGTCTCGAGTTGAGCGATTGATCGTATGCATTTGAGCATCTTGAACTTCTTCAGTTCAACTTTGCTCCCACCGCCTTCTTCGAAGAAACTCTTTCTTTAAGAAGGCGGCGTGCTTTGAAACAAACACCTTTTGTTCCTCGGCAAGGTAGAATTGATATCCCATGGTCTCTTTAGGATATCCTACAAACAAACACTTGTGGACTTTGCTTCAAGCTTATCGACTGAATCCGCTTCACGTGGCGGGACAACCCCAAACTTTCAAATGAGAAAGATAAGGTTTTACATTAGTCCACATCTCGTATGGAGTAACATCAAGCATCTTAGAGGAACTCTGTTTAGCAAGTAAGCAATTGTCTCTAGTGCATACCCCAAAACGATTTTGGTAACTTTGCGAAACCCATCATTGATCGTACCATGTCCAACAAGGTTCGATTTCTCCTTTCAGCCACACCATTGTGCTGTGGTGTGTAAGGAGGAGTCCACTGAGATAAAATGTCATTATCTGTGAGATAATCCAGAAAGTGTTGGTCTAAGTATTCTCCACCACGATCGGATCGTAATGTCTTAATACTTTTACCAAGCTGGTTTTCTACTTCATTTCTGAATTGTTTGAACTTTTCAAACGCTTCAGATTTGTATCTCATCAGATACAAGTACCCATATCGAAAATAATCATCGATAAAGGTAATGAAGTAACGACAACCACTTCTAGCCTGGATGGACATCGGACCGCATACATCTGAATGTATTAGGTCTAATACTCCAGTCGCTCGTTCACCCTTTCCCTTGAAGGGTAACTTAGTCATCTTGCCTAATAAACAAGATTAGCATGTGTCATATGATTCATAATCAAATGACCTAAGCGCCACTCTTATGGAGCTTAGCGATCGTGTCTCATTTATATGGCCAAGTCGACAATGCCATAAGTAAGTTGACTTTAAATTATCTCTTTTATGCCGTTTGGTGTCATTGACATTCATAATTAGATGAGACATATCTAATATGTAAATAGCATTGCATAATGTACCCGATGCCATAAAGCATTCCATTAGAATTAATAGAACAACCATTGCTATTAAAATTCAAATGGAAACCGACTTTATTTAAACAAGAAAAAACAATATGTTCTTTGTCAAAGCGGGTACAAAATAACAATCATCAATTGAGTACAAGCCCGGTGGGGAGAGACAAAACATAGGTTCCTACGGCTAATGCGGCAACTCTTGCTCCATTTCCAACACGCAGTCTACTTCTCCCTTCATGAGTGTCTCATCGTCCCTTAGGCCCTGCATATCATTACATATGTGTGAGCCACACCGGTATCAAATACCCGAATGTTGTGATCGAAGCAGTATTAACCTCGATGACATACATGCTGAAGTAGTTGAGGCATCGATGCCTTCTTACGCTTCGGTGACTCGAATAGACTTTGCAATTAGCCTCCAATGGCCATCTTTACCCTGATGGAAGCAAGTTCCTTCAGGGCGCTTCTTTGGTCTTCTTCTTGATAAGCGCTTCCACTTTGGTTTCTTGGCCTTCTTCTTCTTTGGGTTCTTTTCTTCTTTGAACCGGAAGAAGAAGCGACCACCATTAACACTTGCTTACTATCATTCTTGATAGATACGCTCATTTGTCTTGGCTGATTGATCAACTCGGTATTGTTGTGGATATTTGGTTCATCCGATAGTTTAACACTGAACTGTGAATAACTCCGGACAATCCGACCATAATTAAGTCTATACTTAACTCATAATCCATTACAAAACCTAAAACGACCAATCTCTCAATATAGCCATTCATCTTGGGGCATCTTGCACGCGAGATGTCCTGGAGCCATCTTTAATGGTGAAGAAAGCCTTGAGGTCTCGAACCTTTCAGGCCGAACTTGCTCATCAAACAGCTCCACAAGATGAAATACTATAGTGTGAGCATCTATGGACTCGTCTTTGTTCTGCGATTACTGGTGACATCGAGGCAAGCATAATCTTGTAGGAAAATCCAGGAGGTACATCACATGTACCGCAGCGGAAAACAAAATTTTTATTCCGGGACTTTCCGAAACCGGGATCTTGGTATCCGTATGAAGACATCAACCTAAATAGCCAAAGAGACTATCTCTAAAGGTGATCCACGAGAGATCAAAAAATCTAACCGAGTCAAACCCTTTGACCGGGAATAGCTAGAAGTAGATTAAAGGCTGCTAGACCCTACCTACATCTGGAGAGCTGAAGGAGAATGTTGAAACCTTGTCTTTGGAGAAGAAGAGAATCGATGATGGCTTGAAGAAGAAGACATGAAACCCATTTTCAAAGGAAAGCTTAACTCTTAAGCTTCCATAACCTCCTCTCCCATTAAGCCTCAAATCGACCACCACATCTCTTGGCCTTCATTTATGTTTCTTTTAACTCTTTTAAAAGATTCCATAAGCTTATGCCAAGTGTGTGGCTTAATAACCACTCATTTCATAAAGTAATAAAGTATAAAGCTTTGAAAAGTCAAAGCTTTATCTCTTCCTTCCTCCATCCAGCATACATGTCTTAATATATATGATTTAATTAATTAATTAACATATATATAATTACTAAGAGGTCGATCAAGCTGGGTCGGTCCTACCGGCCTCTAGGGCCCGATGTAGAAAATCACGAAAACCTTTCTTAGCAATATTGATGTCGCGATCTCATGGGACATATCCCAATCCCATTGGGATCCATTTAATCTAATGCTCTCCATAATTGGAACTCGGTCCAATTACTATTTCTGATTCTCTGAAACACTCTTATCGTGTGACCACTTTAGGTTCCGGTTATTTTGGCCACTTAGATTAACAATTAATCGAGCAAGTCATGGCGGTATCTAGCAACACATCATAACCTCAATTGACGAGAAAGTAATCGGTTTGATGTATTCATCACGAACCGGATCACGAACCCTTCCATGAACAATTCTGTGCAATTAGTCCTTTCACCATCCTATACCCCACTTGGTTATGAGTATGGTCAAAGTGTCAACTCTCACTAGATTGAGTCTAGCCCAGTGATATCGGTTCTAGTCACGGGACTCATTACTCATATGTCATTGAAGACACTCTTCATGACATACATCTTTGGCCACCTTAGTAATGATCCCGACAAGAGGCCGTGGGTATCTCTTACGCTAATCCGAAGTGGTGAATCCTTTATTGGCTACTCAATTATCTTGAATACCTCAAGTGTACCCAAGCACCACCTATGAGTTACCTCGGAAGGCAACAAGGAATGGAGTCAAAGCACGGGATCGGTATCAAGATATCCTTGGTACCTCAAGTCTGAGGATACTTGCACCATTGCTATGATGAGATTATCAACGACACTTAGATAAGATATCCATGTGATGATCTCATGACAGGTCATCAATGAACTTACTACCGCTAGTAAGCATCCACGTATCAATTCTAAATATCTCATATTTACGGTTTAAAGATCCTTTGCTGATCCAATCAAGGAATATGACATGTGCTAGTCTATCCGGATTAATGATGTCGGTCTCATTAATCCTATGACTAGGAAGAATTTAGAATCTTGACATAATTGCACATGATAGGAATCTCGATAGTATGATCACATCATAATTTCCTTCATGCTATGTCATATATCATGGACTTCATTAATTTGATTAAAGATCCAATCAATTCATAAACAATGTTCATGAACATCAAATTAATGAATTATGCCTTTTCTTTATTTATTCATTCGATCGCATACATTTGTGAATAAAAGCAGCTTAAAGGGATTGCTTTTAGGGCACAAATAAATAATCTTGTCATGAATAAGTGGAACTTATGCAATGTACAAGTCGACTTATCGATGCGAACATGTGTAAGTCGACTTACACATGGTACAAATCGACTTATCACTTACAAATCTCCCACTTGACCTAAAGTCAATCGCCTTAGTATCTAATACCATAAGCGAGTCCATGAGAATCACAATTCTCCTGTGACTATGGCTTTGTCAGCGAACGACAACACTTTGCTCTGTGGGAATTCTCTCTATTAGGATATCATCTCGACTAATGATCTCCCGAATCGGCGAAGTACGAGTTCGGATCGTCGATAAGACCTTGGTTCCTTTGCCTGCGAACTAGCCCCATTGTATCACAATACAATCCTATGGGCCCATCACGGTAGGGACGAGATCAAGTTCGATAATGAACTTCTTGATCCAAACCGCTTCCTTTGCGCATCTCGTGCGGCAATGTACTCTGCCTCGGTTGATGAATCGGCGGTCCTCTCTTGTTTGGAACTTTTCAATCGGCCGCCACGCTATTCGGTGTGAATGTATATAACCTGATTGTGATTGAGAATCATCCTTATCGATTAAATACTAGCATCCAATGCCGCTCACTGGAGATTTTCATCTCCATAGATCAAAAAACATCCTTAGTGCTTCGCAAGAACTTGAGGATATTCTTGACAGCCACCCAGTGACCCTCACCAGGATCCGATTGGTATCTGCTCGTAACACTTAGAGCATACGATACATCGGGCCTCGTCATAGCATTGTTCCATGTTAAACCTTTTAGCATCTCATCATGTACGATGATTGTGAAAGACCAAGCAACCTTTTATTTATCTCTATAAATCTATATCCACAGGATATAAGTTGCTTCACCAAGGTCTTTCATCGCAAATTGATTGGACAACCAAATTTTAGCGATTGCGGCATAGAGACATCGTTTCCTAGTAACGATATGTCATCTACATACAACCTGAAGGAATACGATTGCGGTCCCATTAACCTTCTTATACACACAATGATCATCCAGATTTTTGTGAGAAATCAAACTCTTTGATTGACTCATCAAAACTGATAATCCAACTCCTGGATGCTTGCTTCAATCCATACATGGATTTCTAAAGCTTGCATACCTTTTCGTCATCGATGGAAGTGAAGACCTCAGGTTGTGTCATACACATCCTCGGGTAAATTTCCTCTCAGGAAAGCTGTCTTCACATCCATTTGCCATATCTCATAATCATAATGAGTGGCAATGGCTAGGAGTATCCGAATGGATTTAAGCATTGCTACTGAAATTTGAAGGTTTCGTCATAGTCAACTCTTTATGCGTGATTTATATCCTTTAACCATTAGCCTCGCTTCATAGTAATCAGATTACCATCCATGTTGGTTTTCTTCTAAAACCCCTTTGCACCCTGTGGGTTTTATCCCTTCAGGTGTAACAACCAAAGTCCATACTTAGTTTTCATACATGGAATCCATTTCAGATTTCATGGAACCAAGCCATGTTCAGGACTCGAACTTTTCGAACTTGTTCATAGGTAGTAGGCGCATCATCTCATATGAGCAATACGTCATTCTGTTCCTCACGAGAAATCCATATCTCTCAGGAACAGAGCGTATCTTACTTAACCTACGAAATTCGTGTGTAGTAGAAGGTTGAGCTGTTACCTCATCTATATGAGTTCTGATTTCAAGTTCGACGATTGATCTATGTTTGTTCGAGCATCTTGAACTTCTCCAAGTTCAACTTTGCTCCCACTGTCCTCTTGTAAAAGAAACTCTTTCTTTAAGAAAACAACATGCTTTGAAACAAACACTTTTGTTCCTAAGCAAGGTAGAATTAATATTCCACGAACAAACACTTGTCAAACTTTGCATCAAGCTAATCTGACTGTGTCCGCTTCACATAAGCAGGACAACCCCAAACTTTCAGTTGAGAAAGATAGGGCTTTCAGTTAGTCCATATCTCCATATGGAGTAACCACAACTGTCTTTAATGGAACTCTGTTTAGCAAGTAAACAGCTGTCTCGAGCGCATATTCCCAAAACTGTGCAAAACCTATCAATAATCGCACCATGTCTAACAAGGTTTGATTTCTTCTTTCAGCCACACCATTGTGCTGCGGCGTGTAAGGTGGAGTATACTGAGATAAAATCCCATTATCTCTGAGATAATCCAAAACTGTTGGTGTAAACATTTTCCACCACGATCAGATCGTAATGTATTCATACTTTTACCAAGTTAGTTTTCTACTTCATTTCTGAATTATTTGAACTATTCAAATGCTTCAGATTTGTATCAGATACAGATACCTATATCGTGAATAATCACCGATAAAAGTAATGAAGTAAAAACAACTACTTCTGGCATGGATGGACATCGGACCACATACATCCGAATGTATTAGGTCTAATATTTCATTCACTCGTTCACCCTTTCCTTTAAAGGATAACTTAGTCATCTTGCCTAATAAACAAGATTCGCATGTGTCATATGATTCATAATCAAATGACCTAGCGCCACTCTTATGGAGCTTAGCAATGCATATCTCATTTATATGGCCAAGCCGACAATGCCATAAGTAAGTTGATTTTAAATTATCTCGATTATGCCTTTTCGCGTCATTGACATTCAGAACTGGATATGACATATCTAATATGTCCATTCAATTGCATAATGTACCAGTAGCATAGAGTCTTCCATTCGAACTAATAGAACAACCATTGCTACTAAAAGTCCAATGGAAATCAGCTCTATTTAAACATAAAACATACAATATGTTCTTTGTTTAAAACAGGTACAAAATGACAATCATCCAATTTGAATATAAGCCTACTAGGGAGGAACAAGACATAAGTGTCTACGGCTAATGTAGCAACTCTTGCTGCATTACCTACACGAAGGTCTAGTTCTCCTTGAATGAGCTTTCTCTTGTCACGAGGCCTGCATATCATTTCATATGTATGAGCCACAACCGTATCAAATACCGATATGTTTGGATCGGGAATAGTATTAACCTCAATGACAAACATAATTGAAGGAGTAGAGGCATCCGGTGCCTTTTCTTTGCTTCAGGGACTCGAGATAGATTTTACTGATTTACGCCTCTGGTGGCTAAACTTGCCTGATAAGCAAAATCCTTTTGGGGCGAGAATCTTTGGTTTTTCTTTGATGGCACTTTCCTTTGGTTTCTTGGCCTTTTCTTCTTTGAACTAGAAGAAGAAGCATCCACCATTATCACTTGCTATCCTTCTTGATAGCTTTGCTTTCGGTTGTCTTGAGCGATTGATCATTTCGAGAATTGTTGTGGATATTTGGTTTATCGATAGTTTATCACAAACCGAATAACCATCGAGACAATCCAACCGTAATTAAGTCTCTACTTAACTCATAATCCATTACAAATTCTAAGGCGGCCAATCTCTCAATATAGCCATTCATCTTGAGTATATCTTGCATGCCGAGATATCCTGGAGCCATCTTTAATGGTGATGAGAAGCCTTGAGGTCTTGAACCTTTCGCATCGAGCTTACTCATCAAACAGCTCCCTAAGATGAAATACTATAGAGTGAGCATCCATGGACTCGTCTTTCTTCTTTGCAGCTCTGGTGACATCGAGGCAAGCATAAAGCAAGTATCCATATCATTTGTCCTTTAGATGCTTATAATATGCTTTCGATCCTTATCGAAGCATCAGCAAAGAAAGTAATGGAAGTGGAACATCTAGGGCGTATCCAGTTCCTCGGATCTAAGAACAATTCTCGATTCCTTAGCCAATCAAGAAAATTCGGTCCGAATAGAGGCGAAAATTCACACCGAAAGACTTCTTCAATCAACCTAGCGATAGAGAGAAGGAATGATAGAATAGAAATGCTGCGTGATCATAAGGACTTGCATGACATGCATATGGCTCCCTACTAGTTTCTTAGAATCCATAACCCTCTTTACTGAATCTAGAGAAACAAAGTGACATAATGTCTAGTGGGTCGATATCGATATTGCTAAGAGTGACCTTGGGTTTACCCAATGACCCTGACTTAGGTCAATCGGTAGTATCTGTCATACCAATTGTATCATCGATAACCGACATTAAGAATGACCTTGAGTTTGCTCGACAAGCCACCTTATGTCTCGAGAGGTATCGGATATACCAATTACATCTTAGACACAACTATCGATCAGTCTTTATCAACTTGTTGATGTGTGCACTTACATTGGGTATCAACTCTTTGATGCGCGTACATCCGATGTATGCTACCCAATTTACGCCTCATCCACGTTGACCTTGAGTTTGCTCAACAAACCAACGCTTCGAAAGAAAACTAACCCATTAATCGGAAAATCTTATTTTCATGGTTCGAACATATCCGTATAGAGTGAGCTTGAGTTTGCCCAACAACCCAACCTATAAGAACTCTGGTTCTTACCATATTAATGGAAGGCGTTAGTTTTCATATTACGAGGAGGATTTGAATTCTCGACTCAAGTGAAGGATTATAGTCGCCAGGGACTATATGGAATGATTTAGGTTTCATCGATTACATTGAATTAATCCTATAATCATCCATCATCCAACCTATGCATGCCACAGTGGACTTTCATCAAATGCAAGTGGACTTATGCTTCTGCCCACACACACAAATCGACTTGTATGACACAAGTGGACTTATGTCACTACTTGAACAAGTGGACTTACAAGGTACTACAAGTGGAAGCTTATCTTTGAATCTTGAGCAAGTGGAAACTTATTACATCCACAAGTCGACTTGTCCAAAATCTTGAACAAGTGGAAACATACCATATACAAGTCGACTTATTAGGAATTTTGCTAAAATCTCTAATCGGCTAATTCCTCAATTAATGCAATTCTAATTCTCAACACCATCATACCTAGGGTAATATCTGTAAGTTGATGTATCAATGAACAATTCATTGAACCATGAAAGCCTTATATGGTCAAACCATATGAAAAGCTTGAAATGAGTCAAAACTCATTAATTTCCAAACAATTTAGGAACACCCAAATTATCATCCTAAGCATCTCTAGCTAGCACATACATTATCAAATTTATTTCAACACATTCCATAAAAATATGACGGTCAAAACAAACAAGATAATGCAAGATACTACCGAGACGCTAATGTGATCAATTCGGCATTCAAAAATTCTTGGAAAAGCAAATTCAAGCAATTCAGTTTGGAAATCATACTACATCAAGATAACACATTTTTAATCACATTAAAAATGGTTCAAGGCATTGGAACTGAAAAGGCACACTCAATCAAGCCAATCAAAACAGTCCCAACAATTTTTCACAAAACTGTCCAGTTCTGTACATTGCTCGAAATGATCAATGAAACAATTTCAATAAATTCTGAGAAAATTATATAGGTTACTAAATGTTCAGAACATGCTACATGAATTTTCTCAGGAGTTTAGGCCATCAAAAACTCAGTCAACCTAAATAACAAAACCGATTCAAAATCTGTGTTCATCAGAACAGCAATTCCCAACAGCATAGAATAAATTCGTGAATAAATATCCAATCACCTTGAAATCCAATTTCCATGCTCACAGACATTCACCAACATCTTAGAGACATGTAGGTGAAGGAAAATCCGAAAAACCATTTTTCTAGAATTTATTCTCGATTTTATACTCATGCCTGTTCCAGAATCGTTTCACAAAACAGCATCTGTAACCTTAGGGAATTAATTAGCAAAACTATATCAAATCAAATAAATAAATTCTGAAAATTCATAGACATATTCTATAACATGTTATGAACATTTCTGGGCAGAAAAATTTCGAAAAATGCATCTCTATACAGAAACGAAATTTGGACAGCAAGCATGCATCAACAGCAAATTCAATTAGGGTTTCTGATCTCGCTTAGGTTATAGCTTCATACGGGATACCAGACGCTCTGATACCACTGTAGGAAAATCCCGGGAGGTACATCACATGTACCGGCAGCGGAAAACAAAAATTTTTGTTCCCGGAACTTTCCTGAAACCCAGGATCTTGGTATCCGTATGAAGACATCAACCTAAATAGCCAAAAGAGACTATCTCTAAAGGTGATCCACGCAGAGATCAAAAAATCTAACCGAGTCAAACCCCTTTGACCCGGGAATAGCTAGAACAGATTAAAGGCTGCTAGACCCTACCTCTGTCCTGGAGAGCTGAAGGAGAATGTTGAAACCTTGTGCTTGGAGAAGAAGAGAATCGATGATGGCTTGAAGAAGAAGACATGAAAACCCATTTTCAAAGGAAAGCTTAACTCTTAAGCTTCCATAACCTCCTCTCCCATTAAGCCTCCGTCGACCACCACATCTCTTGGCCTTCATTTATGTTTCTTTTAACTCTTTTAAAAGATTCCATAAGCTTATGCCAAGTGTGTGGCTTAATAGCCACTCATTTCATAAAGTAATAAAGTATAAAGCTTTGAAAAGTCAAAGCTTTATCTCTTCCTTCCTCCATCCAACGCACATGTCTTAATATATATGATTTAATTAATTAATTAACATATATATAATTACTAAGAGGTCCAGTCAAACTGGGGTCGGTCCTACCGGCCTACCGGGCTCCGGTACCGAAAAATCACCGGAAACCTTTCTTAGAAATATTGATGTCGCGATCTCATCGGGACATATCCCAATCCCATTGGGATCCATTTAATCTAATGCTCTCCATAATTGGAACTCGGTCAATTACTATTTCTGATTCTCTGAAACACTCTTATCGTGTGACCCTTTAGGTTCCGGTTATTTTGGCCACTTAGATTAACAATTAATCTGAGCAAGTCATGAGCGGTATCTAGCAACACATCATGACCCCCAATTGATCGGAAAGTAATCGGTTTGATGTATTCATCACGAACGGATCACGAACCCTTCCATAGACAATTACCGTGCAATTAGTCCTTTCACCATCCTATACCCCACTTGGTTATGAGTATGGTCAAAGTGTCAACTCTCACTAGACCGAGTCTAGCCCAGTGATATCGGTTCTCGTCACGGGACTCATTACTCATATGTCATTGAAGACACTCTTCATGACATACATCTTTAACCGACCTTAGTAATGATCCCAACAAGAGGCCATGGGTATCTCTTCGCTAATCCAAGTGGTGAATCCTTTAATGGCTACTCAATTATCTTGAATACCTCAAGTGCACCCAAGCACCACCTATGAGTTACCTCGGAAGGCAACAAGGAATGGAGTCAAAGCACGGGATCGGTATCCAAGATATCCTTGAGTACCTCGAGTCAGGATACTTGCACCATTGCTATGATGAGATTATCAACGACACTTAGATAAGATATCCATGTGATGATCTCATGACAGTCATCAATGAACTTACTACTGCTAGTAAGCATCCACGTGTCAATTCTAAATATCTCATATTTACGGTTTACGAGATCCTTTGCTTGATCCAATCAAGGAATATGACATGTGCTAGTCTATCCGGATTAATGATGTCGGTCTCATTAATCCTATGACTAGGAAGAATTTGAATCTTGACATAATTGCACATGATAGGAATCTCGATAGTATGATCACATCATAATTTCCTTCATGCTATGTCATATATCATGGACTTCATTAATTTGATTAAAGATCCAATCAATTCATAAACAATGTTCATGAACATCAAATTAATGAATTATGCCTTTTCTTTATTTATTCATTCGATGCGCATCATTTGTGAATAAAAGCAGCTAAAGGGATTGCTTTTAGGGCACAAATAAGCGATGCATCGCCTTGAATAAGTCAACTTATCGGTACCGAACATGTGTAAGTCGACTTACACATGGTACAAGTCGACTTATCACTTACAAATGCAAGTAGTCATGTCACTGTCCTTTAGATGCTTACGATATGCCTTCTGATCCTCATCAGAAGCATCGACAGCAGGTGCATCTGGAAGTGGAACATCTAGAATGTATCCCAGTTCCTCAGATCTGATAACAATTCTCAGATTCCTTAGCCAGTCAAGAAAATTCGGTCCAGTTAACTTGTTGGAATCCATTAGCGAGCGTAAGTTCACACTGGAAGACATCTTCCACCGACCTAAACGGAAAGAGAGAAAGAATGTTAGAATAGGAATAGATGCATAATCATAAGGACTTGAATGATATGCAAAAGCTCCACTAGTTTCATAGAATCCATAACCCTCATTACTGAATCCAAAGAAACAAAATGACATAATGTCTAGTGGGTTGATATCCGATATTGCTAAGAATGACCTTGGGTTTACCAAACAAGCCCTGACTTAGGTCAATCGGTAGGTATCGAACATACCAATTGAATCATCGATAACAAACGATGGCATGACCTTGGGTTTACCCAACAAGCCACCTTATGTCTCGGGAGGTATCGGATATACCAATTACATCTTAGACACAACTATCGATCGGTGCCATCAACTTGTTGATGTGTGCACCATTGGGTTATCAACTCTTTGATGCGCATACATCGATGTATGCTACCCAATTTCGTCTCATCACGTTGACCTTGAGTTTACTCAACAAACTAACGCTTAGTGAAAACCAACCCATTAATCCGAAAATCACATTTTCATGGTTCGAACATATCCTTATAGAGCGAGCTTGGGTTTACCAACAACCCAACCTATAAGAACTCGGTTCTTACCATATTAATGGAAGGCGTTAGTTTTCATATCTGAGGAGGATTTGAACTCTAGACTCAAGTCAAGGATTATAGTCATTAGGACTATATGGAATGATTTAGGTTTCATCAATCACATTGAATCTTTCCTTATAATCATCCATCATCCCTCTTGAGCATGTCACAAGTCGACTTACAAAGAATGCAAGTCGTCTTATGCCCTCGCCACACACAAGTCGCCTTATATCATGATCTGAAGTCGACTTATGGCAAGACACCTTGAACAAGTCGACTTATGTCTGTATAAGTCGACTTATCCAACAATTGCTATTATCTCTAATCGGCTAATTCCTCAATCCATTTAATCCCAATTAGCAATACCATCATACCTAGGGTAATATCATTTAATTTGATGTACCAATGAACACTTCATTGTTACATGATTGCCATATCTGATCAAACCATACAAGAAAAGCTTGAAAATGAGTCATTACTCATAAATATCCAAACAATTTAGGAAACACCAAATTATCACCCTAAGCATCTCTAGCTAGTCCATACGTTATCAAATTACTTCGGCACAAGTCACAAAAAATTATGACGGCCAAAACAAGCAAGATAATGAAATACACTAACGAGACGCTAATGTGACCTATTCGGCATCCGAAAATTCTTGGAAAACCAACTTCAAGCAATTCAGTTTGGAAAGCATACTACATCAAGATAACACATTTTCAATCACAATAAAAATGGTCCAAGGCATTGGAACTGAAAAATACACATTCAATTATGTCAAGCAAAACAGTCCCAGCAATGTTCACAAAACTGCCAAGTACTACACATTGCTAGAAATAATCATTGAAACAATTTCAATAAATTCTGATAACATTACAAAGCTTACTACATGTTCAGAAAATGCCTCATGAATTTTTTCAGGATTTATAGCCATCAAAAACTCAGTCAACCTAAGCAACAAATCCGATTCAAAATCTGTGTTCATCAACACAGCTATTCCCAACAGCATAGAATAAATTCGTGAATAAATAGCAAATCACCTTGAAAACACTTTTCCATCCACAGAGACATTCACAAACATCTTAGGGACATGTTGGTGAAGACAAATCCGAAAAACAAAATTTCTAGAATTTATTATCGAATTTATACACATGCCTGTTCACAGAATGTGTCACAAAACAGCATCTAGAACCTTAGGGAATAAATTAGCAAAAGTATATCAAATCAAATTGATAAATTCTCATCTTTCACAGACATATTCTATAACATGTTATGAACAATTCTGGGCAGAAAATTTTTGAAAAACATATCCCTATATTAATTCGAAATTTGGACAACATACATGCATCAACGTCAAATTCAAATAGGAAATCCGACCTAGCTAGGGTTTTAGCTTCATACACGACACAAGTGGCTCTGATACCACTGTAGGAAAATCCCGGGAGGTACATCACATGTACCAGGTGCGGAAAACAAAAATTTTTGTCGCCGGGACCTTCCCGAAGGCCAGGATCTATGTGTCGGTATGAAGATTCAAACCTGAATAGCCAATAGAGACTATCTCTAAAGGTATCCACGTAGAGATCAGAAAACCTAACCGGGACAAACCCCTTTGACCCGAGAATAGCTAGAACAAAGTAAAGGCTGCTAGACCCTACCTCTGTCCTTGGAAAGCTTAAGATTTGACGAAGCTACCCTGGAGAAGAAGAGAAAAATCGTTGATCGTTCCTCTTAAAAGAGAAGCCTTTGAAAACAATTTTCATAGGTTTTTTCAAAACCTTTCTCCTCTTTATACAAAGCCAACGACCTCCTTAGCTTCTTCATTAAGTCATGTGTCTTTTAACTTTTAAAAGACATCATATGCTAGATGACAAGCCATCCACGTATGGCTACTTTTATATATATATATATATATATATATATATATATATATATATATATATATAGTTAAAACTCATCTTAGCCTCCATCATCCACGTGCATATATATATATATATTAATTAATTAATTCTTTAATTAATTAATTATATATATATATATAAATAAATCTTGAAGTGGTCGGTCACACTGGGGTGGTCCTCTCTAAACTCTGGGTCCCGTCTTTGAAACTTGACTCAAAACCTTTCTTAGCAATATCAATGTCGCGATCTCATCGGGACATATCTCGATCTCATCGGGATCCATTTAATCTAATGCTCTCCATAATTGGAACTCGGTCCAATACTATTTTACGGATTCTCGAAACACTTTTATCGTGTGACCCTTTAGGTTCCGGTTATGTTGGCCACTTAGATTAACAATTAATCGAGCAAGTCATGGCGGTGTCTAGCAACACATCATGACCCCAATTGACCGGAAAGTAATTGGTTTGATGAATTCATCACGAACGGATCACGAACCCTTCCATGACAATTCTTGTGCAATTAGTCCTTTCATCATCCTATACCCCACTTGGTTATGAGTATGGTCAAAGTGTCAACTCTTACTAGACTAAGTCTAGCCCAGTGATATCGGTTCTGTCTTAGGACTCATTACTTTATATGTCCATGAAGACCTTCATCATGACATAATTATGCTCGGCGAGAGACTTAAAGTAATGATCTGACGAGAGGCAGGTATCTCTTACGCTATCACGAAGTGATGAATCCTCTATTAGCTACTCAATTATCTTGAATACCTCAAGTCGTACCCAAGCACCACCCTATGAGTAACCTCGAAAGGCAACAAGGAATGGAGTCAAAGCACGAATCGGTATCGAAGATATCCTTGAGTACCTCAAGTCTAAGGATACTTGCACCATTCTTTATGATGAGATTATCAACGACATTTGAATAGGACATCCATGTGATGATCTCATGGCGGTCATCAATGTACTTACTACCCTTAGTAAGCATCCACATGTCAACTCTAAATATCTCATATTTACGGTTTCGAGATCCACCGCTTGCTCGATCAAGGAGTATGACATATGCTAGTCTGTCCGGATTAATGATGTCGGTCTCATTAATCCTATGACTAGGAGAATTTAGATACTGACATAATTGCACATGATAGGAATCTCAGGATTATGATCACATCATAATTTCCTTCATGCTATGTCATATATCATGAACTTCATTAATTTGATTAAAGATCAATATCAATTCATAAAGAACATCAAATAAATGAAACATGCCTTTCTTTATTTCTTCATAAAATGCATGCATGACTATGAACAAAAAGCGCTAAAGGGGATTGCCTTTAGGGCACTACTCTAACAATCTCACGGTACTGTACACGAATAAGTCGACTTACACGTACCGAACTGGTATAAGTCGACTTACATCTCAATACAAGTCGACTTACACCTGCATGAACCATCTCTGCCTGTCTCTGCCTCATAAGCTGCTCAACTCTCACTGCAACAGCCCTAAGCTCAACAAAAGTGCCCATATCAGATCGGGCCAATCTAGTACAGATCTCCAAGTTGAGGCCATGCTTAAATCTCCAGCACCTATCAGCCTCAGTCGAGATCAAAGCAGTAGCATATCCCATCAGCTCGTTAAACCTAACCTTATACTCTGCCACTGTCATCCTACCCTATCTCAGCTCCAAAAACTCCTGCATCTTCATTTCCAGATATACCTTGGGCATATAATTCACTCTAAAAGCCCTCATAAAATCCTCCCATGTTAGTGGGCAAGGCCTGGTGGTACTGCCCGGAACAGTCTTCCACCACTGATAAGCTGGGCCCTGCAGAAGAGAGACTGCATAATCAAACCTCTTGGTTGGATCACAATCCATCTGATCAAAGATCCTATCAGTCCGCTCCAGCCATCCCTCGACCTCGGTGAAGTGCATCTTGCCATAGAAATCTACAACCCCTAACTTGCGTGTCATCATACATCCTCTCTTGTCTCACGGGAACTCTGGGAGGCAGCTCCTCAGATCGACGCACCGAGGACTCTCCACTAGCTCCGACAGATCCCTGGTCAGCTGGCTGATCTATCTGATCACCAAGAATGGATGACCTATAACCAAACAATAATTCCAATTAGTTTCTGCATTTCTCACAATAATTTAAGCCTAAATATTTAACTAGTCCCAACAGATGCCAAACCATGCTCTGATACCACCTAAATGTAGCACCCCCTTATCATAAGGTATACACCGGGACGCCCGTAGGCCATCTCGATACATATCCTACGAAAAGGGTACGCTATGAGCAATCACTAACACTTCACAAGGAATCAATAATCATAAAGCATCAATATGAAAATCACTAATTTTTGAAACCATAAATTTTTGTCATTTCATATCATCAAAAGCAGTAATTTACATAACTGTCAGTTTTTCCTTGTCTGTACATTACTACAAAAAAGAGATCAAATACAAAAAAAACCTAATTAGGTCATCCCTCAAAAAGTTCCAGCTGACCGACCTATGAGCCATGACTTCTCTTGCCAACTCGATCTACACGGCAGGAAAAGTCTCTCTCGAGCTACGAGTCTACTCTCTCGGTCCTGAAAAATAATTTGCAATTTTGGGTGAGTTTGCGAACTCAGTGAGGAACCATCATCGATGGTTCACCCAATTCATGCAATATACAAACAGATCACAGTTATTTCACAATAATCCATTCAGAAGTGCCACATGACTATTCACATGGGCATAAAGCAATTTACTTTTCACCCAATCAAAGACATTCAATCAAATGCATATGTAATGCGTATGTGACCCTTTTTCTAATTTATTACGTTGTTGTGACCGATCGCCTAAACTGTCCCAATAAAGGCGCATTAATCAGTGAGCCTGAGGTTCTGTGTCACTGTGGGCTCGAGACCCAAATACGTTGAGCTTTAAGCTCTCGGTGGCTGCTCCAGTCACAACTGTCAGTTACTGATCAGACATTTATGCATGGAATACATATGTCAAAATAAAACAAAGCCAACATCATAGTTGATCCCCAAATTAACACATTCACACAAATGGTTCACAATCAATCACATTCAAATCACATATATCAAGTAGGTCCTATGTCAGTATCTCCCAATACATCGGACACCTTCAGTCCGGAATTCAGGCATAATCAAACGCAAGGCCCACCATTATTCTCCACAGTGTTATAAGTGTAAAATTATAAACAATCAATAATTGAGAAACCATCTAGGTTACTCACCAAATAGCTTCCGAGCTAATGTCGGGAAGTCTCGGCAACGTCCATGGGATGGCGTTCCAGCTGTGCCTCTATAACATTCAAAATATTCACACATTACCAAATGCACAATCAGAAATATTAAATAATGCACATGTAGAAATTTAGATGTGTACAATGCATGCTCGTGACATTCCCGGTACCATTCTATAATTCACATCACAAAATATTTCCCTATATTCTAGGAACCTATAGACACCAAAATTACTCAAGTTGGACCTCTATAGGTCCGAATATTGCCAAAATTTTAATCAATTCTCTCACTTGGATTCTAGGCCCAGATACTTTGAGCTTTAAGCTCTTGGTGGCTGCTCCGGTCACAACTGTCAGTTACTGATCAGACATTTATGCATGAAATGCATATGTCAAAATAAAACAAAGCCAACATCATAGTTGATCCCCAAATTAACACATTCACACAAATGGTTCACAATCAATCACATTCAAATCACATATATCAAGTAGGGAACTCCTATGTCAGTATCTCCCAATACATCGGACACCTTCGGTCCGGAATTCAGGCATAATCAAACGCAAGGCCCACCATTATTCTCCACAATGTTATAAGTGTAAAATTATAAACAATCAATAATTGAGAAACCATCTAGGTTACTCACCAAATGGCTTCCGAGCTAATGCCGGGAAGTCTCAGCAATGTCCGTGGGATGACGTTCCAACTGTGCCTCTATAACATTCAAAATATTCACACATTACCAAATGCACAATCAGAAATATTAAATAATGCACATGTAGAAATTTAGATGTGTACAATGCATATTCGTGACATTCCCGGTACCATTCTATAATTCACATCACAAAATATTTTCCTATGTCTTAGGAACCCATAGACACCAAAATTACTCAAGTTGGACCTCTATAGGTCCGAATATTGCCTAAAATTTAATCAATTCCCTCACTTCGATTCAATCCCTAAGTTTCAATTAAATCCCACCAGTCCACAATTTTACATGGAAAGGTAGATAATTGTCTTATGAATCTGACGCCGGGAGAACCAGGTCAATTGGAGGTCGGATGACGAAGATATAAGCAAAAGAAGCTTTAGGACAAAACAAAAGATAAGAGAGTTTGTACTTATTTCCCTCTCTTCCACCATCTGAATTTCTAACATGCATAACTCTTTACACACTTATCCAAAAATTACAAACAAGATCTCATTGGAAAGATTACAAGAAACCCTACAAGTTCCATGAAGGGCTCATAAATCAATCTCACCTCTAAGTGTGCCAAAAACTACTTCAAAGTTACTGCCCATAAATGACCATACAAACAGTAACTGTGTTCTTCCAATCCTCATAACTTCTTACTCATAACTCCAAATAAGGTACATTATACACCATTAGAAATCTATAATCATTTTCTACAATATTCAAGAAGAGCCCCAATCCAATTCAATCTATAAGAGGGTCAAAAACACAAACAAAAGTTCTGCCCAATGAAACAGTAAAACTACCATATGAACAGTAACTGCACTCTACTAAAAAATCCTATCTTTCCATTCCTTATGCCAAAAATTCTAAACTTTATGTTAAAAGAAAGATCAAAAAATGTTATACAAGTTTTATGAATAATGTGGAAGCAAATTCAATCTCTAAATAAATCAATTTCTCAATCCAAGTTTCTGCCCAGATCTGTCATCCTCAACAGCAACACATTCTTCCAAAATTCATAACTTTCCAACCCATTGTTGAAAAATTACATACCATATAGAAATAAAAAGCTCAGACAATATACTACAATTATCAAGAGGACTTCAAAGCAAATTCCCATTCAAACTAGGTCAAATCCTCTCACTAAGGTGGTTGTCCTGTTAGGGTTTAAGAAATCAGCATTTAACCCAAACCATAACAAAACTTTACAAATTTTTGTCTAACAATCCTTACATCCAAAATTCGCATAAAAGACCTCATTAGAAAGTTACAACAATCCTATACAACTTTCCAGAAGGTCACTTGAGCCAATTTCACCTTTAACATTCCCAAATAAATATCAGAACACAAAAAGCACAAAACCTTTTCACATAAAGTCACTTACACACAAAACACATTTTCAACTGAATGACCATCTGAACATTAACATACCATAACTTTCAACGTACAAATCAAAAAAATTCATACTTAGTGGCGTTCGAAAGCTAACACAAAAATATTCAACTTTCATGAAGACCAAATTAGCAAATTCAATCCAAATCAACCCAAAACAAATCATCAAAGTTTCAGGTCTCAAGGTTCGGATTACTGTTCCTACAACACCTACAACTCACTTTTCATGCCAAATTTAAAATCCTTAAGGTCAGAATTGGACAAAACTTGCTTCAGATGAAATCTAGCCATACTTCGTAAGTTTAATTTAAAACAAACCTCAGCTCAATTGGACAACCATATCAAAATTTATGAGCCAAAATCTGAAACCTACACAAAGTCACATTTTCCATATTTCCTCCCTACCTCAACTCTTTTCATTTCATCACTTTACCTACATCAATATGCATCCATTTGGACCTCTAATTTAGCCATAAATTCATCAAAACAATTACTTGAGTAATCCATCAAAATTTCGCAGCAACAACATACACAATTTTCTTCCCTAAATATCCATTCATCTACCATTATTCAAACATTAAAAATCAATCCAAAACTAATCCATAACCAATTCACAACATATTCAACCTCACACATATTTATACTTACACCCAAATAATCCAACCACTATCTTTATGAAATTAATGTTCAATTAATCCCCATGAATGGTTCTAACTACCAAATGAAAGAATATAATGCACAATTCTCACCTAAACAAGTTGCAAACTTTAAATTCTTCAAATCCCTCCAACTTTCCCTATCATATACAAACATCAACTGTCAAGGCTTAGCTTAGGATTTTTCTTTGTGAACAAAGGAAGAGGAAGCACATACTATAGGAGGGATTTTTTTGTAGTGAATATGAGTAGAAATTCTAGCAAAAAAAGAGGGAGAAAAATCAATGAAGAAGGGGAGAAGAAGCCACCTACGGATGAGAAAACTTTTTAACCCTTCAAAGTGATTTTTTTAGAGCTTTTAAGGAGAGAGTCGTGGAAGACTAAAGCTCTTAGGTTAATTTAATAATCTTAAAGTCTAAGACTAAGTAGGCAAGTGACATGTGTCACTTGCCACTTGTCTTTTTCTTAAACCCCTTTTAGGATCTTCCTACTTCCAATTCAATTTCTAGTCCAATTTGTCTCCAAATTCCAATGGCTCAAAGTTCATAATTCCTAAAATCATATGTCTAAAAGTTCAGTGTCATTGGACAGTCATTTCCAGTACCGGAAATCCACTCAATCTGCCACTTGGCAGTTTTTCCGGTTCGGGCATTTTCCTCGAAAAATTTCAGAAAAATTCCTAAAAGTCCCTAAAAATGTAAAACACACATAAATCACTCCAATTCAAATTTTCAAACACAATTATCACATATTTCACAAAAATTTACATTTAAACACATATACCGGGAAATGTCATAAATGCATGTACAAATCATGTGCATGTGCAAAAATTACCATTCATATCTATATAGAGGCTATATGATGCATGAACATACCGAGGTACATTTACACTCGCCTAACCCGTCCCAAATGACCAATTTACCCCTCCCATCGGTGATGGATTGTTACAATTTGCTTCGACATTTTGAATATATCTAGATCTGTGGAGTTCCAATTGAGATTATTTTCAATGTGGAGTAAACTAGAGACATAGGTTTACAATTTATATGAAGATGAATCGAGGATGACTAATGGGGGTTAACTGGAATAACCATACATGATAACAAGCACAAGCACACGTCTTATGACTCCGAATGTTGGGCTCCAGAAGCGGGGTCCATCACATGTTGTCTAGAAAAGGCAATTTACAGCAAGCAAAGAAAAACAACGCGAAATTTTTTGTCGTTTCTAAGAATCCTACACTAATTTAATGATGGTGTTCAGCTTCAATTGCTTTTTGGGATCAATTAACACAGAGAGTTACGTATAGTGATGTTTACAGTCCACAATAACAATTTTTTGGGCCATGTCTTGTCCTTTCAAGGATGGGTAGCGACGACTTTCATGTTGAACATGCAAGTTGCAATAAGAAAAGGTTATAAGGTGACAAATGCTCTTGCTTCTAGTTCAGTAATTTATTATTGGTTTTAAAAGAGGTTTTTAGGTTCTGACAAAACTAAGTCCTTAATTTGGAGGATTTTCGGTAGTCTACATCTATTGGCTGCAATTTGCTAGCAGGTAGTAAAAAGGCTATTGTAAGTTAGTTCCTTTTGGAGCCACCAGAGGAAGTCACCTAGAGCCTTCTCGATGCTGCAAAGACAAGAGACCTAGCCCCCGCTGGACACTGGGTTATCGACGAGTCCTCGTAGAAGTGGACTCCCCAGAAGTTATAAACATCTTGTCTTCATCCAATACACCTTTATTTGATGAGCATTTTTTAGTGATAGATACCCGTGGATTAATCCAACAAGATTGGGAGGTGCATCTTCAGCACGTACATCGTGAAGGAAACCAATATGCCGACCACCTGGCCTCAATCGCAGCCTTAATCAATTCAGGAATGCATATTCTATAGGAGCCTCCAATGACTGTAATAGAGCTCATTCACCGAGACAAGCAAGGAGCATTGTACCGCAGAACTATGCGCTAATTAGCTTGTGTTTGACTTTTGACTTTTTTCCTTTGTACAAAAAAAAAGTCTGGCCCCACTAGACAATCTTACCTCTAGATGAGATATAGAATCACGGATTGTAAATTTTAGTAGGAAATCATGAATAGGGGAAAAAGTACCACTAATTCTACAATGTCTTCAACTTTCTTCTTTGCAATATATCGTCTTTACTAATTTAAACTTTACAACGTAAAAATATGATCTTTATGACAAAAAATCAAAATTGACATTAATAACTTTAAGATTTTGAATAAAAAATTATTACAAACTATTAGAATGTCATATTGTGTACTTGATGTGGAAGATGCCTTATCGTAAAGAGATCAAAAAATTTCACCTCTCTCTTGGTTAAAATTAGTTTCTCTCTTGACTCTATTAAGATTACAAAAATTTGATGAAAAACTACTTGTAACCTAATTATTAGAAAGATGACTAATTTATATACTTAAAATGGTTCTGATTTATTATACTATTAAATAAGAATTATGGATTAAATAGGACTCTTTAATTATATTAATGTCACTATTAATACATTTAGAATATGGCCACTAATCGTACACATTCTTACATTCTCTACCTTTACCCAATACTTGAAACATTATTTTAATAGTGTAAACATTAAGTGTGCACAAATAAATCTCTTAGCATCTGTATAATTTACCTTCACATAATAAACCATATAATGCGGTCATGACAATCATATACTTCAAAATTGCATGCTTCCTTCTATATACTACAACATTAGTAATTTATCAAGTCAAGTAACATAAGTAATATATAAATATCATAAAGGTCCACATTAATATTTTATAGACAATGTTTTTCTTATTTAATAACAACTACATTTACACAATCATAATAAATAAGAAAATTGCAAATCGAAACTTTATTGAGAATAAGAGTGCTAAAACGTCATAAAAAACAATCACTAATATAACTAAGACTCATTCTTTAAATAAGTTCCTTAAATAATTTTGGTGGAAGGCCTTTAGTTAAGGGATCTACAATCATAAGACTCATTCCCTCCTTTATGATAAAATAATTGAACTCTATATGTTTAGCACTTATAGAGTACTTATGATTCTTAGAGAAGAAAATAGCTACAGAATTATTATAATAAATTTTCAATGGCTTAGTAATGGTGTTGACAACTCTAAGCCCTAAAATGAAGTTTTGTAGCCATAAAGCAAGAATTGTGCCTAAAAAAAGCTACAAATTATACTTCTATAATGGACGAAACAAAGATATATTGTTTAGCACTTTTTCATGAAATTGCTTCTTCTACTAGTATAAACAAATAGACAAACATTGATTTTCAATACATCTAGCAAAATCTGAATCTGAATATTCAATTACCTTTAATGGATTTGATCTTCTATATATTAAGCATATAATATTTTATTCCTTGAAGATACTTTAAGACTTTCCTTGCAACTTTCATGTGGTATATATTGGGATTACTTTGATATCAGCCAAGCATTCTAATTGTGAAGTTGATATCAAGTTTTGTGCATGTTTGCAAATACATCTTATAGCTAACAATAAAAACATATGGAATAGATTCCATTTGTCTACATTCGACATCATTCTTTAGACATTACATGAGACTAAATTTATCACTTTTTGTATCGACAAAATCTATATTGGACATTTGTTCATATTGATTATCTCAATCTTTTGATATAGTCTTTATGAGGCAGTCCTAATCCTTGTAATCTATTTCAGAATATTGAAACCCCTATCACCTAGCAAACCTCTCCCATATCTTTCATTTTAAAATTTTTGGAGAGAAAATCTGTATTCTTATACAATATATCCAAATCATTAGTTGCAAGTAAAATATCATCAACATATAAAACTAGAAATATATACCCACTCCTACAGATCTTTCAGTAGATACAATGATCAATAGTATTTTCTTAAAAACCAAAACATTTTACGGCATCTTTAAACTTAATATACCATTTTTAAGAAAATTGTTTAAGTCTATATGCTGATTTCTTGAGTTTGCACACTATATAACATTTTTCTTAAATGGAAAAACCTTCAAGTTGATCCATTTAAAATTTCTCCTCGAGATCACCATTCAAAAAAAGCAATTTTCACTTCCATTTGATATAGATCTAAATCAAAATAAATCATTAATTCCATTATTATTCTTAATGATTGTTTCATTAAGATAGGTAAAAAGTCTCTTTATAATCAATGTCATCCTTTTGAGTATAACCTTTGACAACAAGTCTAGTTTTATACCATTTGATATTGTCATTTGAGTCACGGTTGGTCTCAAAGACCCATTTGCATCTAACTCACTTAGATCTTTCAAACAAATCAACTTGGTTTGAGAAATTGTTTTGTGCCATTGAATTTAACTTATCTTTCATATCATTAATCCATTTATGAACTTATCATTTTTTATGGTTTGTGAAAATAAAACAGGATCATTACTGATGAAACAATCAAATTTTGACTCTTATAAATAAACCACGTAGTCAAAATAACTAATCTCCTTATTTTTACAGGCTTAATCAAAGCTATTCCAAGTGGTTCATTTAAATTAATTGGTCATAATTTAGTTTCTTTAATAGGCGTTGTTTCATCCAAATCTTGTGTAGAATTATTTTATTCTTCTAATACTAGGACTATATTTACTATAGATGTGGATACTGGAACATTTATGGGCAATGAAACATTAACCCTTATTTCACTAGTACCCCTAACTTGTTTCTCAACACTCCTACTAACTTCACTATTTTCAGTAAACTTGGCATTAACTGTTTAAAAATTTTTGGACTATGGTTTGGACAATAAAACCAATACCTTTTAGATTTCTCTAGCTAACTGACAAAACAACCAATAATTGTTTGAGAATCTAATTTTTTTCCTATGGATTATAAGCTCGTACTTCTGCTGGACAACCCCAAACATGTAGGAGCTTCATAATAGATTTCCTGTAAGTCCATAACTCAAACAGAGTTTTAGGACTGCCTTGTAAGGACTCTTAGTTACAAATACATAATAGGTTTAAGCGAATGCATCTATAAGGATTTGGGTAATGAGACTCATCATACTTTTAACTATATCCATTAAAATCCTATTACGCCTTTCTACCATATCATTTTATTGAGATATTCTTAGTATAACATACTATGCACATATGACATTTTTCAAGAAACTTTGAAAATCAACTTGGACACTATCCTGATTCATCATATTTTCCATAATATTCACCACTTCTATCAAAAGTTACAATTTTCAATTTTTTTTAATTTAGTTGCCTTTCAACCTCCTTTGTGGACATCTCAAGGGCATGTATAGCTTTATATTTTTCCTTAAGAAAATAGACATATCCATAACGTGAAAAATCATATATAAACGTGATAAAATATTTTTCTCTAAGATGGAGTGTCAAAAATTTCACATATATCGGTGTGTATAATCTAAAGAAGCTAAGTACTTCTTGTGGCTCCTTTCTTACTATGTTTGGTTTGCTTTCCCTTAATGCAATGCACATGTATATCAAGATTAATAAAATCCAAATTCGAAAGAATTTCATTCCTTACCAATCTTTTTAATATTTCTTTGGATGTATGACCCAAACATTTATTGTTGGGACCAGATCCGGAAACCGGATCCCAACCGAAAAAGCAGAACGGAAAACGGAATCGAATGAAAACGGAAATTTTGCATCGAAATTTCGAATCAGAAAACAAAACATAAGAATCGAAAGAAGCGCATACTCAAAACAAATGCAAATCGAATCGAATACCAAATCGGCGAAATCAATAGAATCGAATCATAAAGGATAAGCGAAATAATCAATTAAATTGAAACATATCCGACATCAGAGAACAATAATCAAAGAAAACGATCGAATGAACATAATCACGTTGGAAACCCTAAGACGTACCATTCCGAAATCCGGTATAAATTTTTCTTTCTTTCTTATTCCTTGTCTTTTCTTTCCTAATCACTTTATTTCATTACATACAAAATCATCATATGCTTGAATACTCATACAAATCCCAAATCGCACTCAAATCATAATAAACTTCTTAACATTAATACCAATCTCATAAATCCATCTTTCATACATCTAAATTTTATTTTCTTCTTTTCAATTTATTTTCTAACGAAAATTAAAGATAACATAGCAATGCATTTATCCTATCCCAAAAATTCCTGCAAAGCCAAAATACACTTCTAATATCACAAAATCCAAAATCATCAGACTCTCCCTTCCGGAATCCAAACACTAGCAACAAACGCAATCTTAGTTCTAAACACTTCAATCAAATTCCCATATCAATTAACAATATATTCTCCCAAAATCATACACAATTTCATATACAATTTCCAAAATTATTTACAATTACAGATTTTAAATCCGTACATCAACCTCATCATTCTTTTGCATCAACCCAATATACACAATTACATACAAACTTCATAAATCATATACTTACATGGCAATTTAAGCCATATCCAATTTTAATACCAAAATCTCAATTTACACAAAATCCAAATACTACAAATCGAATCGAATGTCTTGACACTCTTTCATCCGATCTCACCTTACGAAACACGGAGATGGGGATGAAAGGGGTGACTTCGAAGCTTCGTGGGTAACATATTTATAAAGCTGAATAATAAGCGAAATCAATTTTCATAAACTTTTTGCCAAAAGGCTTAGTTTTCAAACTTTTCAACTTTCAAATATTTTCTCAAACCCTTTTCAATTTTCCAAACTTTTCATATCAAATTTCTATAATTTCATAGTTGAAAACCCTTTTCTCATTTTCAAAATTTCTCATAAACATGAATGCAATCACATCGGAGAAATTTCACGCATAAACAAAATCAAAATCACATAACATAACAAAATGGTTTGGTTTCGGTCTAACAGACGTCTTGCACATTCAGCATAAGCGGTCATATGCGGCCGTGAAACGAGGGGAGTCGAATCGAAACTCCTAAGCCACTTGCGGGCGTAGGAGAAGGCTATCGAGGAGGAGCAGTGCTGACTCTACGGAGGACTGACCAAACCCATACAATTTACATATTCATGCTTAAAGCAAGATTGCCGAAGGCACTTTTCAAAATTTCACATTTTCATGTCGTGTCTTACTAGACACGATTACATTCACTAAGCACATAATTTCATATGTCATCTTTGCAAAATACAAATTCACCAATCAATTTCTTACCAATTCACAATCATTTTATATAACAATCATATTCAATAACTTTCGATTAATCGTATTCATTCAAATGCATAAAAAGAGTGCAAGTATTTTTTTCAACCCAAAATCAATATATATTAATGCATAAACAACATGGTTCACATTTTTCAAAAATGCGAAAACACAATTTTCATAAATCTCGTATTCTCAAATTTTTCTACAATTTTCCCAAATCATTTTCAAACATTTTAACGTAAATCTTTGAATAATTATTTTCAAATCCTTTGAAAACATAATTTCAAAATATTATTCTTTTCTTGATTTTCAAAATCACATAATTTACTCATGATTCAAAATATAAATACATCACCCACCTCGAATTGACGTTAATACTTTGCCCAAAGCATCGAATCTCCAAATTCCTTCTTCTTTCCTCGACTTTAAAATTCCTAAGCCATAATTATCCAAAATAAATATCATAATTCACTTAATTCTTCAAATTGGACTTAGAAAACACCAATTCCATATAAAATCAATCTATCTAAATCATAAATTCCAAAATTCCCCAAATCTTAAAATTGGCCTAAACCAATTTATCCAAATTCAATACCATAAAATACAATTTCTTCAAAATTAACTTCATATTCCACAAACCCATATCATTATCTATAATTCTACACCAAAATTTCACAAAATTATTAATCACAAAATTAAGCCTAAACCTTAATCAAATTTCCATCCAAAATTAAACACAACCTAAAGCATATATATCAAAATCAACTTCATAAATCACAAAACCCAAGTCCTTATCCATGTTTCTAAACCAAAAATTCATCAAAATCTTAAAGCTCAAAAGTTCCTCTTACCTCATTTCTCCTCCAATTTTCGAATTTCTTGGCTCATGAAGATGCTCTCTTCATTCTCCATCCATTTCCTTCTTGAAAAAATCCCAAAAGCCTTAAGAATCAAGTAGAAAAATGGAAACTTAGCTTTCTCCCTCTTCTTTTCTCCATAACCAAATTCTTCTACATCTTTCTTCTTCTTCTTATTTCTCTTCTCCTTTATTCTCATTTCCAGCCTAAATCGTGGCCTTATAATGCTTCAAACGACACCTCACCATGTGTTTAAAACCATGTCATTTAAAATGTGATAAAAAGACCAAAATGCCCCTAACATGTTACTTTATGTCATGCCTACTTGCGGGTTGATTCGCACTATCAATTTGAAAGAATTTGACAACATTTCCTTCTAGAGAAATGTTTCTCTCAATCATACGAATCCAACGTCACCAGCCGTCGGATCAGAAACGAAGAAGTTATAGCTGAAATACTATCGGACCTTCAAAAAATTCGAGACTGAACATTAACATAACTTCAGTCCAGAAATTAACAATCTTAGGGATGAATTTAAATTTCTATCCCTTCATAAGAGTTGTAGCCCTATATCTTAACTTTAATTTCCCTCAAGAATCAACTCAATCGGAGTTGTACAGCTCCCGAACATTGCAAAATACTGAACCATGTTGAGAAAATTATCCAACTTATAACCTATAACCAAATCTCTTATTTTGGTTCAATCAATCTCTTTCCATTTAATCTCCTAAAAATCATAATTCTTCAAGAAAATGAAATTAATCGTCTTAGGAATCCAACGCTTCAAGAATCAAATCAATCGGATGTCGGACGAAGGAATTATAAGCAAAAGATTACGAAAGGGATCGGATAAAGAAACGAAGTAACGGAACTTCAAAACCAAACTTTTCAAAAATCATATCTCTCGATCCCGAACTCTGAATTTGACAAATTTAGTTTCAATAAAAAGATCAAAGGAAGTTCTACAACTTCCCTGAAGAACTCAAAATCAAAGTAGGTCTTGAAAGAGGTTGAAAACTCAATCAAAGATTCTGTTCAAAACAGCTTTTCCTAAACGACTTCCAATTTTTAATCCCTCATAATTCCTAGCCCCGATATCAAAAAATTGCAAACTTTATATCAATGGAAAGATAAAAACATCATCTAAAACTTTCATGAAGATCACGTACTCTAATTCAAACTAAATCCATACGACGAGTGGCCTCGAAACATAGAACACACAAATCTATTCTTAATAGCATTTTCAAAACAAAGCATATCTTCAGAAAATCATATCTTTCAATCCCGACATCGAAAAATAGCAAACTTTATGTTCACAAAAAGCTCTCGACAGAGGCTACAATGTTCATGTTGATCACTTTCTCGAATTTTGCCTAAATCAAAAAGTCAACTTTTTCCTTAAAAAGTCAAACTTCAAGCGAACTTTGACTAATCATAACTCTCACTCCCGATATCGAAAAATATCAAACTTTATAGCTACAGAAAGCTCTTGACATAAACTATAAATTTTCAGAAGATAATTTTCTCAAATTCTCCCTAAATCAAAAAGTCAACTCCCAAGTCAAAATATTTTTCACTATTCATCCCCAAAGTCAAACTTTCTAAATTCTTCAAATTTTCACACTTTTTCTTTTTAATTCTTGCTATTTAACTTCATTTCAATCAACTCATCCAGTTGAACTTTTATAAACCATACCAATCTCCACAATTATCAAATACATCAACATCCAATAATGCTTTTCTCATAAGTTTCCTTAAAGCATACATACAATATATATATATATAACACTTATTTTATATCATTTCTTATTTCTAAATTCTACTTAAAAATCGGGGTCCAACATTTCTCTCCCTCTTAAAAGAATTTCATCCTCGAAATTCAAACGTAGTCATCAAGTAACACATCCTTCTCATAATAGTCAAATCACTTTCTTATCAATTTCTTATTCTTAACTTAATCACTATTTTTCACTTCTCATTTATACATTTTCACAAGTCAATAGTCATCAAAATTCATCATAAAATTTTAATCACAATGTCTTAATCTCAAAACTAAAATCAATCATAATCCTTAACCTTAATCAAATAATCACTCTTCTTATCTAATTTTTCTTCATCATACATATTTTTCCCTTCTTCACAAGGAACTCTTAAGATCATATTAACGCACAATCACCACAAATCAGTATTTCTCAATCCATTTACACGGATCAAAGGTTCAGGTCTTACTGAACCCTAGAATGGATCAATCATCAATCAAATCAATACCATCATCAAACTCGTCTTTCAACTTTTCATTCCTTCATCTCCCAAATATATAATCATGCACAATTCATCCCAATCATTAAAAATTTCAATCTCATTTTCCTTAATACATTTCTAAAGTCATGATAGGTCACTCACATCAAATCACACTATCATTAATGCAATTCGATCTTAATCTCTTATCAATCTCCTGCGCCCAGTTACGATCCTAATACTGGGCTCTGATACCATAAATGTTGGGACCCGATCCAGAAACTGGATCCCAACCGGAAAAACAGAACGAAAAACGGAATCGAATGGAAATGAAAATTTCGCAGCGAAATTTCGAATCAGAAAACAAAGCATAAGAATCGAAAGCGAAGCGCATACTAAAGCAAATGCAAATCGAATCGAATACCAAATCGGCGAAATCAATAGAATCGAATCATAAAGCGGGGATAAGCGAAATAATCAATTAAATGAAACATATCGACATCAGAGAACAATAATCAAAAAAACGATCGAATGAACATAATCGCGTTGGAAACCCTAAGGCGTACCATTCGAAATCCAGATATATTTTTTCTTTCTTATTCCTTGTCTTTTCTTTCCTAATCACTTTATTTCATTACATACAAAATCATCATATGCTTGAATACTCATACACACTCAAATCATAATAAACTCCTTAACATTAATACCAATCTCATAAATCCATCTTTCATACATCTAAATTTTATTTTCTTCTTTTCAATTTATTTTCTAACGAAAATTCGAAAGATAACTACTGCATTTATCTTATCCCAAAATTCTGCAAAGCCAAAATACACTTCTAATATCACAAAATTCAGAATCATCGGACTCTCCATTCCGGAATCCAAACACCAGCAACAAACGCAATCTTAGTTCTAAACACTTCAATCAAATTCCCATATCAATTAACATTATATTTTCCCAAAATCATACACAATTTCATATACAATTTCCAAAATTATTTACAATTCTGATTTTAAATCCGTACATCAACCTCTTCATTCTTTTGCATCAACCCAATATACACAATTACATACAAACTTCATAAATCATATACTTACATGGCAATTTAAGCCATATCCAATTTTAATACCAAAATCTCAATTTACACAAAATCCAAATACTACAAATCGAATCGAATGTCTTAACACTCTTTCATCCGATCTCACCATTGAAACACGGAGATGGGGATGAAAGGGGTGAGCTTCGAGCTCGTGGGTAACATATTTATAAAATGAATAATAAGCGAAATCAATTTTCATAAACTTTTTGCCAAAAGGCTTAGTTTTCAAACTTTTCAACTTTCAAATATTTTCTCAAACCCTTTTCAATTTTCAAATTTTCATATCAAATTTCTATAATTTCATGGTTGAAAACCCTTTTCTCATTTTCAAAATTTCTCATAAACATGAATGCAATCACATCGGAGAAATTTCACGCATATAAACAAAATCAAAATCACATAACATAACAAAATGGTTTGGTTTCGGTCTAAAGGGCGTCTTGCACATTCATCATAGATACGGTCATATGCGGCCAGATTAACAAGGGGAGTCCTAAATCGGAACTCTAAGCCACTTGCAGCAAATGGGAGAAGGCTATCGAGAGGAGGCAGTGCGACTCTACGGAGGGACTGACCAAACCCATGCAATTTACATATTCATGCTTAAAACAAGCGATTGCTGAAGGCACTTTTCAAAATTTCACATTTTCATGTCGTGTCTTACTAGACACGATTACATTCACTAACACATAATTTCATATGTCATCTTTGCAAAATACAAATTTACCAATCAATTTCTTACAAATTCACAATCATTTTATATAACAATCATATTCAATAACTCAATTAATCGTATATCATTCAAATGCATAAAAAGAGTGCAAGTATTTTTTCAACCCACAATCAATATATATTAATGCATAAACAGCATGGTTCACATTTTTCAAAATGCGAAAACACAATTTTCATAAATCTCGTATTCTCAAATTTTCTACAATTTTCCCAAATCATTTTCAAACATTTTAACGTAAATATTTGAATAATTATTTTCAAATCCTTTGAAAACATAATTTCAAAATATTATTCTTTTCTTGATTTTCAAAATCACATAATTTACTCATGATTCAAAATATAAATACATCACCCACCTCGAATTGGCGTTAATACTTTGCCCAAAGCATCGAATCTCCAAATTCCTTCTTCTTTCCTCGACTTTAAAATTCCTAAGCCATAATTATCCAAAATAAATATCATAATTCACTTAATTCTTCATAATGGACTTAGAAAACACCAATTCCATATAAAATCAATCTATCTAAATCATAAATTCCAAAATTCCCAAATCTTAAAATTGGCCTAAACCAATTTATCAAAATTCAATACCATAAAATACAATTTCTTCAAAATTAACTTCATATTCCACAAACCCATATCATTATCTATAATTCTACACCAAAATTTCACAAAATTCTTAATCACAAAATTAAGCCTAAACCTTAATCAAATTTCCATCCAAAATTAAACACAACCTAAAGCATATATATCAAAATCAACTTCATAAATCGAAACCCAAGTCCTTATCCATGTTTCTAAACCAAAAATTCATCAAAATCTTAAAGCTCAAATTTTCCTCTTACCTCATTTCTCCTCCAATTTTCGAATTTCTTGGCTCATGAAGATGCTCTCTTCATTCTCCATCCATTTCCTTCTTGAAAAAATCCCAAAAGCCTTAAAAATCAAGTAGAAAAATGGAAACTTACCTTTCTCCCTCTTCTTTTCTCCATAACCGAATTCTTCTACATCTTTCTTCTTCTTCTTATTTCTCTTCTCCTTTATTCTCATTTCCAACCTAAATCGTGGCCTTATAATGCTTCAAACGACACCTCACCATGTGTTTAAAGTCATGTCATTTAAAATGTGATAAAAAGACCAAAATGCCCCTAACATGTTATATTATTACACGCCTATTTGCGGCTTGATTCGCACTATCAATTTGAAGGAATTTGTCAAAACTTCCTTCTAGAGAAATGTTCCTCTCAATCATACGAATCTAACGTCACCAACCGCGCTCAGTTCAGATCAGAAACGAAGAAATTATAGCCGAAATACTATCGGACCTTCACAAAATCTGAGACTGAACATTAACATAACTTCAGTCCAGAAATTAACAATCTTAGGGATGAATTTAAATTTCGATCCCTTAACAAGAGTTGTAGCCCTATATCTTAACTTTATTTTACCTTAAGAATCTACTCAATCGGAGTTGTACAGCTCCCGAAAATCGCAAAATACTGAACCATGTTTAGAAAATTATCCAACTTATAACCTATAACCAAATCTCTTACTTTGGTTCAATCAATCTCTTTCCATTTAATCTCCTAAAAATCATAATTCTTCAAGAAAATGAAATTAATCGTCTTAGAAATCCAACGCTTCGAGAATCAAATCAATCGGATGTCGGACGAAGGAATTATAAGCAAAAGATTACGAAAGGGATCGGATAAAGAAACGAAGTAACGGAACTTCAAAACCAAACATTTCAAAAATCATATCTCTCGATCCCGAACTCTGAATTTGACAAATTTAGTGTCAATAAAAAGATCAAAGGAAGCTCTACAACTTCCCTGAAGAACTCAAAATCAAAGTATGTCTCGAAAGAGGTTGAAAACTCAATCAAAGATTCTGTTCAAAACAGCTTTTCCTAAACGACTTCCAATTTTTAATCGTTCATAACTCCTGGCCCCGATATCGAAAAATTGCAAACATTATATCAATGGAAAGATAAAAATATCATATAAAACTTTCATGAAGATCACGTACTCTAATTCAAACTAAATTCATACGACGAGTGGCCTCGAAGCATAGAACACACAAATCTATTCTTAATAGCATTTTCAAAACAAAGCATATCTTCAGAAAATCATATCTTTCAATCCCGACATCGAAAAATAGCAAACTTTATGTCCACAAAAAGCTCTCGACAGAGGCTACAATGTTCATGTTGATCACTTTCTCGAATTTTGCCTAAATCAAAAAGTCAATTTTTCCTCAAAAGTCAAACTTCGCGAACTTTGGTGATTATAACTCTCACTCCGATATCGAAAAATATCAAACTTTATGGCTACAGAAAGCTCTTGACATAAACTACAAATTTTCAGAAGATAATTTTCTCAATTTCTCCAAAAATCAAAAAGTCAACTCCCAAATTAAACAATTTTTACTATTCATCCCCAAAGTTAAACTTTCTAAATTCTTCAAATCATCCACTTGAACTTTTATAAACCATACCAATCTCCACAATTATCAAATACATCAACATCCCATAATGTTTTTCTCATAAGTTTCCTTAAAGCATACATACAATATATATATATAACACTTATTTTATATCATTTCTTATTTCTAAATTTCACTTAAAAATCGGGGTCCAACATTTCTCCCTCTCTTAAAAGAATTTCGTCCTCGAAATTCAAACGTAGTCATCAAGTAACACATCCTTCTCATAATAGTCAAATCACTTTCTTATCAATTTCTTATTCTTAACTTAATCACTATTTTTCACTTCTCATTTATATCAGAACACTATTGTCTCAAATAGAATATTTCTTAACACATTTTCACAAGTCAATAGTCATCAAAATTCATCATAAAATTTTAATCACAATGTTTTAATCTCAAACCTAAAATCAATCATAATCCTTAACCTTAATCAAATAATCACTCTTCTTATCTAATTTTTCTTCATCATACATATTTTTCCCTTCTTCACAAGGAACTCTTAAGATCATATTAACGCACAATCACCACAAATCAGTATTTCTCAATCCATTTACACGGATCAAAGGTTCAGGTCTTACTGAACCCTAGAATGGATCAATCATCAGTCAAATCAATACCATCATCAAACTCGTCTTTCAACTTTTCATTCTTTCATCTCCCAAATATATAATCATGCACAATTCATCCCAATCATTAAAAATTTCAATCTCATTTTCCTTAATACATTTCTAAAGTCATGATAGGTCACTCACATCAAATCACACTATCATTAATGCAATTCGATCTTAATCTCTTATCAATCTCCTGCGCCCAGTTACGATCCTAATACTGGGCTCTGATACCATAAATGTTGGGACCCGATCCAGAAACCGGATCCCAACCGAAAAAGCAGAACGAAAAACGGAATCGAATTGAAATGGAAATTTCGCTGCGAAATTTTGAATCAGAAAACAAAGCATAAGAATCAAAAGCGAAGCGCATACTCGAAGCAAATGCAAATCAGAATCGAATACCAAATCGACAGAAATCAATATAATCGAATCATAAGGCGGGGATAAACGAAATAATCAATTAAACAGAAATATATCCGACATCCGAGAACAATAATCAAAGAAAACGATCGAATGAACATAATCGCGTTGGAAACCCTAAAACGTACCATTCCGAAATCCGGTATATATTTTTTTTCTTTCTTATTCCTTGTCTTTTCTTTCCTAATCACTTTATTTCATTTCATACAAAATCATCATATGCTTGAATACTCATACAAATCCCAAATCGCACTCAAATCATAATAAACTCCTTAACATTAATAACAATCTCATAAATCCATCTTTCATACATCTAAATTTTATTTTTTTCTTTTCAATTTATTTTCTAACGAAAATTGACAGATAACTAATTGCATTTATCCTATCCAAAAATTCCTGCAAAGCCAAAATACACTTCTAATATCACAAAATCCGAAATCATCGGACTCTCCCGTCCTAATCCAAACACCAAAGAATAAACGCAATCTTAGTTCTAAACACTTCAATCAAATTCCCATATCAATTAACAATATATTTTCCAAAAATCATACACGTTTCATATACAATTTCCAAAATTATTTACAATTCTGATTTTAAATCCTTACATCAACCTCTTCATTCTTTTGCATCAACCCAATATACACAATTACATACAAACTTCATAAATCATATACTTACATGGCAATTTAAGCCATATCCAATTTTAATACCAAAATCTCAATTTACACAAAATCCAAATACTACAAAATCGAATGGAATGTCTTGACACTCTTCCATCCGATCTCCCCGCATTTAACCTAGAGATGGGGATGAAAGGGGGTGAGCTCGGAAGCTCGTGGGTAACATATTTATAAAGCGAATAATAAGCGAAATCAATTTTCATAAACTTTTGCCAAAGGCTTAGTTTTCAAACTTTTCAACTTTCAAATATTTTCTCAAACCCTTTCAATTTTTCAAACTTTTCATATCAAATTTCTATAATTTCATGGTTGACAACCCTTTTCTCATTTTCAAAATTTCTCATAAACATGAATGCAATCACATCGGAGAAATTTCACGCACATAAACAAAATCAAAATCACATAACATAACAAAATGGTTTGGTTTCGGTCTAACGAGACGTCGCACATTCCTCATAGCGGTCATATGCGGCCAGTGAAACAGAGGGGAGTCCGAAATCGGAACTCCTAAGCCACTTGCGGGCAGCCGGGAGAAGGCTATCAGAGGGAGACAGTGCACTGACTCTACGGAGGGGACCTGACCAAACCTATGCAATTTACATATTCATGCTTAAAACAAGTAGATTGCCCGAAGGCACTTTTCAAAATTTCACATTTTCATGTCGTGTCTTACTAGACACAGTTACATTCACCAAGCACATAATTTCATATGTCATGCTGCAAAAATACAAATTCACCAATCAATTTCTTACAAATTCACAATCATTTTATATAACAATCATATTCAATAACTCAATTAATCGTATATCATTCAAATGCATAAAAAAGAGTGCAAGTATTTTTTTCAACCCACAATCAATATATATTAATGCATAAACAGCATGGTTCACATTTTTCAAAAATGCGAAAACACAATTTTCATAAATCTCGTATTCTCAAATTTTTCTACAATTTTCCCAAATCATTTTCAAACATTTTAACGTAAATCTTTGAATAATTATTTTCAAATCCTTTGAAAACATAATTTCAAAAATATTATTCTTTTCTTGATTTTTCAAAATCACATAATTTACTCATGATTCAAAATATAAATACATCACCCACCTCGAATTGACGCTAATACTTTGCCCAAAGCATCGAATCTCCAAATTCCTTCTTCTTTCCTCAACTTTAAAATTCCCTAAGCCGTAATTATCCAAAATAAATATCATAATTCACTTAATTCTTCCAATTGGACTTAGAAAACACCAATTCCATATAAAATCAATCTATCTAAATCATAAATTCCAAAATTCCTCAAATCTTAAAATTGACCTAAACCAATTTATCCAAATTCAATACCATAAAATACAATTTCTTCAAAATTAACTTCATATTCCACAAACCCATATCATTATCTATAATTCTACACCAAATTTTCACAAAATTCTTAATCACAAAATTAAGCCTAAACCTTAATCAAATTTCCATCCAAAATTAAACACAACCTAAAGCATATATATCAAAATCAACTTCATAAATCACAAACCCAAGTCCTTATCCATGTTTCTAAACCAAAAATTCATCAAAATCTTAAAGCTCAAAATTTCCTCTTACCTCATTTCTCCTCCAATTTTCGAATTTCTTGGCTCATGAAGATGCTCTCTTCATTCTCCATCCATTTCCTTCTTGAAAAAATCCCAAAAGCCTTAAGAATCAAGTAGAAAAATGGAAACTTACCTTTCTCCCTCTTTTTTTCTCCATAACCGAATTCTTCTACATCTTTCTTCTTCTTCTTATTTCTCTTCTCCTTTATTCTCATTTCCAGCCTAAATCGTGGCCTTATAATGCTTCAAACGACACCTCACCATGTGTTTAAAGCCATGTCATTTAAAATGTGATAAAAAGACCAAAATGCCCCTAACATGTTATTTTATGTCATGCCTACTTGCGGGTTGATTCGCACTATCAATTTGAAGGAATTTGTCAAAACTTCCTTCCAGAGAAATGTTCCTCTCAATCATACGAATCTAAGGTCACCAACCGCGCTCAATTCGGATCAGAAACAAAGAAGTTATAGCCGAAATACTATCGGACTTTCACAAAATCCAAGACTGAACATTAACATAACTTCAGTCCAGAAATTAACAATCTTAGGGATGAATTTAAATTTCGATCCCTTAACAAGAGTTGTAGCCCTATATCTATTTTCCCTCAAAAATCAACTCAATCGGAGTTGTACAGCTCCTGAAAATCGCAAAATACTGAATCATGTTCAGAAAATTATCCAACTTATAACCTATAACCAAATCTCTTACTTTGGTTCAATCAATCTCTTCCCATTTAATCTCCTAAAAATCATAATTCTTCAAGAAAATGAAATTAATCGTCTTAGGAATCCAACGCTTCGAGAATCAAATCAATCGGATGTCGGACGAAGGAATTATAAGCAAAAGATTATGAAAGGGATCGGATAAAGAAACGAAGTAACGGAACTTCAAAACCAAACTTTTCAAAAATCATATCTCTCGATCCCGAACTCTGAATTTGACAAATTTAGTGTCAATAATAAGATCAAAGGAAGCTCTACAACTTCCCTGAAGAACTCAAAATCAAAGTAGGTCTCGAAAGAGGTTGAAAACTCAATCAAAGATTCTGTTCAAAACAGCTTTTCCTAAACGACTTCCAATTTTTGATCGTTCATAACTCCTAGCCCCGATATCGAAAAATTGCAAACTTTATATCAATGGAAATATAAAAACATCATCTAAAACTTTCATGAAGATCACGTACTCTAATTCAAACTAAATCCATACGACGAGTGGCCTCGAAGCATAGAACATACAAATCTATTCTTAATAGCATTTTCAAAACAAAGCATATCTTCAGAAAATCATATCTTTCAATTCCGACATCGAAAAATAGCAAACTTTATGTCCACAAAAAGCTCTCGACAGAGGCTACAATGTTCATGTTGATCACTTTCTCGAATTTTGCCTAAATCAAAAAGTCAACTTTTTTCTCAAAAAGTCAAACTTCAAGCGAACTTTGACTGATCATAACTCTCACTCCCGATATCGAAAAATATCAAACTTTATGGCTACAAAAAGCTCTTGACATAAACTACAAATTTTCAGAAGATAATTCTCAAATTCTCCCAAAATCAAAAAGTCAACTCCCAAGTCAAACAATTTTTCACTATTCATCCCCAAAATCAAACTTTCTAAATTCTTCAAATTTTCACACTTTTTCTTTTTAATTCTTGCTATTTAACTTCATTTCAATCAACTCATCCACTTGAACTTTTATAAACTATACCAATCTCCACAATTATCAAATACATCAACATCCAATAATGTTTTTCTCATAAGTTTCCTTAAAGCATACATACAACATATATATATATATAACACTTATTTTATATCATTTCTTATTTCTAAATTCCACTTAAAATTGGGGTCCAACATTTATGCCATAGGTAAGCTAAATTATCATTCATTTTGCTAAGCTTAGTTCCAATGATATGATAAATTGAAAATAGGGATTCAAAAAGATTAACATCAAGTTTCAATTTATATAAACCATCCATTAAATTTTCACAACCAATAATGTAATTATGTTTAAATAAACTAAAAAAACCATCACCAAAATTAAAAGTAAACCCATTTTCATCAAGTTTAGAAACAAAAATTAATTTCTTGAAATTGAAGGTACATGGAGAGTTTGTTATAGATTCAGGTGATAACCAGTATCTAATATTGGACAATAAGTCCTTACGCCTTCAATTAGAATTTTTTTTATAGTTTTTCACAAATAGAAAGTTCTCAGTTGGGTTTATGGTTTAGATTGTAAGAAATTTTGCATAACATTAGAAACATAAGTACAAGCACTAGAACTAAGCTACCAAGTATTAAAAGGAACTTCAACTAAGTTTAGTTCAAAACATATAGAAAGGTTATACGTACCTTTTTTATAAAACTAAGCCTTATGTTTCAGACAATCTTTCTAACAATGTCCCTCCTTTTTACAAAAATGACACCTATCCATCTCTTGTTCTCTGTTATCAACATTAGTAATATATCTTCTCAAACACACAACTTGTATCTGTAGTGATAGTAGGTTTTTCTTCCAATAATGTCAAATCAAGATCCAAAAATCCTAAATAGAAGTTGACTTGTTCACACTATTAAGAGAAGTTCAAACCATTAAACATAGTAGCAAAAGAAGCGTCCGAATGAAGAGAAATAGCTGAAAATACATAAATGCTCAACAAATTACTGGATTCAAATAATTAAATATTTAGAAAATACTACAACTTTCCTTTGGGCAAACTCAATAATATATTATAATAAGTTTAATGCCATACATAATTTTTTATGTAATCATACAAAACTCTTCAAACACAATCATTATCTTTGGATATATAATAAATTTGGCAAGTGAATATTGATTTTGCCCTATTATGTTTATAAGTCATAGAGTATTAATTTACCTTTGGGTAAATTCTAAAACTCTATCAACTAATAACCATCGTTTGTCCATATAATCAATTCAATAATACGCATTAATATTTTTTGAATAAATGACTATTTATACATGGCAAAAATATTCACTTAATTAATTTGGTCAACTTGGTGATTAATAAATTATCTTGTCACAATGTTATGTATAAATTAATAAATAAAATATAATTTTAAATTCTAATAATAATATGCATAAAACTGATGCATGAAATCGTTAATGAAATTAATAGAATACATAACATCATAATAAAATAAAAATGGCATTAAATTCTAGAAAAACAAAATAACTTAAACAAGTATGTAGACATGAACTTTAAATGCTTATAATAGGTCACCAATTTTTTAATAATGAGGTCTACATCATTCTCACATTATAGTCTAGTGGCTGAGATGTTTAGCTTTCATCAAGAGACCAAGATTTGACTCTTAGCAAGGACGTTACACTCACTTTCCTCCTTTTAAAATTCTAATTCATTTAGAATTCTAACAATACACATTGTTGTACAATTCTAGAGAAATAGTTGATGTACAGTTTAATAACTAAGCTTCTAATTACATGTAAATAAACATGATAAGAAAAGAAAGCTCTTATATTCCTCATGCATTTAAAACAAAGCTCCTATATTTCTCATGTATAAAACTATGACAAATTTAATGTTGATATTCCTTATACATGAAACTCTAGCTAATTTATGCAAAAATTAATAATAAAGTTTATTATACATAATCCCATAACTATTTTAGTTTTCCATCTTACAAATCCTGTCATCACAATAATCTCCATTATTTTCTAGAAACCATTAATAGTGAATTTTGATATAACTCTTCAAACATCAATATATTTGGCAATCATCGTTAAATAATCATAGTAAAATAGTCGTCAAATAATCATAGTAAAATAGATGAATAAATTGTTTATTTAAAACATAAGCTCGATACCACATGTAAAAATATGATCTTTATGATTAAAAAAAATCAAAATTGACATTGACAACTTTAGGATCTTGAATAAACCATTATCACAAATCATTAGTGTGTAATAGTGTTTACTTGATGTGAAAGTTTCCATTATCATGAAGAGATTAAGAAACTTCACCGCATTATTGGTTAAAATTAGTTTCTCTCTTTATACTCTTTTACGGTTATAAAAACTTGATGGAAAACTATCTATAACCCTAACTAGTAGAGAGAGGGCTAATTTATATAACTATAACTTTTACTCTAGTACATTCATCAAGTGGCCAAAACACTTGAGATTTATTTCACTATTAAATAAGAATATGGATCAAATAAGAATCTTTAATTATATTAATATCGTTATTAATATATTTTGAATATGGTTACTAATTGAGCCACATTCTTACATTTTATCACTTGGCATGATACTTCAAACTTTATTTTAATAGAGTAAACATTCAGCGTGCATAAAAAATCCCTTAGTATCTTCATAATTTACCTTAACACAATAAACCACATAATGGGGGGTCATGACAGTCATACAATTTAACATCACATACTTCCTTCCATATACCACAACACTAGTAATTTATTAAGTCAAGTAACATAAGTAATATGTAAATATCATAATGGCCCACATTAATATTTTATAGACAATTTTATTTCTTATTTAATAACAATTACTTGTACACAATCATAATAAATAAGAAATTTTCCAATCAAACACTTTGTTGAGTTCAAGAGTTTAAAAACATCATAAAAAACAAGCATCAATATAATCAAGGCCCATTCTTTGGACATGTTCCTCAAACAATTTTGGTGGAAGAACTTTAGTTAAAGGATTTACAATCTAAGATCTGTCTTAATATATTCAATACACACTCTTTGTTTATGAACTTCCTCCTTTACACCAAATATTCCAACTCTATATGTTTAGCATCTTTAGAGTACTTATCATTCTTGGAGAAGAAAACACCTGTAGAATTGTTACAATAAATTGCTTAGTAATGGTATCAACAATCTCATGCCTAGAAATAAAGTTTTGCGATATTAAAACATGAATTATGGCCCCAAAATAAGCCATAAATTATGTTTCCATAGTGGATGAAGCAATGACAAATTATTTTGCACTTTTCCACAAAATCGCTACTTTTACTAGTGTAAACAAATAACTACGATTGATTTTCTACTTTCAATACATCTAGTAAAATTTGAATCTGAATATCTAATTACTTTTAATGGATTTGATCTTCTATACATGAGCATATGGTTCTTTATTCCTTGAAGATACCTAAAGACTTTCTTTGCAACTTTCCATAGGTCTATACTGGGATTACTTTGATATCTACCTATTATTCTAACTGCGAAGCTGATATCAAGTCTTGTGCATGTTTGCAAATACATCAGACTACTTGTTGAGCAAGTTTTACTTATATAAAACCCTCAATGTTTTACAAGTGCATGGATTGTAGAATGTAGTAATTGAGGTGTCGATCTCACAAGAAATTAGCTAAAATTAATTGAATCCTAACTTTTTTTAAGGTTGCAAAAAATTTGAATTAAAATGAAAATAGAATTAAATAGAAAATGAAACAATTGAGTATGGATTGATTGAAATTAAAATTACAAAATTTACACAAGTAAAAAAAAATGGAACACTAACCACTTAACAAATAAAAAATCCCAATAAGATAAGATCAAACAATTATAAGAAGATGGGATTCACTTTATCATCATTATGCTACCTTAATCACTTTTGACTAATCGGTATCGATCCTAGAATTCCAAAAGGCTGATTATTCTCTCTTAAGATCTAATCATTTAACCTTAAATAATAATCCCTAATTGATTCCAAAATTATCATTTTGCAATCTTTCAATTCACAAAAACAACCTACGTCTTTAATTAATTCTTAAGCGATTTATTAGATAATTAGGTCCTCACTTAAGATCCCTCTTCATATGATTATCAATTTAATATTTATGTGATCTATTAGGTTATTAATTCTCATTACCTAACCTAATCATGTTACTATTGATTTAATCTCCCAATTTATTATCTAATTATGCAAAAACCATAAATATCGCAATGCTTAAACATTTCATTAATATCAAAAGCAATTAAGTCATAAAATGATTCAAGAATAAATCCCACCATGAAATTAGAACATCATTAACAACATGTTCAACACTCTCAAACCCAAGTCATACATCAAGATGAAGTAAAAAAAACAAGAGAAAGTATAAAAGAACTTGAAATGGTTGGGTTGGGGTGGCTAGACAACAGTTACAGATGCTCCTCCTGTCTTCTCTCCTTCTTGCTCTTCCTTATGTTCTCTCTGAGTTTGACAAAAATAAAGGCCTCATTAATAGGGTCATTTTATGTTCTTATATAGTTCTTTAACCCTTTTAGGGTAAAAAATAGGTTTTACCTAGGAAAAAGTCTAAAAACACAGATCCACACGTCTAACGAGCACCTGTTATGATCTAGACAGGGATGTCATGATTGTGACCATGTGAAAATTAGCTTTTTTCATGATCGTGGCATAGGTGTTAGGATCGTGACCTAGTTTGATCCTCTTCAATCATGATCGTGACCCTGGGGGAGACCTTCTGTCATGACCGTGACAGGCATGTCACGATCGTAACCTTGTTCCTTTTGTCTAAGCTTTCTTTAACTTCTGTCAATCATCTTCATTTGAGTCCATACACTATCAATCACATCAAAACACCTCAAGCACACAAAATTAAGGTCCAATATCATGCTCTAAACCACAAAACACCTAAAAACATAAACACACAATCACATTAACATAATTCTAAACCTAAACATGCACAAATCATCTAATCGACATCTAAAAACACAATAAAACACCTACCAAAACATAATGTAAACTACAACTATCATTATCAACAACAAAAGCATATGGAATGTATTCCATATGTTTATATGTGACATCATTCTTTGGACATTGCATGAGAGTAAATTTATCCCTTTTTGTATTGTGGCAATCCATACTGAACATATTCATATTAATCTCTTAAGAATTCTTTGAAAGTAGTCTTTTTGAGATAATTTTACCAGTCTTTGTGATCTATTTTGAATATTGAAATTCATATCACATTGGATGTCTCTCCTATATCTTTCATTTCAAAATTTTTAGAGAGAAATCTAAATCATTAGAAGCAAGTAAAATATCATTAACATATATAATAATAGAAATATAAACTTACTCCCACTGATCTTTTAGTTGATACAGCGATCAATAGTATTTTTTGAAAACAAAAAGATGTTATGGTACCATTAAACTTAATATACCGTTGTCTAGAAGGTTATTTGTCCATATATTGATTTCTTAAGTTTACACACCATGTGGACATTTTCTTTTTTGAAAAAACCTTCAGGTTGATTTGTATAAACTTGCTCCTCGAGATCATCATTGAAAATTTCACATCCATTTGATATGGCTATAAATTTATTTAAGCCACTAATTCCATAATTATTCTCAGACACTTTCTTTGAGATAGGTGAAAAATATCTTTATAATTGATGTCATCTTTTTTAGTATAACCTTTAGCAACAAGTCTAGCTTTATATTATTTGATATTGCCATTCAAGTCACATTTGGTCTTAAAGACCCATTTCCATATGAATCACTTAGATCCTTGTGGAAAGTCAAAGTGGTCTAGAAATTATTTTCTGCCATTGAATTTAACTCATATTTCATAGCGTCAATCTATTTATCAAACTTATCACTTTCTGTGGCTTATAAAAATGAAACAAGATCATTATTGCCATAATCAAATTCTGACTCTTGCAAATAAACCACAAAGTCATAAAATCTCCTTATTCTTACAGGTTTATTTAAAGCTATTCCATTTAGTTCATTTTAATTAATTGATTATGAGTTAATTTCTTCGAGAGGTGTTGTTTCATCCGAATCTTATCTATAATTATTTTATTCTTCCAACATTAGGACAATATTTAGTATAAATGAGGATACAAGAACATTTATAGGCAATGGAATATCAACCCTTATTTCACTAATATCCATAACATGCTTTTTGACACTCCCTTTAACTTCACTATTTTTAGTGAACCTTGTATTAGTTATTTTAATAATTCTTGGACTATGGTTTGGATAATAAAACTTATACCTTCATATTTCTTTGAGTCATCGATAAAGAAGCTTCTGACTATTTAAGAATTAAATTTCTTTTCATTTGGATTATAAACTCATCCTTTTATTGGACAACTCCAAACATGCAGGAGCTTCATAATAGCTTTCCTTCTAGTGCATGACTCAAAAGGAGTTTTAGGGAATACCTTACTAAAAATCTTATTTAGCAAATACGTAGTAGTTTTAATTGCATACATCCATAAGGTTTTGGATAATGAGAAATTACTCATCATACTCTTAAATATATGCATTAATGTCCTATTATGCCATTCTTTCACGTCATTTTATTAAGGTGTGCTTGGCATAGTATACTATGCATATATGCCATGTTTGTTACTTTTTAAATGGACCTAGACATTGTCCTGATTCTTCATATTTTTCATAATATTCACCACCTCTATCAAAATTTGCAATTTTCACTTTTTAAATTTTGATTTCCTTTCAACCTACTTTATAAACACCTTAAGGGTGTCTATAGCTTGAGATTTTTCATTAAGTAAATAGACATAACCAAAACGTTAAAAATCATATATAAAAGTGATAAACTACTTTTCTCTACTAAAAGACGAAGTGTCAAAAGATCTGTATATATCATTGTATATAATCTAAAGAAGCTAAGTACTTCTTATGGCTCCTTTCTTATTATATTTGGTTTGCTTTCCCTTTATGCAATCCACACATATATCGAGATTAGTAAAATGAAAATTTGAAAGAATTCAATTCTTTACTAACCTTCCTAATCTGTCTTTAGATGTATGGACCAAAATATATGCCACAAGTAAGCTAAATTTTTAGTCATTATGCTATGCTTAGTTACAATGGTATGATAAATTGAAAATAAGGATTCAAAAAATGAACATAAGTTTTCAATTTATATAAACCATCTATAAGAATTCCATAAACAATAATGAAATTTTGTTTAAATAAAATAAAACAACCATCACCAAACTTAATTTCATCAAGTTTAGAAATGGAAATTAAGTTTCTAGAAATTTAAGGTACATAAAGAGTTTGTTTTAGATTCAGGTGATAATTAGTATCTAATATTAGTGATAAGTCCTTACGCCTTCAACTGGCACCTTTTTGTGATTTCTCAAAAATAGAAAGTTCGTGGTTAGATTTATTGTTTAGATTGCAAAGAATTCCTGCATAACATTAGAAACATGAGTAATAGCACCAAAATCAAGCTACCAAGTATTAGAAGGAACTTCAGTTAAGTTTAGTTCGTAACATACAAAAAGGTTAGATGTACCTTTCGCTTAAAACCAAGCCTTACATTTTAGACAATCTTTTTGATAATGTCCCTCCTTTTTACAGAAATGGCACTTATCCATCTCTTATTCCTTATATCAGTATTAGTAGTTTATCTTCTCAACTTCACTGCTCGTATCCATAATCATAGTAGTTTTTCTTCCAATAATGCTAAATGAAGATTCAAAACACCTAAATAGAAATTGACTTGTTCATACTCCTAGAAGTTTAATAATATATTATAATAAGTTTAATGCCATACAAACGTTATTATGTAATCAAATAAAAACTCATAAGATACAATCAATATCCTCGAATATATAATAAATTTGACAAGTGAATATTGAATTTTCCTATTATTTTTATTAGTCATAGAGTGTTGGCCCCATATTTTTTTAGGAGTTAGTTTTTTTTAGGTCTATGATAGTAAAATTATTGCATCTATTAGTTAAATTAAAAGTAGTAAGAAGGTATAGAAGGGTATTTTGGGTAGCTTACTTAAGTTTAAAAACTCTAAGGCTTTAAAGGAAGGGTAAGGTGGACTTTTACCAATCATTAAGGGTAAAATGGGAAGAAAGAAGTGTTGTTTTCTTCCTTAAGAGGGGGAAAAACAAAGATGGGAGAGAAGAAAGTGAAATAACAAATTAAAGAGAGAGAGAAGAGAGATTTCGATGGTTGAGAGGAAAGAAGAGAGTTGAGCTAGGGTTGCATCTTTTTTAAGCCTCCTAGAGAGATTTTGAGGTTGTGTAAGAAGGAAAAAAGGTAGAGGAAAATAAGAGCTTTCGTTTGAACCAAATATCCCTTCATTTGGTGAAGATTTAAGGTAAGAGCATTTTTTATGTTTCGAATTTTTGGAAGGGTCTTGGTTCATGAAGTTTAGGAAAAGCATGGGTTTAGGTACTCTAGGATCAATTTTAGTAAATATACTGTGTGGGTTTTCAATTTTGCAAACCTTTTGAGCTTGTGATTTTTTTTTGTCTATGAAAGGGAATCAAGAAAGACAAGAGGAGCAAGAGGAGAGGCACATTTGAACAAGTTTTAGTCAAGGAATTCAAGGTGGGTTACATTTTTATAATTGACTAATAAGCCATAAATGTTTCTTTCAAGAAAAGTGAAATGAATGTTTTCAACTAATTTTAAATGTGCATTTATTTGTTCTTTAAATGATTTGAGAAAGTGCTGCATATTGTGTGCATAAATTTTGAAAATAAAAAAAGAAATGATTTTGAAAAGATATCATATTTATGACAAATCAAGTTTTTGATCTAATGCCATTTTGGGCAACAAGTTTACAAGTCATTAAATTACATGTTATGTGGGTTTGTGGTGATCCCCTAAGTATGTCAAGTGCACTTTGACCAACGGCTTCTCCCGCCTGCTCGCTAGTGGTATGGAGCTCCTTCATGAACTCCCCTAAGTTCACGACTACACAAGACCTTTATGGGATTTGTATAGTACGTTCTGTTTTAGATCTACCCAAACGATTCTGGTGTGTTTATGTGTTTAAATTGTGTTGGCAAGTTTGATGATGCATGAATTAAGTTGTTTACAAATTTTTGATATATTGAGTGTTGAAAAATATGTGTATCTTGATTCAATGTGAGCTTTAAAAAGGTTTTTGCTTACTATCGATTATAAAATTGTTACCCACGAGCTTTAGGCTCACCCCTCCATTTCTGCCCCATCTTCAGGTGAAGAGCATGAGAAAGAGTAACCAAGGGTCAAGGCATCACTCCGACTTTGCATACTTTTGTATTTTAAGTTAGTTTTGTAAACCAAGGCTTTAGTTGCACTTTGAGCAAATTATTGCTCATGTATTTTTCTGTGTTTTGGGTTTTTGAAATATTGTTATATCATGGCTTGAAATGCCCATTAAAGCCTTGTAAAACATTTATCTTTTGATGAAAATGATGTATGAATGTGTTTTACAGATGATATTTCCAAATGGTTAAGTCCCATTTTTTTCCAGTCTTCCATAGGGGTAAAATTCGTATTCTAAATTCGAGGGAAATTCTGGAATGATCTAGGCTGAATTAGAAAAGGGTGTCTTCTAGAAAGTTTTAGGTCTTTCTTCTATATTTCTAACGGTATATAGTATGGAACTTTGGACATCTAGGATGAAAGTTATGGTTCTTAAAAGTGGAGATGTTTAGGAGTATAAAAATGCATCGTCTATGGTGACGTTATATCTTCTATGTTTGACCTTCTGCTTCTTCTGTGTTTGACCTTCTGCTTTTTCTATGTTTGACCTTATCCTTCTTCTACATTTGACCTTCTCCTTCTTCTGTGTTTGATCTTCTGCTTCTTCTACGTTTGACCTTCTGCTTCTTCTAGGTTTGACATTCTGCTTCTTCTGTGTTTGACCTTCTGCTTCTTTTGTTTTTGACCTTCTGCTTTTTCTATGTTTGACCTTCTGCTTATTATGTGTTTGACCTTTTGCTTCTTCTCTGTTTGATCTTCTGCTTCTTCTATGTTTGACCTTCTACTTCTTCTATGTTTGACCTTCTGCTCCTTCTATGTTTGACCTTCTGTTTCTTCTATATTTGACCTTTTGTACACTATCGTCTGGTTCATTTTTGACCCTTCAAACAATAGAATCTATCTTTAAGGTTTTCATGAAAGTTGTAGATCTTGAAGTCCTCTTTCAAACCATCTAAAGAAAGCCCTAATCTGATATATGTAGGGAAAGTTATAGCAATTTTTCCCATTCATTTGCCTTTTCATTTGGTTTCGTCTGTACCTATCGTCTGTTCCATTTTTTCCCTTCAGACGATAGAATCTATCTTTGAGGTCTGCATGGAACATGTATATATTGAAGTCATCTTTCAAACCATCTAAAGAACACCCTAATATGATGTCTTTAGGGAAAGTTATAGCAATTTTCCATTCATCTGCTTTTTCCCATTAGTCTATTTTTTCATTTGGTTTCGTTTGTACCTATCATCTGCTCCATTTTTGACCCTTCAGATGATACAAACTGTCTTCAAGATCTTTATGAAAGTTGTAAATCTTGAAGTCCTCTTTCAAACAATCTAAGGGAAAGTTATAGCAATTTTCCCTATTCATCTACTTTTTCCCATTTGTCTGTTTTTTCATTTGGTTTCGTCTATACCTATCGTCTACTCCATTTTTAACCATTCAAAAGATAGAATATGTCTTCAAAGTCTTCATAAAAATTGTAGATCATGAAGTCCTCTTTCGAACCATTGAAAGAACACCCTAATTTGACATCTTTAGGGAAAGTTATGACAATTTTCCCCATTCATTTGCTTTTTCAATTCGTCTGTTTTTTTATTTGGCTTCGTATGATCCTATAGTATGCTCTATTTTTGACCATCTAGACAATAGAATCTATCTGCTAGGTCTTCATAAAATTAGAGATCTTGAAATTCTTTTTTGAAGGATCCAAAGAAAACCCTAATCCAATATCTGTAGAGAAAGTTATGGCAATTTCCCCAATTCATCAACTTTTTCAATTCGTTTGCTTTTTCATTTGGCTCCATTTGATCCTATCATCTACTCCATTTTTTACCCTTCATACGATAGAATCTATCTTCTAGGTCTTCACAAAAATTGTAGATCTCGAAGTCTTGTTTCAAAAGATCTAAAGATAATGTTAATCTAATATCCCTAATGATAGTTATACTAATTGTCCCAAGGTAGGTGCAATATGTTTGAGGTCAAAACCTTGTTCGATTCTTTCAGCCATAACTTTATTATATGATCTCCAAATGAGTTGGTTGTTGTCTCTAAATAAACTATAGACATAAAGCCACAAAAGTTATAAACAAGTCAAATTGAAATTTTGCTTGAAGTTTCCCAAAAACCTGTTCGGAAATAGTAGAAGTAATATGTCTTGATGTTTGACTTGGTGGGGGCACGCCATCCTTGTGGGATATGCGTTTAGATGTCACTTAGGGCGTCGGGCTCGTGACTCACAAGGGCGGGGTGTCCAACATAGAGTATTAATTTATCTTTGGGTAAATTCTAAAATTATATCAACTAATAATTATCATTTGTCCATATAATCAATTAAAAATAGACAATAATATTTTATGCATAAATGTCTAGTTATACACGACAAAAATATTAACTTAATTAATTTAGTCAATTTGGTGACTAATAAATTATCCTTTTAGAATGTCACATATAAATTCAATATATAACATATAATTTTAAATTCTAATAATAATACTCTTAAAAGTGATGCATGAAATCATTAATAAAATTAATAGAATATGTAACATCATAATAAAATAAAAATGGCTTTGGATTCTGAAAGAAAAAAAATAACTTAAACAAGTTTGTATACGTGAACTTTGAAGGATGATAAAAAGTCATTAATTTTGTAATAGTGAGATCTACATTATTGTTCCATTATAGTCTAGTGGTTGGGATGTTTGGCTTTCACCCAGGAGACTAGGATTCAACTCGACTCTCAGCAAGGAAGTTACAATCACTTTCCTCCTTTTAAATTTCTATTCCAATAAGAATTCTAAAGATACACATTGTTGTACAATTCAACGACTAAGCTTTGAATTACATGCAATTAAACATGATAAGAAAACACAGCTCTTATATTCCTCTTACACTTAAAACAAAGATCTTATATTTCTTTGGCAGATTTAACATTGATATTCCTTATGCATGAAGCTCTAGTTGATTTATTCAAAAATTAATAATAGAGTTTTTTACATATAGGCCCATAACTATTTTATTTTTCCATCTTAAAAATCCCGCCACCACAATAATCTCCATGTTTTTTTATAAAAACCATTAATAGTGAATAATCACAAAAGTCTTTAAACATCAATATATTTGGCAATCATCTTTCAATACTCATAGTAAAATAGATTAATAAACTATTTATTTACTTCATGAGCTCTCGTACCACATGTAAAAATATGATCTTTATGATCAAAATTGACACTCTTAATTTTAGGATCTTGAATAAACAATTATAAAAAATTGTTAGAGTGTAATATTATGTACTTGATACGAAAGATGCCATTATCATAAAGTGATCAAGAAACTTCATTGCATTAATAGATAAAATTAGTTTCCCTCTCTTGATTCTTTTATGATTACAAAAACTTGACAGAAAACTATTTATAACCTTAATTAGTATAGAGAGGACCAGTTTATATATCTATAAATTTTAATTTTGAATGTCCATCAAATGACCAAAATAAACAGGGAAGATTTATTCCACTATTAAATAGGAAATATAGATCAAATAGAACTCTTTAATTGTTTCAATATCATTGTTAATATATTTAGAATATAGCCGCTAATCGGTTCACATTCTTACAAGGCTCATATCACCAAGTTTATATTATGCCAGTTGAAAATTGGAGTTAGTAATTAACAATGTAATTCATTACTATATCATCTTATAATTGTGGACTGGCTCAATTTCTTATCTTTTTGCTTCTAAATATAACTTCATTATGGCTTGTTACAACCAAAACCACTCGTAACACCATTATGTTGTGACACAAAGATTTAGTTTAGAAACAGAACGATGATAAGAGTAAGATGAAGATATACACATTACCAGTTTGATGGTATTTCTTTTTTACCTTATAGTCTTGTCTTGAAAACTTAAACAAAATTGAACACTTCTTTTTCTCCTTTTTAGGAGTTTTGATGAGTCTTTAAGGTTTTGATATAGTAATTAGTTTATCAAGTTAGTTCTATATGTTAATTATAAAAGTACTTTCTTTTTAATTATGAATATTGAATTTTAAGATTAGAATAAATTAAAATGCATGATTTATAAAAATCAAGTTAATTTTATTCTTAAATAGTCTAATTAGTTGAACTTATTTATAGAAATTCATAATAAAATAAGATAATTATAAGAAATAAAATTATTTTTAAATGAAAAGGATGTATTAAAACTCTGAAAAAGAGTAAAAGGAAGATATATTTGAAAAAAACCTATAACTAATAGCCTAGAAACAATAGAAAGCTGCAACAATATTTTAACTGTTATAGAACTATTGCATAGTTAGGTCAAAAAAATAAAGGAGAATTTTTTTTTGGAAGAAGCGTAACATAAATACACTATGTTTGGAATTATGCTGACATTAGAAATAGGTAGCAGACTACTCCAAAGTGTGAAATGTCAAAGAAGGTGGTTAAATTCTATTTAGATACCAACTTAAAGTTCATCTTCAAGCTAATATTTTTTTGCTAATTTCCACTATCTAATCTAATAAATTGTTGATATAAAAAAATCTTGAAGAATAAGTGCTTTATTATAAAAAGGTTCATTTGTTACTTTCTCTCTACATTCTATAGGTGTCATAGCTTATAATTAGCTTGAAAATTGCCAAGCCTCCTTAGTGAGTATATCTGACTTTCCTTAGTCAAGCTATAAATGAAGACCAACTACTTTTTATACAATATATTTTACAAAGATTCAATAATTTTCTTTAAAATAAGTATGAGTAGGTACGTGAGAATAGCATATTGTTTTTTAGATTTTAGATTGTATAAAATTGCATCAGCAGTTTGTAAGGTGAATACATTTTAGCTTATCTAATGTATTTAGCCTTTAATTTATAGCAATCCATAGTATAATGGAGGCTTTTTGGGAAATTATACTTGAATAATACTATTTTCCACTATGGAGCCATTTGTTTGGGAAATTGGAAAGCATGGAGGCAAGATTTATTAGTGAATAATTTTGTCTTCGCTTTTTACATTTGGTCTATAGTTAGGAATCTTGTTCATAACAATATTAAACCCCCTGAACCTAATATCAATGATGACATTGACCTTGGCCTTTAATGGAATAAGGAGCTTAAGGCTTTCCATGCCTTGAAATAGGTAAAGGGGATTTTAGTTATCAAACCAAATTCAAGTATTATTCCTTTTACCTATGAATGTTTTCATCTTGGTTCATAATGGTCCTGAGTTTCAACATTCGACTTATAGGCCAGGAATTGTTTTAATTTGGTTTAATGCTTTAGAAACTTCTTCATTTTAGGATGTATAAGTGTGTCCATTTTATATAATTGAATTCATTAGCAGTGAAAAGTTTTCAAATACGTTTTGTAAGTATAATCTTATTGAATTTTTTTGATTGATTTTATCCCTAATCTCCCTTCCTTATTAGGATAGAAGACATCATTCCATTTTAATTTCACATTCAAGGCATCATTAAAATTTTCTAGACCACAGGAAAATTTTCATCATCTTCACTCTATCATTGATGAACTTTCGGGTAAGGGTAAATGGCAACATTAATGAGTATTGAGATTGTTTAAAGGTAAGATGATTAGGTTTACACTTCCATCAAAGGTTAAGAATTTATTGTTCCATTAATCGATGCTCTTAGCATTATAAAGAGGCTAGAGATCTCTATATGTTATTCACTTATCTACAATTGCAATGCCTAAGTATTTGAATGGGACATCCTGACTTCTGAGCCTTCAGATTTTTTAGAGTATATTTCTTATCTCTAGTTTTTTTTTTTTGCTAAGATAAAAAATCTACTCTTTACTTTGTTTATAGAAAATTCCAATACGAGGCCAAAAAAAAATTTTAATTAGTGTAATGACTAAGTTTGTATCGGCTCCATATAGTAGTATGAGATAATCTATAACTGATAGGTTAATTAGCCCCAAATTTTACACTTGTGGTGATACTTGAATGTGTTCACCTGTTTAGTTTCATATGCCATCAATCTACAAAGGACTTCAACATTTGAAATAAAGATGTAAGGAGATAAAGTATCTTTTCCCCTTAAAACTTTAGCTCCATTGAAGCACTTAATGGACTGATTATTTACTAGTACGGTAGAGGATGTGGTAGATATGCATTACTCTGTCTAAAAAATAAACAGATTGGGGAAGCCAAAGGCTCTTAATGAAGCACTAATTAATTGAGTGAAAAATTTTCTTTAAATCTATCTTCATCAAGTGACTCTTCAAGGCTTATTTTTCCCTTTAATAACACTTTAAAAGCTTTTAAGCATATGGCAAGTTATCCCTTATACTTATTTTTTGAATAAAATCCCTTTATTCAGAATTATTATATAGTTTAGCACCTCCTAGACCCTAGTAGTGAGCATCTTTGAGATGGTCATCTATATAATACTATGACATCAAATCATTACACAGTCATGCAAGGATTAAAGATTAGGCTTTTTGGGAACTACGCATACATAAGTTTTGTTAAGCTCCTTTAGTTACCTACTCTTGAAGAAGAATTCTAATATAACATTAGTTACCAAGTTACTTCCCTATATCCTAGAAAAAACATCCACTTAATCCATTAGGACTTGGGGATTTTTCTAGTTTGACATTGAAGAGAGCTATTTTGATGTTTAAAGCATTGAAACATTTGATTAACATTATTTTTCTATTAATAAGAGAGAAATTCATTGATTACATTCCTAAAAAGTTACGTACAAGATAAATTTTCATTAAAGGTCTTTAGATTCTTTTGGAAGTGATTTAAGACTATTTTCTTTCAATCCGAGTTAGTTACTGATACCCTTTCCTTCTTCATTCTTAAGAGAAACAATTTTTTTCTTATGTCTTTTGCCTAAGATAAAGTTAAGGAAGTATTTAGTATCTCTATCTACATCCCTTATCCAATTGATTTTCACCTTTAAAATATAATAATGGTTCTCTAGAGCTAGTGTGTAGGCTCCAAGGGCCTTCATTCCTTCATTCTTTATATCAATGTCCTGGGGAGCTCTCTTAAGTTCTAATTTAGACCTCCTTTATGGCTATGTTAATAACTTCAGTAGTGTTTTTTATTTTCTCCTTATGAAGCTTTTTCATTTCAACTTTCACATATTATAGTTTCCTCATACATTTATAGGCTTCATATCCTTCTATTTGATTTTGAAGTCCTCTTTTCACATCTTTTTTGTAACCCTTAATCTTAGAGAGGAAGTTGAAGGATCTAAATGGATGGTTTAGTTTCCCCAAGATAGTGCCTAATTCCATTTAAATGAGACTAGGGTCGAAGTAAAGGGGTACTTGAAAGTGACCTCTACTTTTGGGAATATTAAAATGTCAAAGAGGATTTACTAGAGCTATATACAATTTTTTTCCTTATGAGCGATTCACTAACTTATTTATTGCTTCAGGCAAAATAAGCTCCATCATATCTTAAATCACTCGATCCTGTGTATCGTTACAACTTTCCCAAGCTTTACTCCTTTAACTTTTTGTATTGAGATGATGCTATAAAAGTCACCCAAATTCATCCAAGGAGTTTGGATTGAGGAAGCAATGGTAATTAGATCCCTTCAAATAGGAATTTAAATTTTGTAGCATAGATAAAGGTTACTATAATTCTAAACTAGATATGCTCAAATGATACTTCTAAATGTATAAATTAGTCTAAGAATATAGAATGATGCATTTGGACTATGTCAGGGTTGCAACCAACTATAATTCTCCCATTATAATGAAACTAATGGCTAGTAAATATCCTTTAATGCTGTCAAAAGTGTATTTAAAGTCCTTAAATTTAAATTCATGCCACTCACATTTTAGGCTATAATCATTAGTTAGGAATGGGGATAAAGGTCCCTTTCCTTTTTGTTTTCCTGCTAGGATTTATCCTTGACTTATCGATTACAATTTCCATAACACCAAATTTGCTTTAAGAGATGCCCTTATCAATCTTTTTAACATGTTCTAGGTTAGGGTCGATTTAGACTCATCTTTTTTTCTAATCTTTAAAGCATATATCAAGATTATTTATTGCATTTACATCAGGCCCTATCCCATCTCTTATAGATTAAACATGCTTGTCTATAGTTTCCTCAAGTACTTCATCTAAGAACTCAACTTCTATGATTGCCTTTTTAAGAGGATTATTATTATAGGTGGCATTTGCCACATTCTAGTGAGATCTTGTAATGCTTTCTCTATTTACTCTTCCAATTGAGTTTCCTTCCCCATAAGTTTTTTTTATAGATCAACTGATTTAGATTTTAAAATATTTGCACTTTCCCTTATGGAAAGATTTTTCTTGTGGTTTCCCAATACATTTTTTTCCTTCAGAGCCTGTGGCTTACATTGGTAAGATAGCACAATTTCAATGTTAATAGTATATTATGTTCATTTAAATGTTTCATTTTTAATGATTTTTGTAGCTATTTCTTGAATTCAACTTCCACATAAATTCAAGCATATCTAATCCTTTTTAATTCCATTGTATGCTCATCCAAGCATAACGATCTGCCCTTCAAACTAGTTAGATAACTTAGGCCTAAAGTGGATCAATATTCAAGTGGCACATCATAATCCATGTGTGGATCTTTGTTATGTTACACTTTTCTAGAAACATATTAGATCTCTATTTTTATATCATCATTATCTTTTTTAGGATTTACTAAGGATCATTTCTATAGCTTTATGCATACTTATCTCTCCATTGGTGGCAAAACTACATACGTTTCATTATCGTAGTGCATAGTTATATACTTTATCTTTTTTATAGATGCCTAGTCTCTAAAAACATAGCTCTAAGTTTTCTTAAAGTAACCTTCTAAATTCTCCAATGGAGCTTTATTGAGAAGCAAGGAAGAAGTAAGAGTAAGAGAACTTGGGTTTAAGGGAAGGGGAAGGAGGTAACTTTGAATTTTAGGATTGTAGGTAGAGATAGGGTGTAAGTAAGAGGACTAGAGTCATAATGAGCTAAAGTTCTTAGGAGTTTGGAAGGAGGAGAGTGACATGAGGAAGGTGAAAGTGAAGGTGAAGGCAAGGCACATTTGTAAGATGAAGGAGGTGCTTCGGACATGTGTGTCACCTATGTTGGTTCCATTTCCATAAAAGGAAAAGAACCATCCAAGATCTAGTATACAATATGACCGATGATTTCTGCAAGTGCACAGAATCGTCCTAGTATCCACACAGTGAATATTCTAAAGTCGTCTCCCTCAAGGACCAATTCATTCACTAGTCAAATTAACTTTAATTAATTTCATGTTATCGACAAAAAGTTATAAAAGTGATTGGAGTTGGGTGATTAATAATTTGTAATTTATAATAAGAAATTAGGAAAAGGATCGATTTAAGGATTTAGAAATAAGGGTAGGGGTTCACCCACTCAAAAGGTTGATTTGCATAATATGAAATTAGTCGCATGTTAGGCTATGAAAATAGTTGCACTACTTTACCTATACCTTTTCTCAAAGCATACAAGAGCATTCAGCTAGAGAAACACCATTTCTCAATGCATGAACTCACTAACCAAATCCATTAAGAACAAGCAACCTCAAGCTCTCACCCTAGCTTAGGTTATCTCTAACTCTAAATCCAAGGTGTTCATCTTCCTAGAGCATGAATCATGGTTCACTCTTCAGTATATCCTATGATTCCTAAGTTTGCATCTATGGAGATCAAGCACAGAGACAATAATGAAGTTCAAAGAAGATGAACATAGCCTAAAAAATTTCATTAAACATTCAACTATCCATATCATGCAAAGCATACTTCAAATAGGCTACATCCCTCACCCTAAATGAGGTTTAGTTCTTGAACATTGCAACAAAAATCATACAAATAAGGATGCTCAACATCAAGAAAGAGTAGAGAGAGAAAGTAGTGGAAACACAAGAGTGACTGCTCCAAATCCTTGGGTGAATCCCCAAAATTCCCTATCTCCCTCTTTTTTTGTGCCTCCCAGATGTAGTAACCTCATTTTCAGTGTCCAGCCCCCCCCCCCTTTTTAGGTCTAAATTGTGAGTATTTATAGTCCTCTTGTCCCAAGAAACCTAATTTTTTGAAACAGGGGGAGTGTTGGCCATAGATTTCCGTTAAACGGACGTGCATGTCCGTTTAATAGATCTTCTCGGGTATACAGAGTCCTCTTGCCAATTGATGTTCATTAAACAGACATGTGTGTCCGTTAAACAAACATGGCCCATTCCATCAATTTCATGCCTTTGACCTTCCTTCTGACATAATTTCTTCTTGGAGTCTTCTCGGAAGTTGTAGAGCTTAGAATTCTCCTTGCAATCATCCTTGAGTGGCTTTGATCCGGCATCCACAAGGAAAGTTATTCCCTTTTTCCCTAAAATCTACCATTTGTACCTATCAAGCAATACAATCGGAGTGTGAGAGAATTATTGAGTAAAACTTCAAATCCACAGAGAAATAAGTCAAATTAAATCCAAATCATCTACAACAAATTTGACTTATCACAATTCCCCCACACTTAAGTTATTACGTGTCCCCAAGAAACCAACAGAAACTCACTATCAAAACCTAAATTGAGCTATTGATTCCACTTTCGTAGGTGCAGGGTGACATTTTGCCTATGTCACAAGCCTTTGATCCATTATGTGTCCATAATGGAGGAGTTATAGTCTCGTGAGGGTTTACTTAAAACAAATGGTGCCCACAAATATTTCTTTTTCATCATTCCACACCTAATCATCACCATAGTTCATTCCAATAAGTCGAATGCATTATAAGTGGGAATTGGACTTGGAAGTAAGATCACATAATACCTCATAATTTTGATCACACTTCAGTAACAGTGAGATTCCATAATGATTCAATCAGTCAAAATCACGTGCTAAGAATGAAGTCTCTTATGCAGTGTTTATATTTGCACAAAAAGTGTTTAGGGGTTACTCTCAATCATCTTCCCATGTATGTCCCTTACCATAAGCTTGCATTTTATCTGCTTCTCCCCTACTCCCATCTATGGCATATCCCTGAATCAAAAAGGTCTTTAATTCTTAGGTTGCAATGGGGCCATGGGTGAAGTGGGTTATGAACAATTTGTAGAGTCGACTTCACAATCCCTACCTTTACATTAGATCATGGAACTCAACCAATTCTATTGTTACAATTTTTTTTGGAGTCTGAATTGTGCATGCTGGGTTTATAATAGACTCAATTCCTTTTTCTTGGCACAAAATTTTATTTATTTCTTTCTTTCTTTCTTTTCAGACAAACATTGTTTCTTTTCATATGCTTTTTGACTTGTTATACTCAATTACCCCCACACTTCTTCCTTTGTATCCTTCTCAAAAGAGGTAGTGACAGTACAACTTTGATAGCTCTACTAACCATTGAACAAGGGTAAACTTGTTTTCCTTGGTTTAAGGTTCTTTGGAGTAGTAGGTTTACAAAGAACATGGCTCAACTACAATCACTAGGCTCGAGGGGTTCACTAGGGGATTGATATATAGGAAGGGTTAGCTATTTAGCTCAAGCTCATTGAAGAGATGTGATGCAAGTTCTAGAAGTGGGCATACATGGAAGAGAAAATCATATCACTCACAAGAAAATAGAATTGAGTGCAATCCTTTAGGCTCAATTTAGCTCACTTGGCTATGTTTCCTCATTTTATAGCACTATCGTTCAACCAATTTGTCATTACACATCCCATTGTGACAAGATATGCAATCCACATTAATCATATTATGTGTCCTACTCAAAGTCAATCTCATCCATAATGCAATTAACTCATGGAATGAAAGTATAATGACAATTAGAAATAAAAGATGTTAAAATTAGACAAATAGACAATCTAAAACCCAAATTCCCCCCACACTTAAAAGTCACATTGTCCTCAATGGCATAAAAATGAACTAGGAAAACAAAGTAGTTAACGAAAAGCAAGGCAGGGGTGGGGGAACCCCCTGAAAAGTGTAGTGTTCACTAAGTATTGCCCACGGACAAAGTAAAAGTATGGTCTAAATACAATACATAATAAGGTTCAAGGCTCTGGTGGTGGTGGATGATGGGCCTCCATGAAAGTCTTTAGCATGGCTTCTAGTCGCCTCTGTGAAGCTGTGAGCTCGGCCACTGTTGACTGAAGGCCACGAATGTTGGCGTCCATTCGCCTCCAGTCGGAGGCATCAGCGGAAGGTGGAGGTGCTCGTGATCCTTGAGCCACAAAAGTATCACCGTGGCGCCTTGATCGATGCGGATTGACCCATCCATGAGGGGCATTGTTGTCAAACTCGAACTCCCGCATTTTATTCGCAGTGATAACATCCCCCTCATCGGTAAGAGCTACCACTTCATCCTGTTTAATGACCTGCAGCTTATGGAATAATTGACTCAAGATGATGGCTAGGTGACTCTCCCGGTGCTCTTACAGTGGAGAGCTTGAAGAGTTACCTACTTCCACGCTGCTTTTAACACCTTCTATATATGAGAGATGGGGGGGGGGAGAAGTGTAAGGGAAAGAGTGGGTAACAAGAAAGGTGGATGAAAGGAGATGTTATGGTGGTCGGAGATAGGGGAGAAGAAGGTGGAGGTTGTCGGCATCCAAAGAAAGAGAGGGAGAGAGTGAGACTGCGGGAAAGGAAGAAGGGTTTCAAATTAAAATCCGACGATGTCCGTTTAAATGGCAGTTATAGGTGAAATTGTGTATATGGAGCTTTTGTGTCCGTTAAATGGACATAGCTGTCCGTTTAATGGACCTTCACGGGTTAAATGGTGTATTGAAGGCAACCAATGTCCGTTAAACGAACATACGCATTTTTTTTCAAAATTTTGCCCTCTTTTCCTTCTTTCCTTCTGTCCTTTGTAAGATTTCCTAAGGCTATATGCATCATGTGCAAGTGCAAAACTTGGTAGAACATCAACATATTATAGACAAGAATTGTCACTTACCTTTTTCCATGCTTAATTCGAGTCTCACCTCTAAGTTTTGGGAATGTTCAGACCCCACCATTCCTCATGCTGCTTAAGAATGCCCCTGAAGTGCTTCGCAAAACTCATCCCTTAATACACATGCAGAATTAAGCACGGAGAATTGAAGATACCACAAGATAAAAGTGAACTCAACAACAAAACAAAACAAAAAGAAGTAACAAAAGAAGAGTTAGAAATATTGGATTGCCTCCCAACAAGCGCTAAATTTAGAGTCCTTGTTATTACGAATGGCCTCGACCATCTGGATCGTAGTTTTCCTGGAAATAGTTTTAGGCGAGAGTTGAATAGCAACACCTTTTGGCCGGGGTTGAATTCTCTCCACAGGATACGCTTATCATGGAAAGCCTTGGTTCTCTCCTTGTAAATATGAGCATTCTTAAAAGCATCAAGATGGAATTCATCCAGCTGATTCAGCTCCAGTAACCTTCTTTGCCCTGCTTTCTTCAGATCAAAATTTAGCTTACGGATTGTCCATAATGCTTTGTGTTCAATTTCAACCGAGAGATGGCAGGATTTCCCAAAAATGAGCCTATAAGGTGACATCCCTAAGGGAGTTTTATATGCTATTCAGTAGGCCCATAGAGCGTCATCCAGTTTTAATGCCCAGCCTTTTCTTAAGGTATTAATCGTCTTCTCTAAAATTTGCTTGATTTCTCGGTTAGACACCTCGACTTGCCTGCTGGTTTGAGGGTGGTAGGTGGTTCCAAACCTGAAATGAGACCCATAATTTGATAATAGTGATTTAAACTAGTGATTCTGAAAGTGTACACCATTATCACTTATTATAGCTCTTGGGACGCCAAACCGTGAGAATATGTGCTTTTTGAAAAATTTAACTATACTGGCCCCCTTGTTGTTTGACAATGCTACTGCTTCCACCCACGTAGAGACGTAATCCACAGCCACGAGGATATATTCATTTCCAAATGAAATTGGAAACGGTCCCATAAAATCTAGATCCCACACATTAAAAATCTCTACCTCTAGAATCCCAGATTGAGGCATCTCATGCTTCCTACTAATATTTCCAGTCCTCTGGCACTTATCGCATGTCATGAAGAAAGTCCTAGCATCCTTGAATAGAGTCGGCCAGTAGAGTCCAGATTGTAAAACTTTTGTTGCTGTCTTGTTGGCCTCGTGGTGTCCTCCATATAGGGAGGCATGACAGTGATGTAAAACAGATTGCATTTCTTCATCCGGTACATACCTCCTGATTACCCCGTCAACACATCTTCGAAATAGCAACGGATCTTCCCAAAAGTAGTTCCTCACTTTAGCTACAGCAAGCAGACCTGACATACTATTCAGTGTATGCTTGTGTGTAAGGTTTCAGGCTGATCCTAGAGAGTCTCATTACATAGCTATTAAAAGAATTATGAGATATCTCGCAGGTACTACTGATCTTTGCTTAATGTTCGAGAAAGGTAACGATTTCAGGTTGATCGGATATTGCGATGCGAACTATGCCGGAGATAGAGTTAAAAGGAAGAGTACGAGTGGAGGCTGTCACTTTCTTGGCTTAAACCTAGTTTCCTAGTCAAGCAAGAGACAAAGCTCAATCTCGCTATCAACTGCCGAAGCTGAGTACATGTCTGCCGCAAGTTGTTGTTCGCAAACATTGTGGATTAAATACCAACTAGAAGATTATTCAGTTCATGAAGAGGAGATCCCAATTTTCTGTAACAACACCAGTGCCATCAACTTATCAAAGAATCCTATACAACATTCGAGAGTAAAACATATCGAAGTCAGACATCATTTCTTGAGAGACTACGTTCAGAGAAAGGTTGTAAGCCTACAGTTTATTGAGACAGAGTTTCAATGGGCAGACATCTTCACTAAACCATTGAGTGAAGAACAGTTCAAGAAACTCAGACGGAACCTCAACATGGTGATGTTAAATGACCATCCGTCTGACATTTCACAACCAAGTTAAAAAGGTCGTCAAATTTAACGGCGTCAGAAACAATGAGTTACAGCTGGTAACTTCTCTCACAAGGAAATTTTGGAGGGAAAGTCTCATAGCCTTGAGAACCTCACCGATTCTAGAACACGCCTGATAAGACCTTTGAGTAGCCTCAAATCAGAAACCTCTCAAATACTCTCAACCCACAAAACTTTCAGCCCTCTCAAACCTTTGAAATCACCTTTACCCTTGAAGAATAGATTACCGAAGCCAGTTTCTATTCAGAATCAATGGAGCAAGCGATGATCTAAGGAAGGCGTGTGGATTTTGAATCTCTGAGGAAAGATGATATAGATATCGAACCAGAGATTGTAGAAGCCGGTTGGAGGAAGTTCTTTCAAGTGCGGGAGTATGTGTATCAAAATGAAGTGTATGAGTTTTGGAAGAATGTGCAGATGGTAGAAAAAGCTATTGTTTCTACAGTAGACAGACTGTCTATTATTGTAACAATGGAGTTGATCAAGAAGGTGACTGGATGTCCATCTGTTGGAGAGAAGCTAACGTGCAAAGCCAGATGGATGACAAAGGTCAGTTTAAAGGAAGACGGAGTGAGTAGACGATTGTATGGAGAAAATGAACCAACAGAGAGGAAGACCTCGAGTCTGGTGCCGAAGGCTAGGGTCTTACATGCAATTCTGTTTAACTGTGTCTTACCGAGAGCAGGTTCTAGGAATTTGGTGACTACTCTGGATGAATACTGCTTATTTTACCTGCTGAATCGCCAACTAGTTGACCTACCATTTCTGATTTTTCAGTATATGGTTAAAGGAATGAAGGATACAAATAGCTACCCATACGAAATGTTGTTAACAAGGATTTTCAGGGAGTCTGGAGTCCGTCTTGACAGGGGAATCAGACAAATGGTGCCTGTTAGGAGTGTTATCGACTCGGGTACTATAAGAAAAATGGACTTGAAGAATCTGGACAGAATAGAGGCAAATTTTGAGAATAAAGCTAGAACCAAGGGGGAGCGGATACAGAAGAAGTCTCCCACGAAGAGTTCTAAATCTCAAGTTAGTACAAATATGCCCATTATTGAAAGAAGAAAATCATCTAAATAAGTTCTGAAAGAAAAGATGATTTCTCAAAAAGAAAGTAGCCAAGTTTGAAGTGTAGAAAAAAAATGTCTTGAAGAGAAAAGGGGAGAAACTTCTGAGTGATATTCCTAAGAAGGAGAAGAGATCACCCAGGATTCGAACCTTGAGACAGCAAGAAGAAAAGCGGTCCAGAGAACGAAGTCAGGCAGAAGTCTCTGTGACTCGCGCACCGAAGGCTACGAGATCTCTAGTCTCGATCTTAAGTGAAGAATCAGTCAATCAGGCCAAGGAGATTGAGAGGGAAAGAACATTAGATTCTGAGAAACAGAGACCCCAACCTCAAAAAACTCCAAGACTGACTGAGGCAGCAAAAAAGACTAAGGTAATTAGTCAGAAGAAGAGTGTCACTACTGCTAGGGAAGTTAGTCAGAAAACGACTACTTTAATTGCTGAAATACCAAGACAGGAGAAAGCTACTCCTACTGTTGTTCCAACAGAGAAAACAACAGAAGATAGTCAGAAGAAGAATACTCCTGTTGCTGTTCCACAAGAGATAACAACAGAACTAAGTCTGATAAGTTTTATTCGTACTGAGGTTTATCAACGAGAAGCAACAGAACTTAGTTTGGTATAGGTCCAATAAGAAGAATTTGAAGAACTCAATCTGGTTCCATACAATTATTCTGAATTTCTGAGGAAAGACGAATTGGAAGTTAGATTGATTGAAGTAGTTGAGCCTGTGACTAAAAGGAGTACTTCAATAATCATCAGGGATACACCGAGGAGGTTAGTTAAGGCATACTTAAAACCTATTCTGATAAATAGTGAGACATGGCATCTATTGAATGAAGAAGAAAGGAATTTTTATGAAGCCTTGAGGTATGCTGCCATAAAGCCATACACTACAAAGATGACCAGTCAACCGTACACTATTTACCCAATTACAGAGCATACGGTGATAAGGGTTGTACCATACCTTCAACCAAGATATCCCTTGGATGTTGATAAGGGGAAGATGAAGTTATACCTAGAAGGGGTAATTGATGATCTGTCCGCAGATCAGATTGCAGAAGAAGTGCGAAGAGATGAAGCATGCACTTCAAAGAAGATGTTTACAGGAGCCAGTTGTAGTTTTACAGAGAAGAATGAACACTTTCCAGTGGGGGGAAAGCTAACTAAAGGCATGTTTATTGAATCCCTTGTGCAGACAGTAATGCGTATTAGGCCACTATCTAATACACTGTCAATCGAAGACGAAGCCCTACCCTTGCGAGGAAGACAAGTGCTAATGCTACCTGCTCCTTATGACTTGGACCTTCCTGAGCCCAACCTATCGATTCAACCACCTACTTTTGAGATTGTTGAAGATTATATTCCATCTTCAGACGCATATGTTACTACAATTGCTTTTGTAGAACTCCCGGAGGATGATGATCAACCCACCTCGCCTTTTGACTTGCAACCTGAGGTAATGCACCTACGAAGAGAAGTCAAAGAGTTGAAGAAGATGGTGAAAGAGTTGTTGAAGCATCATCGGCACTAATCATTTTTTATAATAAAAAATAGGGGGAGAAGAAAATGGAAAGCATAAATCAAAGGGGATGTACGAAGGAGATGAATTTTTCAAGAAGAAAGAAAAAGATAGAGGGAGGAAGAGTTAGCAGAAAATGTAGAAGTAAGACGAAGACTGTACGAAGATATGTTTTTTACCTGAATCGTATGATTATTTGTTATCATCAAAAAGGGGGAGATTGTTAAGTCAAAATGACTTTACATTAATGATTTTGATGAAGTACAAATAATGAAAGTTGAAAAATAGACGGAGAAAGAAAATACAGACGAAAGATATTAAAAAGCAGACAAAGAATGAAAAACAGACGATGAATGAAAAACAGACGGAAGAATGAAAAGCAGACAAAAGAATTAAAAAGCAGATGAAGAATGAAAAACAGACGATGAATGAAAAGCAGACGGAAGCGAAAAACAGACGGAAGCCAAAAATAGACAAAAGAAAAAAAGCAGATGATGAAAAGCAGACATAAGCGAAAAGCAGACGGAAGCCAAAAACATACGAAAAAAAAGTAGACGATGAAAAGCAAACGGAAGTGAAAAACAAAAGGAAGCCAAAAACAAACGAAAGAAAAAGTAGATGATGAAAAGCAGACAGAAGCAAATCAAGAGTCAGTTCGAGTTAGTTACAGAACTTAACTGAATAATCATTTCTTTCAAGAATCAAGAAAGCAAGATTCAAGAAGCAGTTACAGACAAAGGCTATAAATATGAGTCAAAGTCGAAGATTGCAAACTTAGCTGATATACATATACGTGAACGTTAAAAAGCTTACTTGAGATTTTATCGTGCAAATAGCTAGAGCTCTATTACTATAATGAAGTTCGAAACATCTTTCTGTAAGAAAGTAGAACATATAGCCTACAGAGGCTAAGAGTAAAAGAATACTGAGTGTAAAGAGACCTGAAGAGGCTCAGAAAGAAAGAATACTTGTAAAGTTGTTGAGAGATAGTGAAATCTCAGAAAGACATATGAGGACTGGACGTAGCCCACAGTTTGGGGTGAACCAGTATAAAAATTACTGTGTCAACTTCTCTCTATCCTTATCTCTCTTATCGTTCAAATTTTCATTTTTTACTTAGTTTTCTAACAATTTTTCGAGAATACTATTAACTTTGATTTACAGTAGTTCTTGTGAAAAGAACAAGTTTTTCTTTTGACAAAACATTTTTGAAGATCTTTCAAAAAGGGGAAATACACAATTCAACCCCCCTTCTTGTGCATTTATACATCATATATTAAGCATTGTAATAACGTGTGATTCACTTCATTGGTCTCCACCTCTTTGGTAGACTCCTCAGGATCTTACGAACGTGATATTGGTTGTCGTAAGTTCTTCCAAGAGCTTTTAATCCATTGATAATTGTTTGAAATATTCCAAACATTTGATCAATAGATTCTTCATCTTTCATCTTGAAGAGCTCGTACTGGTGCACAAGAATGCTTATCTTGGATTCTTTGACTTGGTTTGTACCCTCATGTGCGATAGATAACGTATCCCACATCTCCTTCACAGTGTCGCATTCATGGACTTTGTCATACTCACTTCTGCTTAGGGAACAACTCAAGAAAAACTTCGCTTTGGAATTTAGTTAAAATCTTTCCTTTTGATCAGTCGTCCATCTAATTCATGGAATGAGATTTCCTTCTTCATCCACCGGTGTGTATGGTCCATTCTTTATTATGTCCCAAAGGTCAATATGAGTAGATTCAATAATCAACCGCATTCTGTGTTTCAAGTAGTGGTAGTCTTCTCCGTTGAACGTCGGAGGTCTAGTCACTAAGGCACCTTCCATAATGTATGTATGTGATTCCTCCATAATCTTTAATCCACACGTTGTTAATGTAATCCTTAGACACCAAGCTCTGATACCAATTAAAGTGAATCACACGTTAATACAAGGCTTATTATACGATGTATAAATGGATAAGAAGGGGGGTTGAATTGTGTTTAAAATCCTTTCAAAAACGTTTTGTTAAAAGAAACTTGTTCTTTTCACAAGAACTACGGTAAATCAAAGTTATAAAATGTTTTTTGAAAATTTGTTGAAAAACTAGTAAGATCAAAACTTTGAAAGATAAGAGAGATAAGGATAGAGAGTTGTAGGCACAACAATTTTTATACTGGTTCACCCCAAACCGTAGGCTACGTCTAGTCCTCAGAAGTCTTTCTCAGATTTCACTATCTCTCAACAACTTTACAAGTATTCTTTTTCTCTAAGCCTCTTCAGGTCTCTTTACAGTCAGTATTCTTTTACTCTTAGCCTCTGCAGGCTATCTGCACAACTTTCAACTGAAAGATATTTCAAGCTTTGTTACAGTAAGATAGCTCTAGACAAATCGCACAAAAATTTCTCTCAAGTATTGACAGCTCTTGTAACGTTCAAGTGTGTAACTATGCAATCTTCGACTTCGACTTATATTTATACTCTCTGTCTACAACTGCTTCTTGATTCTTGCTTCTTGCTTCTTGCTTCTTTAATCTTGTTTTTTGAAAGAAGCGGTTATTCAGTTGAGTTCTGTAACTACTTCAAACTGATTCTTGAATCAGACGCAATTCGCTTTCATCTGCTTTTCATCGTCTGCTTTTGCTTCCGTCTGCTTTTCTTCTTTCGTTTGCCTTTGGCTTCCGTTTGTTTTTCTTCTTTCGTCTGCTTTTCAGCTTCCGTCTATTTTTTTGTTCTTTCGTCTGCTTTTGGCTTCCGTCTGTTTTTCTTCTTTCGTCTTCTTTTCAGTTTCCATTTGTTTTTCTTCTTTCTTCTACTTTTAGCTTCCATCTATTTTTCTTCTTTCGTCTGTTTTTGGCTTTCGTCTGTTTTTCTTCTTTCGTCTGTTTTTCAGCTTCCGTCTGTTATTTCTTCTTTCGTCTGCTTTTCAGCTTCCGTCTGTTTTTCTTCTTTTGTCTACTTTTGGCTTCCTTTCATTATTTGTACTTCATCAAAATCATTAATGTAAAGTCATTTTGACTTAACACAGGTGGTATATACTCACCTGTTATTGGTAACATTGCATCAATGGATATCGTGGGGAGAGGGTTTTTTGATGATTCCAAATGTGTAATTGCTTTAGCGGACTCTATAACCTCCTGGTAGCTCCCTGTTTTAAAGATCTTGCGCTTGACTTTCCAAATTTTTGTTGGATTAGTGAAAGGTGATTTCCAATGGTAAGAAATTTTAACTATGTCTTCCCTTAGTTTATGTTCCTCTCCTAACCTCATTACTGGAATTTCATTAGGGAGTTCTTTGTAAGTGTCCACTGTTGGGCCCCGAAAATTTTTTTATTTTATTTAATTATTATTTATTGATTTATGGATTTATTCGTTAAATTATTTTTATTTTGCCTTAATTGATTTAATTATGTGTTTATATAAATATTTTTATGTTGGGCTTGGGATTAGAAGTTAGAAATTAAATGAAGGCTTGGACTTAATGTTGGAAAGAATGGGCTTTATGGAATAAGTGGAGTAAAAAGGAGGCTTGGAAATAAGTGGGTGATGTGTAGTGGGCTTGTAAGTTAGAGGTGAGCCCATTATAGTCGCTTGTAAAAGGATAAGGAAGAGCCTAATATAAAAACTATGTAGTTTTGGATGAGGGATTTAAGTTGATAATTAAATGAGTTAAATGAATTAAAGAAGGAGGAGAGGAGTGTCGTAAGTCACCAAAGAAAAGGAGAAGAGAAGAGTTAAAACGTGAGCAAGAGGAGAAAGGAAGAGTGGTCGGCCAAGGAAGAAAGGAAGAGAGAAAAATCGTGGGAGGCTTGTGGAGAAGAAGAAAGAAGGAGAAAAAGAAGAGAAATCAAGTGAGAAGGTAAGTTTCATCTTTGCTTAAGTTAGGTTTAAGAATGGTGTAGGATGGAAGTTAGGGTTTGTGTAGAGATTGAAGAAAGATAGAGGGAAATATGAGATCTATGGATTTTAGGGATTTTTAAGCTAAGGATATGGTCATTCTAGCTTAAATGTCCTATGGGTAGGTTAGGTTTAAAGTTTATTTTCATCTTTGCTTGATTTATGAGTATTATGGCCTTCTTTGAAAATGTATTTATTGAATGAAGTATGATTTAATTGAAGGAACTCAAGAAAACCCCACTCAAGACAAGGAGGAAGGGCAATCTTGAATTCAGATTTCTACGATAGGTGGGTAACATTTTTATAGTTGTTGTGTAATGGGAAAATGCCCTATGTATGCTATCTTTGATAATTATGTGCATATTGAAAATGTATTTCCTTTGATTTGAAAGTAAAGTGTGAAACTATGATGATTTCAAAGAATGAAAGAAGCATAAAATGCTTGTCTTGCGCTTGAATATGTGATCATTGGGTGAGAGAGAACCTACTTCGATAAGTCACGTGCACGTTGACCCTTTTGCCTTCTCCCGGCAGCCCGCTTGTGGCCCACGAGATCCGAAAATGGACTCGTCGTGTTTACGGTAAACTTCGGTTTCCGTCGTGTTTATGGAACTCTCGAGCCTATTGTGTGCATTCTAGTCTTTGATTGTGTTTATGATGCATAATATGTGTTTGATTGATATAAATTCTCATGTTATACCTTAGGTGGTGATTGTGGGTTATTTGAGCTTTATATGATAAATTGTGGTTGTTTCGGATTGTTAATGATGTGTTGTGTGGCTCATTGCACGATGGCTATAAACATGTTAGCCACTGAGCCGTGTTAGCTCACCCCATTCTCCCTCCTCAGGTGCAAATTCAAGTTGAACTCGGAACCTTGCAAGGCATCGGACAAAAACTCCAAGAACTCTAGAAACTTTGTATTAAGTTAGTAACTAGCTTTTGGAATAGTTTTGTAAGCATATTGATCATTGAACATCTCATACTTTGTATTTTGTACTTGATCTTGATGAATATGCCAATTTGTAATCAAAGCTATGCATGAATCCTTGTTATGATTTGGATTGTGAATGAGAGCTCTAGTACTCTCCATATTGTGAAAATGTTGATTTCCGATCCGTGTATGGCCTTGAAATAGTATGTGTATGATTCTTGCAATTATATAAGTTGCTGTTGAGTTTTTGACTTTGGGAGAGCTCGCTGGAAAAATTGGTATGAGTTATGTGTTGTTGAAGGTCTGAAATTTCTGGGTTGATATAGGTCGTATGGGATCTTTTAGATTCATGGAGAGTGGTAAAGTAGCTCTAGACTCTCCTGGAGACGATTTATGAGCCATTTATGATGAGTTAAATCGGTAGGTATGAGTCGTTGGATTTAAATGCAGGTGCTGTCCAAATGGCTGATTGTTAGGCAGAGCTTTGAGTCCACTTTTGACCCTCTTGGAGTTGGAATATAGGTCGGTGGTTTTCATGAAAGTTGTAGATAATTCTTTTACCTTTCCATAGACACTAAGTTTGCTCAATTTGGAGTTCTGGGTCAAAAGTTATGGAGGTCACAAGTTCTGATGCTGTTAGGGAGAGCTAGTCGATCGGCCTTTGTGTTAAAAATTTGTTTCCCTTAGTGGCCGAGCTAGTCTTTGTTTCCTTCTTGAAAAATGTAGATTTTTCTTTTAGCTTTCCAACGCTTCCGACCGTGTCTAATTTGGAGCTCGATGTCAAAAGTTATTGAGGTTAGAAGTCTGATAGTTCGGTTTGCCGAGCAGGTCACTCGGCATACGGGCGCTCGCCCGTGTGCGAGCGCTAGCGCTCGGCCATCCCGAGCGCTGGTCGCTCGGCCATACCGAGCGCTGAACGATGGCTCGTCGTTGGGGGTCGGTTTTGGCCGATCGACCCCTCTCCTTTCTTTTGGCCATAACTTTTTGTACAGACCTCCGATTGAGTTGATTTTCGAAGCGATGGATTTCTAAGAAAATTTTCTGTCTTTCTACACTTGATTTATCATTATTTCTTTTAAATTGAAAAAGTTGGTTTGAAACAAAGTGTGAAGGTCGGCTGATTCTTTCTGAATATACTTCACTAAATTTTTTAAATATCTGGAGCTATAGGGCTCGGATCGAAGCGATTCTTGTTTTAAATGAAACTAGAGACATAAATCTACACATTTCATGAAGGATCTGATCGGTAATTAAGCCTCTAAAGTTTTCAAATTTTGACATGAATTCGGTAGAGGGACTGTTTCCACTATCTTCTTTAAGATAGTATTTTTGCCATAACTTTTTCATTTCTAATCCGAATTGAACGATTTCAGTGGCGTTAGAATCGTGAGATCATGAGGAAAAAAATTTTATAAAAAAAATCAAATCCCAAATTTTCTATTAAAAAGTTCCTCTACTTGTGGCCAATTGTGTTAGGTTTTGGGTCTTCCATGCTTGTATGGGTCCGAATGTTGGGCCTCGGAGACGGGGTCCAACATCCACACTAATACAAATCTACGCTTAACCAACGCGTTTCTTCTTTGTTGTATGTTCATCCATGCATAATGGTCTTCCAATGAAGTTGGCTAATGCTCCAAGCCTTTGGGTTGTCCAATACTCAAGTGGAATGTTGTGAAAGTTAATCCAAAGTGAAATGCTTTGGATTTTAAGGGTCTCAAGGTTCAAGTGTGGCTGCTAGGTTTGTAGGAAGATAGGATGGCTACCAAAATGCCATGTACGCCATGTACCTTCCTCCATAATCTTTTGGATTTCTAAAGTAGAGGTAAATGTGAACAAAATCAAGTTCTCTTCAAAGAGAATAATGTATATCAATCCTCTAGTCTTTTATAAATTGTTAGCCCATCAAAAGACTAGAGGAAAGGGTGATATTTTAACAAAGAAGAAACCTATCAGGGTTGATTCCCAATCCTTTACACCTTCCTTCAAGACTTCAAGATTAGGGCAAACCACCATTCTTCAATCCATGTCTTTCGATAGTGAGTAGGATAAAGACAATGGAGTTTCTTCACCTACTACTTGCTTCCAAAATCTTTTAGGAGCATCCAATGGAGAGGATATTTCTGAGTTCAAAAAGGAAAGTTTGCAAGGTGGAAAAGAGTAGTTTTTGCGAGAAGTCTATTTTGTCCTTGGTCTTCCTACTAATTATCGACGAAAGAGGAAGTAACAAGATTGCGCAGGATCTCTCTAGGGTACCAAGAATACAGGCTAAAGGCTATGGTATCTATTGTGTAATGATTTAAGGATAGGAAGAGAGGTCAAAAAGGGGAAAGAAGGATCGTGGTTTCTGCTTGTAGTGAGAAGTGGGAGGTTCTCTCTCGTGTCTCTCTCATCACTTTTTTGCCTTCCCTAACTTCTATGTTTTGTTAAAAGTCCATAATAAGTCCTTCTTTTGTTAAATTTCACCAAGGTGGGATTTATAGGACAAGTGGCAATGCTATATAAGTAGAAGGGGAGTCATTTTTATAATAAAAATCCATAATCTGACTTTAAAATGCAATAACATGACCTAATTTATTTTCCTTCCTCTAACCCATTTTTGTCTTTTATTAACTTTTCCATTTTGTCTTGATAACCATGCACATACATCTAAACGTACCTACTTTCCCATAAACATATGTTATCTTGAACATCCACAATGTGATAGAAGGTGTGTGTGATAGTAAGATAGTGGGTGTGGTGCAAAAATAGGTGTAGTTTTGTTAAAAATCCATAATAAGTCCTTCTTTCTTTCTTTGTTAAATTTCACTAAGGTGGCATTTATCAAATGGAAATACTATATAAGTAGAAGGGGAGTCATTTTTATAATAAAATTACAAATCCGTAATCTAATTTGAAAATCCAATAACACAACCTAATTTGTTTTTCTTCCTCTAACCCATTTTCTTCGTTTATTAACTTCCCCATTTTGTCGTGATAACTATGTACGTACCCATAAACATATCCACTTTCCCATAAACATATGTTATCTTGAACATCCACAAAGTGATATCGGGTGTGTGTGATAGTGAGATAGTGGGTGCAGTGCAATAATAGGTGTAGTTTTGTTAAAAGTTCATAATGAGTCCTTTTTTTCTTTCTTTGTTAAATTTCACTGAGGTGGCCTTTATAGGACAAGTGGCAATGCTATATAAGTAGAAGGGGAGTCACTTTTATAATAGAATTAAAAATCTATAATCTGACCTGAAAATCCAATAACAAGATCATTTTTATTTTTCTTCCTCTAACTTAATGATGTCAAAACCGAACTAGACAAGTTGGTTAGACCGTGTCTAATTTTCAATTCTATTTTTACTATCAACTGTTGAGAATGAGAACCAGTTGATTAAATAACCTTGAGTTGTGAATAGGACTAGATTATGCCTTTTTGCCGCTGCTCTCTACTATTTGCCTCTCCCTCTCTCTTACTCCTTTTATCTCTATCTCTTTGATCGTGTGAAGTGTAACAAGGACCATTGCGTGGTACAGGAAATTATGAGATTTGGATCTCCTTTCTGGTTAGGGCTCGAAGGTAGGAAGAAATTGGAGCACTCTTGACAATAAGTTGCTTATGCAAAGGAAGCCCATAAGCTCTACTGGTCTGTAATAGGATTAAGGATTCAAAGTATATTTCTCTTACATTGCTCACAAAGTAGCAGAGTTCTCCATTTGCATTGTTGAACCCTTTTTTTCTAAAACTCTCCACCTCAAATGCCATGTTATTTTTGTTAATGTTGATCATATTGGTGTTCTCTTCATAAGATAAGCCACTAGAAAAGGAATGAAGATTGAGATCGAGCATGATGAATTCTTTTTGGTTTGTAGCATATGTTTTTTACAATCAACTAAAGCTTCAATCTTAAACCAAACAAAAATAAGAAAATAGCATTCACGCAAGCATATGTATTTTTAGAAAGTAGTCAAAAGAAACTAGAAAATGAACAATTACAACAAAAAAACAAAGATGAATATTTTTATCAAATATTTCTTTTTTCACTATGTGTGTGTATGTGTGTAAGAAGTTAAAGGAAAGAAGGTTTCTTGCGTCTAACAGATGGGATCAGCAAACAAAAGAGGACATGAAACCTTAAAGGCGCTTGTGAGATTATATTGGTAAGAGAGAGAGAGAGAAGGAGGATTGGTTGAGTTTGAGGCTTTATTCTTTAAAAGATGAAACAAAAGGGAAAACAATATGCCAACAACGTTTATAAAACCTTTCAATTTGAAAGAGAAATAAAGTATTGCAGGTTTCTGTAGCTGTTAACAAGTATAATATGCTTCTTCAAATGTTGAGTTCAGAAGACATCGTGTCATGTCCTAGATAAACTTACAAAGCAACAACCACAAGCTAGTAGACAAACTATAGGAACTGAAGAAGCCAGATACAAGTACACAGTTGAAGCATCAAATATTATTTGAGGGATATGGTTACTATATTTAATTGAAAATCATAACAAATCCACTTAAAGTGAGTTAAAAAAAACTTATAAGAAGTCTAAGAAGGTAACAGAAACAAAGTCCCATAAAATACCCACTTGGTCTTCCAACTTCTAACATTATGTTGTGTGTACATGGTTGGTTGGTTTTGCAGTGCAGCCTTTGATAACCGTTTTTGCTGTCATATATAAGGAATATTCAACTACCCTAAGTCTAGTCGTTTAATATTGGTTGTCATTTTGACTAACATATGGATTATACATGACCTTAGGTCCTTGGAATGACAGATATATGTGTGCTTCAAAACAAGCCAATTTTCTTATTTTAAGGTAAAAATAGTTCATATACTAGTTCCATTAATTATTCCTTGTTTTGCTTTTCTATGTCAAAAATTCTTCAATTTTCACTTTTTCTCTCCTCTCCTCTCTTAAGACATTTATTTCTTCCGTATGTTTTTTTTCTATTCAGTTTTGTAAAAATTGGTGTATTTTATTTCAATAAAGTATTTAATTTTACTCATTCTTATAAATTATAATTTTACTTCTTATTTATTATATACCGATTTTATCGCAGCTTAATACTAGTTGAACCTTTAAATCTTAAACATCTCCTTGGAAAGGTTTTATGTTCAGTCTAGTTTTTAAAAATTATAATTTTTACTTCTTATTTATTATATATTGATTTTATAGCAATTTAATATCGATTGAACCTTTAAATCTTGAATCTTTCCTTTGTCTGGCCTAATTTTTGAAACATTGCTCTATCCCATTTTCATCTTTTATTAGCTTCCCCATTTTGTCCCGATAACCATGCATATACGTATAAACATATCCACTTTTCCATAAACATATGTTATCTTGAACATCCATAATGTGATAGTGGGTGTGTGTAAGAGTGAGATAGGGGTACGGTGTAATAATGGGTGTAGTTTTGTTAGAAGTCCAAAATAAGTCCTTTTTTCTTTCTTTATTAAATTTCACTAAGGTGGCATTTACAAGATAAGTGGCAATGCTATATAAGAAGAAAATGGGTCGCTTTTATAATAAAATTAAAAATCCATAATCTAACTTGAAAAATTCAATAACACGACCTATTTTTTTCTTCCTCTAACCCATTTTCGTCTTTCATTAGCTTTCTCCATTTTTCCCCCGATAACCATGCACGTACATATGAATGTACCCACTTTCCCATAAACATATGATATCATGAACATCACCAATGCGATATTGGGTGTGTGTGATAGTGAGATAATGGGTATGGGGCAATAATTGTAGTTTTGTTAAAAGTCCATAATAAGTTCTCTTTGCTTTCTTTGTCACTAAGTTGACATTTACGAGATAAGTGGCAATGATATCTATGTAAAAGAGGATTCACTTTTATGATAAAATTAAACATCCATAATCTGACTTGAAAATCCAATAACAAATATTGGTGGAGTATTTTTGTAACACCCCACTCCCGTAAGACCCAAACCCGACATCGATGGTGATATCTGAGTCCGTGCCCTGCGAGGGTGGCGTGATACATTACTTAGTCAAAACACAGTACAATTTTTTTTTTGAAACAATCATACACTTACATTATATGTATGTTGCAGAAAACAATTTACATATCAAATCTGTTAAATACATTAACCACGATGATCCTCTTATAAATACACAATAATATATAACCAAAGTCCTCACACTAATGCAAACACAAATGATCCCGTCCTCTTCTATTACTCTCAAGCGATCACTATACACCCGTTACCTAACGGGGTATTCTTCTGAGTCCTGAAAAATAATTGCAAATTTTGGGTGAGTTTTGCGAACTCAATGAGTGACCATCATCGATGGTCCGCTCAATCATGTAACCAAAATCAATTTATAACCTATAATCATATTTCTGTCTATTTGATCTCATTTTTCATTTTTTTTTTCAAATCACATACATCTAACTTTATCTCATAATTCACTTTCACAAAATTGCCCATTTACACAATTACATAAATCCACATTCTTATATCCCATTTTTGATACATACACATTTCACTCACTTACCCTTTATTATCATTTTGCTGTGACTGAGTGCCTAAATTGTCCCATTGAAGGGCTCATTAAAATCTGTCCCTTATCCAATGCTGGATACAGGGCTCATCAAACGTTGAGCCTGAGGCTCTGAATAACTCATGAGCTCGAAACTCATTTAAGCACGTTGAGCTAAAAGCTCTGATCGGTGGCAACTCTAGTCGACAGCCCTAATATTTCATACAACGCTAGGCATATAACAATATGTCATACATTTTACAATTTGCGGTACCCCATGACTGTTATCACATCAGTATATGGCATTTTGCCTGTCATTCAATCAAACATATCAAATCAAATGCAGCATGTAACACTTTTTCAATTTATTTCGGTGTTGTGACTGAGCGCCTGTACTGTCCCTATAAGGGCACATCAATCGTTGAGCCATAGGCTCTGGAACTATCCCATTAAGGGCTCATTAATCGTTGAGCTTGTAGCTCTGAAACTGTCCCATTAAGGGCTCATTAATCGTTGAGTTTGTAACTCTGAAACTGTCCCATTAAGCGCTCATTAATCGTTGAGCTTGTAGCTCTGAAACTATCCCATTAAGGGCTCATTAATCGTTGAGCTTGTAGCTCTAAAACTGTCCTATTAATGGCTCATTAATCGTTGAGCTTATAGCTCTGAAACTGTGGCTGCTCTGGTCACAACTATCATTAACTGATTTTGCATTCATGCACGTATTCATTTATTCCATAATTCAATCACTTAAATCACGTATTCATTTATGCCACAATTCAATCACTTAAATCACGTATTCATATATCACAATCATTTCCAAATTATCACAATCGGACAATTTATTCACAATTTTTCACATTAAAAACACAATCACAATTTCACATACCCATAACACTTCTATATTATATCATTCCAATACTTCGGACCTTCTATCCGGAGTTCACAATCAACACTGTCCCACCATTATTCTCCAGAGAATTAAAAGCACCAAATTATAACACTTAATAATTGGAGAACCGTCTAGGTCACTCACCTGACTTTCGCGCTAACGCCTGGAAGTCCTGGCAACGTCGGTGGGCTGACGTTCCAAATGTTCCTCTATCACAAGTCAAAACACATTTATTATACCCATCGTCCAATTCAGAAATAATGCACATGTAGCAATTTTAAAGACATGTACTATGCACTTTCGTGACACTCCCAACACATCCCAACAATTTTCCCGTCACTGAATTTTCTCAATATCGGAACTCAAAAGACACTAAAAATATTCAATTTGTTTCAGAAAAATCCGAAAATTAATCTCCAATTAGATACGGACTATCCCTTGGTTGAAACCACGTTTTACACTACCCTTCCATCCAAAATTGAGGACTTTAAAAGACTGATTTAACACTTCCTTTTTTCATAAACGTATAGACTCTTGTCTCTAGTTCATAACAAATCTGAAATTATCTCATTTGAATATCGGTACAAAAAGTTATGATTTAAAAACCAAAATATAACTTGTCTAGGAACAGTAGCTCGTCGAGGCGTGAGAAAACTCGTCGCGGTGAGCTCAAGGGCACAAGTGTGCGTCGCGGTGTGCATTCTCGCCTACGCCGCGACGTGCACGTTTGCCTGCGCCGCGGCATGCACGCCTTCGTGTGCCGCGGTGTGCGCATGAGCACGCCGCGACATGCGAGTCCCGTAAGCCTCCCGAAATCGGATTTCTCACCCATTTCAATGCAATTTCTCCCATTTTCAAAACATAACTCATTTAAACACTTAAACATCACTTATACTTCATTTTCAACTCATTTAAAACCAATAGCGTTCACAAAACAATCAAAATTCATCCATACCCGATAACCCTAAAACCAAACATATAAATCACCCATTCTACATCTTTTAACACTCAAAACAAGAATCAATCAACTAATCAAGAGGAAAGAGGCTAAAACTTACTTGATTTAGCTCTCAAAATCCATAAACTCTTTGCGATTTCGTCGAAAACCCTTTTCTTCTTCTCTTCCTCTTCTTCCACGATTCCTCCTCTTTTTTCCCATTTACAAACCCTAATTTCCCTTTTTATACCCCTACTAATTATGAAAAGTCCATTTTGCCCCCTTCCTTTAACCTTAAGCCTTAAAATCTTAAGTATCATGCCCAAATTGCCCTTATACAAATTCTTATAACTTTACTATTTCAATTCAGAAATTCAGACTCTTAGGTACTAAGTTGAGGTTCAATTCTTTCAGAATCAATCACTTTCATGCCTATCAATGTCCAATTCAATCAATTCATTCACTTTGATTTTCATAAATCTCTCCCAATTTCAATGAATCATGCTAAAACAAAATTCTTAAATCATGTCTTTAATTGGAGTGCCAATTGGACAGTCATTTTCAATACCGAAAATCTCATCGATACCCACTTTACAATTTTATGCATAATACACATAAATCCCTTCAATTCAATTTTCCAAACACACAAATTCACATTTTTCACAAAGACACAAAAGCCAAGAATTGTCACGAGTGCGAGTACAATCTTGTGCATTTGTAAAAATTACTTTTCATATCTGTATAGGGGCCATTATATGCAAATATGCAGAAATAAATGTACAATATCATAACCCAATCCAAGTTTACTATTATATCCTTCCCATCGATGACAGGATATTACAATTTTACACTTTATGGGAGTCTACAAAAAAGAAAAGCTGAGTAAAATGATATGTTTAAAAAAATATAACTCATGATTATTTAATTTTAATATTAAAAGTAATTGATAGATAAATAAATTATTGACGTAATAAAAGGGAAAGAACGTGATAATAGTTTAAGATTTAATTTATTCATAGAATTTAATTATTTATTGATTTAGGTTATTTAAAACGGAATTTGTCTCTACAATGATTATTCTTAAATCTCAATTGCAACTTATGAAACTCATAATACAAATTCCATAACAATAGCCTCTATGTTTTTTAATTATCATTATAAATTACTAATTAAGCAAAACATTTAACATATATTTTGATAGTCCCATGATTATAAATTTATCTAAACATTCATGAGTTTGTAGGGTTGCTAGAGATGCCATAAACTTGAAAAAAAATGTAATGCTATAGAACCCTTGAGAAGGAAAGAAGCAGATTTCACTGACAGATTATTGCAATATGGGAAATATTATCCACGAGGCAAACAGTACCCAACACGGCAATAATTGATACATTTATTAATAAGGCTACAAAAAATATCAATCCTAACTCCATCATGAAAAGCATTCCTCGTAACTTTCTTTAATTTTCTCCTCTCTTATCCCTAGTGACTATTCTATGCCCTTAATCTCTTAAGAGAATGAAGCTTCCAAGTCTTCAAATGAGTCGGCTACAACAATAGAAAGGTGTTATTTCTTTGTTCCTTATCTCTCTTTCTTGTTAGGTAACTGCCTTGAGTCATCTCACTTTGATTTCTCTAACTGCCTGCTTTCTCTGTGCCACTTTGATTTCTCTCACTGCCTACTTTCTACGACAACATGTGTATTCCAATATGTGGAGATGTGTGGGGCGATGGCAGCTCATGGTTAGCAAGGACAGTTGTTGGAGAAAGAGAGGAGAGTCACCACCGGAGAGGAAAAATAGAGAGAGAGAGAAGGTAGCAGAAGCAGAAAGTTTAGGTTGGAGGTGTGGTCTAAGTTTCTTTCTTACAAAATGGTCCCTTAATTTTTAAAAATTTACAGTACTAGAAGGTACCATGCGAAATCAACGGTACCAACAAATACCGATGACTGGTACCTTTGAACCAAGTTTCATATTATTTTTCGGCCGATACAGTACAAAATCCATAATTTGAGTTGTGCCTGTTGAAAGAAAAAAGAAAGTTAATTAGTTAAATAATCAATTAATAGCATAGTTTTAGAAACCCAATCTAACTAATCTAGTGATTAATTTAGATTTTTATATGATCTTTTCTCACAGAATGATCAACAAACCGATCAAAGCTATGGCATGACTAATAACTCTATTTCTAGAGAGGTTGGGAACCAAAAGGCCTTTAAAGATCACAGAAATAGGAGGTTTCACATAGCTCATTTCACTGACGAAGCATGCAACCATTATGAATACAAGCAATGCTGTTAATGTTTCCTTCTCCTTGTATGATTACACATCCTAAACCTTGAATTAAGTTTTGGATCAATTTCAGTTGCATTGAATAAGAAGAATGTCCCTGGAAAACATTTGAGAATTGATCAAGTGAAGATCCATATATGAATCTTTATTTTATATTATTTTCTCTATTTCTTTTCAGGTTCCTTTCTCCTAATTGCTTTCTTCAGCACAAAATTTGCAAGGTTTATGGGTAGAAGTGTCTCAAAAGAGTAATATCATTAGGTTTTTGAGATATACCTTCTAAACTTATAATATCATTAAGTTTTTGAGATATACCTTCTAAACTTATTACTGATCGGTCTTTCTTGTGGTCTTTGTTTACTAGTTTTGTTTACCTAATCATCTCTTTCAATTTAGTAGCTAGTTTAAGTGTATGAAGTATTTGTTTATGACAATTTATTTGTATTTTTGTCACTATTGTGTTTTTAAATATTTAAGAGGTAAATTATTTTTCTTTTAGGACCTTTTTTATAACTAGTACTACGTTTAACATTAATATTGCCAATCTTTTGTCAAAATTTTCTTAAGATATGTGTCCCTAACAATTGGTATAATACAATATATTAATATTTTTCGTGTTTTGGAATCATAATTGTTATACAATATATTAATATCTATGGTTAATTGTAATTTATAATTTATGTTATAGATTTTTTAACAAAATAAAATTTCTTGGCACGCTACTTCTTTAACTAATTAAAAATTAATATGATTCTTAATTCTAAAGAACTAAAGTTTAAATGATACTTTTAAAAATAAATCGAGCAATTAGCTAAATTAAAAAAAAACAAACCTAAATTTTAAACTTGAAACAATGAAAAATATGTTTCTTTGCTTCAAGTTTTTTTAATGCCTAGCATGGAGAGAGAGAGAGAAGTTTTCTTAATGCGTCCAAATCTCAAATCACTTAAGGGTGATAATTGAGCCCAAGTCTGGCTTGGTTGGCCTAAAATCAATGGATCATTGAGCCTACTGGATTTTTGAGATCCAACTACTCTAAACAAAATGACATCTTTTTGTATCTTTAGTTAAAAAATTAACGGAACCGAGTCAAGTCAGACTTGAGCTTACTGCCTCGGGCCAAGCCCATTACCATCTCTATCACTTTCCTTTTTTGTGGTAAACAATAAAATCAAATTTCAAGCTCATTTCTTTTAAAGGTAAAAGGGTTTCAAAAACCCAACTTATAATATAGTTTTAAGAATTCTACCAAAACCTTATGTTGTTTAAAGATCTTCTAAAAGCCCCCATATTTTGTTAAAAGTCCATAATAAGTTTTTTTTTCTTTCTTTTTTAAATTTCACCAAGGTGGCATTTATATTACAAGTGGAAATGCTATATAAAGAGAAGGGAAGTCAGGTTTATAATAAAATAAAAAAATCTATAATCTGACTTAAAAATCCAATAACACTACCTTTTTTTTTGCTTCCTCTAACCCATTTTCATCTTGTATTAGCTTCCCCATTTTATCTCGATAACCATGGACGTACACTTAAACGTACCCACTTTCCCATAAACATACGACTTCCACAATGTGATAAAGGGTGTGTGTGTGATAGTGAGATATTGGGTGCGGTGTAATAATAGGTTTAGTTTTGGTAAAAGTCCATAATAAGTCTTTTTTTTTTCTTTCTTTGTTAAATTTCATTAAGTGACATTTATAGGACAAGTGGCAATGCTATATAAGTAGAAGGAAAGTCATTTTTATAATAAAATTTAAAATTCATAATCTGACTTGAAAATTCGATAACACGACCTAATTTGTTTTTCTTCCACTAACTCATTTTCTTCTTTTATTGGCTTCCCCATTTGTCCCAATAACCATGCACGTACACATAAACGTACTCACTTTTCTATAAACATATGTTATCTACAATTTCTATATTGAGATAGTGGGTGTGTGTGTGATAGTGATATAGTGGGTGCAGTAAAATAATAGCTGTAGTTTTGTTAAAGAATTACTAAAGTGACATTTATAAGACAAGTGGCAATGCCATACATATAAATAAAAGGGGGTCACTTTTATAATAAAATTAAAAATACGTAATATGTCTTGAAAATACAATAACCTGACTTGATTTGTTTTTCTTCCTCTAACACATTTTTGTCTTTTATTAGCTTCCCCATTTTGTCCCGATAACTGTGCACTTACGTGCCGACTTTTTCATAAACGTATGTTATCTTGAACATCCAATATGCGTTGGTGGGTGTGTGTGATAGTGAGATAGTGGGTGTCGTGCAATAGTGGGTATAGTTTTGTTATAAGTTCTTCAGAAGCATGACAACGACGACCACCATCTTTTTCAAATGAGCGTGAATTCTTTAAGGTAATATGTAAATGAATTCTTTCGGAAGAAACGATATATATTTTGACAAATGTCGAAAGCTAAGACATGATAAGGCGTCCATCGGCCTGCGAGGGAGAAATTAAGGTAATGTGTAAATTAAAACTTACTTGTTTTTCAATAGTTTAAATAATAATTTCTTATTTAATAATAATATATAAAAATCTATCACCTATAGTATGGAACTCCAAAACCATCATACGAGAGAGAGTTCTCTAGTAAATGAACAGCTTTGCAGTTTCGTGGTTCCATACAACGGTACTAGTAGCTGGCTTAAATATAAAACAGAAAATGTACTGAAGGTAGGTTTTAAGATAATACAGAAAGCAAGTGAGTAAACTGATCCCATGAACACAAAGGAAAACTAGAAACCCTTCCTTCAGAGTACCTCATGGTCGATTTATAGTGTCCCGTTAGATTTCCCTGCATCGATTTCTGCGTTGGCTTGCGAAATTACTTGTTCACTCTTTAATGGCTCAACATAGGTCACAACCTTGTCTTTTCTGAAGATTAGATAGATGACTGCAACAACATATATCGCCATTAAAAGAAACACTAGGATCCCAATGAACACATTCGCCACTTTGGATAGGTTGTTCCGAATTAGCCAACGGACGTAGCCTGAACTCAAGTAATACACGTTAATACCAATGATCAGAAAGCCCAGCACCCATGAGAGGATAATAACCTGCAAGAACCACAACAGCAAATCAAAGTTCTCATGTTCAGAAGCTATAATTCAGTTGACCTGACGAGTGGACAAGTTTACATGGAGTTTTGGGATTTGAAAGCAATGGATGTCGTCACCAATTAAAGGAAAACAGACAATTACCTCCGATATATTGTTTAACATTTTTCAGTGAATCTTTTAACACATAAGATGAATAACTCTAAAATTTAAAGATAGAAAGCCGTTAAAAGATAAAACTTACATAAATTGATCTCTTGTGTGGTCCCATTTTCTTGGTACTGCTACTGAATTTAAGAAGAGGGATCAAAGCGAATGGAAGCTCAACTGAAAGTATAATCTGCAAAAGCATGGAATGCAACAAGTAGGTTATAATATGCAGAAGCCAGTATCAAAATTCAATTATATACTTTATTTCTATGTAATAGAAAGATTTCATGTTAATCTAATATATTCCTCCAACCGCTGTGACGATGATCAGTCTACTTGCTCCTGAAGATCCACTGATAATGGTGACGATAAGACTAGGCACAATGGCGAAAGCGCGGGTCAATATATTTCTTAACCACTTTTTCATCTTAAGATTCAAGAAACCCTGGAATATGAATTCAAAAACCAAGGTCATAAATTTTATTTCATGCTCACAAGTAAGAATACCAGAATATGTTGCATGTGATCAGCTTTTGTTTTAATAAAGACCTGCATAATAAATTGGCCTGAGTAAGTGCTTGTGACGGCAGAACTTTGGCCAGAGGCTAGTAAAGCAACTCCGTAGACTATCGAGCTCGACTTCCCCAGCACATTCTTAACAAGAGACATGCAATTGTGAAATGGGAAAAATACTGGATGCAACATTGCTTAGTAAAATTTGATGTATATATAATTAATCGAAGGTACTTTCCCAAAATATCCACCTATGGTTACAAGTCAGAATAAATGCACTAGATTAACTTTTAAACGATGGTTTGATATGTAATAAAATAAAATAACAAATATTGTTGGAGCATTTTACACCTTCTGGAGTATACAAAAGAGAAAAGCTGAGTAAAACGATATGTTTACATAAATATAACTCATGATGGTTTGATTTTCATATTGTTAATAATTGATAGATAAATCAATGATGGATATAATAAAAGGAAATAACTTGATAATAGTTTAAGATTTAATTTATTCATACAATTTAATGATTCGTTGATTTAGGTTATTCAAAACGGAATTTGTCTCAACAAGGGTTATTCTTAAATCTCATTTGCAACTCATGAAATTCAGAATACAAATGCCAAAATTTAACATATAACCCATGATTATAAATTTATCTGAACATACATGAGTTTGCAAGGCTGCTAGGGATGTCATAAACTGAAAAAATAAAAATAAAAAGAGTGCAATGCTATAGAAACCTTGAGAAGGAAAGAAGCAGATTTCGCTGACAGATCATTGCAACGATCAGCATTTTCAGGGGACAGATTATCCGCTGAGCAAACAGTACCCGACACAGCAACAATTGATACATTTATTACTAAGGCTACAGACATAGTCAGTCCCAACTCCATCACGAAATATCGGCATGCATCCTGTAAGATCAAGGGAAGGCTTTTTGTTATGCAACAAATAGTATAATAAAGCTAAAACATGCTGATTTTGAAGAAACTCGAGTTTTAATGGATAAATATGATGGTTTTGAAACATACTATTATGAGCTTATGTAAGTACGTACATTAATTCCATGAACAGTTTTTGGAGCTTTCCTCGAGAGAACAAGAGCAGAATGGAGAAACAGGTTGTGCCTGTTGAAAGAAAAAAAAAAAGTTAATTAATTAAATAATCAATTAATAGCATATAGTTTTATAAACACAAACTAAATAATGTAATGATCAATTTAGATTTTTATATAATCTTATCTTACGGAATGATTAAGGAACCGATCAAAGCTATGGCATGACTTGTAGCTCCATTTCCAGAGAGGTTGGGAACCAAAAGGCCTTTAAAGATCGCAGAAACAGGAGGTTTCACATAGCTCATTTCACCGAAGAAGCATGCAGCCATTACGAATACAAGTAATGCTGTTAACATTTCCAGTTTCCTCTCCTGATCATATATATATATTGATGAAGGGTAAATTAATTAAGGAAGAATCACATTTATCTTCATTTTCTTTTTGGTGATTTATTTTTATTTTAAATTCAGCTAGAAATTTTTTGTTTAGTTTCTAATTTTGAAAAATTTAAAAATTTATCATTCTAAGAAATTGGAGGATTTGTTAGATTTTGATTTTTTCAAATAATGATTTATCATATATTAAATACATACGATTTAATATTAATCACAAATAATAATAATAATAATAATAATTATTATTATTATTATTATTATTATTAATTTAATATAATTTATTATTTATTTACTAATAATTATTACGTAAATATTTAAATAAAATTATTTACTTAATTAATTTATTTTTAAGTTTTATTTAAACTACATTTATATTAAGTTTTGTTTTTATTTAAAATAAAAATAAAAGTGAAATTAAATAGTTTTTCCCATTTAGTCGTGCTTGATTATGTGTTGTTACCTTTTGCTTTAAGCATATATACAAGAGGCTTTAAAATTAGATTTTGACATTAGCCCATTTATTGAATAAACAGGAATAAGGAAAGTAGGTACAAAGTAAAAGAAACTTAATTATAAATTAAAAGAGAAATGTCATGAGTGATATTGATCTGTGTCTTGATTTTAAAATTGAAAATTAATTTTCAATTATAATATCTTTTAATTAATGACTATATAACTTCTTAAAAGAGCAGTGAAATTTTCATTTAATCCCCACTTCGAGTTTGTTTCCACCAATTTATGTTTTCATAGTACTCAAATCAATTCTCTTACAGTGACAGTAGACATTAAACAAGGCAAAATGCCGTATACAGTATTACCCAGCAAGGACCAAATTAAAAACGCTAACACAACTAAACATCAGCATTAATTCACAGACTTGATATGTAGTACAGTTATCAGGAATCCATTACTAACAGAGTATCAGGAATTGTAAGGGTGTTAATTTACCCCATATTTCTGTATACTGATCAGCAGTAGGGCGCTACAGCCCGTCAGTAGAACTCCAGCCCATAATGGGATGTGAAACAGTATGTTCAGGGCAAACGCTGTCCCAATCACTGTCTCCAAGTAGAAACAATTGGGAGTTATTTTGTAAGACAAACAAAAAGTTGGCATATATATAATCAGTAAATCACAAACTTTAAAACAAGTTAAAGGTCTATAACTATAATAGAAAGGAAAAAGAGTATGCCTTCCGGTATATCGGCACCAATAACAGCAATCTCTGCCAACACCCACAGGCAAATATTTACGCATCTTGGGTACTCAACCTTGCACAATTGTGCCAAGTGTTTTCCTGGGAGTTCAACATCAAAGTCAACTAATTTAGGAAGAACAAGCATGTATTTGAGGTTTAGTATTTTTTTTCTACCTCAGAATCATGATTCTAATAAATCCCTTGATGGTTTTCAATATTTAATGAAACAAATATGATTAACACTTGATAGGCAGGCAAGCATTAATTATATTGCTTTTCCATTTCTCACCAGTAATAACACCCAGATTCGCAGCGAAAGCCTGGATTGTGAGAGCAAAAATCAATCCGATAAGAATCACCCACAGCAGCTGGAACAGCAACAAAAATGCACAGCATGCATGTATATTACTTGGAAGAGAAAGAAACTCTATTTCTTTGGATTTCTTAGGCCTAGTTTGGTTCTTTCACCTGATAACCATGGTTAGCTCCTGCTTGCAAATCAGTTTCCACTGCGTGCATATGGATGATAGATCATATTGATTAATCTCTGAGAAGTCACAAATCGACATACACCCACGAACACACGTGTAAATATACAGAGACACACAAACGGAATTGATACTTACAGTTGTTAGGATCTAGGTAAGCCATTGCAACGAGGAAACCAGGTCCTACATGAGACAGAAACTTTTTCCATCCGGACTCCTGAACGATAGTTAAACAAGAAACAAGAAGCAAAAGATGATCGACTCCAACTCTGAAAGCATTTATGCATTTGCATCTAGCTACAAAAATCCACCTGATGAATATGTACAGGGTAGTTTTGATAATCATGATCAACACAGGGAGGATTGTTGATTTGGCTCTCGAAATCAACTGCTGGTATAGGGTTACTACGGCTACCCTTCAACGACGTTGAAACTATCTCACCTACTTCTTCCCCCAGCTCCTTCTCCAAGCTTGCCATCTTTTTCTTTCTCTCGATTAAGAGTCGTGTTACGTACATGCAACCTTCAACGAGTACCGGGACTATCCGCTACTTGGATCCATATTTAAAGGAAAAATGCTATAGAGATAATATTGTCTAATTAACATCTTTTTAACGTACAGGTTACGATTTTTTTTTCATAAAAGGAGACACAGCGTACTCAAAACTTTTATTATATTATATGAACTAGTGCAATTTGACGTAACTCGCAATACTTTCAAAATTTTATGCATCAATTTTATCAGTTAATTGAAACATACATTTTGAAAACATAAAAGTAATTGATTCACAACTTCCGAATATTTGCTACTACCAAATACTATATTATAACAACATTGCAAGTTTTACTCCTCACCATTAATCGAATTTTATAATAATTATTATTTTAAAGATGATTATTGAGTAAAATTTTAAGAATTAAGTAATATTTCACTAATTATATATTTTGATAGGTGTTTGACAACTTTAAGAATTTAAACTTTACTACAACAAACATGTGTGTTGGCTACGATTTCTTTGGCGATGAAATAGAAATTGTCGTTAGAAGTGTCCCTTTTGGTGACCCATAAAAATATCGTTGCTAAAAGTTAAAGAATCGACGATGGTTAAACAAAATGTCAGAAAGGGGAACTACTTTTACAATTTCGTCACAATAGCAACACCTTTTATCGACGTTTAAGTACTTTCGTCGCAAAAAAGAAACAATTATCGACGCTTAGAAATTATCATCGGCGTATGTGGGACAAATCAATGTGATTAGTGTCGATTTAGCAAAACGTTGGCAATTGCTGGCAAAAATAGCGCTAGAAAACTAAATTGCGTTGCAAATTGCATTCCTTTTTACCGATGTTTTTCGTGAATCGTCACAAAAGGTCGAGCTAAGATAATACAAAGCAATGATAAATGTTTGAATGTCATGGAATGTTCACTATTGGCGACAATTATTGTACTTCGTTGGTAAATTTTGGTGATGATTTTCTTTAGCATTACCGATTGGTGGATATATTAGGACCATTTTTCTTAATTCATCACTAATGAGTTAGGATATAGCAATGGTAAATTATTTCGTTACTAAAAGTGGTTCTTAGATTTTTCCAAAAAAATTATGTGAATATTGATGAAATTTGATATGTGATAATATTGTTAAAATTAATAATATTTGGAAGATAGTTTATTAATAATAAGTAATAACCGTATTTAAGGTTCATTATAATTGACATTTTATAATCTACCCTAGTTAAGGTATGTTTTGTTGTAAAATTATGTTCAATGTTTAAAACATATTGTTGAAAAACACACGGTAGGTTATTTAAAATATGAAAAGTAAATATATTTTGGATGCGATAAATTTTAATAATACTAAAATATCATAATTTTAAATAAAATATTATTAATAATTAATATTTAGTAATAGTAAAATAATTATTGATAAAAATTCTGGAAATGCTATTAATATAATATAATGATATATGGTAAATATTACAAACTTTTAATTAGAAGGTTAACGATTCTTTCGGAGATAGAACAACAATAATAACAACAACAATTGTACACAAACTTATTCCTAACTAGTAGATAAATTATTTGAAAAAATATTATACATAGAACAATAAATAAAGTTTAAAGCTGAGTCTAGTTGATTCTATCAATAAATGACAATGACATAATTCATTTTTTAGATTCTAAGTAACTTAGAGTTGGTAAAGGTAAATAAGTTCCCTATGACTAGATTCCCAAGAAGGGTCCTTGCAAGTTCGAAGGCACCATTTGAAATAAAGAAAGATCTCCCCTCAAGTGTAGGGTTGTTGACACCCTCTTCCAACAACATATTTGCTAGAGCTAAACTTCTAGAGGATACAATTATGGAATCCTCAAATTTAGTATAAAAGATAACTTCTTCTGATGAACTGTTAGCATGATGCACTTCACCTAAAACACAATCAGTATAGAACTTAGATTAGTATTTTAGTAAAATTGTTTAATTAACCCAAATTGCAATACTTGCATACCTGAATGACCAGACCAAGTCTTTGGAATCAACGAATTTTTCAAAACAACCAATTTCCCTAATCCTTTACTGACCCTTGTGACATCACCCCCGCCTCTATGGCCATAGATGTTATCTTGAAGATTCAAGGAAGTTTAACATAATATATAGTATATACCATCAAATGTGAATATATATAATAGCTTCATAACAATAAAAGAGATCTGCATAATAAGGAAAGTGACGTAGTTCGGATGATACTAAAAATCTTGAAGAAGAAGATCGGTCATAGATGACAAACGATTATTAGTGTATGAAGAGGGGATTTGTTTTGCATTATTTTTTTTTTCACTAGGGAAAATTTTACCACATTTCTCCCAACGGAATGAATTTCTACCATCAAAAACTAATGTTGACATTTCTTGATTATTATGTTAAGAGTTATATTTTGCAAATGTGAATTTAGAATAAAATTTATTATTTTCAACTCCAATTTTGATGATAAGTTAAAGTACTACAGTTTAGTACTTATACATCTTCAATCCGCCTAATAAGATAAATGTTACCCTTATTAAAACAACAGTCATCTATTTACCCTTTGTATCATATCAAACTTGTAGAATTTAAAGTAGATTACACATGACCATGTAAATTTTGGATTTGGTGAATGGATGAAAAAAATAAGTTGACGACGTCGTCCCAATTTGTTTAAATGCAGATGCACAAAACTCCTCTCTTCTTTCCTCTTTTTTCATTTTCGTTCTTTCCTCCCCACGGACACTCTAATAGTTGAAACTCTTTCACACCTCACCATCGGTTTTTGAACTTTCTTCTTCTCTCTCTGTCATCCATCGACTTCTTGTGCTTTGTCTCTCCAACTAAATATCAAATTGATAATAGGAAAGTTAAATTAAAAATAAATATTCATCAGTAAAATTTTTTAGCTATAAATATAAAATTGTCACCAAATCTTTTTACCTACGTTTTCCAGAACATCTCTAATAACATTTAGCTACACTTTAATTTTCATAGCTAAACATATTCAATAAACATTATTATCTATGGTTAAGTTAACGAAGGTAATTACCTTTACCTACCAAAATTAAACGTGGCAATAAGAGACCTACGACTATTTCTCCTCTCGTCGCCTATTCTTATTAGCGACGAAGTAATGATCGTAACAAAATCTTTTGGTCGACGATTTATTTAAAAATTGACAAATAATTTTTTGCTACTGTACTTTTGCGATCATTTGTTTGATTTTTTTTTCATCATTAAATACTTTTAGCGACAATTTTATTTCTTTCAACAACGTTATTTTGTTGCCTATACCCGTCTCTATTGTAATGTTTGTTCACAAAAGAAGTATGTAACAAATAAAGAAGCAAAAATTATTATAAAAATTTACACGATTCTTTCAATTTATGCGACTTACAAGTAGGAAATTGATTAGTTTATTATTGCCCCAATGACATACAAAGAAAAGTATGAACAAAACTACACCTTACACAACTTTTATCAATATATTTCTAGTCTAAAGTTACATGTAATTAGTATAGGAATAGTACTACTCTATTTTTATAAATGCAAAATTTTATTTCACCAGAATTCCTAGATTAGTGAAACTCTATTTTTGTAAATGTCTAAGATCACAGAATTATATGTTACCAAAAGTCTAAAATTATTGAAATTCTATTTCAGGATAATTCAAGACATATCCTATAATTCTCCATCTTGACTTAAATTCTTAAGCATGTAGCTAAGAATCATTTCCTACCTACAAGCCCCTAAGGGCCTCAAGCTATGCAAACATTTACTAAATCTAAACAATGCTTAAATCTCTTCATAATTGTTAAGTTGGTTATTGAATTCTCAATTGTGGCTATCTTTTTGTATAAAAGACACATTATCCTCAATTATATTTAACCTGACGTCAACATTCTTTAATCTCTTATGGTAGCAATGAGTTTTAGTTAGGTTCAATGCACTTCGGTTGTCATAGTAAATAACAGAGTCCAACACATCTATATTCAAACTACCAATAAGACCATGTAATCATATTCCTTATTTAACTCATATCATCAATGACATAAAATTTGCCTCTATTGTAGACAACACAACTATTGACTAAAGTGTTGCTTTCCAACTTCATATTCAAATAGGATAAAAATATAACATTTTAGTTATCTTCTTTTCAAGAGATCTCCATTATAATCAAAATTTTTATAGCTAACAATACCTATCATTTGGACCATGAACTAATAAAAAATTGCTTGTACCTCTCAAATATCATTTAATCCACTTAATAGCTGCCCACCTAAGATTACTTGCAAACCTGTTTACTACACTAAGTGCATGTGCTAGGTCTTATCTTGCGTACACTATAAGATACATTAAACTGCCAATTATACTTAAGAAAGGAACTTACTTCTTTTTTATGTCTAAACTAGGTATGCACTAGTATCAAATTTAAAGCACTTTGCCAACAAAGTGCAAGTCAACTTTTATTTAATCCATCTTAAAAGTCTTATAGTACCTTTTCATTGTAATTTTGTAGTGATAAGTATAATAAACTAACTCTCCTATTCCACTAAATCTCCATCACTAATATTGTTCAACTACACCTAAATCTTTTATCTTAAACTCACAGCTTAATAAGCTCTTTAAATTGTTAATTTCAATTTTTTTCTTAGTTACAATTAACATGTATCAACGTATAGAAAAAAATAGATCCATAAACTATTTAATACCTTCCTAAAGTAAACACAATTATCAAACTAATGATGAAGAAAATCATGAGACAATATGAATGCATCAAATCTTTTGTAACATCGTCTCGATAATTATATCAATCTGTTCAAGGATTTCTTTAATAAACATATATTGTCTTTCTTCTCAGAATCAAGAAAACCCTATGGTTATGACATAAAGATGTGCTCTTTTAAATTCTTATACAAAAATGTAATTTTAATAACAAGTTGTTCTAATTTCAAATTAAATGAACTTACAATGGCTACAATACTCATATGGTTTTATTCTTCATAATTAGTGGATAATTCCCTCCTCTTGTGAGAAGTCCTTTTCCACTAGCAGTGCCTTAAACCTAGAAGCCTCAACTTTGGGAATTCCTTATTTCTTCTTAAAGATCTATTTGTATGCCACTAACTTTATACCTTTTGATAAAAGGACAAGTTCCTACGTCTCATTCTTGTTCAAGGATTGCATCTACTTATTCATGGTTACTGACTATTCTGATATGTCTTTACTGTCTACTACCTCTTTATAAATCCTTGGTTTATCATCATCTATATTTTAAGCTATAGCTACTGTATAAGCTATGTGATTAGTTTCTTCAACATCAAAACAAGTTAAGTACTTAGAAAGTTTCCTAATTTCTCTTTTTATCCTCCTTGCTACTATACTTTGTGATTATGCCTTTTGCACATATGTGAAATTATTTTACACTATTCTGCTTGGAGTTTCAATTTCAAACTCTGCCTTATAGTTAGTACTTTGATTCTTTTTACCTGCTAGATTACCAAGCCCATATCTCTGGCTAAGCATAGTATACTCATCAAAGGTAACATCTACCAATCACAAATCCTAGAGTTATATTGTTTTTAGTACACCATACTTTATACCATTTAACTTTAACAATATACCTTGGCAATATGCACTTCATTGCCCTTAGATCCATTTTATTATTATAAACAAGAATGCATACAGGATAACTAAATATCCTTAGGCCAAAATTGTTAAGTCAAAATGACTTTACATAAAAATGATTTTGATGTATAACAAACATAGTGAGATCAAATACAAGAAAAACAAAACAGTCACAGACGATATCTGATTTAATTCGGAGATGATTTAAGATGACGATATCTGATTTAATTCGAGATGATGAAGATGACGATATCGTATCGGTTAACATGCACTAAGTTGAAAAAGTCGATCTGACATTTTTACGCATAAATCAAAACACATTTAAGTTTGTCAAAGTAAAAAGTCAACACGACGCAGATGACACAAGACAATAAAAGACGCAGACGCAAATGTAGATACGCATACGTAAACAAACGCAGACGCAGAAAAGAAATGACGCAAGAGTCGATTCGAGTTAATTACGAACTCAATCGATTAACTGCTTTTAAAGATTCAATATTCAAGAATCAAGAAGCGCTTAGAGATGTAAGCTATAAATACAAGTCAAGTCGAAAATCAAGAGCTTCTGCTTTAAGAAAAATTACACAAAGCGAAAAAGCGATTAAGTGCGAATTAGTGAACGCTATCCTTCAGTAAGAGTGTTCAAATATTTTCTAAAAGAAAAGTTATGCAGATAGCTGCGCAGGCTAAGTGTGAAAGAATACTGGTTGTAGAGACTGAAGAGGCTCGTGAAAGAATATCAGAACGCTTGAAGAGATAGTGAAATCTCGAAGAAACTCGAGGATCGGACGTAGCCCACGGTTTAGGGTGAACCAGATAAATCTGTGTGTCTACTACTCTCACTCTCTATCTCACTTTTAGTTTCAAAGTTGATCTTTATTTACTATTCATATACTTAGCATTGAAAAGTTTGATCAATCAGATTAATAAGAATTCAGAAAGAATCTTAATTCTAACAAGTAATTCAAAAGATATTCTTCAAAAAGGGGAATACACAATTCAACCCCCCCCCCTTCTCGTGCATTCTATTGTGTTATTTAAGTGCTGTATTAACGTGTGATTCACTTCAATTGGTATCAAAGCTTGGTATCCAAGAATCACTTTGGCGAAGTGTGGATTAAAGATAATGGCGAGTCACATGTATACATCATCAAGGAGCCTCACCACTAGACCTCCAAGATTCAATGGAGAAGACTATCATTATTGGAAAGATAGGATGCGGTTATTCATCGAATCTACACATGTAGACCTTTAGGACGAATAGAAACGGACCCTATATACCGTAGATGACGAAGGTAGTTCTATTCCACGGGCGGATGGACGGTGATCGTAAAGCAAGAATACAACCCAATTCAAAGGCGAAATTTTTCTTAACGTGTGCCCTAAGTAGAAGCGAGTACGACAAAGTGCATGGTTGCAACACAAAGAAAAGAAATGTGGGACACATTGTCCATTGCTCATGAAGGCACAAGTCAAGTTAAGGAATCCAAGATAAGTATTCTTGTACATCAATATGAACTTTTCAGATGGAAGATGAAGAATCTATTGATCAAATGTTTGGAAGATTTCAAACAATTATCAATGGATTGAAAGCTCTTGGAAGGACATACAATAATCAAGATCACGCTCGCAAGATTCTAAGAAGTCTTCCCAAGAGATGGAGACCAAAAGTTACTGGCGGTAAGAAGCCAAAGACTTGAGCATATTAAAGCTAGATGAGTTCTTGGGATCCTTAAAGATTCATGAAGTTGAACTCAACGTCAAGATAAGCCCAAGCGAGAGAAGTCAATAAGATCAAGGGTGGACAAAAGAATCATAAGACTCGAGAAGGAGGAAGTCATCAAAAGCATTGAAAATTGAAGAATCAAGGGATGACAACTCTAGCCAATCGATTCGAATCGAGTGATGAAGATGACGAATTATCGCTCATTTCCGTAAAGATAAGACGATGTGGAAGAAGAAGCCCGAAGTAACCAGACATTCGTAAAGAATGGAAAAGATGAAGCTAAGCCGAAAAGTCTTCTATCATTTGTTACGAGTGCAATCACCGACACTACAAGTCCGAATGCCCTACTCTCAAGAAGAAACCCAAGAAGAGTAGAGAAAGCAAGAAAAGCATGATGGCAACATGAGAGAACCTAGATTCATCTCAATCGACATCTGAGACTCAGTCATCGTAACATGCAAACATTTGCCTAATGGCCGAGGAAGATAGTGATGAGGAGGTAAAATCCGACTACTAAAATTTGTATGATGCATATTCGTAATCATTAGAAGATTCTTATGCTATTCGAAACAAAGATAAGTCGTTGAAGAAAAGTATCAGAGAATATTAGAAATATTGAGAAAATAGAGAGAAAATATTTGCTTAAAAAGGAGTTAGAAGTTAAAGGAAACTTGTAGACAGATCGATGAGATTAATCAACTCAAACCGAGGATCAAGAATCTATCACCGATCTAGTTACTTTCACAGAGAGTACAAAGAAAATGAATGATATGCTAGGAAAATGTAGACATCCTAGTGATAAGACCGGATTAGGTTTATCGAAACAATATTCACCTCGTAATAAATTTGTCTCTAAAAAGGAAGAAATAGGATAACATATTTTAATCAACGTCCGAGTAATATGCATCAAAGATCATATCATGTGCATACTACTAACCAGACCCAAGAAAATTTGGGTACCAAGAAATAAAATAGTTTCTCCTGCAGATATCCTTCCTTGGAAGATACTGCAAAGCACCATTGGTATTTAGACAAGGATGCTCGCGACACATGACGGAAGAAGGTCTATGTTCCTAGACCTTCAAGATAAGAAGGAGGATCAAGAACTTTCGGAGACAACCAAAGAGGCAAAATCATTGAAATCGGAAAAATAGGTAAAGATTCTTTTGCATGCATAAATAATGTACTGCTTGTTGATGATCTTACTCGATTTTGTTGGATATTATTTTTATCACACAAAGATGAGTCTTTTAAGTACTTTAGAACTCTATCCAGAAAGTTACAGAATGAAAAAGGAATGTCTATAGCTAGTATCAAGAGTGATCATGGCGGAGAATTTGAGAATGAGAAGTTTAGAGTTTTCTGTGAGGAGAATGGAATTTTCCACAACTTCTCGACCCCTAGAACTCCACAACAGAATGGAGTTGTTGAGAGAAAGAATAGGACGATTCAAGAGATGGCAAGGACTATCCTATGTGAGACGAATCTTCCTAAGTATTTCTGGGCAGAAGCTGTGAATATAGCATGCTATATTCAGAATAGGATCTTGTTGCGACCTATGTTGAAGAAAACTCCTTACGAGTTATGGAATGGAAGAAGACCAAGCATATCCTACTTTCATCCATTCGGGTACAAATGTTCCATTTTGAATACGAGAGAGCTGTTAGATAAATTCGATTCAAAGACCTATCCAGGAATATTTCTAGGTTACTCATTATCGTCTAAGGCATTTCGAGTTTACAACCTGACTTCAAAGACTGTTGAAGAGACGATCCATGTCAAATTTGATGATAGTTCTCAAACCCATAAGGAAGATGACATGGAGATTGAAGGTCCTTCAAAGAACCTAGATGATGCCTCGTAAACTCCTCGTCGACACTCATGAGAATAAGATTGAAGATATTCCGAAACTATAGAACTAAGACGAGATTGGAAGTATAAAAGTTCTCATCCGTAAGAGTTAATTATCGGTGAGACCTCGTAAGGAGTTAGGACAAGGTCCAGATTCAGACGAGAAGCTAATGTAGCTTTTATCTCTGAAGTAGAACCTAAGAAGGTTGAGGAAGCTCTTCAAGAAGAAGCTTGGGTGTTAGCCATGCAAAAAGAGCTGAACTAATTCACAAGGAATAACGTCTGGTCCTTAGTTCCAAAACCTCCTAAGAAATCCATTATAGGAACAAGATGGGTCTTCAAGAATAAGTTAGACGAATCAGGAAGAGTGAGTCGTAACAAAGCCAGATTAGTAGCACAAGGTTACAATCAGCAAGAAGGAATAGACTACAACGAAACATATTGTTGGACCCCACTGCCGGAGCCCAACGTCTGACGTGTGAGAGCGTGGCGGGGAAAACGTGATCATAATACATCTAATACATTTCAAAAGAAAGACCCGCGGAAGAGTAGTGGGCCTGCTGGTTAAAACATACTTGCAAAACTACTTATTTCAATAACCACATCCAAACATGCAAATTTAACGATTTAGAAAAGAATCCATTGGAAGTCTAATGGACCCGTCGTGAATAAACTCAAAACATGATTTCATATTTGTAAACAACCAAAACCGCAATTCATGTTTCAATTGATAATATCTCAAAAGAAATGACAACTCTGAATTCAAGAGCCAAAAGTATAAAACACTCTTGAACCAATGATACTCGAAAAGAAACTAAAGTCTGGAAACATAAGTATGACAAAATGAATTGAGAGTCTTTGCATTATCGTGACTCACTCACTCGATCTCCGGCTCACACCGTATGGGGAGATTAGAGGGTGAGCTATAACGCTCGTGGGAACATATTTATAATATAGTAATAAGCATAAATAATATTCAAAATATCTCATTGCCGTAATACTTGTTGAAATCACAATATCTAGACATGTATGAGTCATTTCTTGTAAAGTGCTTGGTTTCAATAAATCATGATGCATGTCACATAACAAAACATAACACATAACATGATGGTTTGGGTGTCCGGGTTCGTGATTTAACTACACATAGCCATCGAAATGTTGATGTGTAGACGTAGTTTCATGAGGGAATCTATCTCGAGAAACCTCGTGCCACGGTCGGGCAAAGCGAGAAGCCTTTACGAGTCAATGTGCACTGACTAATTCGAGGGACACCGCAAACCCACATAAGCATGCATAATTCAGATTCTTGTAAACTGAATTGCCAATCCGCACTTGCTTGTAATCTTTCTTGTAAACTTGCTTGTCATGTATAATTCAGAAAGCTTGAAGTCATGCACTTGTATTCGTGAAAGGAAAGCATTCCTTTGTAAAAATCTTGATAATAATCATGAATGTATAACACAATGCGAATATAATCATTTATGCAATGCGATCGTGGAATGTCAGAATGTAAATGCATAAAATCTTGCTTGATTTGAACTAAACAATAAGCGCTTATATACTTTATTATAAACATGAACCCACCTGATATCCTGCTTGTTCTTGCCTAGGATTGAATTTCCTCTTGTGCCTTTTGATCCTCTTGCCTCTTTGTTCTCCTAACAATAAGAATCAAATTCTCATTCGAACTCATGTAGAAACCATAATGTTACCATTCTTAACTTCCAACTAAAATTTCACATCCTTAGAAACCAATTCATAACTTCATCACTTCACATAACTTGTAGATCTATCTCTCTAGTTCACAACGCCTCTAAAATCACCCCAAAAGGACCTCTGAGAAAAGATATAAATTTAAAACCAATTCTGTCTAAAATTGGAAACTTCGCACAGTTGAATAGCGGGCGTTCTTGTGAAGGCCGTCTCGCCATGCGAGAGGTCCGTGATGTCATGGCATGAACGCCTGCCTCTGATCCAGAACACGCCGCCTTCACAACCTCAAATCCACATGCCGCTCTCACAATATCCGTATTCTTCCAAACATAAACGCATGCCGTGGCGGCGACACCCTTCCTCGCACGCCGGCTTGCTTTCATGAACACGCCATGCGCTGGTCGCAGTAAACTCTCCGAACCCAGATTTCTCAGATTGCAGATTCAACCTATTCTTTCGCTCATTCAACACCCATAAACTGTATAACATGCATCCTACTCCATTTCTACACTTGTCTAACACAACAACAACCACAAAACACAAACAAATCTACAGATCTACCAACATTTCATTCTAAACCCTAAATCACCGATTCATTCTCATTTCCAGCAAAACACAAGTTCAATCCAACATAAACAAGCATAGAAGAGTGTAACTTACCTGTAGCGTGCTTGAAAATCTACCGAAATCGACAAACACAAGTTTTCCTCTTCTTCCTCTCACTACCGCCGACTCTCTTCTTCGGTTTCTCTTCCTTTCTATTTCTCTTCTTTTCTTTTTTTTTCTTTTAAATCTTTATTCCCTCTAACCTCTTAAACCTACAACATGGGCAAGGACTATTATGCCCTTCCTTATTAAGCCTTAAACATTTTAACTCAAGGGTTTTGCCCATTTTACCATTAAATATTTTTACCCTTCCATAAATATAATTTTCACCATAAACTCAATAAATTCCAAATTTTCCATGAATATAATCAATAAAATAAATCTAGACCATAAATCATAATTCAAAAATAATTCATACTTAATAACATCAAGAAAACAAAAATTTGGGGTCCAACATTTCTCCCCCTCTTAAAAGAAATTTCGTCCTCGAAATTTACCTGAATCATCGAAAAGACTTGGATACTTCTCCTTCATAGCGTCCAAGGGCTCCCACGTGGCTTCTTCCACTGCATGGTTCCTCCACAGAACCTTAACTAGCTGAACTGTCTTGTTTCTAAGGACTTTATCCTTGGTGTCCAAGATTGCTACTGAATCTCCTCATAACTTAAGTCGCCTCTCAACCAATGTTCGAAACTCGAATGACATGAGAAGGATCTGATCTGTACCTTCTCAAAGATGGAAACATGAAAGACATCATGGATCTCGAGATAACTCTGCAGTAACGCCAATCAGAAAGCTAGAGGTCCGATCCTCTCAAGGATCTCATAAGGACCTACATATCTTGGACTCAACTTGCCTTTCTTACCAAACCTCATAACTCCTTCCAAGGAGATGTCTTGAGAAACACTTTCACCCACTTCATATTCCATCTCCTTCCGATGAGCATCAAGTAACTCTTCATCCCGTCCCTGGGCTGCCTTTAAGTCATTGCTAACCAGATTGACCTTATCTACGGTCATCTGAATCAACTCGTCCGACTAGCTTTCTCCTTCTTCATCCCAACAAATAGGAATCCTACACCTCCTACCATATAAGGCCTCATATGGAGCCATCTGAATACTAGAATGGTACGAGTTATTGTAAGCAAACTCGACCAAAGGCAAATGCTCATCCCAAGCTCCCTGGAAATCCATAACACATGCTCTGAGCATTCCCTCAAGTGTCCGAATGGTCCTCTCAGATTGACCATCCGTCTGAGGGTGAAATGCCGTACTAAAATGCAACTTTGTACCTAAAACTTCCTGCAAGCTTCCCCAAAATCGAGAAGTGAACCTAGGATCCCTGTCAGACACTATGGAATCTGGAATCCCATGCAATCTAACTATCTCATCAATGTACTTCCTGGCTAGCACATGCAATGAATCAGTCTGCTTGATTGCTAGAAAATGGGCTGACTTCGTCAACCGATCCACTATAACCCATATGGCATCATGCTTCCTACTAGTCTTAGGCAAACCCATAAGAAAATCCATAGTTACTCTTTGCCACTTCCACTCAGGAATAGACAATGGCCTCAACTTGCCTGAAGGCGCCTGGTGTTCAGCCTTGACTTGCTGACACACGAGACACTTACTGACATACTCCGCTACATCCCTCTTCATACCCTTCCACCAGAAATGATCTCTCAAGTCTCTATACATCCTGGTGCTACCTGGGTGCATGGCATAAGGCGCATTGTGTGCCTCATCCAAAATCTCATCCTTAACTTCCCTGCTGTCTGGAATACAAAGTCTGTCCCCCACTGTCATGAGTCCATCCTCTTTCACTACTACCTCAGAAACCTTACCATTCTGAATTTCCTGCCTAAGCTTGCTCAACTCTGCATCCTGAGCCTGCAACTCCCTAACCTTCTCCTCGAGTATAGGCGAACTCGAAAGTAGCTAGAGGCAATCTTCTTCCTCGCCCAAGCTTATCCTAAGCTTGGTCATCTCTTCCAATAAAGGAAGGTAAACTGTCTGAACATAAGCAATAGAGGACTTTCTGCTCAAAGCATCAGCCACTACATTCGCTTTGCCTGGGTGGTACTCAATTAACAAATCATAGTCCTTGAGCAACTCAATCCATCTTCTCTGCCTCAAATTCAACTCCTTTTGGCTCAGTAAGTACTTAAGGCTCTTATGATCTGTAAAGACCCTGGTCTGAACTCCATAAAGATAATGCCTCCAAATCTTCAGGGCAAAAATCACTGCTGCTAACTCTAAGTCATGAGTCGGATAATTCAACTCATACTGCTTCAGTTGCCTTGAAGCATATGCTATCACTCTGTCTCCCTGCATCAATACACAACCTAGACCTTTCCTCGAGGCATCGCTGAACACTATATAGCCCTCATCACCTGAAGGCAAAATCAACACTGGAGCACTAGTCAACCGGTGCTTGAGCTCCTCAAAGCTCTTCTGGCACTCATCAGTCCAGATAAACTTCTGATTCTTCCTTAATAGCTTGGTCATAGGAGCAGCTATCATGGAGAATCCTTCTACAAACCTCCTGTAGTAACCTCGCTGCACCTGAAAACTCCTTACCTCAGCCATTTGTCTTAGGTGCATGCCAATTCACTCATCGCTTCAACTTTCCTCGATCAACATGTACACCATCCTGCGAAATCACATGTCCAAGGAATGTCACCTCACGGCCGTAACTCACACTTCTGAACTTGGCATAAAGCTCTCTCCCTAAGAGTCTGCAACACAATCTGAGATGCTCCTCATGCTCTTCTTCACTCTTAGAATACACCGAATGTCATCTATAAACACTATGACAAACTGATCCAGAAACTCCTTGAACACCCTATTCATGAGATCCATGAAAGCAGCTGGAGCATTGGTCAATCCGAACGGCATAACCAAAAACTCATAGTGCCCATAACGGGTCCTGAAAGCTGTCTTGCTAACATCAGACTCCTTGATCCCGAAATGATGATAGCGACTGAGATCAATCTTGAGAAAACCCTAGCTCCTCGCAAGAATCGTCAAACAGATCATCTATCCGTGGCAACGGATACTTGTTCTTAATTGTCACCTTATTAAGTCTCCGATAATCAATGCACATACGCCATGATCCATCCTTCTTCTTAACAAACAGAACTGGCGCTCCCCAAGGAGACGAACTAGGCCTGACATACCCCTTCTCTAACAGTTCCTCCAACTGTTCCTTAAGCTCCCTCAACTCAGCTGGAGCCATCCTGTAAGGCGAGATAGAAATAGGCGCGGTTTCGGGAATCAAGTCAATGGCAAACTCGATTTCCCTCACCGGCGGCAAACCTGCTAACTCATCTGGAAAGACATCTGAAAACTCCCTCACAACTGGAAAATCATCTAACTTCCCTGCATGCGCATCGGCATCTACAACATGCGCCAAGAAAGCTTCACATCCCTGGCCCATCATCCTTTCAGCCAACATGGCTGAAATCAGTCTTGGTGATGGTGTCTTCCTGTCTCCTCTGAAGATCACCCTCTCACCGTTACCCAGATCGAACTCTACCTCTTTCTGACCACAATCCAGCTTAGCCAGATACTTCTCCATGGTATCCATCCCCAGGATAACATCTAACCCTCTAAGGTCTAGTGGTAGTAAATCCACTACCAGTCTAGCACCATCTATAAACAGCTCACACTGCTCATACACCTGACTGATCACCACATTTCTCCCTAGCGGAGTACTAACAACCAAAGGCCTATCCAAAGGCACAGAACTCACACCATGCAATGCTATGCTAGCAGAAACAAAAGAGTGCGTGGAACCAGAATCAATCAACACAAACACTGCTAAATCAAATAACTGAGCCATACCAGAATAACCTCAAAGTGCGGTGCGGCTTCCTCCCTGGTCATGGCGAACACTCTTGCCGGTGCCTGACCCCTTGGCCTTCCTGAAGGAACAGTCTTCCTTACCGTCCCAGAGCTGCCTACCTCAGTTACTGGCCTGGTTCTCACTGTCTCTGCATGCCTAGGAGCTCAAATCGAGACCCTCCGTCTCGATGCACGTGGACAATGCTTGGCTATATGCCCTTCTCTCCGTGATCAGTAGCAAACTCCAAGAGACTGAGGCATTCTCCCACGATGGTGCTTCCCACACCGGTCACATATGGGATAAGTGAACCCACTCGCCTGCTACTCAAGCGCCTCCCACATTAGAGGTTTGCCTGAACAGCCTCTCATCTGCTTGTTCTGGTAGCCCCACCGCTACCCACTTCACTCGATCAGAAGAGCTCCTCGTGCTCCTCTCGTGCAATGGAGCACTAGCACCCTTCCCAAACTCGCTCTCTGTTCTTCCTTTTCTTATTTGCCTCATTCCTGATATTCTCCAGCTTCTCACTGGAGAGCAAGATCCACTAACTTTGGTAGTCGCAGAAATTATGAATCGGACTTTCTCCCGATTCCCAGTGAAGACCTCCCTCAAACTTGCGGCACTTGTCTTCTTCATTGCCACAATGTTCACTGCATATTTGGAAAGTCAGTGAACTTCACTCGTACTCGCCACACTCATGTCCCTCTGCATCGATTCTAAAACTCTAGCTTTCTCCCGCACATAAACCCCGGATGATACTTCTTCCCTAATACCTCGACAAAATCCCTCCATGTCAAGATCAAGGATGACCTGGGGCACTGATTCCCACCAATGCAAAGCATCTCCTTGCAACAGATCGATCAGATAGTCCAAATTGTCCTCATCTCGAACATCTCATCTGCACTAGAACCTCTCATCTCTTCAACCAAGCTTCGCTTCTTCGGATTCGTCGTCCCATCAAATCTCATGCCCCCAAACTTCCGAGCTTGTCATCTCGCTCCACTCTGTCTCACCGGAGCTCAGACGACATCTGTGATCCCCGCCCCATGGCATATGTAAAGCTCGCAAAGGCTTGGAAGAAACCCGGATCCATGGGTGTTCCCCGAGGCATCTGAGGAGGCGGAGGAGGCACTGCCATCGCATACTAGGTGCCTCGAGATCGAACAGATCGTGTCCCAAGATCCCGAGGAATATAAGACTCATCCGTACTCCCCTGACGAGATTGAAATCGATTCGTAGCTCCACGAGTTCTCCTTCTAGGTGGCATGTTCACTCCTTGAATAGAAAACCATTGAAAAATTTAGTTCATGTAAGACACTTTTCAAAGTATGCAAAAACGGTTCAAATCGTGTAAAACAATGCAAGGGTAAAACAATGCGAGTTATTTCTTGAAAACCATGTCATGAAGCCCTAAATCCAAAAACCTAGGCGCTCTGATACCAAACGATGTTGGACCCCACTGCCGGAGCCCAACGTCTGACGTGTGAGAGCGTGGCGGGGAAAACGTGATCATAATACATCTAATACATTTCAAAAGAAAGACCCGCGGAAGAGTAGTGGGCCTGCTGGTTAAAACATACTTGCAAAACTACTTATTTCAATAACCACATCCAAACATGCAAATTTAACGATTTAGAAAAGAATCCATCGGAAGTCTAATGGACCCGTCGTGAATAAACTCAAAACATGATTTCATATTTGTAAACAACCAAAACCGCAATTCATGTTTCAATTGATAATATCTCAAAAGAAATGACAACTCAATTCAAGAGCCAAAAGTATAAAACACTCTTGAACCAATGATACTCGAAAAGAAACTAAAGTCCGGAAACATAAGTATGACAAAATGAATTGAGTGTTGGTACTCGTGACTCACTCACTCGATCTCCTCGTCACACCAGTATGGGGAGATTAGAGGGTGAGCTATAACGCTTCGGGGAACATATTTATAATATAGTAATAAGCATAAATAATATTCAAAATATCTCATTGCCGTAATACTTGTTGAAATCACAATATCTAGACATGTATGAGTCATTTCTTGTAAAGTGCTTGGTTTCAATAAATCATGATGCATGTCACATAACAAAACATAACACATAACATGATGGTTTGGGTGTCCCGGTTCAGGATTTAACTACACATAGCCATCGAAATGTTGATGTGTAGACGTAGTTTCATGAGGGAATCTATCTCGAGAAACCCCGCCCAACAGTTAGGCGGTGGGAGAAGTCTTTCGAGTCAATGTGCACTGACTAATTCGAGGGACACCGCAAACCCACATAAGCATGCATAATTCAGATTCTTGTAAACTGAATTGCCAATCCCAAGACTTGCTTGTAATCTTTCTTGTAAACTTGCTTGTCATGTATAATTCGTAAAGCTTGAAGTCATGCACTTGTATTCGTGAAAGGAAAGCATTCCTTTGTAAAAATCTTGATAATAATCATGAATGTATAACACAATGCGTAATATAATCATTTATGCAATGCGATCGTGGAATGTCAGAATGTAAATGCATAAAATCTTGCTTGATTTAAACTAAACAATAAGCGCTTATATACTTTATTATAAACATGAACCCACCGATATCCTGCTTGTTCTCGCCTAGATTGAATTTCCTCTTGTGTCTCTTGATCCTCTTGCCTCTTGTTCTCCTAACAATAAGAATCAAATTCTCATTCGAACTCATGTAGAAACCATAATGTTACCATTCTTAACTTCCAACTAAAATTTCACATCCTTAGAAACCAATTCATAACTTCATCACTTCACATAACTTGTAGATCTATCTCTAGTTCACAACGCTAAAATCACCCCAAAAGGACCTCTCAGAGAAAAGATATAAATTTAAAACCAATTCTGTCTAAAATTGGAAACTTCATGCATGGTGAATAATGGGCGTCATGGCAGAAAACCGTCTCGTCGCGGCGAGAGGTCCGCATGCCGCGGCGTGAATGCCCGCGTCTCCTGATCCGTAAACACGTCGCGCCTTCATCAACCTCAAATCCACATGCCGCGACTCACAAATATCCGTATTCTTCCAAACATAAACCCACGCCGTGGCGTCACATACTTCTCGCGCGCGCTGCTTGCTTATGAACACGCCACACGTGTGGGTCGCAGAAACTCTCCGAACCAGTTTCTCAGATTCGCAGATTCAACCTATTCTTTTGTTCATTCAACACCCATAAACTGTATAACATGCATCCTACTCCATTTCTACACTTGTCTAACACAACAACAACCACAAAACACAACCAAATCTACAGATCTACCAACATTTCATTCTAAACCCTAAATCACCGATTCATTCTCATTTCCAGCAAAACACAAGTTCAATCCAACATAAACAAGCATAGAAGAGTGTAACTTACCTGTAGCGTGCTTGAAAATCTACCGAAATCGACAAACACAAGTTTTCCTCTTCTTCCTCTCTTCTTCCTCTCACTGCCGCCGACTCTCTTCTTCGGTTTCTCTTCCTTTCTATTTCTCTTCTTTTCTTTTTTTTTTCTTTTAAATCTTTAATCCCTCTAACCTCTTAAACCTACAACATGGGCAAGGACTATTATGCCCTTCCTTATTAAGCCTTAAACATCTTAACTCAAGGGTTTTGCCCATTTTACCCTTAAATATTTTTACCCTTCCATAAATATAATTTTCACCATAAACTCAATAAATTCCAAATTTTCCATGAATATAATCAATAAAATCAATCTAGACCATAAATCATAATTCAAAAATAATTCATACTTAATAACATCAAGAAAACAAAAATTTGGGGTCCAACACATATGCTCCAGTAGCGAGACTTGAAGCTATAAGGATTTTGTTGGCATATGCAATCTGTCACGATATAAAGTTGTTTCAAATGGATGTTAAGAGTGCATTTCTGAATGGCTTTATAGACGAAAAAGTCTATGTGAAACAACCTTCTGGCTTTGAAGATGTTAAAAATCCAGATTATGTCTATAGACTTCACAAAGCCTTATACGGCCTAAAGCAAGCCCCTAGAGCTTGGTATGATCGTCTGAGTACCTTCTTAATAGAAAATGGTTTCAGCAGAGGTCAAGTTGATAAGACGCTCTTTAGAAAGAGTTTTCGAATGATTTTATCTTAGTACGATCTACGTTGATGATATTATCTTTGGTGCTACTACAAAAGAGTTGTGTTTAAAGTTTGAGAGACTAATGAAAAAGAATTTGAAATGAGTATGATGGGTGAATTAAAGTTCTTTCTTGGGTTGCAAGTTAAGCGCACCAAAGAGAAGATCTCCATTCATCAATGTAAGTATGTGAAGGAGTTCTGAATAAGTTTGACATGAATAATGTGAAGCCAATGGCAACTCCGATGCATCCTTCAAACCTTTGTCGAAAAGACGAACTTGGTAAGAAGGTGGATCAAACCCTATATAGAGGGATGATCGGTTCTTTATTGTATCTTCATGTTAGTAGACCTGATATTCTTTTCAGGTGTATGCTTGTGTGCAAGATTTCAAGCCGATCCTAGAGAGTCTCATTTCTTCTTTGTTAAAAGAATTTTGAGATATCTCGCAGTACTACCGATCTTTGTTTAATGTTTGAGAAAGGTAAAGATTTCAGTTAATCGGATCTTGTGATGCGGACTATGCCGAGATAGAATCGAAAGAAAGAGCACAAGTGGAGGATGTCACTTTCTTGGAGGAAATCTAGCCTCCTGGTCAAGCAAGAGACAAAGCTCAATTGCTCTATCAACTGCTGAAGCAGAATACATGTCTGCCGTAAGTTCTTTGCTCACGACGCCGTGGATCAAGTATCAGCTTGAAGACTATTCAGTTAAGGAGGAGGAGATTCCAATTTATTGCGACAACACCAAAGGTAATAAACCTGTCAAAGAATCCAATTCAAAGATTCCGAGTAAAGCATATAAAGTCGGACATCATTTCTCGAGAGACTACATTCGAGAAAGGTGGTGCTTCAGAGTTCGTTGAAACAGAGCTTCAATGGGCGGACATCTTCACTAAACCACCGAGTGAAGAACGCCGTAAAGATAAGACGCAATCTCAATATGGTGATGTTAAATGAGCAGTTAGGCTAAAATAACGTGAGAAACTAACGACGTTATACACAGTGAGTTACAGCTGGTAACTTTTCTCACAAGGAAGATTTTTGGAGGGAAATATATGATAACTCGAGGTTCTTAATGATTCGAGAACCCATCAGTCCATAACCCTATAAGTAGACTGAAGATGATATTATAACAGTCTTTTCATCATCTCCTGACGGTTCATTTCTACTTTACCAATTCTCTCAAAATCTTCTCACTCAAAAGCTTTCCGAAGATAATCTTTCGCCTCTATACAATGGAAGCAGAATGATTTATGGAAGACTTGTGAACTTTGAATCACTAAGGGGTGACGGCATGGATGTAGAACCTGAGATTATAAGAGCTGGCTGGAAGAACTTCTTTCGATACAAGAACCTGTCTATATAAATGAGGTATATGAGTTCGGAAGAACGCCATTCGATAGAAGACACTATTGTATCCTCTGTGGATAGAATATCAGTTATTGTCACAAAGGATTTGATAAGGAAAGTAACTGATTGCCCATCCGTTGGTGAAAAACTGTCTACCAAGGCCGGATGGATGTCCTCAGTTGGAATGAAAGAAGAAGATGTCAAGAGGCAGCTCTATGGCACAAATGATTCAAGAGAAAGGAAGACATCAAATCTGATTCCAAAGGCTAGGGTTCTGCATGCAATCCTGTTCAATTGCATTCTTCCTAGAGTTGGTTCAAGGCATTTGGTGACTACTTTAGACGAACAATGTCTGTTCTTTCTTCTCAATCGAAATCCTATAGATCTACCCTTCTTAATCTTTCACTATATGGTTAAGGGGTTAAAGGAAACTTCCAGTTATCCTTATGGTATGATTTTGACGAGGATCTTTATGGAATCCAGTATTCGTCTGCACCAAGGTATAAGACGAACTGTTCCAGTGAAGAGCAAGATTGATGCTCATACTATTCGGCAAATGGGTCTGAATACAGTAGACAAAGATCACGTCATTTCTTCAAAGAAACCAAGAACTGAGGAGGAGCGTATATTGAAGAAGACTCCTGTCTCAAGTTCTCAATCGCCTGTAAGTATCAAATCGCCTACTGCCGAATTAAGGAGAGTGCTAGGGAGACCTCTCATGAAAATGGCAAGTCCTCTTGTCGCAGAAAGTCAATCTCAGAGGGCAAAGCAAAGTGCGCCAAAGAGACAAGGAGAAAGTCTTTTGAGCGAAGTTGTGAAGAAAGCCAAGAGATCTCCAAGAATCAGGACTCTGAGGCAACAGGAAGAGAAGATTGCCAGAGAACAAAGGCGAGAAGAAACTTCTAAATCTTGTGCAGCCAAAGCCACAAGATCCTTAGTCTCTATTCTGGAAGAGGATACGATCAGAAGATTTAAAGAGACTGAGAGGAAGAGAAAAGCAACATCTGTTAAAGGAAAATTTCCTGTGAAGAAATCAGCAAAACTAACAGAAACAGAGAAAAAGACTAAGAAGGTTAGTCAAAAGAAGAGCATCTCAACTGCTGAGGACGTTAGTCTACAAAAAGAGACTGCTGATACTGTTCAAGTTGAAACAGAAACTGAGCATTGTACAGTTCAAGAAATTCCTAGTGCTCAATAAGAAGAACCAATGGATGAAAGCACGGTTCATGAGACACCTAGCATTATAAAGGAGGAACCAGCAGAAGAATGGCCGGTTCAGGAGACTTCTAAGGGAACACAACTAGAAGCAACTGCAGTACCAGATTTGGCTGATGATGAACCAAGTCTGAAGGTATATAACTACCAGAAGTTCTTGAGGAAATATAGGCTGGAAATCAAATTGGTAGAAGTTATTACCAATCTGAGCAATGCTATTATAATCGGTGTTGAACCAGTGAAGAAAATAGTAGCTTTGTGCAACCTATGTTGATTAATGGTATCACGTGGCGCTTACTAAATGAAAAGAGAAGTCTTTTACGATACCTTGAGGCTTCTCGATCATTTTCATATCCTCAAGACGTCCCCGCCCACCGTGTACTATGTTCCCAATCACAGAGAACACAGATAAAGGTTGTTCCAGATATTCAACCAAAGTGTCCAAAAGATTTTACAAAGGAAAGTCAAAATTATTTCAAGATAATGTTGATGATGATCCGTCCGCATCGATTGCGAAGAAGTACGGAAAATTGATGAAGCATGCATTCCTCGCACAAGACCTAGATCAAGCGAGCTGCAGCCATACAAATCGTGCGGAAGATCATCCCATGGGGGAAGTATAAAACAGAACATTTATCGAGTTCCTTGTTCGAGGCAGTTCTTCAGATTAGCCCTTTGTCTAATACATCGCCTATCAAGAACATGCCCAATCCTCGCAAGGAAGACGGTTGTTGATCTTGCCAGCCTTTTTGATCTAAATCTTCCGAAGCTGCAACATTCATTCGCCCACCGACTTTTGAGATTAATGAAGACTACACTCCATCCTCTCGATGCCTATACTACTACAATTCCTTTCGCTCCTCCATCGCCAGAGCGATCAAGCCTCTTCGTCCGATGAAGTCGGTAGATTACGTGGTGAACTTAATGACATGAAGGAGACGGTGAATGATCTAAAGAAGATGATAGCAGAACTGTTGAAGAACCAGAATCGATAATCATTTTTTATTATAACAAATAGGGGAGAGCAGAAAAGAAGAAAATAATCGAAGAGGAGAGGATGTTCAGATGAAGAAGGTGTGACCACAACAGACGAAGACATGAAGAAGATATGTTTTTGTTGTTTTGTTTTCTTTTCTTTTCTTGTATGTAATTTGTTATATTCAAAAAGGGGAAGATTGTTAAGTCAAAATGACTTTACATAAAAATGATTTTGATGTATAACAAACATAGTGAGATCAAATACAAGAAAAACAAAACGATCCTGATACGCATCTAATTCGAGATGAGGCGAAGATGACGATGGCGTATCTAATTCGTGAGATGATGAAGATGACGATATGAGGCGAAGTTGACACAGACTAAGTTGAAAAAGTCATATACAAACGCACACAGACAAATCAAAACACAGACGAAGTTTGTCAAAGTAAAAAGTCAACATAGACGCAGATGACACAAGACAATAAAAGACGCAGACGCAAATGTAGATACAGACGCAGAAACAAAAGCAGACGCAGACGCAGACGCAGAAAAGAAACAGACGCAAGAATTAGTTCGAGTTAGTTACAGAACTCAACTGATTAACCGTTTCTTTAAAGATTCAAGATTCAAGAATCAAGAAGCAGTTAGAGACGTAGGCTATAAATACAAGTCAAGTCAAAATCAAGAGCTTCATTGCTTTGAGAAAAATTACACAAAGCGGCGATTAAGTGCGAATTAGTGAACGCTATCCTACGTAATGTGAGTGTTCAAATATTTTCAAAAGAAAAGTTTTACGATAGCTCGCAGAGGCTAAGTGTGAAAGAATACTGGTTGTAGAGACTCAAGAGGCTCGTGAAAGAATATTTAACGCTTGAAGAGATAGTGAAATCTCGTAAGAAACTCGAGGATCGGACGTAGCCACGGTTTGGGGTGAACCAGATAAATCTGCGTGTCTACTACTCTCACTCTCTATCTCACTTTTAGTTTCAAAGTTGATCTTTATTTACTATTCATATACTTAGCATTGAAAAGTTTGATCAATCAGGATTAATAAGAATTCTGTAAAGAATCTTAATTCTAACAAGTAATTCCAAAAGATATTCTTCAAAGAGGGGAATACACAATTCAACCCCCCCCCTTCTCGTGCATTCTATTGTGTTATTTAAGTGCTGTATTAACGTGTGATTCACTTTAAAAATAATTAAAGGGAGTACCATATCATACCCCCTTGAGGAGTCTCAAAATATATTATACTCCATGAATATCTATTCGCCAATTAAGCAATAGTATTAAATCCATCCCAAAATTAATTTGATAATTTAACTTTTAACCATATGTATCAAGTATGTTGTATGACTATTTTGTTCATTCATTTAGTAACTTCTGACTGTTGTGGTGTGTGATATATAGAGTGGTGCCTCTCTATACCTTCCTTGTTATAAAACTTCTCAAAAGGATTATCAAAAAAATTTAGGTTATTATTTGTTTTGAGTATCTTGTCCTTTTTTTGGTATTTTTTCAATTGTCTTTCATTCCTTTAACTTTCTAAATTCTTTATCATTTAAGTTCAGAAAATATATCCATACTTTTCTTAAGTAACCATTAATGAATATCTTGAAATAACTATATCCACTATGGGATTAAACCAAATTAAGAACCCATAAATCTAAATGAATATAATAAAAAAAATTTAGTGGAAGCATGCTTACAGGAACGAAATATCATCCTATGCTACTTGTCAAAAAACATAAGACTTACAAAACTTTATCTTCCTAATCACAACTCCATTCAACAATCATTTCTTACTTAAAATCAAATCTATATTCACTCATATGGCCTAATCTATGACGCCATAACTCTATGTTAACATCATTATCATCTCATCGGATGATAATGATACAACCACGAATCCTATAACGTTCTTTGCCATTAGAATATAGATTACATTTTTTATTTTTTTGGCATCCCTTAACACTTTCAACTACCCATCAACACCTAAAAACTTGTACCCTTCGCTATCAAAAGTGTCCCCTAACACTTTCAGCCCATTAGAATATAGATTACATTTTTTATTTTTTTGGTGCCCCTTAGCACTTTCACCTACCCGTCAACACCTAAAAACTTGTACCCTTCACTATCAAAAGTGTAACACCCCACTCCCGCGTGACCCGAACCCGACATCGATAGTGATATCCAAGTCCGTGCCCTGTGAGGGTGGCGTGCTACAACACTCAGTCAAAACACAGTATAAATTTTTTTTTGAAACATAATCATACACATACAATATATATATTATGCGGAAAATAATTTACATAAATAATCATCGGTGAGTTCAATGACCACGGGGGCCCTTTTGTAAATACAATTTCATTCAGTCTATTAACTATACAACTTGACCTAATTATGATTAATACAAAAATTCAAAAAAAATACATTTCTAACAGACACTAATGCAGACACAAACTGATCCCGACTTCTTCCAGCATTATACGCCCGTTGCCTAACGGGGTATTCTTCTGAGTCCTGAAAAATAATTGCAAATTTTGGGTGAGTTTTGCGAACTCAGTGAGGTAACCATCATCGATGGTTCACTCAATTTATGTGACACATCAATTTACACAACATATATTCACATTGTTGCATTTTTTATCACATTTCACAATTTTACTTGAGCATAGATAATTAGATACATTTCATACGATTTGACATTCATAACCAATTGAATTCACCAAATACTCAAGCACAATATAGTTGTTTCATAATTCACTTTCAGCGGTACCACATGATTGGTACCACAGAACATAAGGCATTTTGCCTTTCACTTAATCAAAATGATTAAATTAAATGCAAATAACATGCGCATGTGACACTTTTCTAATTTATTTTGGTGTTGTGAACGAGCGACTGAACTGTCCCTATAAGAGCACATTAATCGTTGAGTCAGAGGCTCTGAAATTCTCCCAATAAGGGCACATTAATCGTTGAGCCAGAGGCTCTGAAACTGTCCCAGTAAGGGCACATTAATCGTTGAGTCAGAGGCTCTGAATCACTATGGGACTCGAGACCCAAATATAAACGTTGAGTTAAAAGCTCTGATCGGTGGCTGCTCCGGTCACATTTGTCATTTTCGGTTCATGCATTTATGTAAGAACTGCATATGTTACAATTCATCACTTTATTATGCTGGCATTCATATTTCACACTCAATTAACCTATGAATGACACAATATACATTTATGTATCAAAATCAATCACATGAATCCAAATCAGTCATATCAGAGGCAGGTAGATTATAAATTCACGTACCCATAACACTTCTATATCATATCTTTCCAAATACTCCGGACCTTCTGTCCGAAATTCACAATCAAACACAATCCCACTATTATTCTCCACAGAGTCAAAATCAAATAATCATAAGCCAATGATAAGTAAGAAACCATCTAGGTCACTCACCTATAGCTTCTGAGCTAATGTCGGGAAGTCTCGGCAACGTTCGTGGGATGACATTCCAACTGTGCCTCTATAACAATCACAATAATCACACATTACCAAATGCACAATCAGAAAGTTTCAATAATGCACATGTAGAAATTTAGATGTGTACAATACATGTTCGTGTCATTCCCGGCACTATCTCACAATTTCCCATCACAACAATTTCCTCTAAACATTAGAAACTCATTGATACTAAAATCACTCAATTTGGACCTCCATAGGTCCAATTATAAATAAAAGACGGATCAGAAAAATCAATACCCGGTCCCCTCACTTCGACCTAACTAATTCCCATAAATTTCAGCTCTAAAATTTTCCAATTTTACAAATAAATGAAATTCAAAGTTTCACGAATCCGATGCCTCGAGAATCAGGCCAATCGGAGTTCGGACGAAAAAGTTATTCCTAAAATATGTTCAGATCAACACACTACACATAACTTCACTCTAGAAATTGAAAGTCTTAGAGGCTAAATTGTCGATTGGCTCCTTTAGATAAATTGTAGATCCATGTCTCTAGTTTAATTTACAAGAAGAATCAGTTCGATCCGAGCTCTATAACTCAAGATATCTCCAAAATGCTAACATCTGTTCAGACCATTACAAAACTGAGACTGAACATTACACCTAACTTCCATCCAGAAATTGAAAGTCTTAGAGGCTAAATTGTCAATCGGCTCCTTCAGATAAATTGTAGATTCATGTCTCTAGTTTAATTTGCAAGAAGAATCAGATCGATCCGAGCTCTATAGCTCAAGATATCTTCAAAATACCGAAAGATGTTTAGACTTTTTTCACCGGTCAGCTCACTTTAATCGGGTCGATCTTTCTCCATTTAATGTCAAAACTGATCTATTTGGTATGAAAAGATAGAAAAATGTCTTAGGAATCCAACGCTTCAAAAATCAGGTCGATCAGAGGTCGGACGAAGAAGTTATAGTCAAAAGAAAGAAGGGAGGTCAGTCGGCCGAAAATTGATCCCGCGGGTCGACCGACGAGCGCGCGGGTGCCTGCTCACCGGGCTCGATCGCTCGCGAGCGCGCGGTCGATCGCTCACGATCCTGACCTCTTAACTTCTAACCTTCATATCTTTTGGCTCCGAACTCCAAATTTTACAAACTTAGTACTGTTAAAAAGATAAAAGACCAATCTACGATTTTCATGAAGGACTTAACAACAATTTCGGTCTCTAAAAAGGTCAAAAAGTCCCTCAAAATGACTGATCGATCAACTTCACACTAAACAGCATCAGAACTTCCTAAACTCATAACTTTTCATCCTCTTAGCCAAAAATTTCAAATTTTATATCAATCAAAAGAGAAAAACAAATGCTACGTCTTTCATGAACAACTTAAAAGTCAATTTCATCTCTAACCAAATCAAATTCGCAAACAAAAATTCAGCTTACCCAATTTATTCTCAACAGCAACCCAATCTTTCAAAATTCATAACTCCAAATCCCCTTGGCAAAAATTTCCATACCATAGAGGAATAAAAAGCTAAGACAATATACTACAATTCTCAGGAAGGACTTCATAGCAAATTCCAATTCAAACTAGGTTGAATCCTCTCATGAATGTGGCTGTCCTGTTAGGGTTTATGAAATCAGCATTTAACCTAAACCCTAACAAAACTTTACAAATTCATATCTAACAATCCTTACATCCAAAATTCGCATAAAATACCTCATTAGAAAGCTACAAGAATCCTCTACCACTTTCTAGAATGTCACTTGAGCCAATTTCACCCTTAACAGTCCCAAATAAATATCAGAACACAAAAAGCACAAAACCTATGCCTTAGAGCATTTGCACACCAAAACACATTTTGAGCTGAATTACTACCTGAACATTATCAGACTATAACTTGCAATCTACACATCGAAAAATATCATACTCAGTGGCGTTAGAAAGATAACACATAAATCTTCAACTTTCAGTATACCAATTTCACAAAATCTGTCTCCTTTATCCTAGAAAAATTCTGAAAGTTTTAGGTCTTCAATAATGGAACCAAAATCTGGATACTATTCATTCAGCACACACATCTCAACTTCCGAGCCAAATTCAAAGCTCTTCAAGCCACAATTGGACAGAACTTCCTTCATAGGAATTCTATCCATACTTCTCAAGTTTAATTTAAAGCAAACATCAACTCAATACCACAACCATAGCAAAAGTTATGACCAAAAATCTGAAACCTACACAAAATAAATTTTCCAGATTCTCATATATAACTCTACTCCTTTCATTCCAACATCATTTCAGCATCAATAAACATCCAATTTAGTCACTAATTCAGCCACAATTTCATCTAGATCTTCACTTGAACACTTAATCATAAAATGGCAGCACACATACAAAAGGTTCTTACTTTAATTACCAATCATCTAACATCATGAAAACCACTCCAACACTTAATTCACGTTTTCCATATACTATAACATTCATCCCCACACAAACATAGACTTCTACCCATACAAACTACACACAAACTTCATGAAATTAATGCACCATAAAGTACAATTTTAACTACTAATTTAATTTAATTGCAACAACATGGTATAGAACATATGTCTTACCAAAATAAACTTCCAAAGCTTCAAGTCTTCAACACACCATTAACACTCTAACTTCCTCACACCCTACACGATTTTCATCATCATAAAGGGGGTAAGGTTTTGACTAGGATTTTGCTGAACACATGAAGAGAGAGAAATAAAAGATGAGTAACAAATACAAGGAGAAGAAGACTCACGAAGAAGGAGAAAGTGGAGAAGCCATCACTTGATGAAAGAGAACAAATAGGATGAGCTGCTCAAAGGAGAGCATCGTGAATGCCCCAAAGAAGCTAAGATATTTATATACTTTAGATAACCACTAATTAGGTGCTTTAGTAGGCAAGTGATATGTGTCACTTGCCACTTGTCTTATTCTAAAACACTCTTAAGGTTCTTTCCAATTCCAATTCAATTTCTAGTCCAATTTATCTCCAAATTTCAATGGCTCAAAGTAATAAATTCTAAAATCATGTATCTAATTTTCCAGTTCCATTGGACAGTCATTTTCGGTACCGGAAACCAAATCAGTCTGTCACTTGTCAATTTTTTCGGTCCGAAAATTTTCTCCGAAAAATTCTAGAAAAATTTCTAAAAATTCACAAAAATAGAAAACGCACAAAAATCCACTCCAATTCATTTTTCAAAAAAAAAACACATTTTTCACAATGAACACATATGCCGAAAAATGTCATGAATGCATGTACAATTATGTGCATTTACAAAAATTACAATTTATGCATATATGGAGGCCATACTAGGCATGACCACGCTGAGATGCGTTTACACATTCATAACTCATTCTAATTTATCATTTTGTCCTTCCCATCAGTAATGGGATGTTACAAAAAGTGTCCCCTAACACTTTCAGCTAAGCATCAATACCTAAAAATTTGTACCCTTCGCAATCAAAAGTACCAAAGGAGATCAGATTCTTTTGAAATTCCTTCTTTCATTATAAAGTGACCCTTCTAAATTGTCCCTTCTCTTTACAATTAAAACATCAAACATTTTTTGCCTTTAATTTAGATCTTAACTTGCTCTTGTTTATAGCATCCTTTTCCTTGCTCCTACTAATGTTGACAATCGATCTTACTTTTGATCCATATTCATATATGTCACAAACCTTAGCTCCAATATCAAATTGGTGTATAGACATCTTAACAATAAACCTTGATAAGAATTATTACACAAATGGAAGTAATACATATTTTAAAAAAAGGAAGTAAAGAGTACAAGAATTTATGTAATTCGACCATACATATGAAAAAAAGGAAGTAAAGAGTACAAGAATTTATGTAGTCCGACCAATTTATGTTGCCTACACCCATATAAGAAATTTGATCTTTTATTATTATAAGAAAAACCATACAAGGAGACATATGACTAGAACTAAAACTTACACAACTCTTATTTAGATGTTATAACTTGAAGTTACATGCAAGAATGACACTACAACATATTTCACTTTTGCCTATGTTTTAATTTGCTAAGATTTTGAATTCATAGCTACAAAATCATAAAATCGTAGCTAAAAGTAATTTTTTGGCTGTGAAATTTAAAAACGTCTCCTATTAAAGTATAACCTCCTAATATATCATTGTTGGTTACATATTAATTTTCTCGATTTTAAATTTGTAGGTAAAAGTAAACTTTAGCTACAAAATTAAAAAGGTAAAAGTAACTTTTGGCTATGAAATTTAAAATTATATAATAATTAATTATATAACCTATCTCACCATTATATGAGTATAAAAATGAGATATTAAAGGAGAAGATATAATAATTAATTAAAAGGGTCATATTAAAGCGAGTGTGAATCCACATATTGTTCTGTTTTGTTTATAGATGGAGGATATGTATTGATAGTATGACAATTAACAAAATTACTATTATGTTCAAGTTTTCTATCCTAAGGTTAAATGATATGTTAGATCAATTGAATGGTGCAACTATTTTCTCCAAAATTAACCTTAAGTGTAGTTATTACCAAATAAATATAAGGCTTAGAAATGAATAAAAAATTGTATTTAAGAAATAGGATGAATTATATGTTCAAGTTTTCTATCCTAAGGTTAAATGATATGTTAGATCAATTGAATGGTGCAATTATTTTCTGCAAAATTGACCTTAAGAGCAGTTATCACCAAAATAAGGCTTAGGAATGAATAAAAAAACTATATTTAAGAAATAGGATGAATTATATGAATCATTGGTCATGTCATTCAGGATTATCAATACACCAAGTACCTTTATACAACTTATAAACCAAATGTTCTAACCTTTCAAAAATAAATTTGGTATGGATTATTTTGATGACATCCTTATTTATAGCAAGTCTATTGATGAGAACATTGAGCATCTTGTAAGGGTATTTAAGGAATTGATGGACAAAATTATATTCTAATTTGAAAAAAAATCATATTTATGACAAAAAATTTGTTATTTCCTGGGTACAATGTGAAAAAAATTTTCCTTAAAGTAACTAATCTCATATCTCTAACCATATATTAAACCAAAAACTTATCTTTTTTCTATCGCCCACCTTGTGTCTTATATAAGGTCTGACTATATCCCTTTTCTCCATAATTTTCCTTAGAGTAGCAAATCTTCTATCTGAAAAATTGATATTCCAAACACTTTCCTTATTTATGTATTCCCTCTAAACCCACTTCAATCATAAGGAATCTTCCTTTCTTATTAGTCTCCATAATTCTCTTGCTAGCATCATGTGAATGACTACTTTGATAGGTATGCCTCCAATAGTTGAATGCTTGTAAAAAGGGTAAATTTAAATGAAAGGAGGAACAAAAACAAAGTTTCACTCTTATTAAAGAAAATTTGTATACCTCTCATGATTTAACCTTAGCTGATTTGGACAAATTGTTTGTGGTAGAGAGTGATACTACAAAAGTTGGAATTGGCCCCTATTTTTTCCTAAGAACATATGCCAATAACTTAATTTAATGAAAAGTTCAGTAATTCTAGACATATATAGGCAACATATGATAAAGAAGTATATGATATTGTGAAAGCTTTGAAAATATAAGGACATTATTTGATTGGAAAAGAATTTGTTCTTTATACGAACCATCAAGCCTTAAAATATTTGGAATGTTAAAAATAATTAAAAACAAAAATGTATCCTAGTGGGGCCGGCCTTTGTTGATAAATTTACTTACAAACTTATTCAAAAGGTGGGAAAAATTAATGTAGTAGTCAATGTATTAAGTAGAAGGATGGTTATGATTAAGACGTTAGGTTTGAAAATTGATGGGTTTGATCATTTAAAAGAATTATATGTAGATGATGTTGAATTCGAAGATGTGTGACGAACATGTTTGGTTAAGAAATCATATGAGAATTATTATAATGATGATGGGTTCCTTATGAAGGGTAATTGGCCTTACCTTCCACGTATTTTACTAAAGAAGAATGTGATTAGAGATATGTATATAGGGGGATTAACTAGTCATCTTGATAGGGAGAAAACTCTTGAAGAGTTTCATAAGAGGTACTTTTCGCCTAAATTGAGAAAAATATATGGTTTATATTATTTCGAGAGTGCCAACTTATCAAGCTTAGAAAGGATATGCTCATTGTGCTAGATTATACATGTCATTATGTGTTCCTTATAATATTTTCGGGGATCTTTCTATGGACTTTTATATTAAAATTATCAAGAACATGAATAGAACAAGATTCAATTTTTTTTTTGGTCGGCAAGTTTTCAAAGTGACACATTTTCTACCTTGTAGGAAGATTATAAATGCTACTTCAATTGCAAACCAGTTCTTTAGATAAGTGGTGAGATTTCATAACAATCCAATATCTGTTTCATCTAATCATTATACCATATTCCTAAGTCATTTTTGGATAACTTTACAGGATATATTTGATTTTTCTCTTAAATATAGTAGCATCGTTCATCGACAAGATAACGAGCAAACAAAAATAGTAAGTAGACCAAAAATGGTGAGTAGAACACTAAGTACTTTGGTGAGATGCATATATTGTGACAAGCAAAAGAATTAAGATTTTCTAATTATCTAAGCCTAATGTGCCTACAAAAATGTTGTTCATCATTCCATTGGTTGTTCTTTATTTTTGTAGTTTGTATTAAGGTATGTAATCATGTTCTTGATTATTTTTAAAATGCTTAAAGGTATTAATTTTAATGTGAGTGCTAAAAAGTTAGCTAAATAGGCATAAGAAAATCGAGTGGAGATGAAAGAGGAGCTTAAAAAAGATGATGTGAAGTTCAAGGCTAAAGTTAATAAGCATGAAAGAGCTAGCTTAAGTGTTTGAAGTTGGAGGTGAGGTTATGATATTCTTGAAAAGGAATAGAATTATTAGTGGACATCATAAATTGAAGGCAATAAAATATAAGCCATTTAAGATCGCAAGAAAAATCAACAAGTACTTATGTCATTCAATTGCCTTTGTGTATGAATAATATCAATCCTACATTTAATGTGCTTGATATTTCACTTTATTTGCCTAATTGTAAGTTTGGTATTTTAACCATAATTTGAGGCTGAGTTCTTAACAAATGGAAGTGATTGATGAAGCATCAAACACACACAATTATGTTGAAAATGACCAATGTTTTAAAAACCGGACCGGATATTAAACCGGTCGAAGGAAAGGTTTAAGGTTTAGAGGTTCAACCGGTAGTGAACCGCTATAAAACCGGTATATAATAAATAAGAAGTAAAACTTATAAGAATGAGTAAAAATAAAATATATTATTGAAACAAAAATACATCAATGTCTATTATTATATAATGAATTAATAATAAATAAATATAAGTTTAATATAAATATTAAAATAATAATTAAAATTAAAATTATATTTCTGAACCGAACCACACAAAATTTAAGCTCACGGATTCCGGATCCTTCCATTTCTTCTTTCGCCGCTCCTCACTAAACAAATCAAAACTAAAAAGAAAATGTTATTACTCTCCTTGGCTCCTCAAATGTCTACCCAGCACCGATGGCACAACTACCAAGAGCTTAGATGTCTACCATCTTTTGGAAAAGCTTCCTCAAATGCCTGCTCACAACAATCTCATCCTCACATCCATTGCCCACCAAAGAAGAAGATGAAACCTCAACCATGACCAAGAACTTCAACACTGTCTATGACCTCTCCTCTACCTCCACCTCCAAGTCCCTCAGCACTCACTCAAGCAACTCTTCCTTTTCCTTCGACACCGACACCGACTCCGACTTTGACATCGACTCTTCTCCTGATCTCGCTACCATCTTCGCCTCCCAACGCTTCTTCTTCTCCTCCCCGGCCAATCCAACTCTATCATCGAGTCGACGGACACGCTCATCTCAGCTCCCGAGCCTCAGTCGCTGCTCAACGGAGGTATAAATAAAAACCGGACCGGACCGTCCGATCTGATCGAAAAAGGTTAAACCGGTCGGTTTTTATACAGAGAGGTTAGTAGGTAAAACTGAACCGGACCAATGAACGGTTCAGAGGTTTTCCGGTCGGACCGGACGGTCCGAAGGGGTTTTTAAAACATTGAAAATGACTGAAAATTCATGTCCAAAGTTGTCACATTTTAATTTACGTTTAATTTTTTATTTTAGAGTTGTATTTAAAATAAATTTCATATTTTAGAGTTCTATTTCAAGTAAACTTTATGTTAGGGTGTTATTTTGTATTGATTATAAATATATGTAGTATGATAAAATTTGTTAACTTTTCATTATTTTCATCAATAAATTTGATATTTTTTAAGATTTTCTTCGAATCTTAGATTATTGCTTCCGTGCTACGTCATTTCTTCATACTGTTTTCCACGCAATAATGTTCACTGTGAAGCTCTACTCAATATTCTTTAAAACCAGAGATGAAGCTGTATATAGCACACTTATGCACTACAATGCCAAGTTTTTATTCAAGATGCTTTATTCTCCCTTATATCCAACACCTTGCGTAAGATGACAGGTGACTCTGCATTTTACAAAATCCAAGGCTGGTAGAATACAACCATACACTACAAATGTAGTTAACTGTTTAAAGTTACGTCATATTAGGTTTAACAGTAGTCGACATGCAAGTGAAACAACACGATTATTCGATTAGAAACCTCGCTATTCAGAATGGTAAACATCAGTTAAATCCTGTCTGTACTGAATCTCGCCAGTCTCCGGAGAGTCAAGATCAGATTTAAGTTCCCCACTTTCTATCTTAGATTCGACTTCTGTGTTACTCTTTGCTGGTTCAATATATGTCACTGCAGTGTCCTTTTTAAAGGTTAAGTAAAGGACCGCAAGAATGTAGACTACCATCAGGGGAAAAACTATGAGCCCTATGAAAATATTCCCGACTTTAGGCAGATTGTTATGAAGTAACCAATGGATAAAGCCGGTGACTAGGTAATAAACATTGATGCCTATAATCAACAAGCCCAGGATCCAGGAGACCACAATTATCTGCATAAGAAAGGATATATTTTAGACTTAAATCATAACGAATAACTGTTTTGTTTCTGTTCCGTGATTTACCAGTCATTGGTTACCTGAGAAATCATCAGATAAGGCCTTTTACATTTTTCTGCAATTTGCATAAATAGTCGGTTCTGTATACCCCATTCCACATGAAGAATGTTATATGGAATCTCCTAAAATGTTATTAGATATATGTATGTGGTGCAATTTACTAAGGGTCGTATTCAATTATTTTAAAACTCAATAATCAATTTATAATTATTTTCCTAAATTTGGAATAGACTTATTTTTTGTTTTGGAGGCTATCATAGCTTAACTTTAACACAAGCAAAATTAAGATTAAAGGGAAAACAGAACGGGGTTGGGAGCATGGCATTATCATTATGGTAATTGAAGTTAATTACTCGTCATAATAACTCAAATATAAGTTGAGTCGGAGAATAGCATATACATAAAAAAGGGTAATGATTTGAAGCAAGAAGAGCGGAATCATAAAGTACTGAACTTACATAAATTGAGTTCCTGTGCGGACCCATCTTGGCTGTGCTGCCGCTAAATCTTAGCAGCGGGATGAATACAAATGGAATCTCAAACGAGAGTATCATCTGAAAGACCCATTAACAAACATTTAGCAAATAAAGGAACTATGACTAATTAGATTTCATTATATGAGGAACTTTTATATTTCTCTAACCGATGCAATGATGATCAGCCGCCCTGCGCCAGCAGATCCACCTATAATTGAGACCACAAGACTTGGTGCAATGGCAATACTCCTGGTCACTAGATTCCTAATCCATTTTTTCATCGTAAGATCCAGGAAACCCTGAAATTTTTCATGTAATTAATTAACTAGTCAAAAATCAAATCCTTACATTAGCGTAAAATTTTTCAGATAAAAAGAGTGCTAATATTGCAATAACCTGCATGATGAACTGTCCAGCAAAAGTGCTTGTGATGGTGGAGCTTTGGCCTGCGCCTAGTAGTGCAATGGCATAAAGGATCGAACTTGATTTTCCCAGCACGTTCTGCGGAAACAATATACATATATGTACAAATGTTTCTAGGTTCTTTGGAAATGAACTACATTAATTTATTCAAATATGTCTGAACCTTGAGCAAGAAAGAAGCAGAGTCAAGTGTAAGATTATTGCATCGATTAGCATTGTCAGAGGAAAGGTTATCGGCGAAGCAAACAGCTCCTGAAACTGCTACAACTGATACATTGATCAGGAATGCCACAAATAACGCGAATCCGGTTTCCATGAGGAAATATCTACAAGCATCCTACAGTAAAAGCCAAATATAAGAAATGCTGGTACATAATTAATATCCTGACCAATTCTTTTAATTGTTGGTTAGAAAAAGGACTTTACTGTTCCTTTTGATAATATAAATAAATATGCTGATAACTTACGTTGATTCCTTGGGCTGTGTTGGGCACTTTCCTAGTGAGAACTAAAGCCGAATGGAGAAAAAGGTTATGCCTGTTAAGGCAAGAGATAAATCAAATTGTAGCTATTGTTTCAGAACTTAGAAACGCAATCTAGTCCGAATAATCAACAAACAATGTTCTAAATTGCACTCCAGCTGACTATGACCCTAGAATTACAGGTTATTGCAACCATTATTTATGCTGTGTTTGATTCTTAATTCTGAGTTTTCAGTAGTCTACAAAAAGAGAATACAGATTGAATTGAAGAACTTTGAGAAAACTTACGGAGGGACCAGGGCACCGAGTAGAGCAATGGAATCGGCAATAGCGGATTGGCCGGAGAGTTTGGGGACAAATATGCCTTTGAGAACTTGAGAAGCAGGAGGCTTTACGAAACTCATTTCACCGAAGAAGCATGCTGCCATAGTAAATACAACCAATGATATCAACAGTTCTAGCTTCCTCGCCTGCCCAGTCAAATAATAGTACCACAATTATGTATATTAAATATAAAATACCTCGTTCCTGATCTAATTCATCTTCTACTTTTTATTTTTTTAAGAAATAATTGCTTTATTATGCGTCATCCCTACAAATTATAATTATGATTTCCATTATTTTGGCAACCTAAAAAATCTCTACATATGGATTTTGCATAGTATAAAATACATAAATCTCTATCTGATATATTTTAAAAATTATATCTTGATTTTTAAAATACACACAGTTTGAACATATGGCATGGACTAATAAATGATATTCGTTTGACAATTCAACTCAATTCTTAAATTTGAAACAAATTAGTTAAATTTGATTCAAATTAATAATTTAGCATAATCATTTTAAATAATTAAATTTAATTGGTTTAGGTTGAATTTAAGAGCGAATTAGATTATTATATTAGTGATATTTGATTAGTTCATGTTTGACACTTATAAAGGATGTGTTTTATAATTATATTTTAATTGAAATCTAAGAAAATTGATGTTTTAGAAAATTAAACTTAGAAAGAGTTTTCACAAAAAGTTTAAAGATCAAGAATAATTAACTATAGGGGAAGTCTATTTCTTTTACATTTTTGCATATATGGACATAAATTCATGGCCTTATCTTACGTTGTTTTCTCACATTTTTTCTCTAAATAAAAGGATTAAGTTAGACTTACCCCAAATCGCTGAAGGCCAAGAAGTAGAAGAGTGCTCAAGCCAGTTAAAAGAACTCCAATCCATAAAGGAATGTGAAACAATATATTTAGCGCTGCTGCTGTGCCAATTACTACCAGAGAAAGGAAATAAGCACTCAATAAATAACAGTACGTAGATGAAATCCATATATTATTATTGTTATTGTGCTTTGATGTCTGAATTCAAATATGAAATGAATGAAATTAACGCTTTTTATTTTAGATTGATTTTGATTTTGATTTTGGTAGCACCAATAAATCAATTGATAATCGATCTAAGCTATTCATCTAATCGCTTTTGGTTACTTTAAAAACCTTTATCATGTATATTTACAAGATAAGCTTTAATTTTAAAACATATTAGCCTTATAAATACACTAAATATATAAATTCATATATCATAGATATTTGAAATATAATTATTTTCCTGAAGTACCTTTGCTTTCATATTTATTTTTCGCACAAAACTCATTTTATGAAACATTATTTTAGTAGTATTGAGCAACAAAACATAGAGAAAACTTATGGTCATAACAAGAGTATTTTTTGGGGGTGCATGGCTTGTATAGCAACATGGATGCATTGGCTTAACTATATTTCAATCTCGAAATAAGAAAATTAATGATGATAGTTAATTATCATAAAACTTCACATATGATGGGTAATTATCATATAGCTGCACATAATGAACATTAATGATATATAGGTAATTATCACATAACTACTGCACATAATGAACATTAATGATATGTAGGTAATTATCATATAACTTCACATAATGAAAACACATTAAAAATTGGTGAGACAAGAAATTAATTGTACCTTCTGGGATATCAGCAGCAATGACGGTGATCTCCCCTAGCAGCCACAGGCAAATTCTCACATATTTTGGGTACTCTGCCTTACACAACTCCGCTAAGTGCTTACCTGATCACACATTCCATACCAAAAACTATAAATAAAACCATTTCGCATGTGAAGTCATGTGTGGACGTACGAGGTATACAACCATTGACTTCTTGAACCTTTAATAATTTTAAAAGGAGATCAATTCCCAAATAATCTTTTTTTTTTCTTACCTAAAAGATCTTGAAATCAAGTTTCTAAACTGCGCAGGTGGCAGTTTGTTTAACAGCTATAGCTATTAGTGATGAATTCAGCCTGTACGTGAGTTCACCCTGTTTCTTACATACCAAGACTCTTTAAGTCAAAGAGGACAACGGTTGATCCAAATTCACTGTAACAATCATTTTAAGTGTAGACTAAAAGATAAACACGGGTGGAAGAAGAAATTTCGAAAAGCTTTATCCTATCTACTATATCAGTTTGTTTGTTTTTTTTTCAGTGTGTGCACATGTTCTTCTTTTTCTATCTTGGCTTCTTACCAGTGCTCACACCAAGGTTTGCAGCAAGAGACTGGATCAGGAGAGCAAAGATCAATCCAACGAGAATCAACCACAGCAGCTGAGGTAACCGATCATGGTTATACGTACATGTTACACTGTTACACTTATTCTTGAAACCCATTTTAATAGGAGGATGAAACCAAAAGAAAAAAACCTGATATTTGTGGTTTGCTCCTGCTTGTAAATCAGTTTCCACTAAGTTCATCCACCATCAAAAATTTTGTAAGTGATAAAAAAAAAACAAAGAAGAAGCAGCATTAAGAGAGAAAAAGAGATAGAGAGATGCTTTAATTAATTTATCTTACAGTTTCCTGGATCAAGATAACCCAGTGAGACAAGGAAACCAGGGCCTACGTACGATAGAAATTTTTTCCATCCAGGTTTCTGAACATCACCAGAAGAACTCCAAATTAATATGACAAAAAGTCATATAGCGCGCAAGCTAAACAGTTGACAACTATAAGCAATTATACCGGCTTTTCATCAGCTCCGTCCTCATGATGATGACCACCGACATCAATGGAAGGCGGATGCTCGTCATCTCCAATAGAAACTATCCGATTGCTACGACCAACCCTGAAGGAGCCTGAAACTATCTCATCACCTTGGCGTTCCTGTTGTACACTTGCCATCTCTCTCTAAGTCTCACCTGGCATCAATCTCGACAATTTATAACCTTCACTTTAATTTGCAGCCTTTAGTATTACTTGCAAGTAATATATACTCCCTCCGTTTTATAATAAGAATCGTTTTAGATGCATTTTAATTATTCAAAATAAGTGTCATTCTCTCTGTTTTATAACAACAATCGTTTTAGATGCATTTTAATTATTTAAAATAAGTGTCATTCTTGACTTTGTATGCATATTTATAACTTTTCTTTCAAAATTAACCTTTCATTTCTCTCTCATCTTAATTATACAAATCACAATTTCAAGATAATTTATCTCACAATTTTATTTAAAATGTTGATTACCGAGGTGGTAATTTTATAAAAATATTAATAAAGATATATCTATAATTTTATTAACTTTCTTAATAAATATGTATTTTTTTAAAATGACTCTTATTATAAAACGGACGAGTAAGTTTGAAGGAGATGCCATTGAGTCCCCCGTTAATCAACTTGCACGCGCAGTAAAGAAGTTATTGATTATATGCTTATTTAATTTATCAGGGTGGTCAATGGAGTTGGTTTATTATTGTTTAGTACTCTTCGGAAGCGGGAGCTGTTAATGTCAAAGCCTATGCTTACTCATATTTAAGTGTGCCTGGCTAGTTAGTCATGACGCTTAGCAGGTATTACACGTACATGTTCACACGACGTCAGCCAAGTCGGGTTTCATTCAGGGGCTTAATCATGTAGACATTAGGTCCAATCAAAAATTGGTGGTTTTAACATACATTTTGTATTTTATACTTATTTATTTAATTAAATACTATATAAGATAAAATTTATAAGATAAATATATTTTGCAAATAAAATTATAATAAGAACATATTATGAAAACAATATTACATTTACGTGTTATTTTTAAATGGTTCTTAGTCGATACTTTAATAATACTGGATATTAATATAATGAAAAACTATCATATATTATAATTATTTTATATAAAAGAAATAGTTGATTTTATAGTCTAAAATATATAGATAGTTAATTTTTGGGGTATTTCTTAAAAACAAATTTACTCTATTGACCTAATTACGAGGATTCTAAACGTAACATTTCCTTTTGTGTCCGCCGAATTCCTCATTCCTCATTCCAATGGTTCTCTAATCAATACTTAGACTTAAGATTTTCAACATATCTCATGTGAAAATACCAAATTTTGATGCTACTTATAACATATTATATTTAAAATAGCTTAGTTAGTAGTACTTAGATGTAATATGAACTATATAAAAATAACTAAGTACGTTAATTGATTTATTATCTTAAAGTAATTAAGAAGAATTTTCACTACCTTTTATTAGTAATGATATAAGGAAATCTTTAATGTTTGAGATTTGAAAATGATGTAAATTAATTGCCATTTGGCAGGAATGAATATGGATTGATTTAAATAGAGTAGACACTAATTTTATATTCTATCTAATTAAAGCATTGGTTGACGAAAGTATTAAATTATATGTTGTAAACACGCAAATACATGTTAAGTGAAATTAATTCATTCAAAAAAATGTTAAGTGAAATTAATTTGATATTCCTAATACTTAAGTAGTCATGATATGTTATTGGACACCGACCTTAATATATAATTATAAATTATTTAACTAGAGTATTAAAGATAAATTAAAGAATTATCTAACTCCAATTATGAACTATAATTATAATTTGTTATCATTATCAACATATTAGAAAACTAATGGGATACAAATAAAATCATTTTAAAAGAAAATTTAAATTAAATTAAGTTGTATTTATTTTTAAAGTTTGAGATAGTTCATAGATCAAATATGAAATATTTGATTTTATAAATATTAAATTATAAATATAATCAAATTAGACTTTAATTTTAATTAGAAGCCCAATTTTAATTATAAAGAGACCCTCATGTCCTTTTCTATAAAAGGAAAAAGATAATAAAAGTTAACACTTTTCCTTTCAAAAGTATTTGAATTCTTTTTCTTTCATTTGCAAATATCATAAGAGGCTGAATACCTGAACATCTTGTGACTGATAGTTCCAGAATAAAAGTTTTGCAAGAATCCAAACTAGGTACATCAATTCTTTTATTTCCGATTCATGTATTTTAAGATATTCAATTAAAGAGATCCACAAAGAAATCATTAAAATTTTATTTTTTTGCTATGTATCAAAGTCTCCTTCTAATGTTAATTTTGTAGCAATTGGTTGGTTATTATTGATTTGACAACTTAGCTTAAAATTATTTATGCATAAGTTGTATGACTTTTATTTGTTTCCGTACACTTTATTTGTCATTTTCTAAAATGCAAGTTTCAATTTTCCGAAAATTGGATTTTGCAAAAACATACATTATATGCCCCATAGTTTTATGGTTTTCTTGAAAATCAATCTCGCCTTAGTCATACTATGAAGCTTCTAAAAAACTTGTTTGATGTCCTTATTTTTCTGCTTCTGAATTTTGATCAATCGCATGCCTTATGCCTTCTTGTGCTTAATTTATTTGTAGAAAACAATATTGATTTAAACTTTAAAGATGCTTGCCTCCCTAAAGCTTTTGGATTATGGACGTTTCCTTCGATGTTTGTGTTGATTTTTTGGAAACTTAGGAATGATTTGAATGTGTTTTGTACTGGTGCATTTTATTATTATTTTCAAGTTTCCAAAAAATAATTTTATTTAGGAATTTAGTTTTATTAATTAGAGGCATAAATTTTTGATTAATTAAAAGGTATTTGTTATTTGTTAAATTTAAAAAATATTTATTAATTAAAATGATCTTCCTTTAATAGTTTAGAAAATAATTTTCTAGTTTATTAAGAAATAATTTTAATTAATTAAGATTGATCTTTAAATAAATAATGTAAAGGACCTTCTCAATTAAATTAGATTTTATTTGATTTTGTAAATATTTGCTTTGATATTAGACAATATTTTTCTAAATAAAGAAAAGCTATTTCAATTAGAATTGAAATGGTTTTCTAATTAGATTAAAATGTCTTCCTTTTACATGTTTTAAAAGATAAGTTTTTCTAAATTGTAATAAGTAATAATAATTATTATTAAAATTATTTTAAATTAAATTGTTAATAGTTTATGATGATAATTGAGATAAAAGTTGTAAAATTTAAGTAAATACTCACTAAAAGAATCTTATAAAATTCTTTCACTCAATCACTCCTAACATTAGCTTGATTGCATTATAGTGATATGTTATAAGATACTTAAACAGTTAACTTAGCATAAGTAGGACCAATTAATTGGTTATAGATTTCATAATCAATTAAAGGAACTTTTATATTATGCATATTTATTTAATTAACTAACACATAAGATAAAGTATATGTGATAAATATATTTTTCAAACAAAGTTATAATGAGATCATAATCATAATATTAATATTATATTTGCATACTATCCCTAAATTATTTCTAGTTATAGTTATGTTAAGACTATAAAATTAATATAGTGATAAGACTAGTGCATTTTAAAAAATAAAATAGAATAAATTATATTATTTCAAAAACTTTTACATGATCCTAAATAAGAGTCATACAATTAGAGTCAAGTGAAGCTATATTAAACATGTTGTACATCAAAATACAAAATTTATATCAAAATAACCAATTTGCTTAAAGTTCTTGGCTATCTATGCATTGCTTCTCATTGGCAATCCTAACCACTCTACCTAACAAGTTGATATTTATGTATTTGTTGTGTTTGTTATTTTTTTAAAAAAAGTCATCAATCATACAAACTTTAATATAGAAAAACTTATACATATGAGTAAATGCTTATTAAAGAATAAGTTTATTTAATCGACTTCGATTGTAAGGACATCGAGTAGAATATTACTTATGTGCTTGTGAACTTTCTCACTATAATAGTTATATCATTGATCATTAGACTTAAAATTACTAAAGTATCTCATATGAGAATTGTTACATTTTGATTACTTATAACTTATTTTATTTAGAGTAGCTCAACCAAGAGTGCTTGAATATAGTATGAATTATATAGAGATAGTTGAGTAAGTCAACGAAGGATTTATCACCTTAAAATAATTAGGAAAATTGTTCTATTGCTATTAATTAGTAATAATTTAATGAGTTCTCGACCAAAGTGAATTGAGATTTGATGATGATATTTTCAAATATCAATTACGAATTGATTACTAATTAGTAAGAACGAATATGATTAAATTTAAACATAGTAGACACTAATTCTATACTTTACGCCTAACTAAAATATTTCACATGATGAAAAGATTAACTATACGTTATAACCTTTCATGGACATATTAAGTTAAATCACTTTAAAATTCATAATATTTGGATAATTATTATATATTAGTAAACGTCAATCTTAATTTATAGTTATAACTTATTTAATCAAAAAATTAAATATAAATTTTAATTTTAATTTATTTAATTATAATTATGAATCATAATTAAAATTTATAATCATTTCAATACATTATAAACCTAATCGGTCATGCATAAAAAGCAATTAAAAGAGAAAATGAATTTAAATTAAGTTGAAGTTAATTTTAAAGTTTAAGAAATTTCATGAATTAAATATAAAATATTTGATTTTATTAAGATTAAATTATAATTATAATTGAGTTAGATTTTAATTGTAAGTATCAATTTAATTTTAATGGAAAGAAACTCTATATTCTTTTTCTATCAATAAGAAAAAAAGCATTAAATAGCTAGTAATCCTTTTCTTTTCTCTTAAAAGTGTTTGAGTTCTTTCTATTTACTTTATGAATACTAATAAAGGCTAGACATATAAATAACTTGTAGTTGACAGTTTGAGAAATTATTTTAAAAGTTTTGAAAAGGTACATTTCAACCATTTATTTATAATTTGTATATTTTAATTATTTAATTAAAATATATTAAAATTTATATAAAAACATTTATTTTTGTTATACATATAATTCTATTTTGATTAATTTTCCAACACATAATTCTTCAAGGAGTTTAACCAATAGAGCAATATGATGATAAAGTTCGAGTATCAAATTACCTCAACCTCCTTTTTTAACATAAAATCAATTCAAACATTAGAGTTAACATTCTTTCATGACGTATTTGTTGAAAATGAGGGTGTTAGTTCAATATAAGCTATTTATAAGCATCTATGACTTTATAATTCAGAAGCCTTATTTAATTAAACTAGCTAAATCACCTCTATCTTTATCAGATTATCACATTAACTAATTGGATGGCATCCCATCTAAATAGGACTATATATGATAAGATTTAGCTACTTCATAACCAATAAGGTAAGATATTACTTTTAATTAGGAAAGATACATTCATATTCATAAAAATCTCCACTATCTTTAAATGATCCTCTCATATGGTCTTTATCTTTTAGAGCTGATATATATCTACTGTGATCTTATCTACCATATCATCAAAAATCTCCTCTATCCCTTAATAATGAGGCATTTATGCTTAAAGTCTTTCATAGCACACTGGTCTGGTCCAATGTTTACCCTTGTCAAGTTTATTAGTCATGATCCGTCGTTTTAAACGCACATTAAGTTCTTAGAGCTCTCACATGTCTCTTTTATGCATGTGATCTAACTAACCTTCAACCCAAGGACTATCTCAAGCTATCTTTTGGTCTCACATCTGAATCTTATATCTCATCGAATATTTCTGACAATGTGCATTAATGCATGCCAACTCATTGAAAATACTCGTTTTCCTTACTTACGCGTAACTTATTGCCTTGTTCCATCATCCCGAGTACCAAACATTAGTCAAGATTCGACAATGCTTGCACAATTTTGCAATTTAACTTAGAGGTCTAGCACTTGGCCATCGCAAGTGGTTAGACTTGGTAATAGGTCAGTCAAGCCAAGCCCACCGAGGACCTAGTTTTGCTTAACTACTTTTACCATATCAGATCGAAGACCTGGGCAACCCAAATTTGAACCTAACTTGAGGCCCTTTTTTAATTGATCAGGCCTCGGGCTAGTTTGATAAGACTACAAGTGGTTGCTACCCATTTTCTTGAATGATTAAATGTATATGAATATTATGTGCATTGTTCATCTACAAGTTTTAATTCAATACCACATTATTGCTAACAAGTATTCTAACTCCAAAGTTTAACACTTGATTTATAAGTTAGTTGGGTTGGAAATGTTGAAAAAGGAATCCATAAATATATATTAATTTAAAACTTTGATACTATATTTGAAAAAGTATTTTAATTAAAGTCCTAAGATAATAGGTTGGAAATGCATTACACATTTTCTTAAACATATACCAACATCAAAAAGACTATATCCAACTTCAATAATTTTATTGTTAATAAGACACATTTTTCAACTAAAAAATGTTAGGTATACTATGCTTTACAACTAGATTACTCTTCTGTGTGTTTAGGATGATTTTCAAGAAGCACTTAAAAAACCCTAATTATGTTGATGTTGAGTGTAGGAACACTTACCTTGATGACCTAAGCTTTGAATGTTCGCAAAGACTGGCTACAATTATTTTAATAGAAGTTAAACTAAATTCAATAAACATATTGGTTTATCATTACTTGATCTTCATCTCCATAACCTCTATTCTACACCAATCAATTTATACAATTTTTTTGTTTTTTGCTTCCTCATGTATAAGTGACTTGTGGTTCCAAAAGTACATTTTATTACATATTCTAGGTTGCAACATGTTCAAAAGAATTATTACGTTTATGTAGCACATAGTCATCATAGTAAAGTGTCGACCTGTGTATTAAAGTTCAATTCTTGGGACACATTAGTTTACATTGACAAAAATATAGTGCTAACTCCTGTAACGATGTAATCAGATTAGCTCCCTAAATAAGTTTGAGCTAACTTTGCATTATCATATTGGCATATAATTGAAGCCTATTTGATGCTAACTTATTGAAATTTGAGGGGCAACGAATATGATTTTCTGACTGAGCTATGTTTAGCCCATGTCATTGAAACAATATTATGTATACAAGTTTGTAATTAAAATTTTTATTAAGATTCAATTATTTGTTTCAGCATTATTAGTTTATGTCCTTATAACTAATTAATTGGTTACAATTTTACATACAATATTATAAATTTCTTCAATAAAGATATTTTGTATGTTTATTTATTTTTGTCAATAACGTTTAATGCTAAAGAGAAAAGCATTGTTATAATTGTTTCTCAGTTGAAATTATGATATAATTATAATTTGAAATTATGTATTATTATTAAATTATTCTTAGTCCGGTCAAGTTGAGTAGGCACGGGCCCCCCCTTTCCCACTTATTCTTTGCCAATGACCTCATCATCTTCTCAGAGGCTTTTACACATCAGGCTCAAGTCATTCGTCACGTTTTGGATTCTTTCTGCCATGCTTCTGGTCAACGCGTGAACACAGCCAAATTGAGGTGCTTTTTCTCTCGAAATGTCCCCTCTGCGACCTGCCGTACCTTGAGTCGTGAGTTATCTTTCCCTAGGACTTCCGACCTTGGTCGGTACCTTGGCGTTCCTCTTCTGCATCAGCGTGTCGACAAACATACCTATCAACCCATTCTGGACAGAGTCCAGAACTGTCTTTCTGGTTGGTCCCCCTCATCGTTGTCTTTCGCTGGTCGTGTCACTTTAGTTCAATCGGTCTTAGCGGCTATACCGAGTTACACGATGCAAACTGTCCGCTTACCGCGAGGGTTATGTAATGCCCTTGAACGAGTCATGAGACAATTTTTGTGGGGTTCGTCACACGACAGACAGAAGGTTCCCCTTGTCAGTTGGGAGGAGGTTTGTAAGCCCAAAGAACTCGGGGGTCTAGGTATACGACGAATTCAGGAAATGAATGATGCTTTCCTGGCCAAACTTAGGTGGGCCTTTCTCACCACTCCTGATGTTTTATGGGTCCGGGTGCTTTCCAGTAAATATGCTTTTGATGTGCATCGCCCTCCTCTCTCCCTTCCTTCTTCGGGGGGCTCGATAGTATGGAGGAGCATCCAGGCGACGTGGCATATTGTGATGCAAGGCCTCTGTAACATCCCGTTACTGCGAGCAAGAGTATTTTGGTAATTATGGGTTAGACTGATAGACTGCACTGCATTCACTGATTGAATATGTTACTGACCTCTAATTATAGAGGAATTGATTTCTTACATATGCATTTATTTATAGTACATGCATTCATGATTTTCCGGCATTTCAATTGTGACTAAGAACTGATTGGATTGTGAACTGACTGGACTGACTGAATAGTGATCAATTGAGGAATTAGGAGTTATTGGGTTCAAGTGACTGATTTAGCATAGTTTACAAGTGACTGGTATTTTATAGTGGCTTATAGGAAATTTCTGGGAAATTCGGGAGAAAATGCCCGGACCGGAAATATTTGAGAGACTGACCGATTGACTGTATAGTACTGAAAGAATGGTCCGATGGCAATGGAAATATTAGAATTTTTACTGATAGGAAATAACTACGTTGAAACATTGAAATTTAGAGACTGAAATTTGGACCGAGCTGGAGACCTTTGTCTATAAATAACTAGGTTTGAAAGAAATTTGGGAAATTTTGGCTAAGGCATTTACGAGTTCTCTTCTTCCCTCTTCGGTGTCTTGCGATTCCTCCCATCGGTGAGAGATCCTTCGATTTCTTCTCATGGTTTCTTCCTAGTATGCTAGGCTAACTTGTTTACTGTTATTGATGAAGGATTGAGAGGCTGTAAGTGGAGAAATCGTTGATTGCAAGGATTTTAGGGTTTACGGTGGAATCGTAGATTTGAGCTTGATTGGTAAGTGTTTTTGTGTTTAATGTTGTTATTGATGATTCCTACTGCATTTATGGCTTTTATTAGTGTAGATTTGAGTGGTTGGAGTGTTTTAATGGTGGATTTATTGAGAAAATGGATCGGAGAAGACGACGAGTTTAAATCATGCGCCGCGACTTCTTGCACTGACCTCGCGGCATTTAATTTATGTTCGTTACATGGCGAAGCTAAGCGTGGGCGCATGGCATGGCGCGTCAATTTACTTGACGCCGTGACGTGATCCTTGCCTCGCGGCGAGCCAAGGGCGTGTTGCACGCCGTAGCGAGCGACTCGTTTATGCCGCGGCGAGAGACACTGTTCCATTGGATTAAAATTGGTTTATTGGGCATAACTTTTTGTGTAGACCTCCAATTGAGGTGATTTCAGATTTGTTATGAACTAGGGAAAGAGGTCTACAATTGAGGATAAGTATAGGAGTTCTAATTGATTTAATTGGTATTGAATTATAGAGAATTGGGCCAATTATGGTACATAGTGTGACCAAAATGTCAAATTGAGACTATTGGAGTGTTAATTGGAAATTGTAATTGAGGTTTTGACCCGATAAATAGGAAATTGCGATAGGGAATCTGAATTGAGGAAATTGACTGAATTCTAGGTGTGAATCAAATAGTTATCGATCAATTGAACAACGAGATAGGTTTGAGCATGGGATACCAAAATTGGGTTTTAGAGCCGGAAATCGTGAACATGCATTGTACATCATTGTACTGAGACGTATGCATTAAGTTACTGTTTAATTGAGTAATTAGTAATGGACTGTACTTTACTGTTATAGAGGCGCCGTTGGACCGTCGTTCCACGGACATTGCTGGGACTTCCAGGCAGTAGCTCGGAAGTTACAGGTGAGTAACCTAGTTGGTTTCTCAAATTCTTGATTGTTTATATGCTCTGTATGAATTACTTGCAAAGGTGAACTGTATGATTACTGGCGTGATTAGGATCGAATTACATGCTACTACTGAATTGGACTGTACTATTTCCTGATTTCCGAAATTGATTGGATTGAATTGCATGCTTTACTGTACTGAACTAGATCACTGTATGACACTGGGAACTGATATACTGGGCTTTATAGCCATATACTGTAAATTACTGAATCACTGAATACTGAATTACTGAACACCGCACTGCACGCATAAATGCATGATCACATAATGGACGTGTCCCAAGTTGCTATTATCATTTGAAAAGAGCTGAGAGCTCGACCATCGTCTCGTCTCGGGCTTAGCCCGAGGGGAGAAATCCCTGACGCGCGTCCCCCACTGTTTACTGACTGAGCACTTGGGCACAACACTGAATAACCGGAAAGAGTCTCATATGCATTATATACATGACTGACTAAACTGCCAAAACTGTGTGATGCCATGATTTACTGTAAATTGTGATGTGTTCTTGTGAATCGTTTCTACGCCATCAGTATTATTGTGGATCGATCATCGTCATTGTTGTAAACTGATATAAACTATTGTAAACTGATATAGACTCATCATAAATCGTATATAATACATTAATTGAGGTTATCTTGTGTCGTCAGCACGCATATTTGCGTAATGCATGATTTGAGTGAACCATCGATGATGGTTTCTCACTGAGTTCGCAAACTCACCCAAATTGCAATCTATTTTTCAGGACTGATAGACTAGACTCCTAGCTCCGAAGATATTCATTTCTGCCATGCGAGCTGCTGGCGAGGGACGTGATGGCATACAGGTCGGTCAGCTGGGTTAGCTTTTGAGGATGACTTAGGATAGATGTTTGTATCAGTTTCCTTTTTGGTTTTGTTAGGAGACTGATAGACTTGTCTATTCTGACATTGGATGACTGTACCAGATGGTTATTATTTTGGATTCAAATATCCTGGTTTCTGATGTTTGAGTTATTTTATGGTTTTAATTTATTGCGATGCCATGTGGATATTAGTGGAAAAATGTTCTAGTAGTGCACCTTCATCGTGGGATATGTATCGGAGCGACCTCCTGGTTTCCCGATGTGTACCCTACGGTGAGGGGGCGCTACATTTAGTGGTATCAGAGCATGTTTTGGCATCTTTTGGGGATTAGTGAAATTAAGCTGAAATTACTGAAAGGATAGTGGAACTGATTGGAATTTCTTGTCTATTTTAGGTCATCCGTACTGGGAGATCGAGTGGAGCAACCAGCTGACCTGGAATCGGTAGGAGCTAGTAGGGAGTCTCCTGCGCCTCGTTCAGAGGAGTTGCCTCCTCGAGTTCCTGCAAGACGGGAACGGAGATATGATTTACTGCGAAAGCAGGGGGCGGTTGACTTTTATGGTAGCACCGACCCTGCAGAGGCCGAGGGATGGCTGGAGAGGACTGAGAGAGTCCTTGATCAGATGGACTGTGACCCGAATGAGCGTTTCGACTATGCGGTTTCTCTGTTACAGGGTTCTACGTATCAGTGGTGGAAGACTGTTCCGGGCAGTACCACCAGGCCCTACACACTGACATGGACTGACTTTCTGAGGGCGTTTAAGGATAATTTCATGCCCAAGATTTATCTGGACATGAAGCTCTGAGAGTTCTAGAGCCGAGACAGAGGCGCTTGACCGTGGTGACTATGAGTCTTGATTCAACGAACTGTTGGTTTATGCTTCTTCACTGGTGGCCTCTGAGGCTGACAAGTGTCGGCGTTTCGAGGGCGGACTCAATCTGGAGATCCGTACCCTTTTGACCAGGTCTAACATGGGCAATTTCATTGAACTGAGGGCTGCAGTGATGAAGGATAGAAGCATTCTTGAGGCAATATGACCGAGGCCCGGTCGGGGACTAGGCATAAGAGATCAAGTGATAGCCAAGAAAATGCTGGCAGAGAATACAGCAAGCGTCAGAGTAGGCCCTTTAGATTCGCAGGAGGGGCTAGACAGGCAGGACATGGACAGAGAGATAGCTTTGCACAGACTGGTAGTGACAGAGGCGGTGTCAGAGGTTCAGGGCAGACTTTTCCTCCATGCGAGCATTGTGGTAAGAGACACAGTGGAGAGTGTCGATGGCTATCTGGAGCATGTCTGAGGTGTGGTTCGATGGACCACTTAGTAAGGAACTGCCCCGAGACTGTGGGAGCCCAGTCTGCCATGACTGGAAGATCTGGTAGAATACCCCGGTGCATCAGAGCCGTGGAAGTGGATCCGGATGGAGAGGCCGAGGCCGAGGTCAGCGAGAGGATCGACATTGAGGTCGGAGGACTGAAAAGCAGACAATGATCTTAGGCGTGGTCTATGCCATGATTCGGCAGGAGACCCAGGATTCCCCGGATGCTGTCGCGGGTATGCTTTTAATTTTGGTTTGAAGCAAATGCATTTCGTTGCACTGCATTGCATCGTGTTTAGCATATAGACTGCATGTGGATAGTGAAAGGTTACAGTTAGGGTCAGAGGTGAGTACACCTCTGGGTAGTATGAATGTATAGGAAGATAGATGTGATTTTGTGGATGGACTGATTGATTCCGCACACAGTGCCCTGAGGTCGTAGTGGATATCGGATTTGATCGGATGATAATAACTGAAGAATTTAGTAAGGAGAGGATAAACTGGAAATAAATTGAAGTGAATAAAAAAGTCATTATTGGGAGACCTGATTCTAGTGGAAACTCAAGTGTGAGAGATAGACTCTGTTACTGAGGAAATGTGCAATACGTCAACGTAAGGAACCCGACTGTATAATAGGCTTACTGAACTGTAAAGGGAAAATAGTGTAAAGGAATATGTGTCAGAATATGTTGTGATGAAACTGATACAGTTATGAGATTATGTGTGTTTACCCGCCAAAGAAATCATAGAAAAATCTCTAGGAATCATCAAGTGTTGTGTTTGACAATAGTGTACGGAAGAGTAATAAGAGGTTTAGAGTGTGAAATTGAATAGTTATTCGTAGAGATAATCGACGGACGTGTTCATTAAAACAAAAGCGAGACTGATATTCATAGAGTCCATTGAGATAAAGGTAAGTAAGAAGACCGAATTCGTTATTAAATGGTTTCTATGTGACCGTTGTGTAAATAGATCGGTAAAGTGTTATATGGATTGGATTAATAAGCAGTGTTAAGATCGATAAATGTGTTTACGATGCAAGAATGTGAGGAATTGCGAATAATTATAAGGAAATGAGTGAGAATCGAAATAGAAAGGAGCGATTAATTCCTTATCTCGAGATCCATTGTATATGAAATTTCGAGGACGAAATTTTAATTAGGAGGGTGAATTGTAACATCCTTCTATGCGAGCAAGGGTATTTTGGTAATTATGGGTTAGGCGATAGATCGCATTGCATTCACCGATTGAATATATTCTTGGCCTCTAATTATAGAGGAATTGATTTCTTACATATGCATTTATTTATAGTACATGCATTCATGATTTTCCTAGCATTTCAATTGTGACTAAGAACCGATTGGATTGTGAACCGTATTGGACCGATGAATAGTGATCAATTGAGGAATTAGGAGTTATTGGGTTCAAGTGACTGATTTAGCATAGTTTACAAGTGATGGTATTTTATAGTGGCTTATAGGAAATTTCGGAAAATTCGGAGAAAATGCCTGACCGGAAATATTTGAGAGATCAATGATTGATCAGTATAATCTTGAAAGAATGGTCCGATGGCAATGGAAATATTAGAATTTTCTTGATAGGAAATAACTACGTTGAAACATTGAAATTTAGAGACTGAAATTTGGACCGAGTGAGACCTTTGTTTATAAATAACTAGGTTTGAAAGAAATTTGGGAAATTTTGGCTAAGGCATTTACGAGTTCTCTTCTTCCCTCTTCGGTGTCTTGCGATTCCTCCCATCGGTGAGAGATCCTTCGATTTCTTCTCATGGTTTCTTCCTAGTATGCTAGGCTAACTTGTTTACTGTTATTAATGAAGGATTGAGAGGCTGTAAGTGGAGAAATCGTTGATTGCAAGGATTTTAGGGTTTACGGTGGAATCGTAGATTTGAGCTTGATTGGTAAGTATTTTTGTGTTTAATGTTGTTATTGATGATTCCTACTGCATTTATGGCTTTTATTAGTGTAGATTTGAGTGGTTGGAGTGTTTTAATGGTGGATTTATTGAGAAAATGGATCGGAGAAGACGACGAGTTTAAATCGCATGCCGCGACTCTTGCACCACCTCATGGCGACAAATTTATGTTCGTTCGTCATGGCGAGAAGAAGCGTGAGCGCAATGAGCGCGTCAATTTACTTGACGCCGCGACGTGATCCTTGCCTCGCGGCGAGCCAAGGCGTGTTATGCCGCATGAGCGACTTCGTTTATCTTGCGAGAGACACTGTTCCATTGGATTAAAATTGATTTATTGGGCATAACTTTTGGTGTAGACCTCCAATTGAGGTGATTTCAGATTTGTTATGAACTAGGGAAAGAGGTCTACAATTGAGGATAAGTATAGGAGTTCTAATTGATTTAATTGGTATTGAATTATAGAGAATTGGGCCAATTATGGTACATAGTGTGACCAAAATGTTAAAGTGAGACTATTGGAGTGTTAATTGGAAATTGTAATTGAGGTTTTGACCCGATAAATAGGAAATTGCGATAGGGAATCTGAATTGAGGAAATTGACTGAATTCTAGGTGTGAATCAAATAGTTATCGATCAATTGAACAACGAGATAGGTTTGAGCATGGGATACCAAAATTGGGTTTTAGAGCCGGAAATCGTGAACATGCATTGTACATCATTGTACTGAGACATATGCATTAAGTTACTGTTTAATTGAGTAATTAGTAATGGACTGTACTTTACTGTTATAGAGGCGTCGTTGGACCGTCGTTCCACGGACATTGCTGGGACTTCCAGGCAGTAGCTCGGAAGTTACAGGTGAGTAACCTAGTTGGTTTCTCAAATTCCTGATTGTTTATATGCTCTGTATGAATTACTTGCAAAGGTGAACTGTTTGATTACTGGCGTGATTAGGATCGAATTGCATGCTACTACTGAATTGGACTGTACTATTTCCTGATTTCCGAAATTGATTGGATTGAATTGCATGCTTTATCGTCTTGAACTAGATCATCGTATGACATCGAATCGATATCTTGGGCTTTATAGCCATATCTTGTAAATTATCTTGAATCATGAATCTTGAATTATCGAACACCGCCTTTGCACGCATAAATGCATGATCACATAATGGACGTGTCCCAAGTTGCTATTATCCTTTGAAAAGAGCCTGAGCTCGACCATCGCATCTTGTCAGGGCTTGGCAGGGAGAAATCACGGCGTCGTCCCCATCGCTTCTTGATGAGCACTTGGGCACAACATCAATAACCGGAAAGAGTCTCATATGCATTATATACATGATGACTAAACCGCCAAAAGCGTGTGATGCCATGATTTCTCAGAATTGTGATGTGTTCTTGTGAATCGTTTCTACGCCATCAGTATTATTGTGATCGATCATGTCTTGTTGTAAACTGATATAAACTATTGTAAACTGATATAGACTCATCAGCGTATATAATATCGTTAATTGAGGTTATCGTGTCGTCAGACGCATAATTTAAATGCATAATTTGAGTGAACCATCGATGATGGTTTCTCACTGAGTTCGCAAACTCACCAAATTGCAATCTATTTTTCAGGACTGATAGACTAGACTCCTAGCTCCGAAGATATTCATTTCTGCCGTGCGAGCTGCTGGCGAGAGACGTGATGGCATACAGGTCGGTCAGCTGGGTTAGCTTTTGAGGATGACTTAGGATAGATATTTGTATCAGTTTCCTTTTTGGTTTTGTTAGGAGACTGATAGACTTGTCTATTCTGACATTGGATGACTGTACCAGATGGTTATTATTTTGGATTCAAATATCCTGGTTTCTGATGTTTGAGTTATTTTATGGTTTTAATTTATTGCGATGTCATGTGGATATTAGTGGAAAAATGTTCTGGTAGTGCACCTTCATCGTGGGATATGTATCGGAGCGACCTCCTGGTTTCCCGATGTGTACCTTACGGTGAGGGGGCGCTACAGCCTCACTTGGCGAATCGGTAACGGTTTGACGACGAGATTCTAGTTAGATCCTTGGCTTCTGGGTATCGGTCCCCTCCGCTCCCACGCTTCACGACCGATCCCAGACCACCTTCTTCATCTCTGCGTCCAGGACATTGTGGCCACCCCCGGCACTTGGGATTTGACAGCCCTCCACGCCTATCTCTCACCTGCGCTTTGCCGAACCATTGTCGGCATCTTTCCCCTCTCACTGTTTCTGGGCCCGGACAAGATTATCTGGGGTGCCTCCGATCATGGTCACTACACCGTTGCCTCTTCTTATTCCATGATTCTGGGTCACGCAACTGAAGATTCCCATGGGGTCTGGAGGGCTATTTGGCAGTGGTCGGGGCCTCAGCGGGTGCGTACCTTTTTATGGTTACTCTCGAAGGACCTATTACTGAGTAATCAACACCGGGTGCGTCGGCACCTCACCACCGATGGTACTTGTCCTTACTGCTTCCGAGAGGAATCCTCTCTTTATGTGGTTAGGGACTGTTCTCTTGCCCGCCAAGTATGGGCCGCTTTCAGTCCGGATCTCATCAGTTCGTTGACCTTCCAGCTTCCTACCAGCGATTGGCTACTCTCCAACCTTCACTAGCATCGGAGTGTGCAGGGCCAAGATTGAGCACTTTGTTTTGGTTTGATCTGCTGGTTCCTTTGGATGTGGAGGAACAAGTCTATTTTCGATTTTGCTTTTGTGCGACCAACCTCACCCTCTTTTATTATTTTGTCTTTTGCAGATCAGGTGCAGAAGGCTACGGCGAGACATCGCCTGAATCCCACCAGCTTCCGTCCCCGTCAGAAGCAACTCGTCGGTTGGTGTCGGCCACTGGCCGGATGGGTTAAATTGAACACTGATGGCGCTTGCAATCGGACCCAGTTCGTGGCAACCGCCGGGGGACTCATCCGTGATGTTGACAGCACTTGGCACGGGGGTTTCTCTCAAAACATCGGGTGGTGTACAGTGTTGTCAGCAGAACTCTGGGCGGTCTACACCGGTCTCTCGTTGGCTTGGCGGTTAGGCTTCCGTAGGATTGAGTTGGAAGTAGACTCCCTGGCAGTCCACCAACTCCTCTCTTCTGCTTCCTCCCGTTCCCAGTCGAACAACTCTTTGGTCCTGGGTATTCGGGAACTTCTGAACCGGAACTGGCCTGTTGTTCATCGTCACATCTACCGAGAGAGCAACAGATGTGCGGACTGACTCGCCGCCCGGGCAGTTCACTCTGACATTGGAGTCCTTTTTTTTTGATGTACCACCCATTGGGTGTCACAGTATCCTGCTAGAGGATAGGTTGGGGATCTAATCCCCCAGACTCACTTTGTAACCGGTGTACTCTTATTTTCCCTTTATACAAAAAAAATATTCTTAGTAATAGTTCCATCAAGATTGAATATTAATGAAACGATAAAATTAGTAAATATTATGTTTTTCTTATGGAAAAGGTAATTATCTATAGATACCTATATAATCGATTCTTAGACTTAATATTATCAAACTATTTCATATAAGAATTAGTATGTTTTGATTCTACTTATTATTTATTATATGTATGATAGCTCAAATAGTATTACTTAGATATGATATGAACTATATGAAAATAGTTGAGTAAGTTAATAAATTATTTGTCACTCTAAAGTAATTTGAGAGACTTTCCTTGATTAGTAATGAATTGAGATATCTCTAGTCATAATAAATTAAGATTTGAAAATGTTTATTTTCAATTCTACTTATAAATCAATTAGGAAATCTAATATGTTTGGATTTCAATATAATATGATTAGTTTTATATTATATGATGAAAGACTTAAATTATACATTATAACAATATATAAATAGGTTAAGTCAAACTACTTTAACATTTTAATATTTGGATAGTCATATATATTACTAGATATCAATTTTGATAATTAATTAAATATTATTTAATTAAAGAATTAAAAATTAACTTAATAGGTTATACACGTGGAACAATTAAAGACAACAAAATAATTTTAATTTAATTGTGAAACTTAAAAAATTTAAGGGCCAAAATATGAAATATTTTATTTTATAATATTTACATGGTAATTTGATCTCAACTAAACTTTCTAATAGTTATACCAGAAGGTGCTTTAATTTTAACATGATTAATTTTTGATTTGATGAGATTTTAATGCTATAACTTTATTTGCAAGAGTTGCAAGCGACATGTTACGCCGTATGAATCTCTATCGCAAAAGTTACATGTCCACGTTGGGTCTATTTCTATATTTCTAGAAATTGAATGAACTAATGGATTTTGGATTGATACTCATGTTATGTCTTTATAATTATAAAGTTCAGGCTCGTTTGGTTCCATTTTTGTTTTTTTATTGTTATTTTAATTTTTATTTCCTATTTTTGTTTCTGTTTTCTGCTTAAAAAATGAAAACTTATTTGATCGAAATTTATAACATAAAATTGAAAATAAAAACCTGTTTAGTTGAGATTTCTAATAAACTTATTATTATTATTATTATTATTATTATTATTATTATTATTAATAATAATAATAATAATTTGTTGTTATAAAATTTCTACTTATTATTATTATTATTATTATTTATTGTTAATAATAATATTATTATTAATTATTATTATAAAATTTCTACTTACTATAATAATAATAATAATAATAATAATAATAATAATAATAATAATAATAATAATAATAATTAAACTCATTATTATTATTATTTATTGTTAATAATAATATTATTATTAATTATTGTTATAAATTTTCTACTTATTATTATTATTATTATTATTATTATTATTATTATTATTATTTCGGGATAGAAACCAGGGTTATGTTGATTTTTTGTCGAAGAAAACACGTTGTCAAAATTCAGAGAAACGATGTTTTTTGATTTCTGTAAAATTATTGTGGTTTTTTTATTTTCAGAAATAAAAAATCGCAACAGAGTAAGTCAAACATGTTTTACTTATCTGTTTTTCTTTTTACAAAAACGACAACAAAAAAATAGAGAAAAAAAAAACATAAACAAACAGCTCCTTAATGTATAATTAGGATTAGGGTTTTAATTGATTGCTTTTAGTTGTCAACTTAACAATTCTATAATTATATAAAAATTGAAAAATAACACCAGGAGACGCTTGAAGTGTCTTCCCGACGTAGAGTCTTTAATGAAGGATTCACCAGCGACAGGAGTCGGTACGCCTAACAACAAAGAGGCTAATGGTGAAAGTCAGTACCATCTCATGTTTTGTCTATATGAATGTGTCATATTTAACAAAGTTTAGTACCATCTCATGTTTTGTCTATATTAATGTGTCATATTTAACAAAGTTTATGTTATTTGAATGAACAAACTTATTATCACATAAAATTAGAGGTATTTTTAAAATAACACATATGATATATCTTACCAAGGATATATTTGTTACTTAACTAATATAGGAGTCACCAAAGATTATACTAATAAGTATTTTATATGACTAATTTAATTTGATCGGTATATTAGGCAAACTCAAAGGCATTTAAATTAAATGAGATCCTAACTTACAAGAAAATCATTTGATAAAGATTTTAGGAGATTTAAGTTTTGAATTAAAGAGAATTATACCTGCAAAATCATATATGCAAATGGTTGGTATTTAGGTATTAATGTTAGGAGTTAAAGAATCATAATGTGAGAATATAAACACTCACATTATATATGATTATGCATTTCATAGAGTTGTTTAATACTCAAAGTAGGTGGAGAAGTATGAGACTTCTAATTCATTGTATCATTAAAAGATGGAAGAAGTATCTTTAATAGAGTCACTTGTACCCAATACAATGAGGGGTCCAAAGGGAGAAATTATACTCTATTAAATATAGTATATTTCATGACGACTAAAGCTAATCTTCCTGTTTTCTTTTGCAGTCGTTTAAATAAGTTGATCAGATGTTGTATGATATAGACTGGTAATAGACTAAAATTGTTAAACCTTGAGGGTGCTATATATTTAACAAACTTTAAGATAAATAAGATAAATGAAAATTTATAGGTATTCAAAAGAAAGTATCAAATATTAATTTCACCTCAAACAAAAGATGTTTGTCTCAAGTTGTATTATGTAAAAATTAGACTTATACTCAAGAAAAGTTATTGCAGCGAGTTAGAACTTAGAGAAGTTTAATAACCACAAATTCACATTCAAATAAAATGAGAACCTCGAGTTAATATATATGGTATGTAACCAATAGTTACAGAGCGAGACTCCCAATTTGCAATATACTAGTAGGATACATGATTTCTCAATTAGAGTTCATTTTTGTTTTATATATCATTAAAGTTAGGTAATTGAATAATATATAGTTGATTTTAAAATAATTTAACAGAGAGTTTAAATTAAATTTGTCTTTAAGTTTTTTTTAATTGTTATATTAAGATCATTCTATAGGAAAATTGTAAAATTATTATGTTTCTCCATGATTTGGTCGCGATCAGTTTTTCAATAGGCCTATACCAAATTGGTTATCACATGGTATGACTAGGTTTGATATAAGCACGTTCTCCATGTAGTTTATAATACAAAGTCAATTATTAGATGTGGACTCCTCTAACCACAATTTGGCTAAAATTAAGGTGGAAATCAGAACTAAACGGTGCAGCCATGTCCTAAAGTCAAAAGTAGTATAAAATATGAAAAGTTTTGTGAAACCTCGGGGCCCGCCCAAAATTAATGACGCATCAGCGTACGAGAACTGACTTGAAATTACCAAAACAGACCACTTGCGAACTTGCATTGGGAATATGCGTGATTGCCCTTTCTGGAATTAGCTGTTGGATTCTGGCGTCATTGGACGGGCAAAAGATGATAAAGTGAGTCCGTTAACATAAAATACTTTAGACACATGATCCGTTCTGGTATAACTAGAAGCCCTTACTTATCACCAAACCGCCGCCCGTATCTATTTTCTATTTCGGCTTAGCAAAAAATAACACATAAAATTTACTTTCAGGTACAGTGACGCAACGACGTCGTTTTATTTCTTAGCTTCACTACGTACTATGAAAGGTTCAGCTTAGGATTAGACTTCACTGGCAGAAATCCAAAGAACACTTTCTAAATTATGAAACCACTGTCCACCTCTAACTTGCGTTCATTTCAGAGGAGTTAATTAGTAATACTACAAATTAAAGCTAAAGTAAATGTTGAGTGGTGCAGATTCTACCTGTCTAGTTTCAACAGGCGTCATCCCAAACTAGAACAGACCAATCGATCCTGCATCAGTGTAGTGTTATTATTTCGTAAAATTAAGAAGTGGGTGAAGCATGATCGAGCATCCGTACGGTTAGGATGATAAATAAACGAGCGACTTTTTTTTTTTTCAATTTTCAACTAAATTGGAATTTTAATTTTAAAGCAAAAATCACGAAATATGCTAAAATGCACAACCCGTTACTCTCAGTATTACTACCGACGGCCCAAAGCCATCTTCCTAACGAATCTCACAAGTTATCAGTGATTTCTGAATTTTGACAGTACCACACAGCTTATTAAGAATCAACCGAATTTAAACTTAAACCATACGTCAATTGAATGCAACAAGGATTCTTTGTATAATTGCTATTTCTTATTAAAAATCTGTTATCTGAATTTAGTTGAAGAGCCTCCCATGATGTGATAATTAGTTAGTCATTTTATATTTTTTCAGTAATTAAATTATAATTCAAACTAATTAAAGTTAACTACTTATAGAACCTCAATTAAATTACAAAATCATGCTCATACTATTGTCAAATCTAATTATAATATGATATTATAGAGAACTTTCTTACAAATAATTTAGGTTTAAATCAAAGAATAGAGGACGAGTATAAAAGAATTGTACACGTAAAGGGAAAAGAAATAAGATATAATTTAACTCAATTTTTCATAGATCATGCAAAACTTTACATAATTGAACAACATTTTCACCCTCTGCTTATAAACAAATCTTATTCACTTTTGAAACTGCATATATGAAAAGAAAAGGTTCGTCTTCTTTATATATGGATATATCATATATTCTTTTGAAATTATATATAAAAACTGGAACAAATTCTTCTTATCAAATTTGTAATTGGAAAGAGTGAGTGATCCATAAGAAGAGTTCTTTTGAAGGAAACTGGAAGATTGATGCAATTAGAATGACACCATTATTAATGAAACTTAACTTAAGCTAACAGGCTATCAATTACAATCACGAATATACAAATTAAACTTTTTTTTTAAATTAAAACTATCTTCATTAGAAAACTGAAATCAATTAATAAAAGGTAACGAGAGCTGGATATAATGTTTGAGGTAAAGTGACTTGCTTTACTGAAGAAACTCCTTATCTTTTTTATAAAACATAATAGAACAATTCTAACGAACAGCATAAAGAAGGCATAATTAAGAGATATACGAGAGTGTCAAAGAGGAAAATAAACACCAGGTGTCTCTCATATACAACACGGGTAAAAGCACAAGGGCTTACAGATATGTTAAGGAGGAGATGCCTGTGTGCTAAGGAAAATTATAGATGTGTCTATCAACTCTAGTCCATTTTAGTTCCTTCTCGATTTCAATCACTTGATTCTTTAAGCTTTAGGTATTGAATTCCCTATATTATGAATAATTGACTTGCTCATTCTATTGTAGTTTCTTTAAGCTAACAATCTCCTACTGATATTTCATATGCTTACAACTGTTATAATCATCAAGAAGGCTTTATTTAGTTCAAACTAGATTCAAGTTATTGCTCATTCCAATAATCATATCTCTACCCATTGGGGTTTCCCTTATCCAATTGCTTACCTTATTGAAAAGGGTACACTAGCTTATCTATATATTTCTAAAAGCCTTGAGGTTTCTCTCTTTCCAAATAACATAAATTAAATAGTTGAATTCCACGTTAAAAACTCACTTGTTTTATTTTTTAAAACCTTAAAGCTTATAAGACCTTTCCACTAGGCTACTCTATTGATTTTTGTTACATTGTAGGTTGTATAATGATAATACTTGTTTCCAAAGCAATAAGAAAAACTGCAGTTGAAGAAAAGGTAATCTAGAGAGTCATTATCCTACTGGAACAGTAAGAAAGTTGGATTGTTGTTCAGTGTTAGGTTAATTCTATCTTTGGTCTAGAGCCTTTGTATTATCGCTAGATACAAGATAAATAAAATTTTCAGGATATTCCTGTGCCAAACCAATTCTATCTTATAGAGCTGATTGATGGAACCTCTAAAGGTTTTCAAGCATGATTTGTCGGTGAGTACTTTATATATGTGCTTGATCTAGTAAATATAATCTTTTATTTCATTATTTGGGTTATAAGTTAGCATTCCACTAATGATTGTAGAGAATCTACTTGACATGTATTCTTTCCTTATCTGAAATACTCGCCCTTAAGCTTATGTAATTTTTTGGTTTGTATAGAGGTTCAAACTCATACCAATTGTTATAGCAAAACCAAGTTTGCTTGTTATTGCCAACTTTGGTTTTTGATTTTATTGCCAACTTTATCCCTCAAGGCTATAATTTGTTTTAAAGTAAAGTGATGTTTTTGGGCTTAAACTTTTAGATGCTCTCTCCTTTAAAGAATTGGGTGTTCATCCATTTGATCCATATAAGTTCTTTATCTATTAGCAATTTCCATAGTCGATTGTCTAGTAACACTTTATTAGCATCTCTAATAGATGTGATTCCCAATCCTTTTTAAGCTTTAGGTAGGCATGCATTCAATCATTTAACTTTAGCTCTAGTTATTATTTTCTTTTTTAAACTAAAGAAAGTTTTCCATAAGCTTCTATATAGTTTTACATTACAAGAAAAATAGAGTTTAGCGATGAAATTTATCGATGGAATTTGTACATATTCCCTCGGTAAGCTTATTTAAAGACGGAATTTATTCACAAAAAAAGGCATCGGAGATATGATCGTTAGTAAATTTAAAGACGGAAATTTTCCGTTGATAAATTTACCGACAGTAAATTTACCGACGGTTATTAAGTTACTCAACCTTAACAATCTCCAAAATCTACTAACAATGATTCACTTAATCTCGATACTCAATAAATAGAACATGACCATAACCATGCCTCTGACAACTGCATATAAATAGCAACTTAAAAGGATGTTCTAACCCCCAATTCCCTCCCTGATGAGGTATTGACAACTACGATAATAGAAGAGGATACCAAAAGTAATAAGTTAGAAACATATATCTCCCCCGCTCCGATAGAATTCTTAATAGCTAAAAATGATGCCATAGATACTATAAAAACTAGGGAAAATTAAAAAAAGAAGGTTATAAGTAGGCCTTTAACCACCGACATATGTTAATTATAACCTACATTTTAAGAATCTATGCTTACTAGCAAGCACCCTAATATGCTTACTAAAAAGCACCCCACCCAATTCCAATTACATTAAAACAACTTATCTAAATAGTTCATCAAGTACTAAGTAATCTTATAAATAAGACTAAAAATCACCTTAATTTATGCAATAAACTTAGAATCCCAAAGGAAAAGATTATGGATAAATCTTTCATCAATTTCAAAAAGCATTAGGTAACAACAAGAATTTAAAAGAGAATGTCAAAACAACCTAAAAACTTAAAAATACTACAAAATCATAACAAGGAAAAATATCCCTACCTCCTCACATATTTAAACATTGTCTGTAATGTTTAATAATAAAGTGTAAAAAACAAAGAAATGGCACTAGAAGAGAGGAAAAAGAAATTGCCTTGTTTTTTTTCTTTGTTTTGGATAGGAAATTTAGCGAGATTGTATGGTGGTGAGGTCAACTATAGGTACTAGTTATTATGAGGTGGCTCGTTGAGGCATGGTCTATGTGGCAGGTGTATATTGGATGTCTGATAACTTAATGAAAAGAGGAGATTTTAAAATTTTTGGGTTAAACACGATTGTGTACACGGGTGTGTCCTAAACTATATCCCTCAAAATCTTCTCAATATATTGCATTGACATGCAGTTGTAGAGCAATACATAGTTTAGGTACATGAGCGTGTCCGTGTTTACATAATCGTGTACTCTTACAAATTAGTTCCTTCAATCTGTACACATTTACATACAATTACATGGTTTTTCCCACACGGCCATTCAGAATTCCACTTAGGTGTCTCTGTCAAGAACAACTCAAACTCTTCATTTTCTTTCTCGATTTTGCCCCATTTTTAAATCTTTTTTATTCCTGAAGGTAATTAAATCCTAAAAATTGAAATAAAATCCAAATATGAATTAAATTAAGAAACATGAAAAATAAACTTAAGATGCCGCCTAATAGCGTTTTTGTTTAACATTGTTAGCTTGATTGTGCAATCGTTCATCCACTAGGATTAGGTTTCTCCATCTTAAAAACAACCTACACTAATGAATCAATGAGACTAATTGGAAATATGAGACAATTCATATTAGGAGATTTTGAAATTTCATCACATCCCTATTAAACTCCATTATTAGTGTTCTATTATATACATCAATTTTTGTCATTTTTGTTTTCATAAATGGCCTCCTTAAGAAAATAAGTGTTAGTTGGTCATCATTTTCCATATTCAAAATATAGAAGTCAGTGAGAAATTAAATATGCAATAATATAATGTTGATGCAATAATAAATGTATTCATATAATATTCTATTACTTACATAAATTAATCACTATCGTCACTTAATTGTAAATCAAAATCATCTTTTTCTTAATAATTAGAGTCAAAGTTAGGCTCCTCTTCAGACCTCTCACCCTCTATAGATTTTTCATCCTCTCTAGATGAAATTTCAACATATTCATTATTTGGATCGTTCAAAGGTTCATTCTTGTCATATGTTACACATGCATTTATTTTATGAACATCTTTTTGACACGCTTCACTTTCAATTCTCTTATTTTCTCCTTTTCAATGTAATTTAAAGACACCTAGGTTTTACTTTGCAAATGACCAACCAATCTGACTTATCTCGTCTTAAGTGGGGAAAAGGGTCATAATACTCCTAGGTCAATTGCATTGTCAACACAAAATGTTCAAACTATCTAAATCTTCTCCACTGGTTGATTTTAAATAGATTGTATTAGTTGTGCACTTTTATTCCAATATTAGGAGCTGGATCAAACTATTTACACTTAAATATCACACTCTATTTTATTAGCAATGCGAGGTACTCAATTTCAAGTATCTTAATAATTTTACCATAGTAATTCATCAATTCTCCCTGTATGCAAACTCCATTATTTACTGTTATCATGTTATGACCATAATATTCTTTATGAAATTTGTATTCATTAACAAAATACACCAGATATGATTTAATAGTTCTTAAAGGTCCTTTTCCAAGATCACATATGAACTTGTTCTATATTAGATTTTTTTAGGCCTAAATCAAAAAAATTTATCATATTAAAATAATGTCATTTAAACACTTTGATATGATAATTCAACAATTTCAATTATTGCAACTCAAAACTTACATATTTCTTAAACCATCAAGGAAAGTGACTTTCAACTTCTTTATTGATATCATCCTATTTTTTTTAGACATTAGCTCACATAACCATTCCTCGTATAATCTAAAAGCGTTATTATGTATTTTAGTCGTGAACACCACTCATCTCAAAAACTCAAATAATCAATTTCAAAATTAATTTAAGCTTACTGCATAAAAGGTTGAATCTTTTGGCAATTCAATAACATGTAAGCATGAGCAGCCTTTATTTCTTCTTCTGTTGACATTCTTCTTGTTGAACGTCCATATCTTAGTCTAAGATATGTGAAAATGGATAAGTTACCATCAACATCACCCATTTCACCCTCATCCTCATTATGAGGAATTTTTCTTTCTTTTGTGTACGCATGTGACTCAAAATAATGTGAATAAAATGTACTTGCTTCTTCTACTAAATAAGCATTACATATGAAACCTTCAACTATAGCCTTGTTTTTAACATTTTTCTTTAAATAATGCAAATACCTGCATTACAATTAGGGTTATTACAATTACTGATTAAAAAATGTTATAAGTTTTATTTAGATATTAACTATAATTACCTTCAAACAGATACGTGCATCGATATTGAACTTGACTAGCAAGTTTAGCCTCGTGTGCTAAATGTACAAATAGATACTCCATACAATCAAATAAGTTTGGAGGGAAATTTCCTTCTAATTTGCACAAGATAACTGAAATTTCCCTTTCTAGTTTTTCCATTTCAACCAACTTTATTTCAGATGATGTTATTTGAAAAACAAACTTAATTTTATTATAGCTTCCCAAACCTTATTCGATAGTAACTTCCGAAATGTAATTAGAATTAGCCTTTCTATAAACACATTACAATCATGAATTTTTATCCCAAATAGTTTGTACTTCCTTATGTCAACACATCATGCTAAGTTTGAAATATACCCATTAGGAAACTTTAGACTTTTCAACCATTTGCACAAATTTTCTTTTTATTTTTTATCCAAAGTGTAATATGGATTTTGGATCTTTACTAGTGCAAAGATATTTATTTAACTCATTCTTTCTATAAAAAAGTTTCCAATCAGCTCATGATTTTGTATTGTCCTTTGTCCTCCCTTCAATGTTCATTATGGTGTTGAACAAATTGTCAAAAATATTTTTTTTCAATATGCATCACATTTAGATTATGACGTATCAAATTAGTTTTCAATATGGCAATCCTAAAAGATACTTTGTTTCTCCAATTGAAGTTTTTACTAATGCCAACTTCAAGTTTTGTAACTTTCAGCAACCCTAATTCATCAATCTCTTGCAATATCTCTTCACTAGCTTTATGAGGGGAGGAATTGTTTGTACCATCCTATTCTCAATGAACTTTTGTTTATTGAATCTAAATGGATGATCTAGAGGAAGAAATTTTCTATGGTTGTCAAACCAAAATGTTTAAAGCATTGTCATAATAAAGGCAAACCAATTTCCCTACCTTGCTCCATCCACACAACATAACATACTCAAGATAATCACTAATAGTCCACACCAAAATTGCTCTCAATAAAAAAATTTTGTTGACGAGACACATCATATGTCTCCGTACCAAATTCCCAAAGATGATCTAATTAAGATACCAATGGTTGTAAGAATACATCTATTTTATAGTTTGGATTCGTAGGCCCTAGCACAATCACTGTCAAGAGCTTATATGCCTCATTCATACACATCCATGGAGGCAAATTATAAGGAGTTATTATGATTGGCATGATGAATATTGTTGGCCGGATTGACCAAAATGTTGGAATCTATCTTTCGACAATCCCAACCTAACATTTCGACTATCTACAACAAACTCAAAATGGGTTTTATTGAAACATTTCCATGCGAGTATGCCCAATGGATGACTCATTATTCCATCTTCCTATTTATGTTCATTATATCATCTCATGTTAGATGCAGTAACATTAGAGACATATAGTCTTTAAAGTCTCGGAGTTGGCGAGAAATAATACATCAAATTCCAAGGTACTAATTTCTTCTTCATATTACACTTTCTTGGTTTGAACCTAGATGAACAAAAAAATTTGCATTCTTGTAATTCCACATTATCTCCCAAAAACAAAATACATCCCAAATTGCAATAATCAATTTTCTCAACTGAAAAATCAAGACTCCTAATAAGTTTCTTCATATATAAAAGTTATTAACCATTTTATGATCAGGAGGAAATGATTCATTATACCAAGCAAGAATTTTATCCAAACATTGATCAAACATAAGCCCTTCAGACTTTATTTTCAATATTCAAGCAATTAAAGATAAGTCATTCATGATCTCACAATTTGGCCATAATTCTTGGTAAGCTAATTTTAGAAAGTAAAAAAATGTTGCATTTGAGTTTGGTTTTTCTTCAAGATTTTCTATATTTTCCTGAAAGATATAACCAGCTGCATCATAAACCATTTGGGTGTAAGGATTTTCAGTAACACCCATATTATTTGTTATAAATCCAATCCCCCTTAAAGCCCATCTACATTTATTGACAAGTTTACTTCATTACCTCTCAAGGTGCTACAAATTAATGACTCCCCATGTTGTTTCCACTCAAAATAATTTGAAATAAACCATTTTCTTAACAAATGGAGTTTCGCTTCATCAATAGGAAGAAAAAAAATATGTTTGTACATTTTACATAGACCTTTGATTTTTGGACCATCCATATATGCAGGTTGAGAACATGCATTGTCAATAAAATCTTTAACTCTTTTAACAAACTCAATATTAAAGAAACCATCGAGTGCTAATCATCTATACATCCAAAATCTATCAACATTACTCATTTTTGTAAAACTATTATTTAAAAAGTGATTTCATAGTTAGATATAATAATCGTTATGGTAGTATCCATATTAATCTTACAAAACATTTAATCTTTAGTTTACATTAATAATAACACAAGAAGAAAGCCTTGTATTATAGCTTATGCATAACTATCTGTGATGTCAAAGGACGAGAAATATTTTAAGTTATATGTGATGTCAACTAATTTCAAGTATCTATCGTTCATTTCAACTAACTAAGGACAATATTTAGAGAGGACTTAATAGAATTATATTACTTCTTCATTTAAGTTGTTATCTAAGCATTACAAGATCAAGATGTTTACTTTTACTTATAGAAAATAAATCATGCTTTAGAAACATTAAACAAAAACCCATTTCAATGATTAACATAAATAAACACATATATTAAAAAAATAAATTTGAAAAAAAAACAACAAAATGAGTACCTTTATACTCCAGAAGTGGATAAATGAACACTCGATAGAGAGAGAGACCTAGTACAGGGGTGGCGAGGACAACAAATACAACAAATAATGCCTAAGACAGAAGCTATAACAAGTCCCTAATAGCAACCAACATAATCCAACTAAAAAGAAATTAACTTCACTCCAACCAATTAATAAAACAACAACTGTATGACTAAAATAAAATCATAGTCATTATTGAAAGAGAGGAAAACTATTATGATTCATCAAATTGACCTCGATACAATAGGTAGGATTCATTATTCCAAAAAAAATCACTGATGTGCTAATTACAATCTATAAGATAATTAATGACAGAATAATATAATTGTATCTTCATGCTTACATAGAAAGACACCATTTCTAAAAATCCTCAATTAAAAAAGACTCTCCAGTGATTATGGGATTATATGTAACATGTATTAAGTCTCCTATTTAATTGCATTAGACATTTGCAACAGAACATCAAAATTGCCATAAATAATAAGCAAAGTGTAGAATTATTGTAACAAATATCTATAATTTGTTCATCTTGAATTAGCTCATGGTTCAAGAAGTAGACTTAATTCTTGTAGATTATAGTTATGATATACATGCATTGGCTGTGGGAAAAATGGGAGTCTATAATAATAAAAATGATAAACAATGCTAGTAACTACAAATATGACAAGTCAAAAATAGCAAAAATGACAACAAAAATAAAACTAGTTCTTGAAAGGTGATTTGGTAAGAATGAGGCGCAGTCACCTTCTTACTCCCTTAAATACCCATCGATCTCGTATCTTTCGCTTCTTCTTACACTTATATTCAAAACATGTTTCCCCTAATGCAAAGATAAATATTCCATCTTAATTCCCAAGAGAACATGTTTGTAGTTGATATATTATGAGTAGAAGAGCAATAGCCAATGTAATCCATTTCAAAGATAGATCTTGGTATATACAATTAACCAACTCCAACCTAGAAAAATAACCACCCATCGCAATCTTCTTCTCCCACCCTGAATTTCCATAGATAAAGCCCTTCTCCTCCTCGAACTCCCACCCACTGACCTTATGAAATAAGCAAACCAATGCCTCAAGACCTGACCCGACCCCAAATGCCCACTGATATGACTTCCGCTCTCCCTATCTCTCTCAACTCTCGATGTCCTAAAAAATCTTCTCGGTAAACCGCCACCATCCACCATCAATCTCCACAAGATAGAACAAAGCAAACCAAAGATCAAAAGGTTAAAAGTTCATAAACAAAAAAGAAGCTAGCTTTCGATGAGATAAGGGTGCGAAGTGATTTATAGTTAGAACGATGTTGGGAGATGCCAGGACGATCGTGGGAGATGGAGCAAAGCGATTTATGTTGCCTCCAATTGTCATTCCTAAAATGATGGTGGGAGATGGTATGTAGCGCCCCCTTACCATAAGGTACACACCTGGATGCCCGAAGGTCATTCCGGTACATATCCTATGATAACGATGCGTTACGTTCGATCACTACATTCACTTCACATGGCATCATAACATTAATCTCTTATAGGCATCAAAAAAAAATCACAGTATTTTTAAACTAACTTTTTCCTCATTCCATTGCGTAAAACCAAAAGTTTACATTGTGTCTTTCAACATTTACTACATGTGCATCCTCAAAACCTAATACAAAAGTACTACATGAAAGAGGAAAATATATCAAATCTATCTAAGCCATCCTAAAATCTCAGCTGACCGACCTTTGAGCTATGACTTCTCTTGCCAAATCACAATCCATATGGCTAGTAGAGCCTCTCAGTAACTAGAGTCATCTCTCAGTCCTGAGAAGACAATGTTGCAATTTGGTGAGTTTTGTAAACTCAATGAGGTAACCATCATCAATGGTTCACTCAATTCATGCAACACATCATTTTACATAATAAATATTTCACAAAATTGCACTTTACATTAGTATCACATCTTCACTTAAGCATAGGCAAATTTGGAATTTCAATGCAACAAACATACTTAACAAAATGCATGTGAAATACTCATGAGACACTTTTCTAATTATTACATTGTTGTGACCGAGTGTTTGAACTGTTCCGTATCCATTTTGGATACTGGGCTCATTACTAACTATCCCTTATTTGAAGAGGATACATGACTCATTTTACATAGTGAGCCTTAGGCTCTTAATCACTATCTGAGATTGAGGCTCTTTTCACACGTCGAGCTTTAAGCTCTGATCGGTGGCTACTCTTTTCACAACTGCCATTATCTGATTGTGCACTCATATATAGAATGCATCTATTGCAATCGATCATATTATGAAACACATAATTCTTCACATTCATATTTAATTAGTAGTTCAATATACACTCCACATTTCACATTCATCATATCTTTTGTCCGGAAATCAACACAAATCAATTCACATCCATTTAACAATCAAAACATAATTTAAGTAAACAATAATTGAGAGAAACCATCTAGGTTACTCACAAGTCGCTCCAGAAGCTAACGCTTGGAAGTTTCGGAAAAGTCTGGAGGTTGACGTTTCATTTGCTCCTCTATATCAAAATAGCACATACACATCCATCACAATTTGTACAATCATAAGTGTTTAACAATGCATATGTATGTAATAAAATATGTACAATGCATGTTCATGACAATCCCGGGTATTTATCCATTAGCTTTATCACAAAATCATTCTCATATCGAAACCCATCTAAGTTTAATTTATACTTTGGTTTATGCCTCACTAATACCATTAAATTCACAATTCATTTCTCATTGAGTCACTTCAGACGTTTCTTAGGCACACTTTCAGGTCTACTGTTCACGTTTAATCAGAAGGTGAAACTGATGTAATTTGGTCATACTCTTTTCTAGCAAAGTGTTCCTTTATGTCTTATGTTTCTATTGACGCCAAAATCACTCAATTTGGTTCAGTAATTTGGAAGATATGCCTTAAACATTTTCAGACTACTCTCATCCAAAATAGTAGACTATATATAACTTCCAGCTAGAAATTGAACATCTTAGAGACAAAATCACAATTGAAAATTTTCTCATATGAATTGTAGCCCTGTTTTCTCTAATTTACTCTAAATCAAAAATCATCTTTTTTGGAATCCTACAGATCCAAATATAATCAAAATACTGAAGTGTGTTCAGTAAGATAATCCTATTTCACTGTTCCAACAGATTCCGCACTTTCATTTAATCAATCTTTTTCAATTCAATTCAGAATGCTACCAATTTTTTAGAGATAGAAAAAATATGTTAGGAATCTATTGGTCTAAGAATTACTTCATTTGGAGGTCGGGTTATGAAGTTATGACCAAAAGAATCAACCATGCTCATGTCCTCAATCACGTTGTACCTATCTTGGAACCATTGGCATAACTTTCAATAGAGATTTCGGATTAAGATTTTCTTTGAATGGTTTCATAGAGAACTTTCAGATCTACAAATTTTATGAAGATCTCGAAGAAAAATTATATCGTCTAGAATGGGACCAGACGATATGATCAGATGAACAATACACCAAACGATATAACATTATCACCAGATGATATGGCGTCATCAGACGATACATCTTTACAAGACGAAGCATCTTTAGAAGACGAAGCGTCTTCATAAGACGATCCGTCCTCACTAGACAATACGTCCGATACTCTTGAGCATCTCTACTTATAAGGACCTTAACTTTTGACCCCGATATCTAAAAATTCCAGACTTCTATTTTCTAAAATCCAACACTTCATATTTTTATTTCAAGTTTTTCACTCCATTTCATTCAAGTCATTCACCATAAATTCATACTACCCCTAAATATGCAGATTTAGTTAAGAACCATCTAAAAGCTAAAAGTCGATGGTTTATCCTATTCATATACTACCACCATTCTTTGCATTTTCAACTATTGTCCATATTATCTATCTTCTTTTCAACTTTTATTTATACATTCATTCCCATCTCAAACCATCATTCTATAATTACTCTTCAACTCACAAATCATTTTCTTGATCATCTCTAAAGCTTTCATCTTCTTACGTATACACATACATATGCTTAGTGAAGAAACAGAGCATAACCCCTTTTTATACATAATCTTCTACACTAACCTCATACACCATTTTATTTCTTTAACTCCAAAAATTATTTCTACATCACCTGATCACTAACAATCCATCAAATACTAAATAACACTATATCTATATTTTCCATCCCATTAATATTGTGTTCATGAATATATTCACGTAAATGCCATGATTATGCAGTTGACAGTAATTCATCAAACTTGTTTCATAAATTTCCAACTTTAAAGGATTTATTCACTACTTATTTGTTGAAAACTCTAAAATCTTTAATTATCTTCAAGCTCTAAACTCTACGCACATTCACGTATTCAACTGTGTAAAATGATCAGCTTATGATTTTTCGTAGGGCAGAAGAAACAATTAGCTGTGGGGAAGTGGTGTGGGATAAGGAAAAGTAAAGTAATCTCTTGAGAGGTATTTGATGAAAAACTCTGTGTATTGGGAGAAAAGTTGAAGAAGGTAACTACAAAGAAGGAAACTTAGGAAAATTGTTTGAAGTACATCTTTCAAATCACGAAGTCTTTTAACTTTCAGAGATCATAACTTACTCTCAGACAAAATTATAAAGACAACTTACTAAGTTAGTGATACTTGTCACTTTCCTAATGTCTAAGCACTAACTAAGTCCCTTTTAAACTAATTCATTCAATTCTCATCTTTGCAATCCAATTATCTCCAATACCCTTTTGATTCCTTTTCCTATTTTTCATAATAATCTATAACTTCTAAAAATTATTCCTAAATTCACCAAAATTCACAAATACTACAATTTCACTAATCAATAAAATTTTCAATAAGAATAAATTTCAAAATTTTCGAAAATAACACAACTCGATCCAATTATACCTGGAATTATCTATGAATGTATGTATAATTATTTTCATGTGCAAAATTTCACTATTCATGTGTATGTGTATGACATTTTATGCATGAGCATGAAAAATGCATTTTCAATCTCTCATTAATTACTCAGATTTACTATTCTAACCTCCTCGTAGGTAATGAGATGTTACATAGTAGGCGATGGTATGATCAATTTAGGGTTAAAACGCACATTTCTGTAGGTAAATTACTTATGGAACCTTAAGAAAAACCTTTCCGTAGGGAAATTTCCTACAGAACGAAAACATCAATCCGTAGTAATTTATCTACGGGAATATATTTCTGTCAGAAAAGTCCTTACAGAAATGTGACTTCGTATAGAATTTCCCTACATAATCTCTTTTTCATAGGAAATTTTTTGTCGATAATCTGCAATTTTCTTGTAATGTTTGGAACTTAAATGAATAATAATCATCTTCCAAACGAAATAAAAGATTCATTAAATTTTAAGAGTATAAAAGAACCAAACTATAAGATTTCATACGTTAGTCGAACCATGAGTTAGAATTTGAGAATTTTTTAAAAAGAAAAACTTAACCATTTGTTCACTGTATAATATTATTAGGATGATTAAGAAAAGGTCCCATTTATTGTTTGATAAATTCAAGCACTCTCAAGGTTTTAATTCATGTCCTTGACTTAGAAACTTAAAGGTGAGTGGTAGAACATACCTTCGCCTCACCGACCGACCAAATGACCGTAGCTAAATTTCTCCGACGAAATATTACTTGCCCATTCCGTCGTTATTTTTATACCGACAACATTTTTCCGTCGTAAAGTCTGTCGTAAAATTGCGACGGAATATTTCGGTCGGTATGTTTACCTGCAGGAAGTTCACCGACAGATTTTTCCGAGCACCAAATTCCGTCGGTGATTACTTTCACCGATGGAAATGAGTAATTTACCGACGGTAAATTCCGTCGGTGAAATGTTGATTTCTTGTAGTGAACAAACAACTAATTTTATTAATAATCTTTTATTATGGTTGGATATATATGTGAAATTGATTTCGTTTAATATTCTAGACAAAACCAATGTACTTTTTAGTCAGTAGGAAGTGATTTATTAATTTAATTGAAAAATTATAATATCCTTTTTATTCTTAGAAAAACAAAATTCACTTTAATCTTGGAGATGTCTGCCTTTTTCCTATCCAAAGAAAAGTTTTAAGCATCGTTTTCACAATATTCCTAAGAAAGAGAAAATGAACATTCAAATAGATATGCGGTCCATTTAAAACCGAGACAATCACCTTGAGCCTATCTAAAAGAAAAGATTTTTGACCTTCTAATTGTCAAGATTAAGTACAAGTTGATTCAAGAGTGGAAAGTCTTGAAGTGATTTGCAAGATGCCCATATATTTTAATGAGAGGCTAACTGAGAATTCGCATTAAGAGAATTGGTAATTTATGATTGACTGAATATATACTCAAATATGAAGTGTGATTGTTTGATGAAATTATAGCTTGTGATGAATTATGCGATTCCTTAATGTTGAATTGATATTTAATACTCAATACAATGCACTCCACACTTGTTGAAATATAATAACTCGTTTTTTAATTTGTGAATTGAATTGCATCATATAGCATAGAGAATAATGACTAATAATTTAAATATAAAGTTGCAATTGATTTGTTTGAGGCATGCTGAAACCTTATCGCTATTAAAATATTATACGACCTTAATCTTGTACAACCACGTTGAGTTACACGTCACTGTGAGATCCCTAAGTTGGGCCATCGCATTACAATATCCTTCTGAAATACATTAACAAACCTAACCAAATACTTATAATAGCTGCTCACAAAATACTAACATCCACTGCTATAACATTAATCCTATAGTAGTCTTCCAAAAACATCCACGAAACTGGCTAGAAGATTATAAGCTACTTGGGGCTGTTTGTTTCTGTTTTTTTTTTCTTCTTATTTTTTGTTATCGTTTTAAAAAAAAGAAAAACATGTAAGTAAAACGTGTTTAGTTTACTCTGTTGCGATTTTTTTGTTTCTAAAAAATAAAAAAACCACAACAGTTTTACCAAAATCAGAAAACATCGTTTCTCTGAATTTTGACAACAAATTTTCTTCAACAGAGAATCAACATATCCTTGCTTTCTATCTCGAAAATAATAATAATAATAATAATAATAATAATAATAATAATAATAAAAGTAAAATTTATAATAATAATTAATAATTAATAATAATAATAATAACTTATTAAAATTAATAATAATAATAAATAAATAATAAAATTAAAATTAAAATTAATAAGAATAAGAATAACTTAATAATAATAATAATAATAATAATGAGTTTAATAATATAATAATAAAATTAAAAAATAAAATTAATAAGAATAAGAATAACTTAATAATAATAATAATAATAATAAAAGTAAAATTTATAATAATAATTAATAATTAATAATAATAATAACAACTTATTAAAATTAATAATAATAATAATAAATAAATAATAAAATTAAAATTAAAATTAATAAGAATAAGAATAACTTAATAATAATAATAATAATAATGAGTTTAATAATATAATAATAAAATTAAAAAATAAAATTAATAAGAATAAGAATAACTTAATAATAATAAAAAATAAATTAATAAAATAAAATTAATAAGAATAAGAATAACTTAATAATAATAATAATAATAATAAGTTTAATAATAATATTATTAATTTGGTAAGTAGAAAACTTATAACAATAATTAATAATAATATTATTATTAACAATAAATAACAATAAATAATGATAATGATAATAATAATAATAAGTTTATTAGAAATTTCAACTAAATAAGTTTTTATTTTTAATTTTTATATTACAAATTTCAACCAAATAAGTTTTTATTAAAAAAATAGAAACTAAAAACAAGAAACAAAAATAAAAAATAACAAAAATAAATAAATAAAAGTGAAATCAAACAGATCTAATACATATATTTTGTGATTCACGAAAGAGGAAAAAGGCGGACGAGAGAGGAGCAAGCTGCAATCCCAACTTAAAATTTTTCAACCTAGCCAGGGATGTATGGAGTTCTTGAGGTCCTATTCTGGAAGCGGAATTTTAGCCAAGTCCTCTCTATATGGTATATCATCCTTCACCAGTTCCTCTTTGGATATTGACAGCCCATTTTCAGCGTTAGCTTGAAGAACATCATCGGTTGTATCTATGTAAGTTACTACTCTATCCTTTCTAAAGGTTAGATAGATGACTGCTAGGACATAGACTGCCATGAGTGGAAATATTATAATTCCAATCAACACTTTCCCAACTACTGGTAGACTGTTATGAACAAGCCAATCCATAAATCCTGTGCTCAGATAATACATATTGATGCCAATGATTAGTAGACCCAAACCCCAAGAGAATATGATACTCTGCAATTTGAAGTATGAATAACTGATTAGAGGGAAAACAAATCATGAGAAGTTAATTTGTGACATTTGAATAAATGAGAAATAGATTGTTAAAACTTACATAAACAGAGTTCTTGTGAGTTCCCATCTTGGTTGTACTGCTGCTGAATTTGAGAAGAGGAATAAGGGCAAATGGGAGTTCAAATGAAAGTGTCATCTGCCAAAGCCACAGTATTAGTATCAAGAAATTACTTTAACATGACATGAAGTGATTGAACTGGTTTATCAACTATAACGTTAATGCTACAAACCGATGCTATGATAATCAGACGGCCTGCTCCTGACGGGCCACCAATGATGGAGACAATTAGACTTGGAGCTATGGCAATGCACCTAGTCATTAGGTTTCTAATCCATTGTTTCATCTTAAGGTCCAGAAAGCCCTGAAATTTTCGTGAGGAGATGATAATTAGTAGGTTCATAATTACTAGAGCTACGTCTTTAGTTCTTTGGGGAAGCAGTTGAGCTCAAATTTATTTGAGCAAGCTCAGTATTACTGACTTGCTGTTTCTTGAGGTTTTCAGCACGGACCTTAAATTGTGTTTTCATTTTTCATCTCTAAACAACACAAACACACCTGCATGATATACTGCCCTGCATAAGTGCCTGAGATGGTAGAGCTTTGCCCTGAAGCTAAAAGTGCAATGGCATAAACAGTAGAGCTTGATTTTCCCAATACATTCTGTGAAAAAACCAAAACTGAAATTTTTAGAGATGGTCTAAACTGAAAAAGAAAATGTCACTAGTTGTAAGGTTTTTCACCTGCAGAAGGAAAGAAGCAGAGTTGAGAGTGAGATCACTGCAACTGTCTGCTTCTTTGTTTGACAGACTGTTGGCTGAGCAAACCGTCCCTGACACTGAGACTACTGCAAGATTGATCAAAAAGGCAACGAACAAGGCAAATCCACTCTCCATCAAGAAAAAACGGCATGCGTCCTAGGTATAAGCACAAGGAATATCTGAGAACCGAACAGATAAGCTAAATGTGAAATACATTTAGTTTAGCGTCTTACGTTGATGCCATGGACTGAACGAGGGACTTTTCTGGAAAGGACGAGAGCAGAATGAAGAAACAGGTTGTGACTGTAAAGGGATGAATGCTATCGTCAAAGACTGCATGCTCAAGGCCATGGCCCAAATAAACTGGGCACAAAGACATATATTATATGTTACTTACGGCATGATAAGGGCACCAAGTAAAGCAATAGCGTCGGCTGTTGACCGTTGGCTCGAAAGCTTGGGGATAAACATGCCTTTGATCACATCAATCGCAGGGGGCTTTACATAGCTCAGTTCAGCGAAGAAACATGTAGCCATCACAAAGATCAGCACTGCTATCAGCAGCTCAAGCTTCCTCACCTGACAATCAAATACTCATAATGATTAGTGTTACTAGATTTCTACGCCCATATGATTATATAAATTCCTAAAGCCCAAACATTGCATATGTAAGTGTGAGTATGACGCATATTTCCAATCCGATCCTACTTCAGGCCTGACGCATATTTCCTGCTCGACCTTGGGGAGAAGCAGCCTTATACCCAAGTAAGTTCCGGCACCTTTTTTATAAATTCACTTCATTGTAACCTACTAACAAATCTAATTCGAGATTTTGAGAAAGTTGTCAGGAAAAGCAATTAATATTACGAATTTCTTCCAGGACAACATACAGAATTCTCATCTCAATCATTTTGTTTTATTCAGACCCATTTGTCGACAAAATATTAGTCTTAAGTTGAGTCGTCAACTGGCAAATAACTGTAGTGGAATTAAACATTGACAGAAAAGATGGCGGGATCGTCTTTGCTAGTTCCAGACGCAATCATTTTCCTCTACCAAAGGATTTATCACAACTAGACAAGAGCCCATGAATAGTCTCTGCATGACAGGTGTATTTAAGACCATGGTTTGCAGTTTGTTTGGAAACAAAATTAACAATTATAACAGAATAACGTTAGAATCACTTGATTTTATAATTTCAGAAGGCCTCTCACCTATGCTAGCATTAGCTTAACAAAGTATAATAGGAAGTTTACCCCGTATCTCTGCAGGCCAAGAAAGATGAGAGTGCTAAAGCCAGTGCACATAACTCCGGCCCACACCGGAATATGTAGTAATATGTTCAACGCAAAAGCTGTCCCAATCACTGCCACCAAAGAAAGAAAAGGGTTCTTGACATTGACTAAACAGATTAACTAACGGACAGTAGTTTCTATTTTTTGCCTTCTGGTATGTCAGCGGCGATGACCGCAATTTCTGCCAGCAGCCATAGGCAGTACTTTACGTATTTCGGATACTCGACCTTGCATAGCTCTGACAAATGTTTCCCTGAAAGCAATAGCAGAAGTGGCTGTATATATTTTGACCTTATAAAAGAAGATACATAGAAAAGGGAAACTGATCTTAATTGGTGATATATATATTAATTTTGAAAATACTATCCTGCTTTTACCTGTGCTTACGCCAAGATTTGCCGCGAGAGATTGGATAACGAGAGCAAATACCAATCCGATAAGTATCACCCAAAGAAGCTGCATGCCAAATGGCAGAAGAGAAGACAACAGGCTTAGTAGTTTTGCTGCTCTCATTTATGGTGAACAAATTAATATTTTCTAGGAAAGCAGCTATTTAATTACCTCGTATTTGTGGTTTGCTCCTGCTTGCAAATCAGTTCCCACTGCGTTCACGCCGCCATCAATATTAGAAGTGAGAACTAGCATTTGTAAGTCAAGAGATGTATAGAAAGAGAAGCTCACAGTTGCCAGGATCAAGATAAGCAAGTGAAACGAGGAAACCGGGCCCAACATATGACAGAAACTCTCTCCATCTAGGTTTCTATTTGCAAAAATAAGAAAAAAGAATTAAGTTGTAATAATTACCACCTTCAGTAACATACATAGACAAGAGGAAGGGATATGCAAATTCAATCAGTAGACCAACAAAAATAAGAAACCTGGTGATGAGTTTGGCCATTGTTAACGCGAGCTTGTGATTTCTCATCCACATCAAAAGCTGCTGTTTGGTGGACGGGCACAGTATTGTCTCTTGACGTAGCAAATGTGTCATTGCTCATTTCTTGTTGCTGCTGATGATTCGCCATCTGTGCTCTTGGCGGGGTTGTGAAGGTGTTTAGATTTGTTTTGGGTGGAGGAGTTTGTTCAATCTATAAGTGTTTGGGTGGAGGAGTTTGTTCAATCTATAAGTGTAGAAAACTGAAAGTATACGTACGCTGCTCGGTTGGCAGTGCGTAACAGACACGAGCTTTTCCTTTTAGCAGTCAATTAGCAGTTTAGCTGCTTTCGTTTAGTAGTCAATCCAGATGACTAATCGATACGTCTTATTACCATACTGCTCCTCAAGGTATGCATGCCAACTATGTCAAACTGGCTTTCATTTTGTCACGCTGGTGGCATTTTCTGAATTTAAAAATTCTACATAACTGGAACTAAAAAATAAAAAATAAAAAAATCACACAGCTTCACATCACTAAATATCATGTTCAAGTTAACCTGAAATCCCTATCCACTGCCTTATATCATAAATTTGATGCAAGTATTCAGGACTCCAGCATTTAAGATTTATGTTAAATTACATCGTGTGGTTAATTGATTAAAATGCCATAAGAGATACCCCAAATTTAATCATATAAGCATAGTTCTGTGCGACTCTATTATTGTATGGTCCATGCATGTGGAGTGTTCCTGCAATACCCCACGTCAAAAAATTATAAAAATGGCAAAAGTTCAAACATCGAATTAGTCGTTTTATTAGTCAAAATAGGGCAGTTGACTATAGTCTTTACTTTGAAAATTTGAAGAAATGTATTACCAAAGCTGGAAAATATAATATACAATCATATTAAAAGGATAATTACAAAATTACTACAACCACTACTAAAAACATTCCACCCATAACCACATAAATCAGCTAAATAAACCAGATCATTATGAGTTCCTATCTAATGGTGTCTTCCTTCCCATTCGCTATGATTAACTCTCTAATCAAGTTAACTATAATGGCAGCGAGTTCTTATTGTAACATCCCATTACCTGCGAGGAGGCTAGAATAATAAATATGAGTGATTAATGAGATATTAGAAATGCATTTTCATGCTCATACATAATATGTCATACACATACACATAAATATTGAATCGCACATGAAAAAGATTGTACATGCATTCATTGACATTCCGGGTATAATTTTTTATAAATGTAAGTATATTGAGAAATGTTGGCTCCAACATTTTTTCTTGATGCATAAGTATGATTTACATTGAGTATGAGGTCTTCATGAAATTTTGTGAAAATTAATTATTATGTTGATGTTGGAAAGATTATATGATTAGGTTGATTGAAATAAAGTTTAAAGGTTATAAGAATGTTCAAGGGGTGTTTTTGATAAGACACATAAGGATAAAAGAACATAAATCTATAAGGAAGGGTATAAACGGGGCTTTTTGTGCTCATTAAGGATACAAATGGAAGAAAGAAATGTAGTCTTGCTTTTTGAGCAGGGGGAAACATAAATTGGGAGAGAAGAAGAGAAAATAAAAAACAAAAAGAAGAGAATCTCGGTGGTTGAGAGAAAAGAAAAGAGTTGAGCTTGTTTTTTTTTTCATTTCTTAGTCTTGAGAGAGATTTTGAAGTAGTTCAAGAAGAAAAAAAAGGAAAAGGAAGAGAAGAGCTTCTAATTGAGCCAAAGATCTCTTCATTTGGCTAAGAATCAAAATAAGATCATTTTGAATTTTTTGTGAAAGAGTTTTAGGCCATGGAGTTAGAAAATACATGGGTTTAAGTATTCTAGAGCCAATTTTAGTGATTGTGCGTTGTGAGATTTTCAATTTGAAAACCCTATTGAGTTGAGATCTGAGAGTTTAATGAAATCAAATTGGTAGCTAAATGGTTATACTTAGGACTTCCCAAGTTTGCACAGTGCAAAATTTCAAGTATTCCTTAGGGGTAAATTTCGTGATATGACTTCAGGGTAAAGTATGGATTAATCTAGGTTGAATTAGATAAAGTTGTCTCTAGAAAGTTGTAGCTTATCTTTCTAGCTTTTCAACGGTATATAGTATGAAATTTTTGGACATCAAAGTCGAAAGTTATGGTCCTTATAAGTGGAGATGCTCAAGAGTATAGATTGTATCGTCTGGTGATAACGTATCGTCTGGTGATGACATGTCGTTTGTGATGACGTATCGTCTAGTGATGACGTGTCTTCTGGTGATGACAAGTATCTTCTATGCATTATTCATCTTACATCTTCTGGTCAAATTTTGACCCCTCTAAATGACAGAATCTGTCTTTAAGGTCTTCATGAAAGTTGTAGATCCTGAAGTCTTCTTTCAAACCATCAAAGAACACCTTAATCTGATATCTCTAGAGCAAGTCATGCTAATTATTCCAAATAGGTCTTAGACTAAAACTTCTTCTGGTCATTGTTCATCTTGTATCATCTGGTCCAATTCTAACCATTTATTCGACAAAATCTTGCCATAGTTTCTTTATAAAAGTTATAAATCTTGAATTCTTCTTTCAAACCATCTAATAATGACCTTGATCTGATATCTCTATAGAAAGTTATGTCAATTGTAAAACATCTTGTGTGTATTGTTCATAAACTTCCACTACAACAAAAATGACATACAGTAATACTAGAGAGTAACACTTTTGACAATATGTTATAAAATACCTATCTATGGTAACATTATATCTTAAAATGATATGATTCTTAATTTGATAAGTAACACTTTATGATTTTGTAACATATAAATTATCATTGCTAACAATTTTTTAAGTGTTACTAAACATTATAAAAGATTAGTATTTTAAGATGTTACAAAAGTGATGTAAAATAATGACACTTTATATGAGTTACTTTAATAATAAATTTATAACACTTTATATGAGTTATTTTAATATCATAAAATAATATCAATTGATTTGAGTTACCTTAGTAATGTAAATTAATAACATTTCATATAAGTTATCCTAGTAAATGTAAAATAATAACACTTTAGAAAAGTTACCATAATAGTGTATTATAATAACATTATGTATGAGTTACTTTATTAATAAAATAATAACAAATATGAGTTATCTTAGTTATGTAAATTAATAACACTTTATATAAGTTACATTAATAATGTAAATCAATAACACTTTATATGAGTTTCTTTAGTAAATGTAAAATAATAACACTTTAGAAAAGTTATCATAATAGTGTATTATAATAACATTATGTATGAGTTATCTTAATTATGTAAATTAATAACATTTTTATAAGTTACGTTAGTAATATAGATAGATAATACTTTATATGAGTTACTTTAGTAAATGTAAAATAATAACACTTTAGAAAAGTTATCATAATAGTGTATTATAATAACATTATGTATGAGTTACGTTATTAATAAAATAATAACAATTTATATGAGTTATCTTGGTTATGTAAATTAATAATACTTTATATAAGTTATGTTAGTAATGTAAATCAATAACACTTTATATGAGTTATATTAATAAATGTAAAATAATAATACTTTAGAAAAGTTATCATAATGGTGTATTATAATAACATTATGTATGAGTTACTTTATTAATAAAATACTAATAATTTATATAAGTTATCTTAGTTATGTAAATTAATAACACTTTATATAAGTTATGTTATGTTAGTAATGTAAACAAAAGCAAATAATTAACTTAAATCAATGAAATATATACCAAAATTAAATGTAACTTAAAGTTAGTTTAGAGAAAACACAAGAAAGTTGTCACACCAATAGACCTTCACAATCATCTCTTACATAATTAACTTCCTTACTATCATTATGGACGTTCATATCTCGTGCAGTAACATATTCTGACCAATACATGAAATCCTCATCCTCATCCTCATTATACATGCTCAGATTATGCATGAGAAATTCAATTTCTCGATTAGTATAATATTAATTTGAAATAATATTAAATTGGATCATAACTTATGTATTAAAAATTTTAATCATTTAATGATATTAAGATTGATTTAAATATGATTTATTGACATAATTAATTAATAATATGTTAAATTAAACAATTATAAAAATAAGGTGAATGATATAAAAATTTATATAATTTAATTTACTTTATTTAAAATTCTCAAAACCTTTTAATTTTTAAAACACACATCTCCTGTTAAACTTTTGAAATATATGGGATATGTGACACAATTTAAATTTAATACTGAACTAAACAATTTGGATTTAAATTAATAAAATATATTTAATTATTATTTTAAGTTCAATTTAATTATTTTAAGTCAAAATTAAGAATTAAATTGGGTAAGATTTTATTGATTTATATATAATATTTATTTTATATTTTTCCATTATTTTTAACATAAATTGAAGAAGGTTTTATGAAAAAATAGAAAATTTAAAGATTAAGAAAATTTTATTTAAAGAATAAATAGTCAATTAATTAATGTCTACTTTATATTGTCACAATAACCTAACTATAACTACGGTCATAATTATTCGTAATTTAGTGACAATTTTTTGTGTCTAAGTATTTTGTCATCTCAAATATGATATTTTTAGTTCTAAGACAATTGATTGACATTATTATTTGGATTATCTGTGATGATTTATATTTTTTACTAATACAATGATAATTTTGGTAATTTCTTGTCTTTCACAATTAAATTGTCACTATTAATATATTAATAGTGTTAAATTTTATTTTATCACTAAGTTTTGTTAGTAAAACCTATGAAATTTGGGAGCAAAATAATTTTGACAGAATTAATTGTAATTGTGACAAAACATATGTTGGTAACTAATATTTTTTTGTTGTAACAAAACATAGTTTGGTCACTAATATTTTTTTCTTATTGAGACGAAAAGGTTTATCGTCACACAATATTTTACTTGTTGTGACTCCTTAACAAAATTTAATTGAAAACTATTTCTAAATATCTTAGACTCCTCAACAAAATTAATTGAAAACATTTTATAATAAATTATATTTATTATTCATTATAATTTAGAAAAACACTTTTTTCAAAATTATATAACACATTCTAATCCAACTGGAGCACTATTTCTAATCTAGCTAGTCTTATTGGACCACCTTCTTACTGTTACATAATCTGTTATGTGTACAATTTACAGTATTATCAAAATCTATTGGATATTTATAGCGGATTTTTGATTTTTCAGCTGAATGCCCAAACCCAATCGTCGAAACATGTGATTATGGATTTTTGTATCCATTTCTACCCGATCTACCTCCTCCGCTCAAAACCCTCGCTGCCGCCTCCACCACCGCCACCCGATCTACCTCCTTCGCCGCCTCTGTCGTTTGATCCATTGTTTCTCCTTTACCTTCTGCTTCTCTCTTAAATTGATACTTTTGTGGCGACTCTGTGAAGAAGAGAGTTGAGGATGTGATGCCTATTGTTACTGGACATGAGCGGGAGGAGCTTGAAGCGAAGCTTGAGGTTAAGTTTTTTGTCTATTCATTATTATTAATGTTTTATCAAGATCAAGCGAGGACCTCTTTCTCATTCAAAGGAACAAGCCAGGAAGAAAGAACTAAATGGCTTTATGAGATGGTAAAGCGACATGGATTGGACTAATAAGGTAGTAATTCTCCTGACTCCAATGCTTTTATCATGTTTTCTTGTAAATGGCAATGCTTTGTTCCCACTTTGCGATGCTTGCTTTGATTCTTCGTTTATGTGTTGTCCTAAGTAGTTGTCTTTTGGACCACAAAGTAGCTATTGTCAAGTCCGTTTTGTCCCTTTTTCGGTTTCCTGTTGGTGTTTGGTAATTGGCAGGAATGAGACCTGCTGTTGTTGGGGACACAACTGGATTTATGTTGGCTTTGAATAACCGAACTTGCTCAACTATGTAGCCTCCTGATACAGGGGCCAATTTTGTAGAAAAAGATCCTACTGGTAGATATGTTCGGGTAACTTCACAACTCCTTTTCGTAATGCTTCTGGTTTGTAATTTTCATTTGGGTTTACATTGTGTTTATGACATGTTTAATTTGTTGTGCATAGGATTGGCATCCTGGTTACATGCTGTTAAAATAAATGTATAGGGGCTTGAAAAAAATTAGATTTTTGTTAAGATAAGGACCCAGTCTTTTTACTTTATGATGGTTCATTTGTTGGAATTCTAAGATTGGACTTTAACCATTTCCCATATATTGGAGAATTATGCAGTACTTAGGCTGAGGGAAGTAATTGAGCCCTGTGATGCTGAAGATTATTTCTAAATGTTGCATACAAGGTCTAGTTTTGATAACTTCGTCATTTATCAAGTCTTTGACATTGATGTTTAAAGAAATTTTGTTGAACTTTGTTCTTTTTTTTCCCTTGTGGAAGTGGTTGTTTTTTCTTTTATGGTCATTAATTTCCATCTTTTCCGCTTTTATGGTATAGTATCATGAGGTGTTGGGCAAAGGTGCCTTCAAGACTACGTATGGTTCTCACACATTGCCCTTTTTAGTTTATAAACTTCCTTTTTACTTGTTATCTTCTTGTAATTACAAAGCATTTGATGAAGTATGTAGCATCCCACTCCCGCAAGACCCGAACCCAATATCGATGGTGATATCCGAGCCCGTGTCTCACGAGGGTGGTATGCTAGAACAGTCAAACAGTTCCAAAAACTCAGTAAGACGTTTTTATTTTTGAAAACAATCGAGTGCGCGTAAATCAATAAACAATTTGGGACCCGTGATACGAAAACATTTCGATCAAAACATAATTTCAGTCATAAAAACTTTCAACAGCATTTAATCATTTGATGCACAAAAATCCATAGCCAAAATTAGGCTCAATGTCATTTATGAACATTTTCAGTAATCACATTACAACACAACATTTATCAATTGGACTCTCTACAATAACAGTACTATTATGCAGAAATACAATTTCTATACAAAAACAGAATAACACTAATGCAGACGTGTACTGATCCCGACCCTTGACTCTGACTTGCATGCAGTAGGCATACTCCCGTTTGTTTAACGAGGTACTCTTCAATTCCTGAAAAAAATTAATTGCAATGCTGGGTGAGTTTGCGAACTCAATGAGAAACCATCATCGATGGTTCACCCAACTCATGCATATACACACAATTCACAGAATATCATATGCATTATCATTTCACACTTTTAAAGCGTTTCGCCTTTCACACAATTCACATTTAATCATTCATATATGTGATGCATATGTGACACTTTCCATTTTCTTACGTTATTGTGACCGTGCGCCTGAACTGTCCCAGTGACGGGCACATTGCATTGAGCCTGTGGCTCTGAATACATTGGGCCTGAATGCCCTGATACGGTGAGCCAGTGGTTTTGAAATACGTTGGGCACAAAGCCCTGTGCGTTGAGCTTAAAGCTCTTAAATACGTTGGCTGCTCCGGTCACAACTATCATTATCTGATCATGCTTTTTATGCATGAATGCCCATGTCCCAATTCACATTAACAATAATTCAATTCACAATTTCACATAAATAGCACTTCGATATCAAAATTTCAATATTTTGGACACCTGTGGTCCGAAATCAATCAAAAGCAAACACATATAATCCTTCCTTAACTCCACATGGCATAAGTGCATAATATTAAACACATAAAGGTTGAGGAACCAACTAGGTTACTCACCTGCACTTCCGAGCTACAGCCTGGAAGTCCCAGCAATATCCATGGAATTGTCGTTCCAACGGTGCCTTTATAACAGTCAATTAATTCCATTCATTATAAAATGCACAATCACAATAATTCAATGATGCACATGTCTTAAATAAAAGATGTACAATGCCTATTCATGACCTTCCCGTCGCTCTTTCCCAATTTCCACTTCCTTTGTCAAAATCTAACTTTTCGTTCAAATTCTCAATAATGACTCATTTCAATTCAATAACATGTCATGGACTCCACAAATTTCATTTCCTTAACAAATAAACAATACTCTTATTCTCTAAGAAGACCTCAAAGTCAATATGACTATTCATTTGGTCAAATTCACCCTTTAAAGACCCCGAGTTATACTCTAATTATCAATAAACAACCTTTAGGTTGTAATAGAACCCATTCTCAATTTTCATTCAATACTTTCTTTCTTTTCTTCAATTGTAGACCTCATTTTTTAGATCATAACGAATCAAGAATCAACTCAATTGGAGGTCTACACTATTAGTTATGCTCCATAAACTAAAACACATTCTTTCAGAAAAATGCCCCTTGCCGCGACCAAGGATTCCTCGCCGCGGCGTAAAAAGGGTCGCTCGCCGCAGCGTAAAGAACACTCGCCGTGGCGAACACCTTCATTTTGGCTTGCTGCGACACATAAGAAATGGACTCGTCGCGGCGTAAATTTGTACGCTCGCCGCGACGTCCAACTGGGCTCGCCGCGGCGAGTAACTGTTTACTCGTCGCGTCGAGGCCCTCAGCGCACGTCGCGACATGCGAAGCTTCGATCGTCTTCTCCGATAAATTTTTCTCATTTCTCTCTCTAAAATCAGTCACAACTCACCTATAACTACCCCAATCTTTCACAATTTAAACCCATGCATGCATGTAACTAATAAATAACCAACATACAATCAATTTACTCACCAAATCAAGCTCAAATCTTCAACTCTCGACAAATCCTCCAATTTTTTTTTTAACACTTACGAGCTCCCCCTCAAAACCTCAAAATCTTTATCTTCCTTTGGGTTAAAGCTTGGCTTTGTAAGTAGAGAAGAAGCAAGCAAGCTAGCAATGGAAATCACAAAGGGAGGAAGAACGAAAATCTCCAAGGGAGAAGAGACAATCGTGCCCTAAGAGAGAAGAGGATTTCGTTTCTTTTAATCTTAGAACCTAAGGTATTTTAAAGGTCACTCAAATATGCCACATGTCATTCCTCACAATACATTTAAATCCCTTCTCATTTCCAGCCAAATTCGTCTCCAAATTCTAATGGTTCGACAAGCTAATTTCTAAAATCATAAATCAAACTTCCCCATTGCCATTAGACAATTATTTCGGTACTATACATGTTGGGACCCGATCCGGGAACCAGATCCCAACCGAAAACGAAGAAAGAAGTGAAAGAAAATGCGAACGGAAATTTCGCATCGAAATTTCGAATCGAGAATCAAAGTATTCGATAACACGAAACGAAAAATGAAAAATCGGAATACGAATAATAAATCGGATAACAAAGTGAAAGCAAATCGGAATCGAATCGATCAAATCGAAACAAAGGAGGCACAAACAAAATCAAAGTACCAAACAGATGCGAAGCAAACGGCGAAACCGACATCCGAACACATACACTGAATCGCATTGGATCCCTAGTTTGTCCAAAAGCCGCTATAATTTTTTTTTTCTTTTCTTTTTCATTCTTTCTTATATCTTTAGTCAATCTCATTCAAATCACACAACCAATTTCCACTTTTGGAAAATCATCCTCGCACAAATTTCAATTCACTTAAATCTCAAACAACATTTCGATTCATATTATTTTTCTTAACCAATCACACAAATCCCAAAAATTTTCATCTTCTACACTAAAAACTCGTCTTTAACAAACTAACTTCTTATTCTTATTCTTATCTTAACCCGATTTTTACCGAAAATCGGCAAAGATAACTAATTGTATTTTGACACCAAAAATTTTTGCAAAGGCAAAAATACACTTCTAAAACACATATCCAACCATACAACCATCATCGGACCTCCCGTCTGGAATTTCCAGTAGAAATAAACGCAACCCTACAACTAAGCACTTCAGTAATTCTCACAATCATACTCATAAATCAAGCCCCATTCATATCCAAAATCCATGATCATACATAAATCCAATTCCATAACTTAACTCAAATACATACGCCGTAATTTTCAATACATTCTCAAAATGAAATACACAGCACACTTTAATGGCATAGCAAGCCATTTACACTATCAAAATCTCAATTTGCACAAAAATACGAACGATGTAAAAATCAAACTTGGCATTCTTTCATCCGATCTCCCGCTCGAATACATGGAGATTGGCGATGAAAGGGGGGTGAGCGCAAAGCTCATGGATAATATATTTATAAACTGAACGATAAGCGAAAACATTTTTGCAAAACTTTTTGCCATTTATTTCTAAAAATTTCATAGTCGAAAATCTGACAAATTTCTTATTTCTCAAAACATTGTTAAAATCGATTCAATCAATTCTCGGCTGAAAATCCATAATAATAGATTTTTCAAACTTTTCACATCTTTCAAGATTTCATGAAGGACATCCAAATTTCTTAAACTTTCTCAAAACATGCAATGCATAACACAGTACAAAATAAAAACACAAACACATCACGTGGTTTAGTTCGGTCCAAACAGACGTCGCATATCTCGATAATAATCTGTCTCACGGTAGTGAACGGACGTACTACATTTTTTCGCTTAGCGGTCCAGTGTAGCCGTGAAGGGAGTCCGTAATCGGAGCTCCATTGCCTCTTGCGGGCAGCCGAGAGAAGGCTTTAAACAAGTAGAGATAGTGCACTGACTCACAAAGGGACCTGACCAAACCCACATAACACATAAGCGAAAACGGAAATTCAGGTTGCCCGTAGGCACTTTTCAAAATCTTGATTTTCTTTAAACTTTTCATATTTCCATACAATGTCAAACTTGACACACTCACATACATAAATCACATCAAATCATGTTGGAATGAACATTCGATTTACATTCACCAATTAATCACATATCAATGCATAACAATAAATGCAATTTCTTTCTTTCAAACATATATCAGAACACATTGCTCAAACTTTTCATATAATTCAAAAACATGATTTTCATAAATCTTGCATTTTCTTATAAACCTTCCAAAAGCATTAACTTCAATCATTCGGAAATTTTATTTTTCAAAACATTTATCTAAACATTAACTTTTCAACAATTGCTTCTTGAATTTTTCGAAATTTGCTTCTTGAAATTTTCAAATAAACATGCTTAGCTTAAAATTCAATAAATAAATATACTACCTACCTCGAAATGAAGCTAGGAACTCGTCCCGATCATTAATTCGACCAAAGCGTCAGTTGTTCTTCTTCGCTAAAATTACCTAAACATATCCATCCAAAATTCAATATCATAAACCACATGATTCCTCAAATTGGGCTTAGAAAACATCAATACCCCACATCTTCAAGTTATCTAAATTACAAATTCATAAAAACCCCAAATTTCACAATTTGCCTAAACCAATTTATCACAATTCAATATCATAAATCACAATTTATTCAAAATTGATTTCATATTTCATCAATCCATCATATTTGCCATGATTTTAAGCTATTAATTTACAAAATCCCCAAAGACAAAATTAAGCCTAAACCTAAAACATATACATCAAAATTGACTTAAGAAATCTCAAATTCATCATTAATCTAAGCTATCTAAAGCAACAATTCCAAAAATCTCCAAATTTTAAACTTTGACATAAACCCCAAATTTATAAAATCAACATAATCATAGCCTAATCTCTTCAATAAACCTTAGAAAACTTAAATTCATAACAATCTAAAGCTAAACCAACCAACATCTCTCAAGAAAATTCAAAACTCAAAGCTTTCTCTCTCTTACCATTTTCCACCATTTTTGACATTTTCAAGCTTTAAAGTAACTATCTTCTTCTTGTTTCCTTCCCCTTTGAAAAGCAACGAAAATCTCTTAGAAAACCCCCCAAAAATCGACTTGCTTCATCCTTCTTCTTCTTTCCTTCCATGGCCGACCCTTTCTCCTTCTTCTTCGATCTTCTCTCTTCTTCATCTTTTCTTTCCTTTCTTTTTTCCTTGTTTTCGTGGGTTTCAGATCAACCCCATGTGTTCTCTGCCATGTCATTTTAAATGAGGGGTAAAAGACCAAAATGCCCCTCCTTTTAAGCTTATTTCCAAGTTTGTCCTTGCACTTCATTTGAAAAATCTGATACCTTGTGTCCAGAATTTGAGCAGCAAAATGAAATAATTTGGACAAACTTTCTTCTTGAAAATTGTTCCTCTCAATCATACGAATCCAACGCCACTGACCGCACTCAATTCGGATCACAAACGAAGAAGTTATAGCCAAAATACTATCGGACCTGCGAAAAATCCGAGACTGAACATTATGCTAATTTAATTTCAGAAATTAACAATCTTAGGGATGAAATTAAATTTCGATACCTTTACAAGAGTTGTAGCCCTATATCTTAATTTTATTTGGCCTCAAGAATCAACTCAATCGGAGTTGTACAGCTCCCGAATTTCGCAAAATACTAAACCATGTTCAGAAAATTATCCAACTTATAACCTATAACCAAATCTCTTACTTTGGTTCAATCAATCTCTTTCCATTTAATCTCATAAAAATCATAATTCTTCATAAAAATGAAATTAATTGTCTTAGGAATCCAACGCTTCGAGAATCAAATCAATCGGATGTCGGACGAAAGAATTATAAGCAAAAGATTACAAAAGGGATCGAATTAAAAACAAAATAACGAAACTTCAAAACCGAACTTTTCAAAAATCATATCTCTCGATCCCGAACTCAGAATTTAACAAATTTGGTGTCAATAAAAATATCAAAGGAAGTTATACAACTTCCCTGAAGTACTCAAGATCAAATTAGGTGTCGAAAGAGGTCAAAAACTCAATCAAAGATTCTGTCCAAAACAGCTTTTCCTAAACGACTTCCAATTTTCAATCGCTCATAACTCCTAGCCCCAATATCGAAAAATTGCAAACTTTATATCAATGGAAAGATAAAAACATCATCTAAAACTTTCATGAAGACTACTTACTCCAATTCAGACTAAATCCATACGACGAGAGGTCTCGAAGCATAGAACACACAAATCTATACTTAATAGCATTTTCAAAACAAAGCATATCTTCGGAAAATCATATCTCTCAATCCCGACATCGAAAAATAGCAAACTTTATGGCCACAGAAAACTCTTAACATAATCTACAAGTGTCATGTATATCATTTTCTCAAATTTTGCCTAAATCAAAAGTCAACCCTCAAAGACCAAAAAGTCAAAATTTTCATTTTTTTTACACTTTCTCTCTTTACTTCTTGATTTTCAACTCAATTTCAACCAATTCATTCACTTTTGAATATTTCTTATTTTTACTCAAAATTTGGGGTCCAACAATACAGTTAGTCGGTCCACCACTCAGAAAATTTCCGGGTCTGGACATTTTCTCCCAATTTAACCAGAAAATTTCTAAGGGTCACTATGTAACATCCCATCACCGATGGGATGGGTACAGTTCACCTCATACGTATTTTGTATATGTATTCTGCATATGCATTCGTAGCCTCTACATCATTGATAAATGTTCAGCATTGCACAAGTATATGTATGTACATGCATGTATGACAGATTTCCGACTTGCTTGTGAAATTGGAGACTTTGTGATTAAGGTTAATTGTGCTTTGATACGTAAATTGGAGAGTTAAATTGAATTTAGGAATTGAGAATCGAAGATCGAAATATGTGACTAGATGTTTTCTAATTTTGAGGATTTATAGGAATTTTTATGGAATTTTCAGAATATTAGGCTCGGACTGAAAAAAATGGCTTAGTGACTAATTAATTGTGATTCCGGTTCCGAATTTGATTGAAAATTGATATGAGGTAATTTAAATTATGATTTGAGGAATTAGGGTATGAACCATTGGAATTCGGGAGAAATTAGAATTAGAAATTGGATCAGGATTGTTTGGACTGGACTTGTGGCAAATGACGTTGCCAAACAAGCCTTAAGGTCCTTAGTTTATAAACCCCTTTCTTTTGAAAACTTGCTTCCATGATATTTGCTTCGCCCTTGAAGAAAAACTTGATTTTCCTCCTTCTTTGCGTGGATCTTCCCTTGATTTCTTCTTGATTCCTTCTTATGATTTGCTTCCTCTTCCATCCTTGATTCTACCCTTTTGTTGGTGTTGAAAAAGATGGAAATGGGTTTGAGTTTGGTGTTGCCGTGGGTGTCGTGGGTGGTGATTTAGCTTGAGACTTGGATGATCTTGGTGATTTGGAAAGATTTAAGCTTTAATCAAGTAAGTTTCTGCTTATTCATGTGTTTAATATTTTGATTGAAGTATGGAATTAAGTGATTAATTGTTTAAGAGTTAGAAAGTTTCGGATGATATAAGTTTTAGGGTAAAAATGTGATTTTGATTTGGGTATTTGTTGAATCATGATTATTTGATGGATTGAAGCTTAGGAATAAGTTGTGCTAAGTGTAGAATGATGTTTTGGAATGTTTAGAAAGGATTTGGATGGATTATATCGTAAAAATCGAATTTCGGGTTTCGGCGTGAATTGGATTGCACGCCGCGACGCAGTGATGAACACGCCATGAAACAAACCAGCGTTCAGACGCCGGGCGACGAATGATCCTCGCCGCGCCGCGACGAGCGCAAAGGATGACGCCAGCGTGGAGAAAGGAACGTCGCCATGACGTGAAGAAGGATCGTCTACGCCACGCGAAGCGTTCACGCGCCATGAGGACGCTGATTCGAAGTTGAGTTGTTTGATTTTAATGATTTTGAGGTTATTTTAGTTATGATTAGTGAGTGATAAATTGATCTTGATTTAGGAATTTGATAATTCATTTAGATATGGGTTGAATTCAATTCGAGACTATGAAATCGAAAATTTAACTTGGTGGTTCTCAAAATCGGACTGACATTTGAATAGTGAATTTGATTCGATTTAAGGATAATTCCTATGTCTTCAAATTTGACTTTGGAAGATGTAGAACTTAGCCAATTGACTTATGGTATTAGAAATTGCTATGAATTAGAGTGAAAGTGCGAATTGAGATAATTCGGGTTGTGGTCTGAAATGTCATAACGTCGCAAGACTGACATTCATTTGAGACATAAGCATTTCGATTATTGAAATTGATATAATTAGTGATATTCGAATGTTCTGATTTTGATAGAGGCTCAGTGGAGCGTCGATCCTCTGACGTAGCAGAGACTTCCCGGCAGTAGCTCGGAAGTTTAGAGGTGAGTAACCTAGTTGGTTTCTCAATCTATGATGTGCTATATGCTTTGTGTGTGAATTATCTATGATTCTGATTGAGTGATTCGCAAGTGATATGCTACTGTGAAGTGTGAACGCATGCTAGGCATGAATAGAAATCAGTAATTGATAGTTGTGACTGGAGCACATTCTGATCTGATTGGAGCTATAAGCTCACCAATTGTGATAAGTGAGAAGGATTAGTGCATACCGGAGGGCTCTCCTATCCCTAGTGCGCGTGGGCGATAGTGTATACCCGAGGGCTCTCCTACCCCGCGCGATTTACGTGTGATGTGCCCAACAATGGAAAATTCGGCGCCAAATCCACAACATTAAAATGAACCGAAAATCATTGTGCATTCAAGATGTGATTGTTTTGTGATTGTCTGCTAAATTTGATATGTGATTAATTGCAAATGTGTGATTATGATTTTATGAACTTCTAAATTATGATTCTGATTATGATACTGTTTTGTGTTGTACGCAATTTTGCGTAATGCATGAATTGAGTGAACCATCGATGATGGTTACTCATTGAGTTTTCGCAAACTCACCCAAATTGCGACTATTTTTCAGGACTGCAAGAGTGTGACTCCTAGCTCCGGATTTTGAGACTTCTCCTTCTGTGTGTGTGCCGGCGAGAGGAGCATGGCCCACAGGTCGGTCAGTTGGGGATCCTTTGGGATATTTTGAGGATGACCTAGATAGGAGTTAGTACTGTCTATTTTGGATTTGTATATTTGTAAATTATGACAGAAGTATGGTTTTCAGAAATGAGATGAGAAGTACTCTTTTGGTTTCAAAATTTAGTGATTGTGATCTTACCGCTTTATTATTGATGCCATGAGGTTGAAAGAATAAATCGTATCGTAGTACACCCTCATTGTAGGGTATGTACCGGTATGATCTACGAGTGTCCTGGTGTATACTCTACTGTAAGGGGATGCTACATTGGTGGTATCAGAGCATGGTTTGACATCTTTTAGGCATAGTGTATTTTAGGTTTGAATTTCGTAAGAAAAGTAAGAAATTGACCAGAATTGTGATTTTATTGTAGGTCATCCGTCTTTGGTGATCAGGTAGATCACTCAGCTGACCAAGGATTAGTAGAAGCTAGTAGAGAGTCTTCTGTGCCTTTGTATGAGGGGCAGCCTCCGATCGTTCCCATGAGACGGGAGCGGAGGTATGATCGTTTGTGCAAGCAGGGAATTGTGGATTTTTATGGCAGCACCGACCCTGCTGAGGCTGAGGGTTGGTTGGAGAGGACCGAGCGGGTCCTAGATCAGATGGATTGTGACCCCGATGAGCGTTTTGACTATGCTGTTTCGTTGCTTCAGGGTGCAGCATATCAGTGGTGGAAGACTGTCCCGGGTAGTTCCACCAGACCCTGTGTTCTGACTTGGGCGGATTTTCTGAGGGCCTTTCGAGATAACTATACGCCCAAGGTCTATATGGAGATGAAGATGCAGGAGTTCCTAGATTTGAGACAGGGGTCCATGGCAGTGGCCGACTATGAGGTCAGGTTTAATGAGCTGTCGGCGTATGCATCTGATTTGATTTCCTCTGAGGCAGATAGGTGCCGGAGATTCGAGGGAGGGCTGAATCTAGAGATTCGTACCAGGTTAGCCCGGTCTGATATGGGCACCTTTGTGGAGCTGAGGTCATTCTTTTTAGGATTGAAGCGACTTTTGAGGCAGAGTCGAGTTGAGGTTGGTCAGGGATCTCGGAGTAAGAGATCCAGTGATAGTCAGGGCAGCTCTGGTAAGAGCTTTAGCAGACGCCAGGGCAGGCTTAGATTTTCGGGAGGTCCCAGGCAGTCTGGTTCTGTTCAGAGAGAAAGATTTGGGCAGTCGGGCAGTAGTGGCAGTGGTAGAGGCTCCGGACAGCTTCCTCCTTTGTGTGAGTTTTGTGAGAGGAGGCATAGTGGGGAGTGCTGGAGGTTTACTGGAGCTTATTTGAGATGTGGCTCGATAGAGCATCAGATCCGGCACTGTCTAGAGATTCTGGGAGCTCAGTCTGCTTCGAGTGGGAGAGCTGATAGTAGCACGACTGTGCAGCAGAGTCGCGATAGTGGACCTGGATTTAGGGGCAGAGGTAGAGCCCGGGGTAGAGCTGGAGATTCCTTTGTGGGGTTCGAGAGTCGGGTAGTCGATCGATCCCCTGTGCCGTGGTCTACGCCATGACCAGGCAGGAGGCCCAGGACTCTCCAGATGTGGTTGCAGGTTTGCTTCTGCTCTCTGATATTGAGGTGTTTGCATTAATAGATCCAGGGTCCACGCATTCTTTTATTGCACCGCATGTGGCATGTAGATTGCATGTGCATAGGTAGATGCTTCAGTGTGAGTTGCAGGTGAGTACACCTTTGGGTAGTACTACTGCTTTAGGCGAGGTCTGCAAGGGGTGTCAGATTCGGATTGATTGCGCGGTATTGAGTGCAGACTTGATTGTGTTACCCCTTCGAGAGATTGATTTGATTTTGGGGATGGACTGGCTCACTGCCCATATGGCTATTTTGGATTGTTATACCAAGGAGGTTGTGTTGGAGTCTCCTGGTCAGCCTAGGGCTGTTTTTAGAGGTGTTAGTCAGGCAGTGCTAGCCAGGATGATCTCGTTTTTGAGTGCTCTGCGGTTGATGAGAGGTGGCTGTGAGGCCTATTTAGCACATGTGGTGGATTCCCGAGAGCAGCAGAGTTTGCAGGATATCCCTGTGATCAGGGAGTTTCCAGATGTGTTTCCCGAGGAGTTACCGGGTTTGCCGCCGGATCGGGAGACAGAGTTCGAGATTGACCTCGTTCCAGGTACCGCTCCTATATCGATACCTCCGTATAGGATGGCACCGATGAAACTGAGGGAGCTTAAGGCTCAGTTGCAGGAATTGTTGGATAAGGGGTTTATTAGGCCGAGTGTTTCGCCGTGGGGAGCTCCGGTATTGTTTGTGAAGAAGAAGGATGGGACTTTGAGGCTTTGCATCGATTATAGGCAGCTCAATCGGGTTACTGTTAAGAATAAGTACCCACTGCCTAGGATCGATGATCTATTTGATCAGTTGCAGGGAGCTCAGGTGTTTACCAAGTTAGATTTGAGATCCGGTTACTATCATTTGAGGATCGCAGAGGCCGATGTGCCTAAGAGTGCTTTCAGGAGTAGGTATGGGCATTACGCATTCTTAGTGATGCCGTTTGGGTTGACTAATACCCCGGCAGCCTTCATGGCCTTGATGAATAGGGTCTTTCAGCCATACCTGGATCAGTTTGTGATCGTATTCATCGATGATATTTTGGTGTATTCGAGGTCTGAGATGAAGCATGCGAGCATCCGAGGATAGTCTTTGATTATGAGAGATAGGCAGCTGTATGCTAAATTCACAAGTGTGAATTTTGGCTGGATGAAGTGGTGTTCCTAGGCCACATTGTGTCTGGTGAGGGTATCCGGGTGAATCCTCACAAGATTGAGGTAGTGAGGAGTTGGGAGATTCCGAAAAACGTGTCAGAGTTGAGGAGCTTCCTCGGATTGGCAGGATATTACCGGAGGTTTGTCGAGGGGTTTTCTGTGATCTCCGCCCCTTTGACAAGACTTCTGAGGAAGAGTGTGGCCTTCAGATGGATAGATGAGTGCCAGAGGAGTTTCGAGGAGTTGATACATCGGTTGACTACGACGCCGGTGTTAGCCCTGCCATCTGGAGCAGGAGGTTTCGAGGTTTATAGTGATGCTTCGCAGCAGGGTTTAGGTTGTGTGCTGATGCAGCATGGGAGAGTTATAGCATATGCATCGAGACAGTTGAGAGCCCATGAGATTAATTATCCTGTGCATGACTTGGAGTTAGCAGCAGTGGTGTTTGCTTTGAAGATCTGGAGACATTAATTATATGGGGAGACATTCCAGATCTTCACCGATTATAAGAGCTTGAGATATTTGCTGAGTCAGCGGGAGCTGAATCTGAGGCAGAGGAGATGGTTAGAGTTGCTTAAGGACTATGACTGCACTATTGAATACCACCCAGGGAAGGCTAATGTGGTGGCTGATGCGTTGAGTAGGAGATCGTATGGTAGTGCAGCTCAGATTCTGGTTTCGAGGTTGCCGTGCTTGGTTCAGTTAAGAGCTCTTAATGTGCAGATGGATTTGAGACAGGATGGAGCTCTGATTGCGACTTTGAGGCTCAGGCCGGTATTGCATGATCGGATTAGGAGAGTTCAGGATCAGGATCCAGTGTTGGTGAGATTGACTGACAGGGTCAGATCTGGACGGGTATCTGAGTTTGAGCTGAGAGATGGTACTTTGTGGATGGGCCAGAGGTTATGTGTTCCAGATGTGGAGGATCTGAGGCGTGAGATCTTAGAGGAGGCTCATTTGGCTACTTATGCCATGCATCCTGGTGTCACCAAGATGTATCGCACTCTTAAGTTGCATTTCTGGTGGCCAGGTATGAAGAGGCATGTGGCGGAGTTTGTTTCTCGGTGTTTAACGTGCCAGCAGGTTAAGGCTGAGCACCAGGCCCCAGTTGGGAGATTGCATTCGTTGCCCATTCCGCAGTGGAAATGGGAACGTATTACGATGGATTTTATTATGGGGTTGCCCAGGACGCCGAGACAGTGTGATGCTATCTAGATCATAGTGGACCGGTTGACTAAATCGATTCACTTCTTGCCAGTGAGGGAGAGTAATACCCTCGATCAGTTGGCCCAGAAGTATGTAGCAGAGATAGTTCGACTACATGGGGTCCCAGTATCAATAGTATCAGATAGGGATCCCAGGTTTATTTCGAGGTTCTGGAGGAGTTTGCAGTCAGCTATGGGTTCGAGATTGAACTTCAAAGACGTTTCATCCTCGAACGCATGTATGGGCAAAGTGAGAGGACTATTCGATCGTTGAGGATATGTTAAGAGCACGTGTCTTAGAGTTCCGAGGTGCGTGGGATCGATGTTGCCTCTGGTAGAGTTTATGATAATAATCGATGCAGAGTAGCATTGGTATGGCACCGTATGAGGCGTATAGACGTCGTCAGGCATCCCCTCTTCTTGGGATGAAGAGGTATGAGGATGTTAGAGGTCCCGAGCTGATCCAGACACGATAGATAAGGTACAAACTGATTGAGTCGCATCAAGCGATTCGGAGACGAGCGAAGAGTTATGTGGATCAGCATCGGATAGAGATGGAGTATGCTGTGGGAGATAGAGTGTTCCTCAAAGTGTCTCCGTGGAAAGGAGTTCTCAGATTTGGCCGTAAGGGCAAGTTGAGTCCTCAGTATATCGGTCCGTATGAGATTACCGAGAGGATTGGACCGTTGGCCTACAGATTGGCCTTGTCGAGTGAGATATCCCAGTTGCACGATGTGTTCCACGTGAGTATGCTCCGGAGATATCGATCTGACCCGACTCATGTGATTCCGGCTCAGGAGATTGAGATAGCTAGTGATCTGAGTTATGTTGAGGAGCCGGTGCGGATTATTGGATCGCGGGTCAAGCAGTTGCGGAGCAGGGTGATTCCATTGGTGAAAGTCCTTTGGAAGAATCACTCATCAGAGGAGGCAACTTGGGAGACTGAGGAGCACATGAGGAGGCAATATCCTCACTTGTTCGATCAGTCAGGTAAGAAAATTTCGGGACGAAATTTTTGTTAGGAGGGGAGAATTGTAACATCCCGTCACCGATGGGATGGGTACAGTTCACCTCATACGTATTCTGTATACGTATTCTGCATATGCATTCGTAGCCTCTACATCATTGATAAATGTTCAGCATTGCACAAGCATATGTATGTACATGCATGTATGACAGATTTCCGACTTGCTTGTGAAATTGGAGACTTTGTGATTAAAGTTAATTGTGCTTTGATACGTAAATTGGAGAGTTAAATTGAATTTAGGAATTGAGAATCGAAGATCGGAGTATGTGACTAGATGTTTTCTAATTTTGAGGATTTATAGGAATTTTTCTGGAATTTTCGGAATATTAGGCTCGGATCGAAAAAAATGGCTTAGTGACTGATTAATTGTGATTCTGGTTCCGAATTTGATTGAAAATTGATATGAGGTAATTTAAATTATGATTTGAGGAATTAGGGTATGAACCATTAGAATTCGGGAGAAATTAGAATTAGAAATTGGATCGGGATTGTTTGGACTGGACTTGTGGCAAATGACGTTGCCAAACAAGCCTTAAGGTCCTTAGTTTATAAACCCCTTTCTTTTGAAAACTTGCTTCCACGAAACTTGCTTCGCCCTTGAAGAAAAACTTGATTTTCCTCCTTCTTTGCGTGGATCTTCCCTTGATTTCTTCTTGATTCCTTCTTATGATTTGCTTCCTCTTCCATCCTTGATTCTACCCTTTTGTTGGTGTTGAAAAAGATGGAAATGGGTTTGAGTTTGGTGTTGCCGTGGGTGTCGTGGGTGGTGATTTAGCTTGAGACTTGGATGATCTTGGTGATTTGGAAAGATTTAAGCTTTAATCAAGTAAGTTTCTGCTTATTCATGTGTTTAATATTTTGATTGAAGTATGGAATTAAGTGATTAATTGTTTAAGAGTTAGAAAGTTTCGGATGATATAAGTTTTAGGGTAAAAATGTGATTTTGATTTGGGTATTTGTTGAATCATGATTATTTGATGGATTGAAGCTTAGGAATAAGTTGTGCTAAGTGTAGAATGATGTTTTGGAATGTTTAGAAAGGATTTGGATGGATTATATCAGAAAAATCTGGGAATTTCTGGGTTTCGGGCATGAATCTGGGATTGCACGCCGCGACGTGTGATGAACACGCCATGGCGAAACAAACTCAGCGTTACTGCCTTGACGACGTGTGTAGCACGCGTCGCGCGAAGCGAATGATCCTCGCACGCCGCGACGAGCAAAGGCACACACCACGACGAGCGCAAAGGATGACGCCGCGTAGGAGAAAGGAACGTACGCCGCGACGTGAAGAAGGACGTCTCGCCACGGCGAGCGTTCTCACGTCGCGGCGAGGACGCCTGATTTCCGAAGTTGAGTTGTTTGATTTTTAATGATTTTGAGGTTATTTTAGTTATGATTAGTGAGTGATAAATTGATCTTGATTTAGGAATTTGATAATTCATTTAGATATGGGTTGAATTCAATTCAGAGACTATGAAATTGCGAAAATTTAACTTGGTGGTTCTCAAAATCGGACGACATTTGAATAGTGAATTTGATTCTGATTTAAGGATAATTCCTATGTCTTCAAATTTGACTTTGGAAGATGTAGAACTTAGCCAATTGACTTATGGTATTAGAAATTGCTATGAATTAGAGTGAAAGTGCGGAATTGAGATAATTCGGGATTGTGGTCGGAAATGTCATAACGTGCACAGTACAACATTCATTTGAGACATAAGCATTTCTGATTATTGAAATTGATATAATTAGTGATATTCGAATGTTCTGATTTTTGATAGAGGCTCAAGTGGAACGTCGATCCTCTGACGTAGCAGAGACTTCCCGGCAGTAGCTCGGAAGTTTAGAGGTGAGTAACCTAGTTGGTTTCTCAATCTATGATGTGCTATATGCTTTGTGTGTGAACTATCTATGATTCTGATTGAGTGATTCGCAAGTGATATGTTACTGTGAAGTGTGAACGCATGCTAGGCATGAATAGAAATCAGTAATTGATAGTTGTGACTGGAGCACATTCTGATCTGATTGGAGCTATAAGCTCGCCAATTGTGATAAGTGAGAAGGGATTAGTGCATACCCAGAGGGCTCTCCTATCCCTAGTGCGCGTGGGCAGTAGTGTATACCCGGAGGGCTCTCCTACCCCCGAAAACGCGATTTCTGTATGATGTGCCCAACAATGGGAAAATTCTGACGCCCAGTCACAACATTAAAATGAACTGGAAATCATTGTGCATTTAGTATGTGATTGTTTTGTGATTGTACTGCGAATTTGATATGTGATTAATTGCAAATGTGTGATTATGATTTTATGAACTTCTAAATTATGATTCTGATTATGATACTGTTTTGTGTTGTACGCAGTTTTGCGTAATGCATGAATTGAGTGAACCATCGATGATGGTTACTCATTGAGTTTTCGCAAACTCACCCAAATTATGACTATTTTTCAGACCGCGAGTGTGACTCCTAGCTCAATTTTGAGATCTCTCCTTCGTGTGTGTGCTTGCGAGAGAGCATGGCCCATGTGTCGGTCACTAGGGATCCTTTGGGATATTTTGGGGATGACCTAGATAGGAGTTAGTCTCGTCTATTTTGGATCTCATATATTTGTAAATTATAATGATATGGTTTTCGAAATGAGATGAGAAGTACTCTTTTGGTTTCAAAATTTAGTGATTGTGATCTTACCGCTTTATTATTAATGCCATGAGGTTGAAAGAATAAATCGTATCGTAGTGCACCCTCATTGTAGGGTATGTACCGGTATGACCTGCGGGCGTCCTGGTGTATACTCTACGATAAGGGGCGCTACACACTAACCCACTGAAAATAAATCCTAAGACATTCCAATTCAATTTCATACGTAGTTATCTCACAATATTCACAAATCGCATCTCTGTCACAAGTAAATGCCGGGAATGCCATGAACGCATGTACACATAAATGCATGTGTCAATTGACTCATTCCTCTAAATTTAGAGGCCAATTAAATGCTCAATCAAAATATGCAATGCAAATTACTAGCCTATCCAAATTGACCAATTTAACCTTCCCATCGGTGATGGGATGTTACAATTCTCCCCTCCTAATAAAAATTTCGTCCTCGAAATTTCATATACGATTGATCAGAAAGACAGGGGAAAATTGTTTCGATTACTGATATACTGTTTCCCACTTATTTCACTACATGACCAATTTCTGCCAATTAACTGAAATCAATATTTCCTTTCTTAAACTCTATATTGTCTTAACTGTTTCCTCATGATCACTTGCAATTCTTCACTTTCGGTATTAATCACATCTATCAGATCATGTCAATAATTCCTAATCCTGTCCATGTAACACTTTATGACTCCGAAACATCTCTTAAGTTTTAGACTGACTTACCAAACCATAGTTCTATTCATACCACAGTCACATAGAGGCCACTTTATAACGAATTCAGTTCCCCATTTACCTTTATCACCATCTATTCGTTTTAGCCGAGGCGATACACTTCGAAACATTTCATTTATCGCTTATCAGATTACATCCCTTTAGAGTTAAAACACCAATTTCATAAGATTCTAATAACCTTGATATAATCAACTTGACTCATTGTCATTAACTTTGGATTTCTTAATCCCTATTACAGATTCATTTCACTTATCAACATTATCTCAAATCACTCATGACCGTCGACTATCGAGTGGTATCACCAATAAAACACTTAATATACCCATAATCAATCCAAACTAACCATCAATTTCATGACTCTATGAACTCCAAAATATCAGTTTCACATTTATCTCCAGCAGTCAAGTCTGTTGGTCAATCACAGATATAATCATTCGGCTTCACATTCTAAACCCTCAATTACTCTTTCAATGTACTCTTACAAGAACATAAAGCTTCGATTGTTCCTTGAGTTATCTCTAACAGTTCCTTTAGTGGGTAAAACATAAACTTCTTAATCCAGTAATAAATATCATTTTCTCAAAAGTTGGATTCTTTTTTTTTTTAATTCCTCAATAGGGTTCACAATTTCTAAGTCCTAAATTCTGATTTTGCCAATCCATTTTATACACACCTGATCCTGAATTCCAATAGCTAATAATAATTTCTTTTTACCTCTTGCTAGCTCGACAGTTTGCACTCAATATTACACTAGGTCTAAAAACCTTATCATTCAAATTATGATCTTCTACCATTGCATTTTTCTATTTAATACATTACATTGCATCATTAGCTTAATTTTGAAATCCTCAAACACATAATCCTTTTCAATTCTTTCAAACTCATGAAATACCTCTATCGTTATCGATTTGCATATTCATAGTTATATCTGAAATGTTTCTGTCCGAATAAAGTCTCCAAGCTTTCAAAACAATATCCAGTACAATAAATTTCAAGTCACCATTCACAAAGCAGCCCATGAGATTATACTTATCCCTATGCAAATAAAACCACTTTATACTATTTCTATAGATCGCATTACAACGTTTACTGGGACACTTCGTTAAATAATGCAAAGTCTCCAAAATTCCCTTTTTACAATCACCCGTCATATAGTTCACACGCTTCTCCTCAACATTTTTGTCAAAGAGCTAAGGCCTGAAATTTTTTAACAATTTTTGGACGTATCCAGCAGATAGCTAGTTCTAAATAACTCCAAATCCCATATATATTTATCCTTTACAATTTCGCATTTTATCATCACCTCTATCGTCATTAAGTCTCCCAATGCCATGGTCAAATACTAATTCATCCATAATTTATTTGATCAAATTAAGATTCACTTGTATGAAACTTTCATGATATGAAATTTCTTCAACTATGCCAACTATTCTTGTTCACTCTCCAAATGCATTTGATATATCATTAATAATCATAGTCACTTTCCAATCTAAACACAATTGAGACACTCAACTCTTTAATAATATAGTACTGTTAGGGGCGTTGACATCTTTGACAATTTCAACCCAAAACTCCTTATACCCATGATTGATTTTCATAATTTTTAAAATATCTAAATTCCCCCAATGAGGAAAAATGCTCTTATAATTTTCTCAGTTTCATAATAACATACTCTAACACATATTCCTTTACACTAATTTCTCCACATACTTCAATTTATTTGCCATCATTTCAAACTGGGTTGATAACACTTTCATCAAATCTACTTGTACTTTCCGAACATTTTTACACAAATCTTCATGAACCTATATTCTCCTCATATTCACGACTAATGTCTCTTTACTGTTCAATAATACTATTACACAGTCAGATTCTTTACACTGACATAGTGCATACCTTTTCAGTAACATATTCTGTCTCTTACACTTGAGTCTCCGCGAGGATTAGGATTCCCAATAATGACTTGCCATTCATTTCAATTTTATCTCCAATTTGTCTTTTTATTGCTAAATTTTTCAATTGAACTCATCTGATCGACTTAATCCAATTCAGGGAAGCTCTTCTTTGAAAGAAGATTTCTTACTACTTACATCGATACCGTTCCGAAATTTTTACTCATCAACAGTCGTCTTATTTCTTATCAGTCATTCTCAATGCCTTAGGAAATCAATTTTTAGCTGTACACAATATCCCAAAACGATCAATTTAGCTATAACTCATATAATCAGAACATCCCATGAAGATCAATATGCCTCAATTCATATAAATCAGGACATCCTTTTTAATAACATTCAGTGAAGTAAATACCATCAAAATCATTACATCTTATCGAGAGACAGATGTAGGGTAACTCACCAATTAGGCACTTACGCTAAGGATACCTTGATCTCATTTGATTTTTGATAATACTTCCCCTTTTCGCACCTGTCCTCGATCGTGAGGATTTTACCATGATCATATCCTGGTTACAATCTCAATTCATTCCCAATTGATCACTATAGGCACTTCCACTTCTTATTCTAACTCATTGAACTTTAAACTGTAAGAACTATGAATAGCAATTATCCACTAACTCACCAATTGCTTCCAATATCATTTCCATCCATATGATACATATAAGCTTCATATTTTCACTTGCTATGGTGTACTCCCATTATCAGGTGTGCATTCACATAGGCAAATCAACTAAACCTTAATAACTTTTTCATTTACCCATTTCAATGTCTTACATTTCGATCTTTTCATTATTCCATCATACTCATGTATGTTCACAATCAAATCAATTCCATATATGTACAATAATTCTAGCTTTCCACTAACATATTCTGACTCTAAGTCATAAACCCTTATTCATAACTTTCATCACAGTATTCAAACCCAATTCTAGCCTCTCTAGATCATAAAACATTTTATTTTCATCCACTTCGTTTATACATTTTCAATCTTGCCATTTCTAACATATCGCTATTCCTCTATCAATCCACAAGTATATATTCATATTTATCCCATATTCAAGGATATACTCAGCATAACTCTGATGTTATACTTCATAATATACCCACCAATACCTATATACTAAATCTTCATTGGTCAAATCAAATCATACACTTTTTCTTATTCCACGATATCCACAACGTCCATTTATCACATTCTAACACTGTAGGAAAATCCCGGGGTAGGCATCACATGCCCACAGTGCGGAATTTAAAATTTTGAGTCCCGGGACATTCCCGAAAGCCAGGATCCATGTGTATGTACAAACAATCAAACCATAACGACCAAAGGAGACCGTCTCTAACGGTATCCACGCAGAGGTTTGAAAACTAACCGGACAAACTCTTTTGACCCGGAATAGCTAGACTAAAGAGAAGAGTGCTAGCTCTTAGCTTAGCCTTGGAGAGCAAGTGAAATGATCTTGGTGGAGCCTTGGAGAAGTAGAAGCAAACTTGAGATGGATGAGAGGAAGAAGATGGAAACAATTTTCCAAAGCTTAACATGTAAACTTTCGACTCTTCCCTTTCTCTAACCGTGCAAGCCCCTTCCCAATCTCTTCTTCTGTGTTTTTAACACTCCAATATATAAAGCTTGGTGGAAGGCTTCCACGTAGGTGGCATGAAAAATGCCTTAATTTGCTAAATCATCATTAGTTTGACTTTTTCAAACTAACTTTTCATCTCCATTTAATGTTCCACCGAAATTCCCATATATATAATTAATTAATTAATTATTTACTTAATTAATTAATATATATAATTGCTAAAGTGGTCCAGTCAAACTGGGGTCGGTCCTACTACCTCTCAGCCCCGCCGCTAAAAATCACGGAGACCCTTTTCAAAGAATGTCGATGTCGCGATCTCATCGGACATATCTCAATCTCATCGGATCCATTTAATCCTATTGCTTCCGGATATCGGATCTCCGTCTCAAACTATTTTACTGATCCTCCGAGTCACTCTTGTCGTGTGACCCATTAGGTTCCGGTTATGTTGGCCACTTAGATTAACACTTAATCTGAGCAAGTCATGAGCGGTATCTAGCAACACATCATGACCCCAATCGACCTGGAAAGTAATTGGTTTGACTAATGAAACCATATCACAAACCCTTCCATAGACAATTACCGTGCAATTCGTCCTTTCACCATGCTATACCCCACTTGGTTTGAGTATGGGCAATGTGTCAACTCTTACTAGACCGATCGATCAAATCTAGTCCAAGTGTAATCGCTCGTCCTAGGACTCATTACTTTATATGTCCATGAAGACCATCTTCATGACATATGTATGCTCGGCGCGAGAGACTTCAAAGTAATGATCCCGATAAGAGGCTATGGGTATCTCTTCGCTATAATGTGGTGAATCCTCTATTGGCTACTCAATTACCTTGAATACCTCAAGTGCACTCCAATTACCACCCTATGAGCGACCTCGAAAGGCAACAAGGAATGGAGTCAAAGTACAGAATCAGTACTCAAGATATCCTTGAGTACCTCAAGTCTAAGGATACTTGCACCATTGCTATGATGAGATTATCATTGACATTTGTATAGGACATCCATGTGATGATCTCATAGCAGGTCATCCAATGTACTTACTACCACTAGTAAGCATCCACATGTCAAATCTAAATATCTCAATATTTACGCTCGAGATCCACCGCTTGATCCAATCAAGGAATTTGACATGTGCTAGTCTATCCGGATTAACGATGTCCAGTCTCATTAATCCTATGACTAGGATAATTTAGATATCTTGACATAATTGCACATGATAGGAATCTCAATAGTATGATCACATCATAATTTCCTTCATGCTATGTCATGTATCGTGGACTTCATTAATTTGATTAAAGATCATTATCAATTCATAATAAAATGAACATCAAATAAATGAAATATGCCTTGCTTTATTTATTCATAAAGTCTGTACATGACTAAGGAACAAAATGCGCTAAAGGGATTGCCTTTAGGGCACTACTCTAACAATCTCCCACTTGACCTAAAGCCAATCGCCTTGGTATCTAATACCATAAGCGAGTACATGAGAATCAAAATTCTTCTGTGGCAACGGCTTTGTCAACGGATCAGCAATGTTGTGCTCTGTGGGAATTCTCTCTATCAGGACATCACCTCGAGCAATGATCTCCCGAATCAAATGGTATCGACTGAGTACGTGTTTGGACCGTTGATGAGACCTTGGTTCCTTTGCTGCAAGAATAGCTCCATTGTTGTCACAATACAATCAGATGGGTCCATCACACTAGGAACCACACCAAGTTCGAAATGAACTTCGATCCAAATCGCTTCCTTTCTTTGCGTCGATGCGCAATGTGCTCTGCCTCGATCGTTGAATCGCCAGATCGTCTCCTATTTGGAACTCTTCCAACCGATCGCTCTACCATTTAGTGTGAAAACATAACCCGATTGGGACTTGAGTCGCCCTTATCGATTGAAAATCGCATCTGTATGCCCGCTCACTTGGAGACTTCCATCTCCATATATCAAGAAAACATCCTTAGTTCTTCGCAAGTACTTTAGGATATTCTTGACAGCCACCCAGTGACCCTCACCAGGATCCGATTGGTATCTGCAGTAACACTTAGAGCATATGATACATCGGGTCTCGTACATAGCATTGCCGTACATAATAGATCCTACTGCAGACGCATACGGGATCATATTCATACGCATCCTCTCATCCTGTGTCTTGGGACACATGGACTTCGAGAGTGTTATCCCATGAGTAATGGGAAGAAACCCTCTCTTGGATTGCTCCATGCTAAACCTCTTTAGCACCTTGTCTATGTACGTTGACTGTGAAAGACCAAGCAACCTCTTCGATCTATCTCTATAGATCTTTATCCCAAGGATATAAGTTGCTTCTCGAGGTCTTTCATGGCAAATTGTTTGACAACCAAATTTTTACTTGATTGCGGCATTGAGACATCGTTTCCTAGCAACAATATGTCATCTACATATAACACAAGGAATACGATCGCGGCTCCATTAACTTTCTTGTACACACGTGTTCATCCGGATTTTGTGAGAAACCAAACTCTTTGATTGTCTCATCAAAACGGATATTCCAACTCTGGATGCTTGCTTCAATCCATAAATGGATTTACGAAGCTTGCATACCTTTTCGCCATCAACGAAATGAAGCCCTCGGGTTGTGTCATGTACACATCCTCGGCCAGATTTTCATTCGGAAAGTCGTCTTCACATCCATTTGCCATATCTCATAATCATAATGAGCGGCAATGGCTAGGAGTATCTAATGGATTTAAGCATTGCTCTCGGATCAAGGTCTCGTCATAGTCAACTCCTTGTCTTTGGCGAAAGCCTTTAGCCACAAGCCTCACTTTATAGGTAATCACATTACCATCCATATCGGTTTTCTTCTTGAAAACCCATTTGCACCCTATAGGTTTTATCCTTCAGTGCATCAACCAAAGTCCATACTTGGTTTTCATACATGGAATCCATTTCGATTTCATGGCACGAAGCCATTTTTCGACTCACGAACTCTTCGAACCTCTTCATAGGTGGTAGGCTCATCATCCTCTATGAAAGCGAGACGTCATTCTGCTCACTCACGAAATCTATATCTCTCGAGAATGCAGCGTATCCTCTTGACCTACGACTTTCGTGTGTAGTAGAAGGTTGAACTGTTACCTCATCTGTATGAGTTACAGTTTCAGGTTCAGGCAGTTGATCCGCGTCTGTCCGAGCATCTTGAAATTCTTCAAGTTCAACTTTGCTCCCACCGCCCTCTTTAAAAGAAACTCTTTCTCTAAAAGACAGCATGCATCAAACAAACACCTTTTTTCCTCAAAGAAAGTAGAATTGATATCCTCTTGTTTCTTTAGGATATCCTATTTAACAAACATTTGTCGATTTTGCTTCAAGCTTATCTCGATCGTGTCCGCTTCACATAAGCGAGGACAACCCCAAACTTTCAAATAAGAAAGATAAGGTTTCTTGTTAGTCCACATCTCATATGGAGTAACATCAACTGTCTTTGATGGAACTCTGTTTAACAAGTAAACAAATTGCCTCAAGTGCATATCCCCAAAAGGATTTTGGTAATCGTAAAGCCCATCATAGATCGTACCATGTCCAACAAGGTTCGATTTCTCCTTTCTGCCACACCATTATCTTTGTGGTGTGTAAGGAGGGTCCATCGAGATAATATCCCATTATCTACGAGATAATCAAAACTCTTGGTCTAAGTATTCACCACCACGATCGGATCGTAATGTTTTAATACTTTTCCCAAGTTGTTTTTCTACTTCATTTCTGAATTGTTTGAACTTTTCAAACGCTTCAGATTTGTATCTCATCGACATCTGGTACCCATATCGAGAATAATCATCGATGAAGGTAATGAAGTAACGACAACCACTTCTGGCATGGATGGACATCGGACCACATACATCTGAATGTATTAGGTCCAATAATCCAGTCGCTCGTTCACCCTTTCCCTTAAAAGGTAACTTAGTCATCTTTCCTAATAAACAAGATTCACATGTGTCATAAGATTCATAATCGAATGACCCTAAACTTCCACTCTTGTGGAGCTTAGCGATGCGTCTCTCATTTATATGGCCAAGGCGACAATGCCATAAGTAAGTTGATTTTAAATTATCTCTTTTATGTCTTTTAGTGTTATTGACATTCATAACCGGATGTGACATATCTAATATGTAAATTCCATTGCATAATGTACCAGTACCATAAAGCATTCCATTTGAACTAATAGAACAACCATTGTTACCAAAAGACAAATGGAAACCAACTCTATTTAAACAAGAAACAGACAGTATGTTCTTTGTTAACACGGGTACAAAATAACAATCATCCAAGTTAAGTACAAGCCCACTGGGGAGTGTCAAAACATAAGTCCCTACGGCTAATGCAGAAGAACTCTTGCTCCATTGCCAACACGCAGTCCATTTCTCCCTTTATGAGTCGCCTCATCGTCCTCGAGGCCCTCATATCATTGCATATGTGAGCCACAACCGTATCTAATACCCATATGTTATGATCGAAACAGATTAACCTCAATGACAAACATACCGAAGAAGTCGAGGCAATCGATGCCTTCTTCGCTTCGATTCTTCGGATAAACTTTGCGATTCGCCTCCGATGACCAATCTTATCGCAATGGAAGCGGTACCTTTTAGTGCAGTCTCTTTGGTCTTCTTCTTGCCTTTCGCTGCACTTCCTTTCGACACGAGCCTTTTTCTTCTTCTGTTTCCTCTTCTTGGAAGCGAGAGGAAGAAGAATCCACCAATAACAACGCCTTGCTATCTTGCTTGACAAATTGTTCTGCTTGCCTTGGCGGATTGATTAGCTCAGAATTGTGGTGGATATTTGGTTCATTCGATAGTTCAACCTGGCCGTGAATAACTATCGACAAACCAACAAGAATTAAGTCTATACTTAACTCGTAATCCATCACAAAACCTAAGACGACCAACCTCTCAATATAGCCATTCATCTTCAATGCATATTGTCTCGCAGATGAACTAGAGTCATCTTCGTTGTAAAGAGCAACCTTGAGGTCTCGAACCGCTCGGACCGTGCTTGCTCATCAAACAACTCTCTAAGATGAAACACTATCGTGTGAGTATCCATAGACTCGTCGCTTCGCAACTCGGTGACATCGATGTAAGCATAATGCGGTAGCTATGTCACCGCCTTTTAGATGCTATTTATATGCCTTCGATCATCATCGAAGCTCCTTCAGAAGTGGATCCGGAAGTGGAAAATCAAGGATGTATCCTAGATCCTCGATCCGAGAACAATTCTCGATTCCGCAGACCAATCAAGAAAATTTGGTCCAGATTAATTTGTTTGCATCCATTAGTGGCGAAGATTCAAACTAGTCGACATCTTCAATCAACCTAAACATAGAGAGAGAAAGAAAGTTAGAATAGAATTAAATGTATGCTCATAAGGACTTAAATGACATACATATGGCTCCCACTAGTTTCAACAGAATCCATAACCCTCATCATGAATCCATGAAACAAAATGGCACATTGACCTAGTGGGTCGATATCCGACATTGCTAAGAATGACCTTGAGGTTAGCTCAACAAGTCACCTTAGGTCAATCGGTAGGTATCGGTCATACCAATTGCATCATCGATGACCGACATTAAGAATGACCTTGAGGTTAGCTCAACAAGCCATCTTATGTCTCGGAGGTATCATGCATACCAATTACATCTTAGACACAACTATCGCCCAATCTTATCAACGGTTGATGTATGCACATACATTGGGTTATCAACACTTGATGCGCGTACATCGATGTACACTACCCAACTTCGCCTCTGTCACGTTGACCTTGAGGTTAGCTCAACAAATCAACGCTTCTAGGAAAACCGACCCATTAATCCGAAAATCTTATTTTCATGGTTTGAACATATTCAGATAGAGTGAGCTTGAGGTTAGCTTAACAACCCAACCCTATAAGAACTCGGTTCTTACCATATTAATGGAAGGCGTTAGTTTTCATATTTTAAGTGAGGGATTTTAGGTCTCATCTAATTAATCTCATCCAAGGATCATAGTCACCATGACTATATGGTCTGGTTTTGGGCATTGCATCAATCACATTGAATTTATACCGAAAATCACCCATCATCCCACCAAGACATGATATAAGTCGACTTGTATATGTATAAGTCGACTTATGTCTCTAATAAATCGACTTATGCATGTGTAAGTCGACTTGTGCAATTGTGCATGAACAAGTCGACTTGTACCATTGTGCAAGTCGACTTATTAGTCTACAGTGCACCAAACAAGTCGACTTGTGAACATATAAGTCGACTTGTTCATTTGTGCATTTGGAATTGCTATCTAATCGGCTAATTCTCAATCCAGGCATTTCCAATTCACAACACCAATATAACAAGTATATAATCCTTTATATTAATGTGCTAATGAAACATTTTCATCAACTCATGCATGCCATATAGTCTAACTATATATGAAAACCTTGAAACCGATTAATCCACCATTAATCTCTAGATTTCCAAATAATTCAAGGACACCAAATAATCATGCTAAGTATCTCTAGGTAGGCTACACGTTATCAAGATTACTCCGGCACTTGTCACAAAAAATTGCGATGGCCAAAATAACCAAGATAACGGACTAAGCTAACGAGACGCTAAAGTGACCTATTCGATATCCAAAAATTATTGGAAACCTAAATTCAAGAATCTCAACTTGGAATGCATACCACATCAATATAACACATTTTTAATCACTATAAAAATGATTCATGGCATTGGAACAGAAAATAACACAACCAATCATTCCAAACAAAACAGCCCCAGCAAGTTTCTCAAAACTGCCAAGCTCTGCATTTTGCTCAAAATGATCATTGAAACACTTTCAATAAATACTGAGAAAATTACAGAAGTTAAAACATGTTCCCAAAATGCTCCATGAATTTTTCCAGGATTTATTTCCCACAAAAACTCATTGAACCTCAGCAATCTAGCCGAAACAGAATCTGTGTTCTCCAACACAAACATTCCCATCAGCACACAAGAAATTCGGAAATAAATGGTAAATCACCTTGAAAACATTTTTCCATCCACAGAGACATTCAAAAACATCTTAGGGACTTGTCGGTGAAAACCAATCCGAAATTTTTTTTTTCTAGAATTTATTCTCAAATTTACAAGCATACCTGTTTCAGAAACGTTCAACAAGACAGCATCCGAAACTTGAGGGAATTAAATAGCAAAACCATATCAAATCAAATTGATAAATTCTCATCTTTCACAAACATATTCTAAAACATGTTATGAACAATTCTGAGCAAGAAATTTCGAAAACATGCATCTCTATACTGATTCGAAATTCACACAAATAACATGCATCAGCAGCTCAATACACTAAGGAACTCCGACCTAGTTATCATTTCGACTGTTTATACAACACAAGTGGCTCTGATACCACTGTAGGAAAATCCCGGGGTAGGCATCACATGCCCACAGTGCGGAATTTAAAATTTTGAGTCCCGGACATTCCCAAAGCCAGGATCCATGTGTATGTACAAACAATCAAACCATAACGACCAAAGGAGACCGTCTCTAACAGTATCCACGCAGAGGTCGAAAAAACTAACCGGACAAACTCTTTTGACCCGGGAATAGCTAGACTAAAGAGAAGAGTGCTAGCTCTTACCTTAGCCTTGGAGAGCAAGTGAAATGATCTTGGTGGAGCCTTGGAGAAGTAGAAGCAAACTTGAGATGGATGAGAGGAAGAAGATGGAAACAATTTTCCAAAGCTTAACATGTAAACTTTAGACTCTTCCCTTTCTCCAACCGTGCAAGCCCCTTCCCAATCTCTTCTTCTGTGTTTTTAACACTTAAAAACACAATATATAAAGCTTGGTGGAAGGCTTCCACGTAGGTGGCATGAAAAATGCCTTAATTTGCTAAATCATCATTAGTTTGACTTTTTCAAACTAACTTTTCATCTCCATTTAATGTTCCACCGAAATTCCCATATATATATATAATTAATTAATTATTTACTTAATTAATTAATATATATAATTGCTGAAGTGGTCCAGTCAAACTGGGGTCGGTCCTACCGGCCTATCGGGCCCCGCCGGCGAAAAATCGCCGGAGACCCTTTTCAGCAATGTCGATGTCGCGATCTCATCGGGACATATCTCAATCTCATCGGGATCCATTTAATCCTATTGCTCTCCAGATATCGGATCTCTATCCGAAACTATTTTACAGATCCTCCGAGTCACTCTTATGCGTGTGACCCATTAGGTTCTCGGTTATGTTGGCCACTTAGATTAACACTTAATCTGAGCAAGTCATGAGCGGTATCTAGCAACACATCATGACCCCCAATTGACCGGAAAGTAATTGGTTTGACTAATGAAACCATATCACGAACCCTTCCATAGACAATTACCGTGCAATTCGTCCTTTCACCATGCTATACCCCACTTGGTTTGAGTATGGGCAATGTGTCAACTCTTACTAGACTGATCAGATCAAATCTAGTCCAAGTGTAATCAGTTCTCGTCCTAGGACTCATTACTTTATATGTCCATGAAGACCATCTTCATGACATATGTATGCTCGGCGCGGAGACTTCAAAGTAATGATCCCGATAAGAGGCCATGGGTATCTCTTCCGCTATAATGTATGGTGAATCCTCTATTGGCTACTCAATTACCTTGAATACCTCAAGTCGCACTCCAATCACCACCCTATGAGCGACCTCGAAAGGCAACAAGGAATGGAGTCAAAGTACGAATCAAGTACCAAGATATCCTTGAGTACCTCAAGTCTAAGGATACTTGCACCATTGCTATGATGAGATTATCAACGACATTTGTATAGGACATCCATGTGATGATCTCATAGCGAGTCATCCAATGTACTTACTACCACTAGTAAGCATCCACATGTCAAATCTAAATATCTCAATATTTACGGTTTACGAGATCCACCGCTTGATCCAATCAAGGAATTTGACATGTGCTAGTCTATCCGGATTAACGATGTCTAGTCTCATTAATCCTATGACTAGGGATAATTTGAATCTTGACATAATTGCACATGATAGGAATCTCAATAGTATGATCACATCATAATTTCCTTCATGCTATGTCATGTATCAGGGACTTCATTAATTTGATTAAAGATCATTATCAATTCATAATAAAATGAACATCAAATAAATGAAATATGCCTTGCTTTATTTATTCATAAAGTCTGTACATGACTATGAACAAAATGCGCTAAAGGGGATTGCCTTTAGGGCACTACTCTAACAAACACATCATCATTATCTTCACTAATCCTAACCACTTAAACAATTGGTACAGGCTCATACTTGTGACTCATATGCTAGACTGGGGATTAGTTGTCACTGTTTGCCGTGACATGACTTAAATGCATGTAACTTGACCCATAATTCGAAAACAACCCATATAAGATTGTACTTCTGGGCTCTGATACCACAAATGTAACATCCCACTCCCGTAAGACCCGAACTTGATATCGATGGTGATATCCGAGCCCGTGTTTCACGAGGGTGGTATGCTAGAACAGTCAAACAGTTCCAAAAACTCAGTAAGACATTTTTATTTTTGAAAACAATCGAGTGCGCGTAAATAAGTAAACAATTTGGGCCCCGTGATACGAAAACATTTCGATCAAAACATAATTTCAGTCATAAAAACTTTCAACAACATTTAATCATTTGATGCACAAAAATCCATAGCCAAAATTAGGCGCAATGTCATTTCTGAACATTTTCAGTAATCACATTACAACACAACATTTATCAATTGGACCCTCTATAATAACAGTACTATTATGCAGAAATACAAATTCTATACAAAAACAGAATAACACTAATGCAGACATGTACTGATCCCGACCCTTGACTCTGACTTGCATACAGTAAGCATACTCCCGTTTGTCTAACGGGGTACTCTTCAATTCCTGAAAAGAATTAATTGCAATGTTGGGTGAGTTTGCGAACTCAATGAGAAACCATCATCGATGATTCACCCAACTCATGCATATACACACAATTCACAGAATATCATATGCATTATCATTTCACACTTTTAAGGCGTTTCGCCTTTCACACAATTCACATTTAATCATTCATATATGTGATGCACATGTGACACTTTCCATTTTCTTATGTTGTTGTGACCGTGTGCCTGTACTGTCCTAGTGACGGGCACATTGCGTTGAGCCTATGACTCTGAATATATTGGGCCTGAATGCCCTGATACGGTGAGCCAGTGGCTCTGAAATACGTTGGGCACAAAGCCCTGTGCGTTGAGCTTAAAGCTCTGAAATACGTTGGCTGCTCTGGTCACAACTGTCATTATTTGATCATGCTTTTTATGCATGAATGCCCATGTCCCAATTCACATTAACAATAATTCAATTCACAATTTCACATAAATAGCACTTCGATATCAAATTTCCAATATTTCGGACACCTGTGGTCCGAAATCAATCAAAAGTAAACAGATATAATCCTTCCTTAACTCCACATGGCATAAGTGCATAATATTAAACACATAAAGGTTGAGGAACTAACTAGGTTACTCACCTGCACTTCCGAGCTATAGCCTGGAAGTCCCAGCAATATCCATGGAATTGTCGTTCTAACGGTGCCTCGATAATAGTCAATTAATTCCATTCATTATAAAATGCACAATCACAATAATTCAATGATGCACATGTATTAAATAAAAGATGTACAATGCCTATTCATGACCTTCCCGTCGCTCTTTCCCAATTTCCACTTCCTTTGTCAAAATCTAACTTTTCGTTTAAATTCTCAATAATGACTCATTTTAATTCAATAACATGTCATGGACTCCACAAATTTCATTTCCTTAGCAAATAAACAATACTCTTATTCTTTAAGAAGACCTCAAAGTCAATGTGACTATTCATTTGGTCAAATTCACCCTTTAAAGACCCTGAGTTATACTCCAATTATCAATAAACAACCTTTAGGTTGTAATAGAACCCATTCTCAATTTTCATTCAATACTTTCTATCTTTTTTTCAATTGTAGACCTCAATTTCTAGATCATAACGAATCAAGAATCACCTCCATTGGAGGTCTACACTATTAGTTATGCTCCATAAACTAAAACACATTCTTTCAGAAAAATGCCCCTCGTCGCGACCAAGGATTCCTCGTCGGGGCGTAAAAAGGGTCGCTCGCCGCGGCGAACACCTTCATTTTGGCTCGCCGCGACGCATAAGAAATGGACTTGTCGCGGCGTAAATTTGCACGCTCACCGCGACGTCCAACTGGGCTCGCCACGGCGAGTAACTGTTTACTCGTCGCGTAGAGGCCCTCAGCGCACGTCGCGACGTGCGAAGCTCCGATCGTCTTCTCCGATGAATTTTTCTCATTTCTCTCTCTAAAACCAGTCACAACTCACCCATAACTACCCCAATCTTTCACAATTTAAACCCATGCATGCATGTAACTAATAAATAACCAACATACAATCAATTTACTCACCAAATCAAGCTCAAATCTTCAACTCTCGACAAATCCTCCAATTTTTTTTAACACTTACGAGCTCCCCCTCAAAACCTCAAAATCTTCATCTTCCTTAGGGTTAAAGCTTGGCTTTGCAAGTAGAGAAGAAGCAAGCAAGCTAGCAATGGAAATCACAAAGGGAGGAAGAACGAAAATCTCCAAGGAAGAAGAGACAATTGTGCCCTAACAGAGAAGAGGATTTCCTTTCTTTTAATCTTAGAACCTAAGGTATTTTAAAGGTCACTCAAATATGCCACATGTCATTCCTCACAATACATTTAAATCCCTTCTCATTTCCAGCCAAATTCGTCTCCAAATTCTAATGGCTTGACAAACTAATTTCTAAAATCATAAATCAAACTTCCCCATTGCCATTAGACAATTATTTCGGTACTATACTGTCAGTCGGTCCGCTACTCGGAAAATTTTCGGGTCTGGACATTTTCTCCCAATTTAACCAAAAAATTTATAAGGTTCACTAACCCACTGAAAATAAATCCTAAGACATTCCAATTCAATTTCATACGTAGTTATCTCACAATATTCACAAATCGCATCTCAGTCACAAGTAAATGCCGGGAATGCCATGAACGCATGTACACATAAATGCATGTGCCAATTGACTCATTCCTCTAAATTTAGAGACCAATTAAATGCTCAATCAAAATATGCAATGCAAATTACTAGCCTGTCCAAATTGACCAATTTAACCTTCCCATCGGTGATGGGATGTTACAAAGTAGATGGCATAGAAGTTGCATGGAACCAAGTGAGCATCGATGATGTCTTGAAGACCCTAGAAGATTTGGAGAACCTATACTCTGAAGTTAATTTGCTAAGGTCATTGAAGCATGAAAACATCATCAAGTTGTATGGTGGATGAGAAGAAGAAAACAGTTAACATGATTATTGAGCTCTTTATATCTGGGAATCTGCTGCAGTATGTTCTCTGGAGCTTTCTTGATTCTCTTTTTTCGACTATCTCAATTTTTTTTTAATTCTAATGCTTACTTTTGGTAATCAGATATCATAAGAAGCATAGAAATGTTGATATGAAAGCAATAAAGAACTGGGCAAGGCAAATTCTCCGTGGATTAATCTATCTCCATGGCCATAATCCACCCATCATTCACAGGGACTTAAATTGTGACAATGTGTTCGTTAACGGGAATCATGGAGAAGTTAAAATTGGAGACCTTGGATTGGCCACTGTCATGCAACAACCTATAGCTAAAAGTGTTATTGGTGATGTTTTAATACCTCAAGTTCCCATTGATAAGATATTGTTTCTGGAAGTACTAAATGTTTTTCTTTAGGAACTCCTTAATTTATGGCTCCCTTTATGAAGAGGAATATAATGAACTTGTTGACATATATTCTTTTGGCATGTGCAAGTTGGAAATGGTCACATTTGAGTATCCGTACTATGAATGTAATAATCTAGCTCAAATATTCAAGAAGGTTACCTCTGTAAGTATTCATCTAGAGCTTCTAATAACATGATCAATTACGTGGATCTTCTATACAAACATCTTCTTGATTTGTTAATGTGTTCTTCATTTTCTTCAGGGCATGAATCCTACTTCCTTGAATAAGGTGAGCAATCCACAAATGAAGGACTTCATTGAAAAATGTTTGGCTCCAGCTTCTGAGAGGTTGGCTGCCAATGAGCTTCTTAAAGACTCTTTCCTCTAGTATTTCCGAATATCAACTTGCGTATAAAGGCCCTGACTTTAAGTAAGTTCTGTGATATGAGTTGCCTGATTATAATATGAATTACCTGTTTTTAAGTAAGCTTATGATATGGATTGCCTGAAAGTTTGCAATTGTTGGCTTCTGCTAATGGCTTTTTGCTAATGCATTTTCGGGTTTCGATTTGGCAGTGACTTGGATGAGAATTTGTAGAAGGCTTTCTACAAATATCTTGAGATTAGAGGGATTCATGAGAAGATAACACATGGAAATTGAAGATGATATGGTAGCCAGTTTTTGTTTCAATAATTTAGGAACTATTTTGAAATAACGATTTAGAGGCATATGTTATTGCTTTTTGTTATCCGTGTCTATGTGTTCATTATCTATGATTTGCTCATCTTTGATGAACGACAAAATATTTTTTTGAAAAGTTAATTTTATAGTTATAAATTTGTTTCCACATTAGTGTACCGTTATTTATTTAAGTTACACAAGATATATTAGAAACACTATTATAATAGCATCAACAAATGTTATCATAAATTCAATAATAACATATTTTTAATATTGTTATTAAACAATAATCTAGATCATTTTAGAAGTGTTCTGAAACAATAATTTAGAGCATTTTAAAAGTTTTATGAAATTCATATTTACTACATGTTAATAATGTTACAAAAGTTAATATATAACGGTTTAAAAATGTTACAAATAGCTAATTAATAACATTTATAAAATACAATATAAAATCATTCGTAGCTATCAATAAATGCTATAATAAACTCAACAATAACATTATATTAATGTCATGGAAAATTTATCTATAACATTTTAAAATGTTACAAAATTTATATCTACTACATGTTAATGATGTTGCAAAAACTTAATATATAACAGTTCAAAATGTTACAAATAGCTAATTAATAACATTTATTAACTATAATATAAAATCATTTGTAGCTATAATAAATGCTATAATAAACTCAACAACAACATTCTATCAATTTCATGAAAACTTATCTATAACATTTTTCAAAAGTTACAAAATTCATATCTACTACATGTTAATGATGTTGCAAAATGTTAATATATAACAGTTTAAAAATGTTACAAATAGCTAATTAATAACATTTATAAAATATAATATAAAACCATTTGTAGCTATCAATAAATGTTATAATAAACTCAACAACATCATTCTATCAATGTCATGGAAAACTTATCTATAACATTTTAAAATATTACAAAATTCATATCTACTACATGTTAATGATGTTGCAAAAGTTAATATATAACAGTGTAAAATGTTACAAATAGTTAATTAATAACATTTATAAAATATAATATAAAATCTTTTATAACTATCAATAAATGTCATATTAAACTCGACAATAACATGTCAAAACTGTAACTAAAGCATTATATCTTTAGTAACATAGGCTGTCATAGCATACTCATTAGTGCTACCATTTATATTTAATAACACTTATCACATGTTACTATATGTCCTTTTTGTTGTAGTGTTCTTTTGGTCACTATTTATCTTTTTTTTGTCTGGTCCAATTATGACCCTTTAGATGACAAAATGTCGCTTCAAGGTCTCATAAAAGTTATAGATCTTGAATTCTTCTTTCAAGCCATCTAAGAATGATATTGATCTGATATATCTATTGAAGGTTATGTTAATTGTAAAACATCTTCTGTGTATTGTTCATAAACTTTTTTTGGGCACTCTTCATCTTGTAACGTCTGGTCCAATTTTGACCTGGTAGATGACAGAATCTTTGTTCAAGGTCTTCATGAAAGTTATAGATATATAAGTCCTCTTTCCAACCGTCTAAAAATGAACTTGATCCAAAACCTATAGAGAAAGTTATGCTATTTTTTTAAAAAATAGGTTCAATATAATTTACGACAGAACCTTGTTTGATTCTTTCAGCCATAACTTTGTTATCCGACCTTCAAAAGAAGAGATTCTTGCACTAATAGATTCCTAGCACATTTCTTTCTACCTCTGCATAAAATTTTATAGTCTTTGATACTGGATTAAAGAAGATTGATTGATTGAATGAAATTAAGAGTATCGGATGGAAGAGTATAAATTGTGATTTTAATGGTTCTAGTGAGGTACAAACCTAAGTATAAATTATACTTAGACGAGTCTTGTTATGGGACTAATTTTGTAATTACACTAATGGATAAATACTCGAGATTGTCATGAACATGCATTGTACTTATTTTATTGCATACATGTGCATTGTTAAACACTTATACTTGTGCAAATTGTGATATATGTGTATGTGTTATTTGATATAGTGGAGTAACTGGAATGTTAATCTCCAGACGTTGTCGAAACTTCCAAGCATTAGCTTCGAGAGCAACTTGTAAGTAATCTAGATGGTCTCACTCGATTAAATGTTTATTTTATATTATGTTTAAATTATCGAATGAATGTGTCTTGATTGTTGGATTCCAGGCAATGAAGGTCCGATGATTGTCACATTTGGTTGAGATATTGAAGTGCTACTTGAATGTGAATGTGACAAACTAAATGTTTATGATATGATTGATTGCAAAAAATGCATTTTATACATGAATGCATGATTAGATAATAAGAGTTGTGACCTGAGTAGCCAACGTGAAAAGAGCTTTAAGCTCAGTTATGCGCATCAGAGCCTCAGGCTCAACGTTTAATGAGCTCGGTATCTACAATAGATATGGGACAGTACTGAAATGAGCCCAGTATCTACTATAGATACAGGACAATATAGGAACTCGATCACAATAACCTAATAATTAGACAAGAGTCACTTGAGCATTCCATATGCATTATGTCAAGTATGTTTGATTGATTGAAATGCAAAGTTGCCTATGCTTAAGTGATAAAGTGATATGCGATCAATTATGAAAAGATGTGAAATATATGTTATTTGTATTGATGTGATGCATGTGGTTACCTCATTGAGTTCGCAAAACTCACCAAAATTGCAATGTTGACTTTTCAGGACCGAGGGACAACTTTAGCTACTGAGAGACTCTACCAGCCGTGTAGATTTGTGTTTTGGCAGAGAAGTCATGGCTCAAAGGTCGGTCAGTTAGGTTTTGGACATAGTAGATAGATTTTTTTTATATTTCCTCTTTCATATAGTACTTTTGTATTAGGCTACGATGATGTATATATAGGAAATGTTGAAAGACATATTATAGACCTTCGGTAATTACAAAATGAAATGAGGAAAAAGTTGGTTTAAAATATTGTGATTTTCTTATGATGCTTTATAAGTGAATAAATATATGATGCTGTGTTAAGTGAATGTAGTGATTGAATGTAGCGCGCCATTGCTTTAATTTATGTACTGGAATGACCTCCGGGCGTCCCGATAAGTATTCTAAGGTAAGGAGGCACTATATTTAGGTGGTATCAGAGCATGGTTGGCAGTTGTTGGGATATATAGGAATGTTAAGCATGAAATATCATGAGAAATGTAGAAAATGATTGAAATTATTGTTTATCATAGGTCATCTGCTTTAGGTGATCAAATTGATCAACCATTTGACCAAGGATCGATAGGAGCCAATAGGGAGTCCTCAGTATCTCGATATGAGAAAATGCCGCATAGAGTTCCGGAGAGAAGGGAGAGAAGATATGATAGGCTACGAAAGCAAGGAGCTGTGGATTTTTATGACAGCACAGACCCCGCTGAGGCTGAGGGATTGTTGCGGTCTAAACAGAACAATATAAATTAAATTCTACCTAGACCAATTAGAGGCAAGTGCACCCCGTCGACAAGTAATATAAATCAGTAAGAACCGGATATTGTACCCAAGGGAAAAATTTTCAACACGTAAGACAATTAAATTAAACGATGAAAAATTACTCAGACGATCTAAAATTGATTGATTTGAAAATAAAATAAAATAAAGTAAGCAAATTAAAAAAATATGAAAAATGCAAAGTATGAATTAAAACGACGAGATTTAATCAAATAAAAAAAATCGGTTAAGGTATTAGATTTCAATTGGATTGGACATTTAAAATAAAACTGTAACAGTGGATTAATTTAGGAAATACTTCACTTAAACAAGTCGAACCCAATGTTCATGGTGTTCCCTTCTCTTTTAAATCCGAGTCACTACTTGGTTCATAGAAAATTCGGAATAAAAGACGTTAAATACAAGAAGCCTAAAATTAAGTTTGTTAAGTCTAGGTATCCTCACACAAGATCCAAAGGTTGGTCTACACTTTAGTCTCAAGTATGTCGCTTGATTAATTTTCCGACAAATTAAATCCCATTGGTTGTGGCATTTAATCATCTAAGGTCTTAATCTAGGTGATCAAGCTAAATTAAGACTAAATATGCATTTAATCAAGCAAAAATCAATACCACAAAAATTATTCAAATCCAATATCAATCTTAACCTTAACCGAAAAGAAAAATTTACTCACACATATTTATCAATGTAACATAAATCATGGTCATAACATATGTTTGCATTGATTAAATCCACACAATTAAAATAAATACGAAATAAAATAAAGAAATCAAATTTAAAACACTCCCTGCTCTTGTTTCTGTCGCTGCTCATGCTGTCTTCGTTTATGCTCTCTCGCTGCCACTAGCTTCACCTTCTTTTATTCAAGCTCATCGATGGGACACCTTTTCAAAGATACATATTGCCTCTTCTTTGTCTTTGTTCCACGGTAAAGCTACTCCCCTTCCTTTGTTACTATAGCTGATGTGACAAATAAAGTTTATATATATAAACCACACTTCTCCATTTTGGTCTCCTCCAACGTACCTGCTCCACTAGCTTCTTGTTATTTAAAAAAAAAAAAAACACACCAGCTGTCTTCAACAACGTGAGTGGAGTATGGAAAAATTCTCCAGGTGTTGGTCCACCTTTAATCATTTAGGCACTTGGTTCACTCACCAGCTGCTTCCTTATTCACGTACAACACTTCCTCCACTGCAGCTGCTTCGTTCCTTCTTCTTTCTGCCACCAACTACTTCCGTTTGTTCACGCCTAGCTGCTGCTTTTGTTCTCAAGCCACCAGTTTCCTTCATTCAACGTCCACCAGCTGCCAACGTGAGACTCTAGCCAGCATATCCACCTTGCTTCCACCAGCTAACTTCAACACTCATGCCCTCCCTAACGTAACTGCTGCCACTGGAGATTTCCACAGCCTAAATGTAGCTTCTTCAACGTCTTCGTTTGCTGTTTCTACCCCCTAGTGTTGCCGTGAATGAGTATTGAGTAGGGGCTGTGTAAATGTGAGGGGTTTCTTTTTTCCAACTCCCCCAACCAGCTAATGTTTTTTAAGTGTAGTGTCTACTTACTTCCTCTCTAGCTGGTCCCTCTTCACGCAAGACTCCATCCTATTAAGCTAACGTGTAGTGTAAAAATTCTTCAGTCCAAAACGTTCTCTCCTCAAGCAGCAGCTCACGTCCTCTTGAGTGGAGAATAATTGTCCCTTGAGGCTGCAATGGGGTGTGTTTTTAAGTCAACTTCTGCGTGATTGTATGGAGCCAATCCTTCAAGGAAAAGTCCCCCATCTGTCATGTCTTCATCAAGCCACATGCTTCTATTTATCTCCACGTGCTGCGAAGCTTTTAGTCTCCCATCCATCTGCAAAAGTGTGAATATTGCAAGATTTTTTTCGGTGGAGGCTGCTTCCTTCTTTTGTCATTTTCTGTTTCAGCCGCCACAAGCCTCCTTTTGCTCTTTGATTTTTGTCTTCTATTCTTTCCACACAGCCCATGCCTAAGCCACCAAAACTGACGATGATACCTCCTTTTTATTGTAGCTGAAGTTCCATTTTTTTGTTTGTAGTTTAATGAATGTCAAACTTTGCTTCACGTCTAACCACAATTCTTCTTTATTTCTTTGCCGCCAGCTGATCTTTGCTCCTTGATTTTTGCCAGCCCCTCTTGTTTTTATGTCTTTAATATAAAGTTTCTCATTCACACCTAACCCTCCATTTTTTATGCTAAACCTTTGCTTTCTTTAAAAACCTTTTTTTTCTTGCTTTATGGTATTAGGCATTTCAAATCCAATATGTACCTAAAATTAAAATAAATAATGTTTAATTAGTGCAATTTAAACATTAAATGGATAACAATTTAGCACATTATGTGTCTAAAATTAATATAAAATGCCTATTAACAACACCCCCACACTTGAATTGTTGCTTGTCCTCAAGCAACTTACTTAAGTCACAACCAACATATTTTGTCATTTTATTTTCAACGAAAATTAAGTATTTGCAATCCCTTAAAGTTCGGCGAACTTAAGTATCAAGCTACTACATGTATCATAATATTTTCATCAATACACATAAGCAAAGTCAAAGATAGATACCTTTGATCAAAAGTAAGCACAAAATTAAAATGAATTTTTCCTCACGATATTCGCTCATGTCGCTCAAGTGTATAAGGGTTGTGTTTTGCTCAAAACTTTCACTAAGAGATTACACTACCATAGGCTTGCAAATTCACCTATTTTTCACTACATAGAGTACATGCCATCATGGATCAAAAGGGCTTTTATTAAGGGTTGTAATGGGGTTTAGGTTCAGGTGAGATAAAAAGAACAAAGGCCACTCACAAGTATTCACAAAGTACTAAGTGACGTGGGACAATCAAAAAGAATTTCTGAAATGTACATACAAAAACACAGGACTACAACTACTAATCACTATCAAACGCTACTTTTTTTATCTTTTTGTTCTTTTCCTTTTTTGCTTTGATTTTTTTTATTTTTTTCTTTGATTTTCTTTTTGATTTGTTTTTTTCGTTTTTTTTATTATATTTTTTTTGGTGTAACAATACATATAAAGAAAATAGTACTAATACAAATCAACAACAACAGAGTAGATGTACTTCTAAAACATCTCAGAATAGCGTATAAAACAAAAGTCCCTAAATCAAAGATATCAAATACTTAGTACTTCATACAACTTGTGAAAGGGTAAGGCTAAAAGTTTTTCAAGTTTCAATGCAAAGTGATTAATAAAAAAACAAAAAGGTCAAATGCTCAAAGGGGGTAACAAGGGAAAAATGATTTGGTGGGTTATTTAAGCTAAAGGGTAAAAACAAAGAAGGCCTTTATCATATCCATAAAGCATGTAACTAGCAAGATAAATGATTCAGAGCAAGTTCAAGGTAATCCACATAGGGAAGCATCTCACATGACAAAGAAAATAAATGACTATGAAATGTAGTCATATGGCTCAAAACCTCACATATGTTTAAATGAAAATCCATCAAAATTTCATACATTGCTTCATCACTCAGCATCAGTTATTGACTAAGCTTATGCAATTGACTACTTAAATCAATCCACATGGTTCACTATCCTCTCAAGCTGCCTATTCCAAGTTCATACAAACAACTCAATTTTCCATCCAACTACTTTGACAGAATCTTATGATCAAATTCATAACAAATATGACCTAAGTTAGCTATCAGAAGAGTCGCAACCATTCAAGTGTGTATTTCTCAACATCAACATCAATATCATAAACATCAGCAAGCACATAAGCTCAATCCCCCCACACTTAATATGAACATTGTCCCTAATGTTCAAGTAGTCAACAATCAAACACAAAGAGGGGAAAGAGAAAGAAGGAACTTCCACGAAAAGAATCACCAAAACCTTTTGCCACCAACCACGCAAACCTAAAGAAAACTCAAAACAACTGAAAGAAATGCATTAAAAGAAATACAAAGGAAACAACTAGAAAAGAAAAGAAAACTACAATCCTACTGGAAAACATGCACCGCGATCAAGGAGGCGAAGTGTCATGAAGAGACAATCGCTCCTCAGAGTTATCCATAAACCTGGGGATATACAATTTAGCGCGTTGTCCATTTACCTTAAAAGAATTTTCATTTTCTAGTTTTACCTCAAGGAACCCAAAAGGAAGGACTTGGATCACCGTGAATGGACCATACCACCTCGACTTAAGCTTTCCTGGAAAAACACGAAGACGGGAGTTGTAGATCAATACCTGGTCGCCTACCTTAAAGTCTCAGTAGAGAATCTTCTTGTCATGCCACTTCTTCACACGTTCCTTATACAACTTCGAATTGTCATAAGCATCCAAATGAAATTCTTCAAGCTCATGAAGTTGCATAAGTCTCTTAGCACCTGCAGCAGACAAATCAAAGTTAAGAAATTTAGTAGCCCAGTATGCACGATGCTCTAACTCAACAGGAAGATGACAGGACTTCCCATATACTATCTTGAATGGTGACATGCCTATGGGTGTTTTAAATGCAGTCCTATATGCCTAAAGTGCATCATCAAGCTTTAAAGACCAATCCTGCCTAGAAGCATTAACAGTTTTTTCTAATATTTTCTTTAATTCCCTGTTTGAAACTTCAACTTGTCCACTAGTTTGGGGGTGGTATGGAGTAGCAACCTTATGGGTCACCCCATACTTAGCTAACAACGAATCAAAAAGTTTATTACAAATATGTGACCCCCCATCACTAATGATACCCTAGGTGTGCCAAAACGTATAAAAATATTCTTCTTCAAAAATTTAACAACACGTCTAGAATCATTTGTAGGCAATGCCTCTGCTTCCACCCACTTGCTAACATAATCAACAGCAACCAATATATATTGATTAGAGAAAGACTTAGGGAACGGTCCCATGAAGTCTATTCCCCAAACATTAAAAAATTCACAAACAAGAATGTTAGTCAATGGCATGTCATGTCTCCGACTAATGTTTCCAACCCTTTGACACCTATCACAAGATTTGACAAATGTAAATGCATCCTTAAATAAAGTGGGCCAATAGAAACCACACTCCAAAACTTTATGAGCTGTCCTAGATGCACCATAATGTCCCCCAGCCTCTCTAGAATGACAATGATGTAACACAGAAGACATTTCCTCTTCAGGAATGCAACGCCTAACAATACCATCCACACAAATCTTGTAAAGCAAAGGATCATCCCAAAGATAGTATCTTACCTCAGACAATTTTTTTTTCTTTTGAGCATAAGAAAAATCAGGAGGATAGATATTACCAACAAGGTAGTTTACATAGTCTGCAAACCATGGAGTGACAGTCATAACCATCAGATGCTCATCAGGAAAAGTCTCCTAAATGTTCTTCTTTGCTGCACTCTCCATGGCAACTTCATCTAACCTCGATAGGTGACCAGCTACAAAATTCTCGGTCCCCTTCTTATCTCTCAGCTCAATGTCAAATTCCTGCAAAAGTAACACCCAACGAATTAATCTTGGTTTAGCGTCAGGTTTTGTCATCAAGTATTTCAAAGCTGCATGGTCAATATACACAATCACTTTAGACAAAACCAAATATAAGCGAAACTTGTCAAAAGCAAACACAACTGCTAACATCTCTTTTTCCGTGGTGGTATAATGGAGTTGTGCACAGTTTAGCGTCCTACTTGCATAAAAAATGGGATGAAAGATCTTACCTCGTCTTTGGCCTAAAACAATACCCACTGCATTATCACTTGCATCACACATTAATTCAAAAGGAAGATACCAGTAAGGAGATATAAGAATAGGTGCGGTCACAAGCATATCCTTCAACAATTGAAAAGATGCCAAACATTTATCGTCAAAATTAAACACAACATCTTTTTCAAGTAACTCAGTCAAAGGTTTAGGAATTTTGGAAAAATCCTTAATGAACCTACGGTAAAAACCAGCATGGCCTAAGAAACTTCTAATGGATCTAACATTGTTCGATGGTGGAAGTTTCTTAATTACATCAATTTTTGCTGGGTCTACCTCTATACCCTTGCTAGAAATCTTGTGACCTAAAACAATGCACTCCTGTACCATGAAATGACATTTTTCCCAATTAAGCACTAAATGGGTCTCCTCACACCTAATCAGGACTTTCTCAAGGTTATCCAAACATGCATCAAATGAAGTTCCAAACACAGAGAAGTCATCCATGAAAATTTCAATGCAAGATTGAAGCATATCAGAAAAAATAGCCATCATGCATCTTTGAAATGTAGCTGGAGCATTGCATAACCCAAAGGGCATGCGTCTATAGGCAAATGTACCATAGGGACATGTAAAAGTTGTTTTCTCCTGATTTTCTAGGGCTACAGGAATCTGCAAATATCCACTATATCCATCTAAGGCACAATAAAAATCATGTCCAGCTAATTTCTCAATCATTTGATCAATGAAAGGTAAAGGAAAATGATCTTTCCTGGTGGCATCATTCAACTTTCTATAATCTATGCACATTCTCCACCCAGTTACCTTTCTAGTGGCTATTAATTCATTTTTCTCATTTTCAACCATAGTGGTGCCTCCTTTCTTTAACACAACATGCACATGACTAACCCAACCAGAATCAGAAATAGGGTAGATAATACTTGCATCCAGAAGCTTTACTACCTCATCTTTCACTACCTCCTTCATATGTGGGTTAAGTCTCCTTAGGGGTTGCACTATCGCCTTGCTTCCATCCTCCATGAAAATGTGGTGTGTGCAAAAGGAAGGACTTATACCTTTGATATCTGTAATGGACCACCCAATTGCCTTTTTTTGATCCCGCATTACCCTCAATAACTGCTCCTCCATAGCACCTGACAAACAAGAAGAAATGATAACCGGTAAGTGCTCAGGTGGGTTAAGATAAACATATTTCAAATGACTTGGAAGAGATTTAAGGTCAAGAGAAGGGGGCTCTTCAATCGAAGGCTTCGGAAATAGCTTGGCTGGACGTTGGAGAGGCTCGTATGCTCTATAATGTGTCCAAGATGCCTACTCTAACTCATCTGTAATTTTCTCTAACTCTTCTTGCAATTCTTCCCTTAGCTCTTCATTCGTTCCTTGCGCTTCCCCTTCCAACAAATCTGCACAAACAATAGAAGAGTCATCAGTATCAGAAGAATAAATATCAATAAAATGGCAAGAGTCAAGAGTAGAAGGATGCTTCATAGCATTGAACACATCAAACACTAGTTCTTCATCTTGAAGTCTCAAGATGAGTTTTCCACGTTGTACATCGATGATGGTCCGTGCAGTAGCCATGCAAGGTCTCCCAAGAATGATGGGGATGTCTATATCTTCCTCCATATCAAGGACTAAAAAATCCACCGGGAAGATGAACTTCTCGACCTTAACCAATACATCCTCAATGATTCCCCTCGGATAGGTGATTGACCTATCTGCCAGCTGAAGCAAAATAGTTGTGGGTTTGGGCTCCGCCAATCCTAATTTCCTGAAAACAGAAAGAGGCATTAAATTAATACTCGCACCCAAATCCATTAAAGCTTTATCTATATTTAAATCACCAATAACACAAGGAATAGTAAAACTCCCTAGATCCTTAAGCTTCGGTGGTAGCTTTCTCGACAATATGGCCGAACACTCCTCATTCAGTTTCACCGTGGCATACTCCTCAAGTCTCCTCTTATTAGACAAAATTTCTTTTAAAAACTTAGCATACGAAGGCATCTGTGCTATGGCCTCAACAAAAGGAATGTTTATATGCAACTTTTTAAATATCTCAAGAAAACGACCAACTTGCTTATCTAATTGCGTACCTTTCAATCTTTGAGGATAAGGAATCCGAGGTCTTACCGGATGTGTGATGGGATCAGCAAATAACCTTGGACGGTCCTCCTTTTCAGCTGGTGCTTCTGTGGCCTCCTTGCCACTTTCCCGACTCTCATCTTCTTCACTCTTTTCCACTTCTTTATCCTTCTGCTTCTCCTTAACTTCTTCAAGTTGTTTGCCACTTCTCAATAAAATTACCTTTGCATGTTCTCTCGGGTTGGCCTCAGTAGTACCAGGCAATGAACCCGAAGGTCTTTCCTTCAACAAATTTGCAATCTGGCTCATCTAATTCTCCAAATGTCTAATAGAAGATTCGTGGTTCTGCATCCTAACCTCGGTAGTGGAAATGTACTTCGAGAGTAAATCTTCGAGATTAGATTTCTCTGGTGCAGGATTAGGAGCCTTGAAACCCAGAGGTGGAGGTGGTTGTCTCTGAACATTAGATGACTGTGGTTGTGCCACCTGATTGTTCTGCCAAGAGAAATTTGGATGATTCCTCCATCCTGGGTTATAAGTGTTAGAATAGGGATCTCCAAGCTGTCTATTATAATTCCCCACATAATGGGCCTCTTCTGACTCTTGAACAAAAGGATTCCCAACTTGACACTCAGAAGATGCATGAGAATCTCCACCACAATGCTCGCAAACAGCACAACTCCTTAATGAAGAACTAGCTCCTCCTCACACATTGTGCATCAGATTATCCAATTTCTTCGTCAAAACATCCATCTGGGTAGATAAAGTCACTGTGTTGTCGACTACACGAGCTCTGGGATGCCTTTTTGTATGATATTGAAAACTGCTAGTGGCCATCTCATCAATCAACTTGTAAGCTTGATTAGGTGTTTTCCTCATTAAACTACCTCCTGCGGCAGCGTCTATGGTACTCCTGGTCGATGGGTTCATTCCTGTATAAAAAGAATTGATCTGCTGCCATGTAGAGAACCCATGACTAGGACACTGCGTCAACATATCCCGAAATCGCTCCCATGCTTCATATAAACTTTCATTTTCATACTGAGTGAAGGAAGTGATCTCATTCTTCATCTTTGCAACCTTGGCAGGAGGGAAAAATTTTGCCAAAAATAATCTCATCATCTCATCCCATGTGGTAATCGATCCCGACTGCAAACTAGCCAACCATGCTCTGGCCTTATCTCGAAGAGAAAATGGGAATAACCTTAATCTCACCGTGTCTTCCGATACTCCATTCTGCTTGAACAAATCACAAATATCCAAAAATGTTTCCAAATGGGTGTTCGGATCCTCCAAAGGCAATCCTCCAAATTGAGATGCCCTCACCATGGATGTAATACTGTGAGGAATCTCAAAACTCGCGGCTATGATTGTCGGCCTTATAATGGGAGACATTGGTCTATTGTTGTGCCCCATTGTCAAATCCATCATAGTAAACTCCCTTCTCTCTTCAGTATGTGGCATCAACCTCTCCTCGTGCTGTTCCATCTCTGAATACTGCTCTTCTCTAGTCCTTTCTACTGAAGTACTACTCCGAGCCAATCTGGTTTCCTTACGTAACCTGCGAGCAATTTTTTCAATCTCAGTATCTAATAACAAATTCTCGGGCTTTTGACCACGAGTGAGCATAAACAAAATGGAATAAATAAAAAGCAAATAAATACAAAGCTAAAAATGAAAAATAAAATAACCGACATAAAGCAATCAAGCAAACAACTAAAAAAAATGCAAATAAACAACAAGACAAAAATTAAATATGAGACAATTAACACCGTCTAATCTAATGACTCACAATAAGAAATTTAATCCCCTGCAATGGCGCCAAAAACTTGTTGCGGTCTAAACAGAACAATATAAATTAAATTCTACCTAGACCAATTAGAGGCAAGTGCACCTTGTCGACAAGTAATATAAATCGGTAAGAATCGAATATCGTACCCAAGGGAAAAATTTTCAACACGTAAGACAATTAAATTAAACGATGAAAAATTACTCAGACGATCTTGATTGATTTGACAATAAAATAAAATAAAGCAAGCAAATTAAGAAAATATGAAAAATGCAAAGTATGAATTAAAACGACGAGATTTAATCAAATGACAAAATCGGTTAAGGTATTAGATTTCAATTGGATTGGACATTTAAAATAAAACTGTAACAGTGGATTGATTTAGGAAATACTTCACTTAAACAAGTCGAATCCAATGTTCATGGTGTTCCCTTCTCTTTTAAATCCGAGTCACTACTTGGTTCATAGAAAATTCGGAATAAAAGACGTTAAATACAGGAAGCCTAAAATTAAGTTTGTTAAGTCTAGGTATCCTCACACAAGATCCACAGGTTGGTCTACACTTTAGTCTCAAGTATGTCACTTGATTAATTTTCCGACAAATTAAATCCCATTGGTTGTGGCATTTAATCATCTAAGGTCTTAATCTAGGTGATCAAGCTAAATTAAGACTAAATATGCATTTAATCAAGCAAAAATCTGTACCACAAAAATTATTCAAATCCAATATCAATCTTAACCTTAACCGAAAAGAAAAATTTACTCACACATATTTATCAATGTAACATAAATCATGGTCATAACATATGTTTGCATTGATTAAATCCACACAATTAAAATAAATACGAAATAAAATAAAGAAATTAAATTTAAAACACCCCCTGCTCTTGTTTCTATCGCTGCTCACGCTGTCTTCGTTTCTGCTCTCTCGCTACCACTAGCTTCACCTTCTTTTATTCAAGCTCATCGATGGGACATCTTTTCAAAGACACATATTGCCTCTTCTTTGTCTTTGTTCCACGGTAAAGCTACTCCCCTTCCTTTGTTACTATAGCTGATGTGACAAATAAAGTTTATATATACAAACCACACTTCTCCATTTTGGTCTCCTGCAATGTACCTGCTCCACTAGCTTCTTGTTATTATTAAAAAAAAAAACATACCAACTGTCTTCAACAATGTGAGTGGAGTACGGAATAATTCTCCAAGTGTTGGTCCACCTTTAATCATTTAGGCACTTGGTTCACTCACCAGCTGCTTCCTTATTCACGTACAACACTTCCTCCACTGCAGCTGCTTCGTTCCTTCTTCTTTTTGCCACCAACTACTTTCGTTTGTTCACGTCCAGCTGCTACTTTTGTTCTCAAGCCACCAGTTTCCTTCATTCAACGTCCACCAGCTGCCAACGTGAGACTCTAGCCAGCATATCCACCTTGCTTCCACCAGCTGACTTCAACACTCATGCCCCCCCGAACGTAGCTGCTGCCACTGGAGATTTCCATAGCCTAAATGTAGCTTCTTCAATGTCTTCGTTTGCTGCTTCTACCCCCTAGTGTTGCCGTGAATGAGTATTGAGTAGGGGCTGTGTAAATGTGAGGGGTTTCTTTTTTCTAACTCCCCCAACCAGCTAACGTTTTTTAAGTGTAGTGTCTGCTTACTTCCTCTCTAGCTGGTCCCTCTTCACGCAAGACTCCATCCTATTCAGCTAACGTGTAGTGTAAAAATTCTTCAGTCCAAAACGTTCTCTCCTCAAGCAGCAGCTCACGTCCTCTTGAGTGGAGAATAATCGTCCCTTGAGGCTGCAATGGGGTGTGTTTTTAAATCAACTTCTGCGTGATTGTATGGAGCCAATCCTTCAAGGAAAAGTCCCCCATCTGTCATGTCTTCATCAAGCCACCTGCTTCTATTTATCTCCACTTGTTGCGAAGATTTTAGTCTCCCATCCATCTGCAAAAGTGTGAATATTGCAAGATTTTTTTCGGTGGAGGCTGCTTCCTTCTTTTGTCATTTTCTGCTTCAGCCGCCACAAGCCTCCTTTTGCTCTTTGATTTTTGTCTTCTATTCTTTCCACACACCCCACGCCTAAGCCACCAAAACTGACGAAGATACCTCCTTTTTACTGTAACTGAAGGTCCATTTTTTTGTTTGTAGTTTAATGAATGTCAAACTTTGTTTCACGTCTAACCAAAATCCTTCTTTATTTCTTTGCCGTCAGCTGATCTTTGCTCCTTGATTTTCGCTAGCCCCTCTTGTTTTTATGTCTTTAATATAAAGTTTCTCATTCACGCCTAACCCTCCATTTTTCATGCCAAACCTTTGCTTTCTTTAAAAACCTTTTTTTTTCTTGCTTTATGGTATTAGGCATTTCAAATCCAATATGTACCTAAAATTAAAATAAATAACGTTTAATTAGTGCAATTTAAACATTAAATGGATAATAGTTTAGCACATTATGTGTCTAAAATTAATATAAAATTCCTATTAACAGGGATGGCTGGAAAGAACTAAGAGGGTCTTTGATCAGATGGATTGCGAGCCTGATGAGAGGTTCGACTATGTAGTGTCCTTACTATAGGGCCCAGTTTACCAGTGGTGGAAGACCGTCCCAGGTAGTACCACCAGGCCTTGTCAACTGAAGTGGGACTTTCTGAGGGTCTTTAGAGAAAACTACATGCCCAAGATCTACTTGGACAGGAAGATGAAGGAGTTCCTGGATTTGAAGTAGGTTAGGATGTCAGTGGCAGAATATGAGATTCAGTTCAATGAGTTGATGGGCTCTGCTACTGCTTTGATCCTTAAAGAAGAAGATAAGTGCAGGAGGTTTGAGGACAGGCTTAATATAAAGATCAGAACAAGGTTGGCGCTTTCAGACCTTAATAATTTCACTGAGATGAGAGCTGCTTCGATCAGGATTGAGCAACTACTGAGGGAGAGACAAGCTGAGACTGTGCAAGGGTCTAAAGGGAAGAGGCCTAGTAAGAGTCAGACCGGTTTTGGCAGAAGATTTAGTAAGTTCCATAACAGAGTTTTTAGATCATCGGTTGGATCAAGGCAGTCAGGATTTAGAGGGAGGGGTAGTTTCATACATTCAGGCAGTGGTAGAGGTACAGTGTAGAGTCAGATACCTCTATGTGAGCATTGTGAGAAGAGGCACAAAGGTGAATGTTGGAAACTAACTGTAGCTTGCCTGAAGTGCAACTATTTTGATTACCAGATTAAAGATTGTCCTGCTACTTTGGGAGTTCAGTCTGGTATGAGTGGGGGATCTAGGAGTGTTGCTACGGTCCAGCAGAGCAAAGATAGTGGATCTGGACAGAGAGGTCAAGGTAGAGGTAGAGTGAGTTCTGCGAGTCCTTCTAGGAGGACTGAGGTGCAGAGTAGCCGACCAGAGTCCTAGGCACGGGTCTATACTATGATTAGACAGGAGGCTCAAGACTCACCAGATGTTGTTGCTGTTAGAATAGTGCCCTAAAGGCAATCGCCTTTAGCGCATTTTGTACAAAGTTGTGTACATACTTTATGAATAAATAAAGAAAGGCATATTTCATTAATTTGATGTTCATTATTTATGAATGGATATTGATCTATAAGCAAATTAATGAAGTCCTTGATATATGATATAACATGAAGGAAATTATGATGTGACCATACTACTGAGATTCCTATCATGTGCAATTATGTCAGTATCTAAATTATCCCTAGTCGTAGGATTACTGAAACTGGACATCGGTAATCCGGAAAGACTAGTACATCTCAAGCTTCTTGATTTGATCAAGCAGTGGATCTCAGAAACTGTAAACATGGGATATTTAGGGTTGAGATGTGGATGCTTACTAAAGGTAGTAAGTACATTGGATGACCTGCTATGAGATCATCACATGGATGTCCTATTATAATGTCAGTGATAATCTCATCATAGCAATGGTGCAAGTATCCTTAGACTTGAGGTACTCAAGGATATCTTGGATACTGATTATGTGCTTTGACTCCATTCCTTGTTGCCTTACAGAGGTCGCTCGTAGGGTGGTACTTGGGTACGTTTGAGGTATTCGAAGGTAATTGAGTAGCCAATAGAAGATTCGCCACTTCTGTGATAGCAGAAGATGATACCCATGGCCTCTTGTCAGGGTCATTACTTGGAAATCTCTAATCAGAGTACATATTTCATGAAGAGTGTCTTCATTGACATATTAAGTAATGAGTCCCAGGACAAGAATTGAAATCACTTGGACTAGATTTGACTTAGTCAGTCTAGTAAGAGTTGACACTTTGCCCATACTCATAACCAAGTGGGGTATAGCATGGTGAAATGACGAATTGCACGGTAATTGTCTATGGAAAGGTTCGTGATATGGTTCATGATGAATATAGGTTCATTCGTCAAACCAATTACTTTCTGATTAATTGGGGTTCATGATGTGTTGCTAGATACCGCTCATGACTTGCTTGGATTAAGTGTTGATCTAAGTAGCCAACATAACCGGGAACCTAATGGGTCACATGCATAAGAGTGACTCGGAGAATTCGTAAAATAGTTTTGGATAGAGATCCAATAAATGGAGAGCAACAGTATTAAATGGATCCTGATGAGATCGAGATATGTCCCGATGAGATCGCGACATCGATATTGCTGAGACAGGTCTCCGGTGTTTTTTTCATACCGAGACCCGGTAGGACCGACCCCAGTGTGACTGGACCACTTCAGCATTTATATATATATATATATCTATTAATTAATTAAGTAATTAATATATATATATATATATCATCAACGTGCGTAAAGGAGGAGAAGACATGTCTTTATTATATATATATATATATATATATATATATATATATATATATATATATATATATATATATATATATATATATATATATATATATAAGAGACTAACGTGGAAAGCATCATCCACTTTGCATTTAATGGCTTTAAATGTTAAAAAGGACAAATGGCAAGTGGAGAAACATGTGTATGGTCGTTGGTTTTAAAAGGGTTTTAAAATCCTAAGACTTCCACTCTTGATGATCGTGGGTTTTGAAAGATTGAAGAAAGGTTTGGAAACTAAAAGCTTTTCCTCTCTTCACCAACGATCTTCATCTCATCTTTCAAGCTTCTCCTTCTTCATCGTTGATTTCAAGCTCTCCAAGGACAAAGGTAAGAGCTAGCACTCTTTAATTTGTTCTAACTATTCTCGGGTCAAAGGGTTTGTCCCGGTTAGGTTCTCCGATCTCTGCGTGGATACCGTTAGAGACGGTCTCCTTTGGTCTTTTTGGTTTGACTTTGTTATATAGTCACATGGGTCTTGGCTTTCGGGAAGGTCCCGGAACAAAAATTTTTGTTTTCCGCACCGTGGGCATGTGATGCTCACACCGGGATTTTCCTACAGTGGTATCAGAGCCACTTATGTCGTATATAACGAAGAAATCATGACTAGGTCGGAGTTGCCTATTGCTTGTGACGATGATGCATGTTGTAAATGTCAAATTCGAAATCAGTATAGAGATATTGTTTTTTGAAATTTTCTTGCCCAGATATGTTCACAAGATGTTGTTGCATATGTCTGTGGAAGCTCGGAATTTATCAATGTGATTTGATATGGTTTTGCTAATTTATTCCCTAATGTTCTGGTTGCTGTGTTTGTGCACATTCAATGAACAGGCATGCTTGTAAATTCGAGAATAAATTGTAGAAATTTTTTTTTTCAGATTTTCTTTCACCGACATGTCTTTAAGATGTTTATGAATGTCTATGAGGATGGAAAAATGTTTTCGAGATGATTTACTATTTATTTGAGAATTTATTGTGTGCTGCTGGGAATAATTGTGTTGAGGAACACAGATTCTATATTGGCTTTGCTGCTGAGGTTGGTTGAGCTTTTGATGGAAATAAATCCAAAAAAACTTCATGGAGCATGTTGTGAACACTTTGTAACCTCTGTAATTTTCTAAGAATTTATTGAAATTTTTTCAATGAGTTTTTCAAGCAAAACACAGAGCTTGGCAGTTTTGAGAAAGTTGCTAGAGCTGTTTTGTTTGGAATGATTAATTGTGTAGTTTTCAGTTCCAATGCCTCGGATCATTTTTAATGTGATTAAAAATATGTTACATTGATGTTGTATGCTTTCCAAAATGATTTTCTTGAAGTTGGGTTTCCATAAATTTTCGAATGTCAAATATGTCACATTAGCGTCTCATTAGTGTATTTCGTTGTCTTGATTGTTTTGGCCGTCACAAATTTTGTGACCAGTGCCGAAGTAGTCTTGATAAAGTGTAGATTACCTAGAGATACTTAGGGTGATAGTTTGATATTCGCAAAATTATTTGAAAATCTAAGTGAATAATAGTGTATTCATCGATTTCAAGTTTTTCATGTATAGTTTGACTATATATGGTAAGCAACAATGAAAGTGTTTCATTCGTACATCAAGGTAAAGTGTATTACACTTGGTATTGTGAATTTGAACTGCACGGATTGAGAAATTAGCCGATTAGAAAGCAATTCCACGTATATAAGTCGACTTACATATGCATAAGTCGACTTGTATTCTCAGATAAGTCGACTTACATATGCATAAGTCGACTTGTCCGTGCACATAAGTTGACTTGCACAATGGTATAAGTCGACTTGTACATACACAGTATCATAAATCGACTTGTACGTACACAGTAGCATAAGTCGACTTATACAAGTCGACTTACAACATGCTTAGGTAGGATGATGGATGATTTTAGGTATAAACTCAATGTGATTGATGAAATGCCCTAAATCATTCCATATAGTCATGGTGACTATAATCCTATAGCTTGGAGAAGAAGATGATGAGACCAGAGCTTGATAACCCTCAAATAATATGAAAACTAACGCCTTCCATTAATATGGGGAGAACCAGAGTTCTTATAGAGTTAGGTTGTTGGGTAAACCCAAGCTCACTCTATATGGATATGTTCGAACCATGAAAATAAGATTTTCAGATTAATGGGTCAGTTTTCACTAGAAGCGTTAATTTGTTGAGTAAACTCAAGGTCAACGTGGACAGAGGCAAAATTGGGTAGTGTACATCAGATGTACGCGCATCAAGAGTTGATAACCCAATGTGTGTGCATACATCACGAGTTGATAGCACTAGTCGATAGTTGCATCTATGAAGCAATTGGTATGACCGATACCTACCGATTGACCTAAGGTGGCTTGTTGGGTAAACCCAAGGTCATTTTAGTAATGTCGGATATCTATGATGCAATTGGTATGACCAATACCTACCGATTGACCTAAGGTGGCTTATTGGGTAAACCCAAGGTCATTTTAGTAATGTCAGATATCGACCCACTAGGACATTTTGTCATAATATTTCTTGGATTCGTACTGAGGGTTATGGATTCTTTGAAACTAGTGGGAGCCATATGCATGTCATGCAAGTCTTTATGATCATGCATGTAATTCTATTCTAACATTCTTTCTCTCTTTCTTTTTAGGTTGATTGAAGATAACTTCTAGTGTGAACTTGCGCTCACTTATGGACTCGAACAAATTAACTGGACCTAATTTTCTCGATTGACTGAAAAATCTGAGAATTGTTATCAGATCCGAGGAACTAGGATATGTCCTAGATGTTCCACTTCCTGATCCACCTGCTGCTGATGCTTCTGATGAGGATCAGAGAGTATATCGAAAGCATCTCAAAGACAGTGACATGGCTACCTGTATTATGCTTGCCTCGATGTCACCAGAGCTGCAGAAACAGCATGAGTCTATGGATGCTCATACCATAGTGTTTCATCTTAGGGGGCTATTTGATGAGCAAGCTCGGTCTGAAAGGTTCGAGACCTCGAGGCTACTCTTCACTACTAAGATGACTCCAGGTTCATCTGCAGTGCAGTTTGCACTGAAGATGAATGGGTATATTGAGAGGTTGACCGTCTTAGGTTTTGTTATGGATTATGAATTAAGTGTTGACTTAATTCTAGTTGGATTGTCTGATAGTTATTCACAGTTTGTGTTAAACTATCGGATGAACCAAATATCCACAACAATCCCTGAGTTGATCAATCTGCTTAAGACAACAGAGCAAGCTATCAAGAAGGATAGCAAACAAGTGTTTATGGTGGCCTCTTCTTCTTCTGGTTCAAAGAAAAAGAATCTAAAGAAGAAAAGGTCTAAGAAACCGAAAGGAAGCGCAGCCAAGAAGAAAACCAAAGATATGCACTGGGGGAACTTGCTTCCATTGTGGCAGGCAAGACCGCCACCTGAAGCGAAACTCAGAAGTCTATCTGGAAGAATTGAAGCGAAGAAGGCATCGATGCCGGCTCCTTCGTATGTTTTTCATTGAGGTTATCTGCTTTACGACCATAACATATGGGTATTAGATACCGATTGTGGCTCACACATATGTAATGATATCACGCAGGCCTCGGGGACGATGAGCGGCTCATGAAGGGAGAACTAGACCTGCGTGTAGGAAATGGAGTAAGAGGCCTCTTCTTTTTCTGGTTCAAAGAAAAAGAATCTAAAGAAGAAAAGGTTTAAGAAACCGAAAGGAAGCGTAGCCAAGAAGAAAACCAAAGATACTGCACCAAAAGGAACTTGCTTCCATTGTGGCAAGACCGCCACCTTTGCTTAAAGCTAGAAAATCTATCTGGAAGAATTGAAGCGAAGAAGGCATCGGATGCCTCGGCTCCTTCGTATGTTTGTCATTGAGGTTAATCTGCTTTCGACCATAACATATGGGTATTAGATACCGCCAGTGGCTCACATATGTAATGATATGCGGGGCCTCGTGGACGATGAGATGACTCATGAAGGGAGAACTAGACCTGCGTGTAGGAAATGGAGTAAGAGTTGTTGCATTAGCCGTAGGCACTTATTTGTTGTCACTCCTCAGTAGGCTTGTAATTAAATTGGATGAATGTTATTTTGTACCTGTTTTAACAAAGAACATATTATCATTTCTTGTTTAAATAGAAATTGGTTTCCATTTGACTTTTAGTAACAATGGTTGTTCTATTAGTTTGAATGGAATGCTTTATGGTACTGGTACATTATGCAATGGAATTTACATATTAGATATGCCACATCCAATTATGAATGTCAATGACACGAAAAGACATAAACGAGATAATTTAAAATCAACTTACTTATGGCATTGTCGCCTTGGCCATATAAATGAGAGACGCATAGCTAAGCTCCATAAGAGTGGAAGTTTAGGGTCATTTGATTATGAATCATATGACACATGTGAATCTTGTTTATTAGGTAAGATGAATAAGTTACCCTTCAAGGGAAAGGGTGAACGAGCGACTGGAGTATTAGACCTAATACATTCAGATGTATGTGGTCTGATGTCCATCCATGCTAGAAGTGGTTGTCTTTACTTCATTACCTTTATCGATGATTATTCTCGATATGGGTACCTGTATCTGATGAGATACAAATCTGAAGCATTTGAAAAGTTCAAACAATTCAGAAATGAAGTAGAAAACCAAAATTGGAAAAGTATCAAGACATTACGATCTGATCGTGGTGAGGAATACTTAGACCAACATTTTTTGGATTATCTCAGAGATGATGAGATTTTATCTCAATGGACTCCTCCTTACACACCACAGCATAATGGTGTGGCTGAAAGGAGAAATCGAACCTTGTTAGACATGGTACGATCGATGATGGGCTTTACAAAATTACCAAAATCCTTTTGGGGGTATGCACTCGAGACAACTGTTTACTTGTTAAACAGAGTTCCATTAAAGACAGTTGATGTTAATCCATATGAGATGTGGACTAACAAAAGACCCTATCTTACTCATTTGAAAGTTTGGGGTTGTCCTGCTTATGTGAAACGAATACAGTCAGATAAACTTGATGCAAAGTCTGACAAGTGTTTGTTTGTAGGATATCCTAAAGAAACAATGGGATATCAATTCTACCTTGCTGAGGAACAAAAGGTGTTTGTTTCAAAGCATGCTGTCTTTTTAGAGAAAGAGTTTCTTTTACAAGAAGACAGTGGGAGCAAAATTGAACTTGAAGAAGTTCAAGATGCTCGAACAGACGCAGATCAACTGCTTGAACCTAAAACTGTGACTCATATAGATGAAGTAACAATTCAACCTTCTACAACACACGAAGTTCGTAGGTCATGTAGGATACTATCTGTTCCCGAGATATATGGATTTCTCGTGAGTGAACAGAATGACGTATTGCTCATAGAAGATGATGAGCCTACCACCTATGAAGATGTTCTGAAGAGTTCTGAGTCTGAGAAATGGCTTCAAGCCATGAAAGCTGAAATGAATTCCATGTATGAAAACCAAGTATGGACTTTGGTTGAGGCACCCGAAGGAATAAAACCCATAGGGTGTAAATGGGTTTTCAAAAAGAAAACCGACATGGATGGTAATGTGATTACCTATAAAGCAAGGCTTGTGGCTAAAGGTTTTCGTCAAAGACAAGGAGTTGACTACGACGAGACCTTCAGCCCAGTAGCAATGCTTAAATCCATTAGAATACTCCTAGCCATTGCCACTCATTATGATTATGAGATATGACAAATGGATGTGAAGACGACTTTTCTAAATGGAAATCTAGCGAGGATGTATATGACACAACCTCGGGGCTTCACCTCTATGATGGCAAAAGGTATGCAAGCTTGAAATCCATCTATGGATTGAAGCAAGCATCCAGAGTTGGAATATCCGTTTTGATGAGGTAATCAAAGAGTTTGGTTTCTCACAAAATCCGGATGAACACTGTGTGTATAAGAAGGTTAATGGGACTGCAATCGTATTCCTTGTGCTATATGTAGATGACATATTATTACTAGGAAACGATGTCTCTATGCTACAAGCTATCAAGATTTGGTTGTCCAAATAATTTTTCATGAAAGACCTTGGTGAAGCAACTTATATCCTTGGGATAAGGATCTATAGAGATAGATCAAAAAGATTGCTTGGTCTTTCAGAATCAACGTACATAGACAAGATGCTAAAGAGGTTTAGCATGGAACAATCCACGAGAGGTTACCTTCCCGTGACTCATGGGATAACACTCTCAAAATCTATGTGTCCTAAGACACAAGATGAGAGGATGCGCATGAATATGATCTCGTATGCATCTGCGGTAGGATCTATCATGTACGCTATGCTATGTACGAGACCCGATGTATCATATGCTCTAAGTGTTACGACGCGATACCAATCGAATCTGGTGAGGGTCCTTTGGGTGGTGTCGAGAATATCCTCAAGTACTTGCGAAGGATTAAGGATGTTTTCTTGATATATGGAGATGGAGATCTCAAAATGAGTGGGTATACAGATGCCAGTTTTCAATCTGATAAGGATGATTCCAAATCCCAATTAGGTTATGTATTCACACTGAACTACCGGGCGGTCAGTTGGAAGAGTTCCAAACAAGAGACAACTGTCGATTCAACAACCGAGGCAGAGTACATTGCCGCTTCAGACGCAGCAAAGGAAACAGTTTGGATCAAAAAGTTCATTACTGAACTTGGTGTGGTTCCTAGTAGTGATGGGCCCATACAGTTGTATTGTGACAACAATGGGGCTATTGCGCAGGCAAAGGAACCAAGGTCTCATCAACGATCCAAACACGTACTCCGCAGATATCACCTGATCAAGGAGATCATTGGTCGAGGTGATATGCAGATAGAGAGAATGCCCACAAAGTAGAATATTGCTGATCTGTTGAAAAAGCCATTGTCACAGAAGAACTTTGATTCTCATGTACTCGCCTATGGTATTAGATATCAAGGCGATTGGCTTTAGGTCAAGTGGGAGATTTTGTTAGAGTAGTGCCCTAAAGGCAATCGCCTTTAGCACATTTTGTACAAAGTTGTGTACATACTTTATAAATAAATAAAGAAAGGCATATTTCATTAATTTGATGTTCATTATTTATGAATGGATATTGATCTATAAGCAAATTAATGAAGTCCTTGATATATGACATAGCATGAAGGAAATTATGATGTGACCATACTACTGAGATTCCTATCATGTGCAATTATGTCAGTATCTAAATTATCCCTAGTCGTAGGATTACTGAAACTAGACATCGGTAATCTAGAAAGACTAGCACATCTCAAGCTCCTTGATTTGATCAAGCAGTGGATCTCAGAAACTGTAAACATGAGATATTTAGGGTTGAGATGTGGATGTTTACTAGAGGTAGTAAGTACATTGGATGACCTGCTATGAGATCATCACATGGATGTCCTATTCTAATGTCAGTGATAATCTCATCATAGCAATGGTGCAAGTATCCTTAGACTTGAGGTACTCAAGGATATCTTGGATACTGATTATGTGCTTTGATCCCGTTTTTGGAACCCAACTCTCTTGCTTAAAATCGTGAAACCTGAGCGTGCGTATTACTTTGAAGGTTTATATTTTTTTTTCATTCTTAATCCCTTGAACCCTTAAAGACATCATGAATTCATTCTCATGCTCAAAACGCTCCCAATATTTACTTACCAAAGTCCCTTAGTGTGCCCATGTACCTAATCATCATACTTGAACTTATTTCCACTACGCGTTCACCGAATTTGAAAAACTCAATATCTTAAATTCATTTGAAATTCTCTTGTAAATCATAGCCTTATGACTCTTGTTTAATTTAAGACAAGAATTACTTCAATCGGAGTTTTATAACTCAAGATACACTCCAAAAACCTAAAAGAGTTCATACCGGAAACATGCTCTCTTAACCGGCCTTTCAATTCCTTAAATGAGATATTCCTCAATTTAACTCCAAAAGATACCAATTTTTGTAGAAAGGAAGATATATTCCTTATGAATCTAATGGTTCAAGCCTCACCTCAATTGGAGGTCTTATGAGGGATTTATACCCAAAACAATGGACCATGCTCACTTCCAAAATCAAATTGAAACTCTTTTGGCGCGATTGCCATAACTTTTTCTAAAATTATCCAAATGACTTATTTCTTACTCCATTTGAAAGATAACATTAAGATATAAAACTTGTATTAGAGGCCTTGAAGCAATATTCGGCCTAAAAGCTGGTCAAAAACGCATGTTTCTCCAAGTGACCCGTAGCTATCCGTTAAACGGACAGGCATGTCCGTTCAACGGACACATACGGCCAAAAGTGTGCCAAATCGTCCGAGAAAGTCCGTTTAATGGACATCCGTGTCCGTCTAACGGACATACACATAACAAGGGGTCCTTTTGACCCGTAGCTGTCCGTTAAACGGACTTCCATGTCCGTTTAACGGACACGTCATTTTTCCAAAACTCCAAAGCTTAAAACCAACTTCAATTCACTTGAGACTATCACCTTTCAAAGCTTATAACTTCTTATTCCTAGCTCCAATATGAGCATACTATACCTCCATGGAAAGATAACAAGATGAAATACAATTCTCATGAAGGATGCAAATGCTAACTCCATCATTAATCAAGGCAAAAAGCCACTCAAAGGACACTGCTCATTAAAGACCAATGTAACAGTACGTGAGCAGTAACTGAATGTGTTCTAACCCTCATAAATTTTTAACCCTAACTCCGAATGAGACAAATGATATACCCTTAGAAAGATCTGAACTTCTACTACAATATTCAAGAAGACTTACTGATCTAAATCAATCTCTAATGGGGTCTAAAACTGAAGCGAAGTTCTGTCAAATTTTAGGAAAATTTGACAGCACTTCCCTTGAAAATGCAACTAACCAATTTTCAATTCTAATACTTCCACCTGCATAAAACTCAACATGCAACCTCATATAACATAAATTAATCCCAAGAGTAACTCCAAACTCAAATCAAGGCAACAACCGCACTCTTAATCATCTAATCATATCCAAGCTATACAATGATACAATTGTACATTCACAACCATACTAAAGTCCATATTGCATTAATCATCATACATAAGAGTTTTACAATTTCATTGGCATTTCCTAGCCAAATTTCCAAGACCAAAAACAATATCTCATTTACCTTATTCCATTGCTCATATGAATTACAATTATACATTTACATAACCAAACTTCAAATACACAATAAAACAAGCACAATCTGCCTTGATCCACTTGCACTGATTTCTTGCTAAAAACACGAAATTGGGAAAATAAGGGGGTGAGCTTGGGGAGCCCAGAAGGTTCTATGCTTATAACCAAATAATGAACAAAACAGTTTTAGAAGTCCATTTTCAGATTAATTTCCTTTGGATCATAAAACATTGTTTTCTTGAAAACTCTTGTCATTTTCTTGAAATCACAAATCATTCATTTTCAAAGGTTCATGAAATCATAAACTAAGAGCTCTTGTCATTTTCTTGAAATCACAAATCATTCATTTTCAAAGGTTCATAAAATCATAAACTAAGAGCTCTTGTCATTTTCTTGAAATCACAAATCATTCATTTTCAAACTTTCATGAAATCATGAATGCAATTCAACTTGTCACAATTCACATCATATATCACATATCACCTAACACATCATAATGGTTTGGCAAGTCCATAATTCTTGGCAACCATATAGTCTCATTAATGAGCCTATATGGGCAAATCTTTAGAGTCCGTATCTTAGATCATCCTATGCCACAATCGGGCAGCCGGGCGAAGGCTTCTTCATGATCATCGTGCACGAGACGTTTCTTGGGTGGACTTAACCTAACCCACATAACATATAATCATGTCTTGAAACTTGATTGCCCAAAGGCAAAAATCTTGGAAATCTTGTTTTGCATAAATCATGCAAATTTTCATAAATCATTTCATGAACATGAGCATTTCATATGCAATGCATCATCATTCCTCAAGCAAATTCACATAACAACCACAATCACATATCAAATCGTCAATCATCCAATCCACATAACATTTTCAAATCATTCATACCATGATACATCAATTTTTTTTTGAAATTTCGTAAGGCATTCAAAAACAATGAATTTGAAAGCATTTGTTTTAATTCGTAAAGTTTTTGAAAAATATATTAATGGCCCATTATTTAACTATAAACATAAAACCTACCTTATAATTCCTTGCTTGAAAACCTTGCTCCAATGACCTTCCCTTGCTTTCCATTCCTCTTGCCTCTCACCATTTTCCTCAAAATCAACACAATTCTCAAATCAAAAGTCATCCAAAATACAACAAATCCTAAGGACCCAAATCATGAAATTGATCTTGGAATCACAATACCCATTCATTTTCTAAGCTTTCTCAACCATAACCCATGCAAAACCTTAAACAAAACTTCATGACTTACCTTAAACTTCCACTAACCAAGTGATGACTTGGTTCAAAATGAAGCTCTAGTGATTTCCCACACTTTTTCCTCTTGCACTTTCTTCAAATTTCCTCTTGATCTCTTGGAAAATCAAAAACCCTAACAAGCTTCTTCCTTCTCTCTTCTTCTTTCCTCTTCACGACACCTCCCTCTTCTCCTCTTCTAATTTTCGTTTTCTCCCTCTTCTTTTTCCTACCAATTCACTTAATTCTTCCTCTTTTATACTCCTCTTTATTCACTTAAGCCCAAAGCCCAAACCTAACTCCCTTCTTCTTCTTCCTTCTTCCTATTTCTTCTTTAACTACTTAAGCCCACTTATTCTCTCAAGCCCATCTTATCCTTATTTTCTTTTCTTTCCTACTACAACTTAAGCCCATCTCATTTCTTCTTCCTTTCTTCTTACATCCTCCTTAAACTTACTACTCAAGCCCATTAGCTCTTTAAGCCCATTTTATATCTATATATATCCTCTCTTCTTTCTTCATTTCATTTGGACCCAAAGCCCCATTTATTCTTCCTTCTTTCTTCTCATCCTACTAAGGCACTTAAGTCCAAACTATTTCTTCTTCTTTTCATTTGATTTAGGCCCATTATTCTCTTAGGCCCAATTAAACTCTAAACTCTTAAATTCAACTAACACATTAAATTTTATTAATTCATGCCACCCAACTCATTACTCTCTTTTAATCCTCTTTTTTTTATATCACCACTTAAGCCCAACTTAAGTCCAAGGCCCATTTAACCCTTAATACATTTACAATGTAACATCCCGTTATCGGAGTGACGGGTAGATTGGTAAATTTGGATCAGGTTAAGATTGTGTACAGGCTAATGTAAATTGTGCATGCATTATAACTTCTATAGTTACTAGTAAATGAACTATTGTTGCATAAGCATATGTATATACGTACATGTATGACAATTTCCCGATTGAATTGTGGAAAATTGGAAATTGTGTGATAAGCGTATATGAGTTTTGAATATGGAATTGGAATGAGAAAATTGAATTTAGAGGATTGAATTATGAGATTGGAGTGTAGGAGTATGTAATTCCTAATTTTGTGAATTTATGGAACTTTTTCTGGAAATTTTTAGAGAATCGAGTCCGGACCAAAAAAAAGGGTATATCGACTGATAAACTGGATTCCGGGTCCGAGATTGATTGACAATTGATATGAGATTATTTGAGATATGATTTTCGGATTTGTTATTAATTGTTATTGCGAAATTGGGAGAAAAATAGAATAAGAATTGGGCTGAAAGACCCTAAGATTTGGACTTGTGGCAACTAAATTGCCAAACAAGCCTTTAAAGCTCACATATATATATGTTAAACGTTTATTTCATCATCGATGATCGTAGGTGAGCATTTGGCGATTTGGAGTTTCTTGGAGGATTCTCAATGGAGTGAAGCTTGAATCAAGTAAGTTTATACTTGTTTATGAGTTAAATAGTTTCATTTGATCATTGAATTGAGTAAGAAATTGGTTAGAAAGTTTGAAAGTTTCGGATGATTAGGGTTTTGTGATTTTCGTTGGTTTTGATTTGGGTTTTTGATAAATAATGGTTTAAATGATGGATTGAGATTAGAAATAAGTTGGGTTTAAGGTTTAAAACTGATTGAGAGTGTTTAGAATGAATTTGGATGAGTTAGATCAGAAAAATCTGAGAAATTTCTGGGTTTCTGTCGCGATTTTGCGATCGCACGCCGCAACGTCACGATGAACACGCCATGGCGAAACCAACCCGATCTTGCGTCATGACAATTAAAATATTTTAATTTATGCGCCATGGCGAGGAAGACAAGGCATCGCCATGACGAATGTCTGCGTCGTCATGACGTGGGATGCCGATTACTGCATGGCGATGCTTGCCATGACGAGGATGCTTCCAAAATGAATTTGAGGTTTTGAATTGGAGAATTTTGGGATCTAATTTGGATTGGTTATGGATCAAAATGGCATTTGAGAGAATAGGAATTGAATTTGATGATTATCGAAAATTGAGTGGTAGCGAATTGGAATGTGACCTTAGAGTAAGGAATTGAATTATGGCATTGAGAACTGCTACGAATTAGAGTGAGAGTGATCATATTGAGAATTCAGGAATATGATTGGGAATGTCATAACATGTATAGTATTTATCGAAATTGCTATTGATTATTGAATTTGGCATGATTGGTAATGTGTGATTTATTTGATTTGATATAGAGGTTCGATGGATCGTCATTCCACAGACGATATTGGGACTTCAGTAGCTTTCGGAAGTGCAGGTGAGTAACCTAGTTGGTTTCTCAACCTATATGTGTTACATTTGTGTACATATGCCATGTGGAATACGGATGGATATGTGTGATGTTTTGATTGATTTGAACCATGGGTGTTGAAATATTGGATTGAGATATGGAAGTGCAAAATGTGAATAAATGTGCATAAATGCAATAGTGAATCGAATTGTAAAAGTGTTAGTGAAAGAAATGAGATATGACCGTGAAATGTGAATGACATATGCACTCATGCATAATTAAATGATCAGATAATGATAGTTGTTGACCGAGGCATCTTTGTATATTTGAGGGCGCCATGTAAAACCCATGAAACACGCCGCAATAAAACACCAAAACACCTACGGGTGGGGTGTGGGGTCCTATTATGTGAAAGGGATTAGTGCATACCCAGTGGGCTATCCTATCCCTAATGTGAGTGGGCGATAGTGCATACCCGAGGGCCCTCCTACTTGCCAAAATGTGATTTCGATTTACGATTAGCTCGGTCACAACAATGAAATGGCCCGAAAGTGTCGCATGCATCTGCATATGTAAATTATTTAAAGTGAGCGTGTGAAAGTGAAACTGAATGCATGTGAATATATGAAAGTGTGAATATGTGATTCAGTGTGTATATGAATTGTGAATGCATGAGTTGGGTGAACCATCGATGATGGTTTCTCCGAGAGTTCGCAAACTCACCCAACATTGCATCTATTTTTCAGAAGTGAAGAGTACCCGTTAGACACTGCGGAGTATGTCTACCGCTAGCAAGGCGTAGTGTCGGGTCGGGATCGGTGTCGTCACATCTGCATTAGAGTAGTGAATTGCTTTAGTGGGCCCCTTTTGATTTATGTGTACTTGTATGGTATAACTGAAATTGGTTTATAATAGAAATTGTTTTGTAATTGCAAATGTTTTGTTATAATTGGGCCAAATCATTATTGTTTTGTGCACTCAACTGTTTTCGTAAGAAAAGAAAAATGTCATATCGAGTTTTAAAAAGGTAGTGATTGTTCTAGTACGCCACCCTCGCGGGTCACGGGCTCGGATATCACTGTTGATGTCGGGTTTGGGTCTCGTCGGGAGTGGGGTGCTACATACAACCTTCATAACACCTTAATACACTTAATCCATGTCATATAGTCTTAGTCTAATCAACATGTTAATTAAATTTCCTTAACATGCTAATTAAGTCCACAAAATACAATAATTGACTCCCATTAAATCATGCCACCTAATTTCATGACACCTTACTTTAAGCATATTAACATGTCAATTAGTTCCACATTAATCCATCTCGTATTTAAACCATATCTTCCATTTCATTTCAATTTCAAGAATTCTTAACTTCTTTACTCATGAATAATCATTCAAACATCCTTATTTAATAATCCTAGCTTACCAAAAAGATTCGAGGTCCAATAATTCTCCCCCTCTTAAAAAAAATTTCATCCTCGAAATTTCTATCTTACTTATCTAAAGGCAAGGGTTTAAATCCTTAATTAACGGATTCAACTTATTCTTGCATGACTTATTCAGATAGCTCACCATCCTGACCCTGCTTATTTGATCTTGAGTGCACCTTGGCACGGTGGCACTCTTAAACATGTACTCATAATCATGTACTCGTGAGAGTAAAAGCATGTAACTCTGAAAGCATCACTGGGGTAACTCATCTTATGCTTGATGTTCACATCATAATAATGGTAAGTGACTGTGAACTAACACACTACTTCCATGCCTATTCTTGGAATTCTTCTAATTCATCTTTCTTACTTCACTTGATTCTTATCACTCACTCATTTCACCTGTCCATACCCCTTTCAATTTTAGCCTTCTATAACTTGTAGACCTTACTTATCATCATAATGCTAAAAAGATGAATCTTTCTATCATCTAATTCTTCATACCGCATTTGATTGAATTCACTAGAACTGTGATTTTGTACTTACAATAAACTAAAGCTATACTTGGATCTCATAACCTTATGAACTTCAACTATATGCTTTAAGCATATTCTTGATAATTAAGACCATCAATTCCTACATTCACTTGCTCATTTGACATTCTTGATCACTAAGAGATCTTTCGATGAAATCCTGGTAGGATGCATACCTCATGTTACCATTTGTACTTTGCTAGCAACCTTTTTACTTAATCATCTTTATTGATTTCATATACTTCCTATTTCATTCACCTGGTATCATTCTTCCTATTTGAACTTGAAATTTAGATCCGTATCAATTTCTTAATAAGATTCACAATCTTTTTATCCTTAATTTGGGATAAACTATGTCCCACCTGCTATGCTTCTTGTTACTCTAGTTCTGGACATCATAGTATCAAATTCATGCTTAATGTATCGGATGCAACACTTAGCCTCACTTGGAGTCTCTTACTTGTGCAATCATAGTCTTTTGATACATATCTCAATCTCCTGAGTTTCATATTTAATCCTCCCAATTCAATAATTGCCTTGTACTTTTACGATCTATATTTGCAAGCTCATACATGTTCCTGTACATATGTTGTCTCCAAACTCTCAAAACAATCATCAATGTTGGAGTTCTAGGTCATGTATCAAAATTCACTCCTAGAGCTTTACACATTTCTCTTCATGTATTCAAACCATTCTCCTCAAATTTCCTCCAATTCCATAGTGCTATTGGGCATTTGTTAACTTAAGCGATCATTATCAATTTTCATGTATCTCTCGATTAGCCCTTGTGATTCCTTACTTAACTAATTCCTCAATGAGGTATATTGACTCACTTTCCTTTCGATTCCTCTTATTGACTTTCTTCCTCGAATGATTTTTCTCCACAATTTGCAGCTTATTTGCAAACTTAATTAGGGTGATTTTAATATATTCATCAAGTCATACCGATATCTCCCAAACATACTTTCACGTAATATATAACATAGACTTACATACTCCTCATGTTAACAATCAAGGTCTCTATAGTGAGTGTACTCACTTTCGAATCATCACATACTCTTTTTTGATTAGTTCTTTCATTGATTACTCTTAACATGAACCATTTGATCTGCTTATTCTAACTTAATGAAATCCCTCTTCAAAAGAGGATTTTTTGCTGCAATCATCTATACTATTCCTGCAATCTTAATCAATCCCCTATTATCATCATCATATTTTATCCACAGACTTATCTTCATCAATTCATAAATCAATCTCTTACACGATTGATACTTTGATCTTCATTAATCCTAGACAATATTCTTCTCTTGATCTTAGAATTTATTCCTCATTGTAACATCATCAACAACTCTCAATCTATGTCTACTTGATCACTTAGGCTTTAAACTATGGGAAACTATGACTAATAATATTCACTAAATCATAGGTTTCTTCCTCTATCATCTTCACACGTACTCTACTTATGTGCTTAATACACTCATTTGTGCATAATCATGGATTTCCATACAAATACTCCCAACAACAACCAATTTGACCTTCTTGAACTTATACAAACATTTCTATCAATCATCTCATTGTCCCATTATCCTTCACTTCACATCTTACATATATATATATGTATGTATATATATTTGCCATTGACTTAAACTTGTGGAAATAAAATCATCACATATTTCATACAGCACATAGATTTCAAAAACTTGTAATCTTGGTGCTCGTAATGGCACTTTCTTGTAAACTTGCTTTTCACAACATGATATCCTTGCACAAATCATGTCTGAAAGCATAATTTCATAAACTTGTATTCTTAGAAAGAAAAACCCCTTTTTAAAGTCATTTCATCAATCATTCACATAATCGACATATTAAACATGCAACATTTCATAATGCACTCAATGCACAACTGATGCAACGATTATGATGCAATTTAAATTATGAAATTTTCTTGCTTGATTTAATGAAAACAAACTTGGCTTATTGAATTTATTATAAGCATGCACCCACTGGGTTCCGGTTTCATCTTCTTAAAATCATAAGAATTTCGACTTTCATGAAGTTCTACTTGAACCCCTTTAATCCTTGTCCCCCTACTTTTCCTCAAACAATCCATGCTCATAATTCATATATTTCCCACATTCAAGGATAAGCACCATAGTATGTCATTGATACCATATTCGATTTCATCAACAGATGCATTGACTCATTACCGGTCATGTTTGACCATGTACTATTTCTCATTTCCACTAATCCACAACTTCAATTTATTCGCTAATTCGATTTGTTCAACTCTTAACAATTTGCTCTTGCATGTAACTTTTACATATGCCCCCATACAAGATCTCAATTCCGGCGCTCTGATACCACAAAATGTCGAAACCCGACCCGGAGATCGGATCCCGACTGTTGGATCCCGTTTTCGGAACCCAACTCTCTTGCTTAAAATCGTGAAACCTGAGCGTGCGTATTACTTTGAAGGGTTATAATTTTTTTTTCATTCTTAATCCCTTGAACCCTTGAAGACATCATGAATTCATTCTCATGCTCAAAACGCTCCCAATATTTACTTACCAAAGTCCCTTAGTGTGCCCATGTACCTAATCATCATACTTGAACTTATTCCCACTACGCGTTCACCGAATTTGAAAAATTCAATATCTTAAATTCATTTGAAATTCTCTTGTAAATCATAGCCTTATGACTCTTGTTTAATTTAAGACAAGAATTGCTTCAATCGGAGTTTTATAACTCAAGATACACTCCAAAAACCTAAAAGAGTTCATACCGGAAACATGCTCTCTTAACCGACCTTTCACTTCCTTAAATGAGATATTCCACAATTTAACTCCAAAATATACCAATTTTTGTAGCAAGGAAGATATATTCCTTATGAATCCAATGGTTCAAGCCTCACCTCAATTGGAGGTCGTATGATGGATTTATGCCCACAACAATGGACCATGCTCACTTCCAAAATCAAATTGAAACTCTTTTGGCGCGATTGCCATAACTTTTTCTAAAATTATCCACATGACTTATTTCTTACGCCATTTGAAAGATAACATCAAGATCTACAACTCGTATTATAGGCCTCGAAGCGAGATTAGGCCTCAAAACTAGACAAAAACGCATGTTTCTCCAAGTGACCCGTAGCTGTCCGTTAAACGGACAGGCATGTCCGTTTAACGGACACATACGGCCAAAAGTGTGCCAAATCGTCCGAGAAAGTCCGTTTAACGGACATCCGTGTCTGTATAACGGACATACACATAACAAGGGGTCCTTTTGACCCATATCTGTCCGTTAAACGGACTTCCATGTCCGTTTAACGGACACGCCATTTTTCCAAAACTCCAAATCTTAAAACCAACTTCAATTCACTTGAGACTATCACCTTTCAAAGCTTATAACTTCTTATTCCTAGCTCCAATATGAGCATACTATACCTACATGGAAAGATAACAAGATGAACTACAATTCTCATGAAGGATGCAAATGCTAACTCCATCATTAATCAAGGAAAAAAGCCACTCAAAGGACACTGCTCATTAAAGACCAATGTAACGATGCGTGAGCATGGCCCGAATGTGTTCTAACCCTCATAACTTTTTAACCCTAACTCCGAATGAGACAAATGATATACCCTTAGAAAGATCTGAACTTCTACTACAATATTTATGAAGACTTACCAATCTAAATCAATCTCTAATGGGGTCTAAAACTGAAGCGAAGTTCTGTCAAATTTTAGGAAAATTTGACAGCACTTCCCTTGAAAATGCAACTAACCAATTTTCAATTCTAATACTTCCACCTGCATAAAACTCAACATGCAACCTCATATAACATAACTTAATCCCAAGAGTAACTCCAAACTCAAATCAAGGCAACAACCGCACTCTTAATCATCTAATCATATCCAAGATATACAATGATACAATTGTACATTCACAACCATACTCAAGTCCATATTGCATTAATCATCATACATAAGAGTTTTACAATTTCATTGACATTTCCTAGCCAAATTTCCAAGACCAAAAACAATATCTCATTTACCTTATTCCATTGCTCATATGAATTACAATTATACATTTACATAACCAAACTTCAAATACACAATAAAACAAGCACAATCTGTCTTGATCCACTTGCACTTGATTTCTTGCTAAAAACCTGGAAATTGGGAAAATAAGGGGGGTGAGCTTGGAGAACCCAGAAGGTTCTATGCTTATAACCAAATAATGAACAAAACAGTTTTAGAAGTCCATTTCCGTATTAATTTCCTTTGGATCATAAAACATTGTTTTCTTCAAAACTCTTGTCATTTTCTTGAAATCACAAATCATTCATTTTTCAAAGGTTCATGAAATCATAAACTAAGAGCTCTTGTCATTTTCTTGAAATAAAAAATCATTCATTTTTCAAAGGTTCATAAAATCATAAACTAAGGGCTCTTTTCATTTTCTTGAAATCACAAATCATTCATTTTTCAAACTTTCATGAAATCATGAATGCAATTCAACTTGTCACAATTCACATCATATATCACATATCACCTAACACATCATAATGGTTTGGCAAGTCCACAATTCTTGGCAACCATATAGTCTCATTTAATGAGCCTATATGGGCAAATCTTTAGGAGTCCGTATCTTGGATCATCCTATGCCACAATTGGGCAGCCGGGCGAAGGTTTCTTCATGGTCATCATGCACGAGACGTTTCTTGGGTGGACTTAACCTAACCCACATAACATATAATCATGTCTTGAAACTTGATTGCCCAAAGGCAAAAATCTTGGAAATCTTGTTTTGCATAAATCATGCAAATTTTCATAAATCATTTCATGAACATGAGCATTTCATATGCAATGCATCATCATTCCTCAAGCAAATTCACATAACAACCACAATCACATATCAAATCATCAATCATCCAATCCACATAACATTTTCAAATCATTCATACCATGATACATCAATTTTTTTTGAAATTTATAAGGCATTCAAAACAATGAATTTGAAAGCATTTGTTTTAATTCGTAAAGTTTTTGAAAAATATATTAATGGCCCATTATTTAACTATAAACATAAAACCTACCTTATAATTCCTTGCTTGAAAACCTTGCTCCAATGACCTTCCCTTACTTTCCATTCCTCTTGCCTCTCACCATTTTCCTCAAAATCAACACAATTCTCAAATCAAAAGTCATCCAAAATACAACAAATCCTAAGGACCCAAATCATGAAATTGATCTTGGAATCACAATACCCATTCATTTTCTAAGCTTTCTCAACCATAACCCATGCAAAACCTCAAACAAAACTTCATGACTTACCTTAAACTTCCACTAACCAAGTGATGACTTGGTTCAAAATGAAGCTCTAGTGATTTCCCACACTTTTTCCTCTTGCACTTTCTTCAAATTTCCTCTTGATCTCTTGGAAAATCAAAAACCCTAACAAGCTTCTTCCTTCTCTCTTCTTCTTTCCTCTTCACGACACCTCCCTCTTCTCCTCTTCTAATTTTCGTTTTCTCCCTCTTCTTTTTCCTACCAATTCACTTAATTCTTCCTTTTTTATACTCCTCTTTATTCACTTAAGCCCAAAGCCCAAACCTAACTCCCTTCTTCTTCTTCCTTCTTCCTATTTCTTCTTTAACTACTTAAGCCCACTTATTCTCTCAAGCCCATCTTATCCTTATTTTCTTTTCTTTCCTACTACAACTTAAGCCCATCTCATTTCTTCTTCCTTTCTTCTTACATCCTCCTTAAACTTACTACTCAAGCCCATTAGCTCTTTAAGCCCATTTTATATCTATATATATCCTCTCTTCTTTCTTCATTTCATTTGGACCCAAAGCCCAATTTATTCTTCCTTCTTTCTTCTCATCCTACTAAGTCACTTAAGTCCAAACTATTTCTTCTTCTTTTCATTTGATTTAGGCCCATTATTCTCTTAGGCCCAATTAAACTCTAAACTCTTAAATTCAACTAACACATTAAATTTTATTAATTCATGCCACCCAACTAATTACTCTCTTTTAATCCTCTTCTTTTTATATCACCACTTAAGCCCAACTTGATTCCAAGGCCCATTTAACCCTTAATACATTTACAACCTTCATAACACCTTAATACACTTAATCCATGTCATATAGTCTTAGTCTAATCAACATGTTAATTAAATTTCCTTAACATGCTAATTAAGTCCACAAAATACAATAATTGACTCCCATTAAATCATGCCACCTAATTTCATGACACCTTACCTTAAGCATATTAACATGTCAATTAGTTCCACATTAATCCATCTCGTATTTAAACCATATATTCCATTTCATTTCAATTTCAAGAATTCTTAACTTCTTTACGCATGAATAATCATTCAAAAAACCTTATTTAATAATTCTAGCTTACCAAAAAGATTCGGGGTCCAATAATAGCAATGGTGCAAGTATCCTTAGACTTGAGGTACTCAAGGATATCTTGGATACTGATTCTGTGCTTTGACTCCATTCCTTGTTGCCTTATAGAGGTCGCTCGTAGGGTGGTGCTTGGGTACAGTTTGAGGTATTCGAAGGTAATTGAGTAGCCAATAGAGGATTCACCACTTCTGTGATAGCAGAAGATGATACCCATGGCCTCTTGTCGAGGTCATTACTTGGAAATCTCGATCGAGTACATATGTCATGAAGAGTGTCTTCATTGACATATTAAGTAATGAGTCCCAGGACAAGAACTGAAATCACTTGGACTAGATTTGACGTAGTCAGTCTAGTAAGAGTTGACACTTTGCCCATACTCATAACCAAGTGGGGTATAGCATGGTGAAAGGACGAATTGCACGGTAATTGTCTATAGAAAGGTTCGTGATATGGTTCATGATGAATATAGGTTCATTCGTCAAACCAATTACTTTCCGGTCAATTGAGGGTCATGATGTGTTGCTAGATACTGCTCATGACTTGCTTGGATTAAATGTTGATCTAAGTGGCTAACATAACCGGAACCTAATGGGTCACACGCATAAGAGTGACTCGGAGAATTCGTAAAATAGTTTAGAATAGAGATCCAATAAATGGAGAGCAACAGGATTAAATGGATCCCGATGAGATCGAGATATGTCCCGATGAGATCGCGACATCGATATTGCTGAGACAAGTCTCCGATGTTTTTTCCATACCGAGACCCGGTAGGACCGACCCTAGTGTGACTGGACCACTTCAGCATTTATATATATATATATATCTATTAATTAATTAAGTAATTAATTAATATATATATATATATCATCAACGTGCATAAAGGAGGCGAAGGCATGTCTTTATATATATATATATATATATATATATATATATAAGAGACTAACGTGGAAAGCATCATCCACTTTGCATTTAATGGCTTTAAATGTTAAAAAGGACAAATGGCAAGTGGAGAAACATGTGTATGGTCATTGGTTTTAAAAGGGTTTTAAAATCCTAAGACTTCCACTCTTGATGATCGTGGGTTTTGAAAGATTGAAGAAAGGTTTGGAAACTAAAAACTTTTCCTCTCTTCACCAACGATCTTCATCTCATCTTTCAAGCTTCTCCTTCTTCATCGTTGATTTCAAGCTCTCTAAGGACAAAGGTAAGAGCTAGCACTCTTTAATTTGTTCTAGCTATTCCTAGGTCAAAGGGTTTGTCCCGGTTAGGTTCTCCGATCTCTGCATGGATACCGTTAGAGACGGTCTCCTTTGGTCGTTTTGGTTTGACTTTGTTATATAGTCACATGGATCCTGGCTTTCGGGAAGGTCCCGGAACAAAAATTTTGGTTTTCCACACCGTGGGCATGTGATGCTCACACCGGGATTTTCCTACAGTTGCAGGTGCGCTCCTTATTTATGATTATGAGACATTTGCATTGCTAGATTTAGGATCTACGCATTCATTCATTACATCGCATCTAGCATCTAGGTTGCATTGTGATAGGGAGATACTACAGTATGGGCTAGAGGTGAGTACACTGATAGGTAGTACTACAGTTATAGGAGAGGTATGTAAGGAGTGTTTGGTTCGGATTGATCAAGTAGAGTTGGAGGCAGATCTGATTGTATTACAACTGAGAGAGATAGATGTTATCCTAGGTATGGATTGGCTCATTGCTCATAGGGCTATCATGAATTGATATACCAAGGAGGTAGTACTTGAATCTACTGGTCAGCTAAGGGTAATATTCAGAGGAATTAGTCAAGCAGTGCCAGCCAGGATGATATCCTTTGTGAGTGCACCAAGATTGATGTAAGGAGGATGTGAGGCTTATCTAACCCACGCCATTGATACTAGAGTTGAGCATAGGGTACAGGACATTCCAGTAATTAGAGAGTTCCTAGATATATTTCCCAATGAGCTACCTGGTCTACCACCAGATTGGTAAATGAAGTTCATAATCGATCTAGTTTCGGGTGTTGCTCGTATATCTATTCCTCCATATAGAATGACACCTGTAGAACTGAAGGAGTTGAAGGCTCAGCTACAGAAATTGCTGGAAAAGGATTTTATTAGACCTAGTGTATCACCTTGAGGAGCTTCAATGTTGTTTGTGAAGAAGAAGGATGGGACTTTGAGGTTTTACGTTGACTATAGGCAGCTGAATCGAGTGACAATGAAGAACAAGTACCTGCTGCCTAGAATTGATGATTTGCTTGATCAGCTACTAGGAGCTCAGTGATTGAGCCCAAGTTTAATATATAATTGGCTACACTTTCATGGTTGTTAATGCACTTTTTGACTCTTAATTCATGATTTTGGTGTTTAAATTAGTCTCTTATGGTGAGCTTATGTTTTATGCAATTTGCTAGTAAAATTGTACAAACTGACATTAATTGCATTATAATTTTTCTAAGAACAATTGATACTGCAAATTGTTATTTTATATTGTAGGAGAAAAGGAGTCAAAAAGGATCAGAAGAGTCAACACGACATGAAGTCCTTAAGGCACGTTGCGGCGTGAACTAATCACCTCGCCGCGGCGATGTAATTTCCACGTCGCGACACATCAACACAGATCGTACGTTGCGACGAGAATTAATTCATACGTCGCAGCGAGCAAACCAGAGCACACGTCACGACGAGAATTAATTCATACATCGCAACGTGCAGACGAGTATTCGGACTTTAAATGGAAAAATCACTCACTGTACTGACCCGACCCGTGAACCATCCTTTAAATATTGCTGAATTAGGTTAGAACGGGTATCTTCTGGGGGATCGACATTCGGCAGAGAGAAGAAAGACGAGTGAAGAGACAACAAAGAAGAAAGAGGAGAGATTCTTGGCCTCACCATCCAGAGTTCCCTTCGGGGTTCCCTGGGTGAAACCTTTGTATAGGCTTTCTTTTCATTTTCACCGCCGACTCCATCATGGATAGCTTGGATTCGTTACGAGTTGTGAAGGTTTCGGTTAAAATGCGTGGTTAGGCATTTGTTTTCTCCTGAAGATGCAGTGATGGCTGGAGTTCACCGAAGGGGAGTAGCTTAATCTATAGTTTAGCTATGATTTATAAATGCCTAGGTCTAGGATTTGTAATTTGTAGTGAAGCTACTTGATTATAGCTAAATGTTTGACATTTAATGTGTTGTTTAGATTGGTAGTTTACATTGTCACATTTAACTACATTGTTATGAACAGCCGAGTTGGGGTTTATTGCTTTGTAGTTAGATTAGCTTAATTAGAGTTTAATTAAGCGTTGAATAATGTAATGTGTTATGGATTTGTTTATGTAGAATTCTGTGCTTAATTATATGAAGTCTCATATATGTCAACTTGTGATCTTGTTGATTCTCTTCTATCTGCCTAGTTGTGTTTGATATAGAGTTGATGCTAGATTTCATTTGACCCATCGCATTGACAAGTCCACCTCACACACTAAGATGCTTTTAACAAGATTTTAAGCAATGGAGTTCATTGATTAAAACCTTGGACGTAAAGGTTCCTTTAAGGTTCTAGGGCTCAAGAGCACCTAATGGGGTCTTGAAAAATGGAGTCAAGAGTGACAGGAGTCCATTAATCAAGACCCTGGACTTAAAGAGAGTCCTTTAATGTTTACCATTCAAACTTAGTGATTTCTAATTCCATCCGCACACACTAAGATGCTTTTAACAAGGTTTTAAGCAATGGAGTTCAATGATTAAAACCTTGGACTTAAAAGCTCCTTTAAGGTTCTAGGCTCAAGAGCACTAATGGGGTCTTGAGAAATGGAGTCGAGTGACAGAGTCCATTAATCAAGACCCTGGATTTAAAGAGAGTTCTTTAAGGTTTACCATTCACACTTAGTTTTGAACTGTGATAGCCAAAGCTCGTTTTCAAGAGGATTTTATCACTTGTTTTAGTATTTTCTTTTTCTATTTCCAAAAATCCAAAAATACTTTTTACATGCTTTTCAGTTCATTAGTGTTCTCAAATCAAAACCACCATTTTCTTACTAATTTCGCTTGCATGTTGTGACATATAGGCTAGCTCAAATCCATTTCGTTAGGTTCCGATCAAGAGAGACGACCCGAGGTTGCATCCTATACTGCAATCCTTGGCATAAATTATTTTTGACCGGTTTCCAAGGATTGACTTCAAGGTCGAATAGACAGAGCCACGATCACTCAGGTATTCACAAAACTGGATTTGAGATCAGGGTACTATCAATTGAAAATAGCAGAGGCTGATGTACTTAAGAGTGCATTCAAGAGTAGGTATGGGCGCTTCAAGTTCTTAGTTATGTCATTTGGGTTAACTAATGCCCTGGCAGCATTTATGGCCTTCATGAATAAGGTGTTTCAGCCCTACCTAGACTAATTCGTGATTGTATTCATTGATAATATTTTGGTGTATTCGAAAAGTAGAAAAGAACATGCTAAGCATCTGAGAGTCATTTTACAGATTATGAGGGAAAAGTAGTTGTATGCCAAATTCAGTAAGTGTGAATTTTGGCTGGACCAAGTAGTGCTTTTGGGACATATAGTGACTGGACATGGCATACAGGTAGATCCAAAGAAGATAGAGGCATTGATGAATTGGAAAGCTTCGAGAAATGTGTATGAAATCTGAAGCTTCCTAAGATTGGCCAGATATTACCAGAGGCTTGTCGAGGGGTTTTCTTTGATCTCAACCCCTTTGACAAAACTTTTAAGGAAGAATGTAGTGTTTAGATGGAATAAGGAGTATCATAAGAGCTTTGAGGAACTGAAACATTAGTTGATTACGACACCGGTGTAAACTATTCCATTGGGGACCAAAGGATATATGGTGTATAGTGATGCTTCGCATCAAGGACTGGGATGTATATTGATGCAGCATAGCAAGGTGTATGCCTATGCATCGAGACAATTAAGGTCTCACGAGATTAATTATCTGATACATGATTTAGAACTAGCTGTAGTTGTCTTTGCTTTAAAGATTTGGAGACACTATTTGTATGGAGAGACTTTCCAGATATACGCAGATTATAAGAGTTTGAGATATTTGCTGAGTCAAAGGGAGTTGCTTGAGGCAGAGGAAATGGATTGAGTTACTGAAGGATTATGAATGCACTATTAAGTACCACCCGGGGAAAGTTAATATGGAGACAAATGCTTTAAGTAGGAAGTCTAATATCAGTGCAGATTAGAGACAGTTATCGAGGTTACCTAAGTTGACTCATTTGAGAGCTCTGAATGTGGAGTTTAACTTGGAGCAAGATGAAGCACTGATTGCCACTTTGAAGATGAGAGACAGAATCAGGAAAGTCCAGGGCAAAGATCCTGATATGGTGAAGCTTTTGGAGAAAGTGAAGGTGAATCCATATTCTAAGTTTGAATTGAGGGATGAGACATTATGGTTGAGACAGAGGCTGTGTATGCCTAATGTGGATGATTTGAGGAAGGAGATTCCTGAGGAAGCTCATATGGCCATCTATGCTATACATCCTAGTATTACCAAGATGTATAACACACTGAAGCAGCATTTCTGGTGGCTAAGAATGAAGAAGCAAGTGGCAGAGTATGTATTTAAATGTATGATTTGCCAACAAGTCAAAGTTGAGCACCAGGCTCTAGTAGGAAAACTACATTCATTGCCCATTTCGGAGTGAAAATAGGAACGAATTACAATGGACCTTATCATGGGATTATCTAAGGCTCCGAGGCAAAATGATGCGATATGGGTCATAGTGGACCGGCTGACTAAGTCGGCCCACTTCTTACCAGTGAGAGAGAATAACACACTTGATCAGTTGGCCCGGAGATACGTGAATGAGGTGGTTAGACTGTATGGGATTCTAGTGTCCATAGTATCAAACAGGGATCCCAGATTTATTTCGAGATTTTGGAAGAGCTTGCAGTTTGCTATGGGTACTAAGATGAACTTCAGTATAACATTTCATCCTTAGACAGATGACAAGAGTGAGAGGAAAATCAAGACTATTGAGGATATGCTCAGAGCTTGTGTATTGGAATTTAGAGGAGCTTGTGATCAATATATGATATTGATAGATTTTGCCTACAATAACCATTATCACAGTAGTATTAGAATGGCGCTGTATGAGGCATTATATGATAGAAAATATCGGACGTCATTATATTGGGATGAAGAGGGCTTGAGAATGGTTGAAGGCCCAGAATTGATACAAGATACAGTAGACAAGGTGAAGTTGATCTAAAGCTGAATTAAAGCAACAAAGCATAGAGAGATGAGTTGTAACACCCCACTCTCGCATGACCCGAACCCGACATCAATGGTGATATCCGAATTCGCGCCCTGCGAGGGTAGCGTGCTACATCACTCAGTAAACTCAGTATCAATTTTTTTTATAAACATTCATACAATTGAAAACAGTAGACAATCGAGCCCGCGTTAATTTGTATACTATTCCAGTCATTCCCAATCATTACAAACATTCAACAATAATTTAAAATAGCCATTTAATGTATACCAATCCATAACCAAATTGGGCCCGCTATAAATACAAATTATTAATTTACAGAGCTTGTGATATACAATTTTATGAATAACAGAAGGATGACACTAATGCAGAGGTGGACTGATCCCGACCTCTATTCTTCATTTGAATATTGTAGACATACTCCCATGAACCTAACGGGGTATTCTTCTGAGTCCTAAAAAATATTTACAAATTTTGGGTGAGTTTTGCGAACTCAGTGAGGAACCATCATCGATGGTTCGCCCAATTCATGCATCACTTAATCACGTCCACAGTAATAACACGGCACACAAGCAAACACAGTTTAGTTTGCAATAACACAGTTGGAAGTACCATATCATTACATACAAGCAAATCGCAACTGAATAAGGCACTCATGCCTTTTTACCATTTCAAGTAGTCAGTCAAGTATATATGCAATGCATATGTGACACTTTCCCATTTTATTTTAGTGTTGTGACGGCGCTTAAACGATAACGATGATCTGATGAGACGCCTCTAGGGAGTAGGAGAGCCCTCTGGGTATGCACTATCTCCCGTCGAGCTCGAGGCTCTTTTTCAGTATCATTGGTGACTCTGATCACAACTGTTGTTATTATCTGTTTATGTATTTGTGTATGAAATACACATGCCTAATTTAACAGTCCATATAACACAGTCTGCCACAGTAGAGGCAATGAAATGAAGCACGGCATAGCAAGCAATTAATCACAGTATATCACAGTAATAGCAAACAATTCACAATGTATTCATATAGCACAATTCTACGAATCACAATTGATCACACAGTATAAGCAAGGCAGCTCACAGAATCATAACCAGAGACACTTCTATGTCAGATCTCCCAATTCATCGGACCATCTGTCCAGAATCTAGGCATAAACAAAAACACAATCTTAATCCCTCGATTATTCCCCACATTAGACATATAATAATTGAATGAACCATCTAGGTTACTCACCTGTACTTCCGAGTTAATACTTAGAAATCTTAGTGGTATCGGTGGATCAACGCTCCAAAAGTGCCTCTATAACAGTTACAAAATATAAATATTACCAATTGCTCAATCAGAACTATTTAATGTTGAAGATGTAGCAATTAGAAGGTGCACAATGCATATTCATGATATTCCCGGCCTTAATCCAAAATTTCCATCACAAACATTTCATCTAAAAATTAGAAATCTAACGGCACCGAAATTATTCAATTCAGGCCTCTATAGGTCCAAAAATAAATAAAACAGTGACCAGAGGACCATTACCCGGATCCACGTCAATTTTCCGTCCAAAAATTCTCAATTTCTCATAAAATGAAATTCAATGTTTCACGAATCTGATGCCTCAAGAATCAGGTCAATTGGATATCGAACGGAAAAGTTATAAGCAAAAGAAGGAAAAATACACATCCTAGTCGACTAGTCAGGGGTTGTAGTCGACTAGTGCAAGAAAAATACATGTCCTAGTCGACTAGTGCAAGTTGTAGTCGATTGGAAGCTTTATTCTTTCTTTTGCCGACATCCTAACTTTCACAATGCATAACTTCTTACTTCGAACTTCAAATTGGACAAACTTGGTGTCTATTTTATAGAAAAAAGAGAGCTCTACAAGTTTTATGAAGGACACATAAACTAATTTCACCTCTAAGGGTGTCAAAAATATACTCAAATTTACTACCTTCACTTCAATACCAATATGCATGGAAAAGTTCAGAAAAATTTCTAAAATTCCCTTAAAATATAAAACACACAAAAATTCATTCCAATAAATTTTTCAAACACAATTTCCACATTATTCACAACAAAATTCCGTTTAGGCCCAAATACCGGGAAATATCATGAATGCATGTACAGTTATTTTTTATGTGCAAAAATTCACTGTTCACAAATACCAGTATGCATGAAAATGCCAAATCAGTCCTAATCACTCTCATCCCTGACCAAATTACTATTTTACCCTTCCCGTCGGGGGTGGGATGTTACAACTCCTCCCTCCTAATAAAAATTTTTTCCGCGAAATTCTCAATCGATGATTTCATATGGTAGACACTGATCAGTGGTCATATGTCCTTACATGTCCCATACACTTCATCAATCAATGACTCATTTTCTGAAAGATCACAATAAATAGACTCAATGAGTCGTTCAGTCACGTATTTGGCTATCTCAACTATCTCAGTTTATTTCAGAGTAGATCATTATTTCCGACCTTTTGCACTTATCACGTTTTATCAAGCCTTTTTCACCAGTAACATGCAGCCTAATTCATGCTCTATTGATACCCCTTTTTGCCAATTCTTAGTACACCTTACCAAGGTGATAAAACCCTTCATCTCGTCTTTGCCACTTCCCTTTCCTTTAGTATTAACACAGTGACACTTATGTCTATTTTGCTATAACCGGTGCTATAATCAGTGTTAATTCACCTAACCTGTTTAGCCTTTATATCTCGTTGACTCTTAGCTCTGATTCATCTATCCTTTGACAATTCACTGTTCTTTAGTGTTCACGCACTCTATTCATATATGCATTTTACTATATTTCATTTGTTCGATCCGGTTCCACCTCATCTAACCCATTCAGTTTTTCTCAGTCACTTTCGTTCATCTCACTCATCACCAGTATCTCGAATAGATTTTGGTCATTTGACTATTATTAGGCACTTTTCAGTTTAATGCAAAAATGTACAATCCCTTATTGTGATCACCATCGTTATACCTATAGTCACTCAGAGCTATATACCAAGCTCATATTCCTATGAATTCCAAAATCTTTAAGCACTCCCCACTGTAGGAAATTCAAACATATAATCACAGAGTTCTATATCCTTCGTAGCTAAAATACACTTTTAGCGTATTCCGTACGTACGCTTCTCTAACAATTCCTTTGCTCAAGTTACTTTTGTCGGGTACACATACTTCTTCTTTAAATCACCAAATATCGTTCTTCCGATTTCATTCGAAAGATCAGATTCATTATGTGAGTCACCATTTTGACACCTGACCTCTTAAACTCTCTTACCTCTTTCTAGTAGAGTTGAATCTAAACCTTCAATACACTAGTAACATCTCAGTTTACCCCATCTTCTGCTTGACATTTTACACTCTTTATTGTCCTAGATTTGGAAACCCAATATCTATATTCATTACATTTACTTGATGTTATACATTCCTTTGTTTTAGACTACACTCTACCTTTACCAGTATAGTATTGATTAGTGCACGCCTTTCAAACACCATAATGTTCTCGAAATTACACAATTTATGCATTATAGGAATGCCTGAGCATATCTAAGGTCTCCAAAGCTTCGAACAATTTCTATCATAGCACCAATACCACTTAGTGGAACTTCAGTATACAATGCCCAATCTCCAAAGGATATGCTTATCATCAGTGTCAAATTTCTCCATGATTCATCTCATTTATGATCATAGTCACCAATTGATACCATTTATTTACCATGCATAAATCTCCATTGGGGTATTGCTAACTTCAACAGACATCACTCAATTTTGTTTTCATTGAGTCTACAATTGCTTTATTTGCGATCCCTTAATGAAGGTGGCATTACCTCACATCATTTTCAGTTTCCCCCTTAGGACTTCTTATCTCTATTTCTCTTTTCATTTAATTTCCTTTCAGTCACATCGACATATGCCAATGCCTATTCATTCATACTCATACCTCCATACATTCCATTTCATTGAGTATTTCATTTTGTGGGTTGGTATTATTTTTCTTAGCTTCAATTTAGATCTCCCTTTGCATCAAATCTTATAGAGACCGATTTTCTTCACATTGCAATAAATCCACTCACATAGTTGAATCCTCTACATTACTGTACACACAATGCATATAACCTCAGTAGTATATTCCACTTGTTATGCCTGAATCTCCTCTCGAAATATGACTCCATTTCACTTTTGATTTAGTACATACTTATTTTCGATTTGATCCTATCAAGACCGCTATTAACTTGAATCGTTTGTTCATCTTAACTCAATTTCTTGCTACAATTGCCGATGCAGTTCACGAAATTCTCATCAACCAACTATTTTCCATAATTGTTTTTCAATCGTTTAATCGTTCGTAGTATCTCGCAAGGATCAATTTCAACTATACTTGTTGTCTCCAAGTTTATGCCATAACCTGAATTCATAACTTGAATGAACGGAGCATCCTTTGCACTAAGGTTCTGTGAGGCACTAAACAATTTCTTTGACACTTCCACTTGGTATATACATCACCAAAATCATTTCATCTCATCCGGGACCAATTAGTAGATTATACTACTAAGGATTCTACAAAACTCTTTTTTGTTTGTACCAATCCTCGAATAGAGGAATTATTTCATAATCATGTCTTTCTCCTTTCCTCGAATTCTTCACGTACGTTACATCATTTGAGATTTAAATTTCATCCCGAATGAACACTATAAATTATGACCCTTATACTATAGGAACTATGATTAGCACTTAGTCAATAAATCACCGATCGTTTCCTCTATTGTTTCTACACATAAGTGTTGGATCGGAAAAAGAAAGCATGCTTAGTATGGAGAAACGATAGATTTCAAAACTTTTTAAGAAATCATCTTGCAGCGGAAGCAGTATATCCAAATCAACATGCTAATCCATACATGATATGGTATAAGGATAATAAAACCAAGAACAAGATAAAAGGAATTACCGACGCCTTCGCTACAGTTTTAAATCCTCGCTGCGCTATCCTCTCCTTCTTATATCCAAATCCTTTGCCTTTGAGTCTTTTCCTTTAGCAATCTATCTTCTTCCTTGTTGTAGTATCCTCAACCAATTAGATTTACCACTTGTTCTTCAAGGACAACTAGGTTAACAAAATCCTTTGGTGGGAAAGGAGAAGAAATATTTGGAGGAGATTTTCTTAGAAGAAGAAGAACCAAAATTGAAACTCTTTCAATTCTTTCACTTAGGAATTTCAGTTCTACCTTGCATGAAAGGAGAGAATGTCTAAAAACCATGCAAGAACCCTTTCTTACATCTCAATTTTGAAATATGCATGAATGGAAAAAGTGAGAGGCATCCAATGCATCACTTCTTACATTAATCACTCATCAAATAGCCAATAAATGAGACTTACTTCATTTATCTTTAAAATGGCTATTTGAAAAGACCATAACCTATAATTAAATACCCATTTCGATTTTGGCAAAAAGAAAGAAGGAAGATGGTCCATCTAATGCACATATTTCATCTTTAATCTAATGAATGCAAATAGGTTACATGCCAACATTAAAAGCCAACCATTAAACCATTTAATGGTAAGTTCATAACTCCATTTAATAATGATGAACCATAATAAATACCATCTTTATTTAGTATTTTAATGTCAAATGTGTGGTTACACATCTAACCTAACACAATTTCGAAATTGCTTCTTCTCCATTTATAAAAAATTGTTTTAATATAATTAATCTAATCAATTACATTAAACCAAACAAGCCCATTTCTAAATGAACATATGGGCTTCAATTAACCATTAATTAGTATAAGCCCATCATTCAATTATGGACTTCTAAAGCCTCCAAACTACTTCTTACTTAGCTTGATAACCTTCCTTAAAGCCAAGTGGGGAATCTTATTGGACTTTGATAATTCAAGCTCCAATAAGCCCAGAAATAATTCAATCTCATTGGAATTAATTCTAGCTTATTAACTAAATGTCATTCCACTAAAGACAATTAGTTGAACTCTTGAATTATTAAATATTATGAGAATATGTCCAATTGCAAACCCTATTTAGAACCTTATTATAGCCATCCGCACAACAAAGGGTAAAATTACCGTTTTGCCCTTATGTTGGTTTTTCCTTCTAGATCTCTCATTTTACTTTATATGGTGATTAACACATAAGATCTCATCTTAGTGTTAAGACTTGATGGGTAGCTAGTCCATCAAACTACTGGCGCTAGTTTAATCACCAAATCTCCTTAAAACATCTAGAAGAGATGATAACACTATAAACTCTTTATTTGAGTGAATGTTCCCTTATACATGTTTCAATTAATAATTCCAACATGCAGACACTGGATTAATACCCTGTAAAAATCCATTCCGATCATATCAAGAATTATAATGAAACACATATGAGTTCACCACTCATCAAGATTGTGGTTCATAATAAGCGAATGCTTAAGTTGTATGTTTTAAGATTAAAGTAACGGCCCACTTTATTCTTGAAAACATACTTGATTCCAGATTCATTTAATAGTGCCATTATCGATAGTCTACTACTATCATGATATGAAACTCATCATTCCCTTTAAGTAAACTCCTTTACTTATATGGAGATAAATCGCAACACTACAGTCTAAACCATAATCAAGCGACCAACTTAATTATTCAACTGTGAATCAATTAATTGATTCTAATAATATACATGTTTCCCATACATCTCTATGTATATGTATATTACTTACAAATGAATCTTGGTACCTTATGACCAGATATATAATGCTCATACAGATAAAACCAAACTCTTTTGTTTTATTAATAATAAATATTTTCATTACAAAGCATGGCGAAGAAGATAAAGTTACATGTAAATACACTTGCTTTCGGGCACTATATTTACATAACTCCAACAATCTCCCACTTGCCCTAAAGCAAGTTTGACATATCCTTCATTCCCATCCCTTCTAGGTGACCCTCAAGCTCTTTTGAGTCAATGTCTTTGTGAGCGGATCAACAAGGTTTTGCTCTGTAGGAATCTTTACCACATCCACTTCTCCACGTTGTATTATCTCCCTTATGAGATGATACTTTCGCTCAATGTGTTTGGCGACTTTGTGGTTCCGAGGTTCTTTAGAATTAGCCATTTGCCCCACTATTATCACAATAAAGTGTAATTGCTTTTTACGCCTCTGAACTACCTCCAAATCATTTAGGAACTTAGGAGCAGGCGCTTCCTTTCTGCTTCACTGGCGACAACATACTCAACCTCCATAGTCGAATCAACAATACAAGATTGCTTGACACTCCTCCAAACTATGGCTCCACCTCCTAAAGTAAATATAGAACCGAAGTTGATTTCCTTGAATCAACATCGATTGAAATCGAATCCGTATATCACGCCGGAATAAGATTACTTCCAGAGTAAACAAGCATTAAGTTCTTCGTCCTCCACGAAGATACTTAAGTATACACTTAACCGCAGTCCAATGTTCCATTCCTAGATTGGACTGAAATCTGCTTACCAGTCCCACTGCGTAATAGATATCCGGTCTAGTGCTGACATTGCATACATCAAACTACCAACTGCCAAGCATATGGAATATTACGCATGCGTTCAACCTCCTCTTGGGTTTTAGGTGCTTGTTCCTTTGAAAGTTTGATTCCATGTCTAGTAGGAGTGAAACCCCTATTGGAATCTTGCATGGCGAACTTATTGAACATATTCTCAATGTAGGTTAGTTGAGACAAAACTATCTTCTTATTCTTACGATCCCTTATAAGTTTGATCCCTAGAACATAGGTAGCCTCTCCCAAATCCTTCATTGAAAACTGCTCATTCAGCCATCCTTAACATGAGATAACATTCCCACATCATTCCCAATGAGCAGAATGTCATCAACATACAGGATTAGGAAAGTAACCTTACCTTCTTATATTCTTTTGTAAACACAAGGCTCATCTAGGTTTTGTATGAACCTATAGGTTTTGATAGCCCCTAATGTTCCAAGACCTAGATGCTTGCTTAAGTCCATAAATGGACCTTTGCAACTTGCAAACCTTATGCTCATTACCTAGCTCAATGAATCCTTCTGGTTGGGCCATATAAATGGTCTCCTCAAGATCTCCATTCAGAAATGCGGTCTTGACATCCATTTGCCATATTTCATAATCGAAATAGGCTGCTATGGCCAAAAGAATCCTGATGGACTTAAGCATGGCAACCGGAGAAAAAGTCTCCTCGTAGTCTATACCCTCCTTTTGAGTATAGCCTTTAGCTACCAATCTAGCTTTAAAGGTCTCTACCTTTCCATCCGATCCCCTTTTCCTTTTTTAGATCCATTTACACCCTATGGTTTTTAGACCTGGTGGTAGATCTACAAGGACCCAAACTTCATTAGTATATATAGAATTTATTTCCGATTCTATTGCCTTGAGCCATTTTCCTGCATCAACATCATTAATAGCCTGTGTATACGTAACGGGATCTGTTTCTTCTTGGTGCGAGATGGCAATTAAGCCTTCTCCTAAACCCGAATACCTATCTGGTTGTCTCACAACCCTCCCATTACGTCTAGGCACATCTTGATGTTCAGGTTGCACTTCGATTCAACTCTTGAATCCATTTCGACATCTTGTTACATCATATCCAAAACAACTCTTGGTTTGGATGAAATATAACTCCTTTAGTACTACTTCACTTCTTCCTTTGTGATTTCTCACAAACTCTTCCTCTAAGAAGTTTGCATTTGTCGACACAAATACCTTCCTATCATGAGGACTGTAAAAATAGTACCTCGAGTTCCGTAGGATATCCTACAAATAAACATACTTGACCTTGGTTCCATCTTTGTGGATTCAGGCTTTAGAACATGGGCTAGACAGCCCCGAGTCCTCAAGTGCCTCAATGAAGGCACTCGGCGATCCACAACTCCCTAGGTGTTTTAGGCACCGATTTGGATGGAGCAAAGTTAAGAAGATATGTTGCCGTTTGTATGGCATATTCCCGAAACGATTACGAAAGGCTAGCATAGGACATCATTGATCTTACCATTTCTAATAGAGTTCTATTTCTCTCTGCTACACCATTACATTGAGGTGTACTTGGGTGACAAATTGGAAACAATTCCATTGTCAATTAAATATTCTGGAACTCTCGGATAAATACTCACCACCTCGATCGATCGAAGCTATTTTAATGGCTTGCCAAGTTGCTTCTCAGCTTCAGCTTTGAATTCTTTGAACTTTTCAAAAGATTCACTCTTTTTATGCATCAAATACAAATAATCATGTCTTGAGTAATCATCTATAAAAGTTATGAAATATTCATAACCTCCTCTAGCTTGTACATTCATGGGCCCACACACATCAGTATGTACCATGTCCAATGTGGATTCAAATATGTTTCCTTTAGAAGAAAATGAGGCTTTCGTCATTTTTCCTTCAATACAAGATTCACAGTGGGTAATGGATCACTATCCAAGCCCATAGGATCCCATCCTTTACTAGCTTTGTCAAGTCTTTTACGATTGATATGACCCATCCTTAGATGCCACAGATACTTTGAATTAATGCTAGAGATATTGGATTGTCTTGGTTTTATCAATTCTGTGGTGTTTAGTGAGCCTTTCATAGGTTCTATAAAAAACAATCCCTGTTTAATTATCGCTTCACAAATAAAATCCTTATTCTCATATATTGAAACAACCTTTTCAAAATATAAGGAATAGCCAGATTTTATTAGACAAAAATAAAATCATGTTCCTTACAATCATTGGCATGTAATAAACATCTTCCAAATATAACCTATGACCACTAGGAAAGTCCAAGATAACTACTCCCACCGATTCTGCTGAAACATAGGAACCATCTCGCTATCTTAACTTGAAACGGCCTTTAGGAAGTCTTTTCCTTTCTTGGAACCCCGCAAAGAATTACAAACATGGTTAGTGGCTCCTGAATCTAATATCCAAGAAGTAGATAAATCTGCCACATTTCTAGTTCCTAACAAACTTAGGAAGCCCATACCTTGTTTTCTTTTGAGGGACTCTAGGTAGATCGGATGTTTCTTTTCGGTGGCCCATCTCATCACAAAGGAAACACTTTCCTTTGATGTTCTCTTTGGCCTTCTTTTTCATGGGTTTGGCCTTGACCCCTATTTGGGCCTTCTTTTTCATTGGAACCTTCTTCTTTTCCTTGCCCTTACCCTTGGGCTTAGAAGAAGAAGCTACATTAGCTTCTAGCCCATGGGCCTTAATATTCAATATTTCCTCCGTGCTCTGGAGGGTATTCATCAACTCACTCAAGGTGTAATCCTTGATGTTGAGCTCATAGTCCAACTTAAACTGCTGAAAAGAAGAGTTTAAGCTATTGATGATCATAATCATTTGCGTGTCCGCATCCATATCCGCCCCAAGCATCTCAGCCTCAGTGACCGCAGAGATTACCTTCATCATGTAATCCCGCACCGGTTCACCAGGTTTCTGTCTGAGATTATGAAAGGTTTGGATAGCTTTCACTCTTGCAGACCTAGTCCTCACACAAAACATCTCATGTAGGTGATGGACCATTGCACTAGCAGTTTTCATACAAGCAATTTGCTTTTGCAACATGCCGCTGACAGAAGCCAGAATATAACACTTAGTAGTCTTGTCAGCATTCTGCCAACGCTCATGTTGTTGGACTTGCTCAGGAGTTGCATCTCCATTTAGAGGTGTAAGCTCATTTTCAGTTAACACCCATGAAATACGTTCATATTGAAGAACAATGTCAAGGTTACGTCTCCATTCATTAAACTTGTCTCCATTTTCCAATTTGTTATTAGTCAAGAGCAGGGTGAGTGGATTCATTTTATGGTTGATTATGTCTGAAAATATAAATTATTAAAACATGAGCATACTAGTCAACAATTTATGGAACTTTGTATAAAATCATGATGCATGTATGCATGATGATAGATTTAACAAAACTTAAAAATTAAAACATTATCTGACGGTTATTTTTCTTATCTATAACGAGACAAAGTGACGGTGGGCCATCTTATCTATTAAAAGAAAAACTGAAACCCCCACTCAAAAACTACCAAGCATCTCATGCTCAATTTTTTAAGAAGCGTCTTAATTTGGTCCATACTTTTACCATGAGCTACGGTGGGCGGTTTATTGATAAAAATGTTGAGTGTATAACCATTTGATTCATTCACTAAAGATACCTACAAATCATGCCTCGGTGGGAGGTCACATTTGCTATCATTAAGTGGACTTATCCTTAAGGAGACCCAAACCATACAAGATCTAGGATCCATGCCCTCCGATGGGGAGTAACACTTCACCACATGTAAACGGGCCATCATTTGGAGACCGTGGACTCTCACAGGAGCATCCTCTCCCACTCAATCTTTTTGGGCTTCAAGTTTTAAATACCATCTTGTCTAGATGCAATTTATTATCCATCCTATATTGTTTCATTATATATCTCATACATAATGAATGCATGGCAAGGCCTAGGGTTGGCAATTTTCTAAATGACATGCAATCACATAATATCACATATTACAAGCATTCATTTCTCCATTCATCACATGAACTAATAAAGCCACTTTTGATTGTCCATCCTAGAAACATAAAATAATTACAAGCCTTTTAGGCCCAAAATATGCTTCTTCATCTTGGATCTTCCGCTTCGAACTCTTCGCTAACATGATCCAGCCCATTCGGTAAACAAAATGTAATGGCATTTATGAAATTAGAATTTTGTCATTGTGAAAAATAAAATTCCAGCACTAGATTTTTAGAAAACCAAATCTTTGTTTTGACAAAAAATTCCAGCACTTGTTTTATTAAAACCGAAACTCATTTCATGAAAATTAAACACAGAACTTAGTATTTTAGCAAAACTGAAATTGGATTCTTTGAAACAAAAAAACAGCACTTGTTTTCCAATCATAACTGAAATATGATTCATTGAAACAAAAATTCTAGCAACTTAGTTTTCACAAAACTTATGCCAAAACACAAAAGGATACACCGAAAATTTTACCTTTCCATTTCTTCAATCCATGGCTGCTCCTTCTTCATCATTACATCAATTTTGAACATTACAAAATCAAATAAAATAGAAAAAAGAAACCAAGGAGGAAACATGGTGATGATAGACCACCCTCCTTATTACAACAAAATGAAGAAATCTTACAAGATAAAATTTAACTTCTATGGACAACCAAAGAGCAACATACACCATATATATTTCTATCACATAAAAATATGCAGTATACATAAAAAAATTGCCAACCCATGCATCCACCATATAGGAACCGAAATCATGCATGAAAAACCGGCTCTGATACCAATTGTTGGATCGAAAAAAAAAAGCATGCTTAGTATGGAGAAACGATAGATTTCAAAACTTTTTAAGAAATCATCTTGCAGCGGAAGCAATATATCCAAATCAACATGCTAATCCATACATGATATGGTATAAGGATAATAAAACCAAGAACAAGATAAAAGGAATTACCGACTCCTTCGCTCTGACTTTAAATCCTCATTGCTATCCTCTCCTTCTTATATCCAAATCCTTTACCTTTAAGTCTTTTCCTTTAGCAATCTATCTTCTTCCTTGTTGTAGTATCCTCAACCAATTAGATTTACCACTTGTTCTTCAAGGACAACTAGGTTAACAAAATCCTTTGGTGGGAAAGGAGAAGAAATATTTGGAGGAGATTTTCTTAGAAGAAGAAGAACCAAAATTGAAACTCTTTCAATTCTTTCACTTAGGAATTTCGGTTCTACCTTGAAGGAAATGAGAGAATGTCTAAAAACCATGCAAGAACCCTTTCTTACATCTCAATTTTGAAATATGCATGAATGGAAAAAGTGAGAGGCATCCAATGCATCACTTCTTACATTAATCACTCATCAAATAGCCAATAAATGAGACTTACTTCATTTATCTTTAAAATGGCTATTTGAAAAGACCATAACTTATAATTGAATACCCATTTCGGTTTTGGCAAGAAGAAAGAAGGAAGATGGTCCATCTAATGCACATCTTTCATCTTTAATCTAATGAATGCAAATAGGTTACATGCCAACATTAAAAGCCAACCATTAAACCATTTAATGGTAAGTTCATAACTCCATTTAATAATGATGAACCATAATAAAGACCATCTTTATTTAGTATTTTAATGTCAAATGTGTGTTACACATCTAACCTAACACAATTTCGAAATTGCTTCTTCTCCATTTATAAAAAATTGTTTTAATATAATTAATCTAATCAATTACATTAAACCAAAACAAGCCCATTTCTAAATGAACATATGGGCTTCCAATTAACCATTAATTAGTATAAGCCCATCATTCAATTATGGACTTTTAAAGCCTCCAAACTACTTCTTACTTAGCTTGATAACCTTCCTTAAAGCCAAGTGGGGAATCTTATTGGACTTTGATAATTCAAGCTCCAATAAGCCCAGAAATAATTCAATCTCATTGGAATTAATTCTAGCTTATTAACTAAATGTCATTCCACTAAAGACAATTAGTTGAACTCTTGATTTATTAAATATTATGAGAATATTTCCAATTGCAAACCCTATTTAGAACCTTATTATAGCCATCTGCACAACAAAGGGTAAAATTACCGTTTTGCCCTTATGTTAGTTTTTCCTTCTAGATCTCTCATTTTACTTTATATGGTGATTAACACATAAGATCTCATCTTAGTGTTAAGACTTGATGGGTAGCTAGTCCATCAAACTACTGGCGCTAGTTTAATCACCAAATCTCCTTAAAACATCTAGAAGAGATGATAACACTATAAACTCTTTATTTGAGTGAATGTTCACGATACATGTTTCAATTAATAATTCCAACATGCGAACCTGGATTAATACCTGTAAAAATCCATTCCGATCATATAAAAATTATAATGAAACACATATGAGTTCACCACTCATCAAGATTGTGGTTCGTAATAGCGAATGCTTAAGTTGTATGTTTTAAGATTAAAGTAACGGCTCACTTTATTCTTGAAAACATACTTGATTCAATTCATTTAATAGTGTCATTATCGATAGTCTACTACTATCATGATATGAAACTCATCATTCCCTTTAAGTAAACTCCTTTACTTATATGGAGATAAATCGCAACACTACGGTCTAAACCATAATCAAGCGACCAACTTGATTATTCAACTGTGAATTAATTAATTGATTCTAATAATATACATGTTTCCCATACATCTCTATGTATATGTATATTACTTACAAATGAATCTTGGTACCTTATGACCAGATATATAATGCTCATACAGATAAAACCAAACTCTTTTGTTTTATTAATAATAAATATTTTCATTACAAAACTATAACTGAAGAAGATAAAGTTACATGTAAATACACTTGCTTTCCAGGGCACTATATTTACATAACTCCAACAATAAGCTCAATTGTTTCACTATCCAAGGTATACTCATAAAGGTGAATTACCCTCAACTCGACAACTCTTTTCATATACCACTATTATTGTTTCATTATCATTGTCCTTGTTTCACTATCACTTTCATTGTTTCCTTTCCCACTTGTCATTGTACTTCTTTTCACATAGTTTTAGTCCCATCTCATTTACATGCAAGCTTGGCCTTTTTAAGGTCATATTAACTTGACTTATACACTGTCATCTCATCCTTACTACTTATCTCTTTATTTCCTTAACCAATCCATGATAGGGTATTTACCTTAATAGTACATTCGGGAACACATCACCCAAAGCACGAAGAAATATTCGCTCATGAATACAGATACACTGCATCTCTATCTGTTTACCCATCCATTTACCATTTCTGTTTCCGTATACATATATTCAATCAATCCAGAATTTTTCAATACACTATCAGTAGAAATTTCCAGTCTTTATTTTTTCCCATACTATCCCCTTATACTGATTCATAAACTCTTAACACAATATTTGCATAACCATTTTGGTCCCAAACTCATGTGCTCATGATCATAACCGTTTCACGAGTCCATTTCATTTCATCTGTACACTTTCGTCTCACCATTTCTACTTCTTCCTAACCTTAGAATCACTTCGCTCTTTTGTTTAAAAGTAGACCATTACGGTACAATATTGATATCATTACAATCTCGCTATCATCATCTATGATATCTACTAACACAAATGTAGTGAATCCATATCTGCCTGATCGGACCATAAACTTTTTTCTCATTTCCAATTGTTCCCATTTCGTCGCATATACAAGTCAACACTCTCATTACCTCATCATCTCAAACTTTGAATCTCACATAGGCATACTTTAACCGATATGTTTCTCATATCCACAGTGGACCTCTCCAAGCTATAGAACTTTTCATTTTCTTTCGTCGTAATATTACCACTTTAAATCCCCTGATTCATTTTGATATCATTTCTTTCCTCAATCAACCTATGCTAACGTAGTCATACTTATATCACAATCGAAGGTTTATAACCACAGTCTATCCTTATCCATTTTTCCTTTTTCCCATTCCTAATTGCTCATACACTTTCATGGGCTCATATTCTGATGCATTCTCACTTTTCTCACACTTAATCACTTAACACAAGTTCACACGTAGGATTTATACTCGTGCGACTCAGACTAGGGATCAATTGCCATGGTCTGCAACGACACGAATCAAATGCATGCAACTTAAACTATGTTTCAGACTGTGCCTAGGTAAATTCGTACTTCTGGGCTCTGATACCACCTAAATGTAACACCCCACTCCCGTGTGACCCGAACCTGACATCGATGGTGATATCCGAATCCGCGCCCTGTGAAGGTAGCGTGCTACATCACTCAGTAAACTCAGTATCAAATTTTTTTTTGTAAACATTCATACACGTGAAAACAGTAGACAATCGAGCCCGCGTTAATTTGTATACCATTCCAGTCATTCCCAATCATTACAAACATTCAACAATAATTTAAAATAGCCATTTAATGTATACCAATCCATAACCAAATTGGGGCCCCTATAAATACAAAGTATTAATTTACAGAGCTTGCGATATACAATTTTATGAATAACAGAAGGATGACACTAATGCATACGTGGACTGATCCCGACCTCTATTCTTCATTTGAATGCTGTAGACATACTCCCGTGAACCTAACGGGGTATTCTTCTGAGTCCTAAAAATTATTTGCAAATTTTGGGTGAGTTTTGCAAACTCAGTGAGGAACCATCATCGATGGTTCGCTCAATTCATGCATCACTTAATCACATCACAGTAATAACACGGCACACAAGCAAACACAGTTTAGTTTGCAATACCACAGTTGGAAGTACCATATCATTACATGCAAGCAAATCGCAACTGAATAAGTCACTCATGCCTTTTTCCCATTTCAAGTAGTCAGTCAAGTATATATACAATGCATATGTGACACTTTCCCATTTTATTTCAGTGTTGTGACCAAGCGCTTAAACAGTAACAGTATACAGTAGACGCGTCTAGGGAGTAGGAGAGCCCTCTGGATATGCACTATCTCCCGTCGAGCTCGAGGCTCTTTTCCAGTATCAGTGGCGACTCTAGTCACAACTGTTATTATTATCCGTTTATGCATTTGTGTATGAAATGCACATGCCCAATTTAACAGTCCATATAACACAGTCTGCCACAGTAGAGGCAATGAAATGAAGCACGGTATAGCAAGCAGTTGATCACAGTATATCACAGTAATAGCAAACAATTCACAATGTATTCATATAGCACAATTCTACTAATCACAATTGATCACACAGTAGAAGCAAGGTAGCTCACAGAATCATAACTAGAGACACTTCTATGTCGGATCTCCCAATTTATCGGACCATTTGTCCAAAATCTAGGCATAAACAAAAACACAATCTTAATCCCTCCATTATTCCCCACATTGGACATATAATAATTGAATGAATCATCTAGGTTACTCACTTGTACTTCCAAGCTAATACCTGGAAGTCTTAGTGGCATCGGTGGATCGGCGCTCCAAAAGTGCCCCTCTATAACAGTTACAGAATATAAATATTACCAATTTCTCAATCAGAACTATTTAATGTTGCACATGTAGCAACTAGAAGGTGCATAATGCCTATTCATGATATTCTCGGCCTTAATCCAAAATTTCAATCACAAACATTTCATCTAAAAATTAGAAATCTAACGGCACCGAAATTAGTCAATTCAGGCCTCTATAGGTCCAAAAATAAATAAAATAGTGACCAGAGGACCATTACCCGGACCCATGTCAATTTTCCGTCCAAAAATTTCCAATTTCTCATAAAATGAAATTCAATGTTTCACGAATCCAATGCCTTAAGAATCAGGTCAATCGGATGTCAGACGGAAAAGTTATAAGCAAAAGAAGGAAAAATACACATCCTAGTCGACTAGTCAGAGGTTGTAGTCGACTAGTGCAGGAAAAATACATGTCCTAGTCGACTAGTGCAGGTTGTAGTCGACTGGAAGCTTTATTATTTCTTTTTGCCGATATCCCAACTTTCACAACGCATAACTTCTTGCTCCGAACTCCAAATTAGATAAACTTTGTGTCTATTTTATAGAGAAAAGAGAGCTCTACAAGTTTTATGAAGGACACAAAAACTAATTTCACCTCTAAGGGTGTCAAAAATATACTCAAAGTTACTACCTTCACAAAGCCTCTTAGAACAGTGCAACATTTTGTCCAAACAGTGCAACATTTTCTAAAATCCATACCTTCTCATTCCCTTTGCTAAAAATTACAAGATTTATGCCAAATGAAATATCAGAATGTGACCTACAACTTTCATGAACAACATGAAATCAAATTCAATTGCTAAGTAGGTCAAACAATTCAATGAATGATTCTACCCACTGAAAACGCCTGAATTGAATAGCAATGTTATAAAAAGTATAACTTCTTGCACAGATGTGAAAAAATTGGATACTTTATACCTATGAAAAGATCAAACAGAATAACACACTTCTCATGAAGGGCTTAACAGCCAATTCTATCTCTAACAAACTCAAAAATTTCATGCAAGTGGCTTCCCTGATCACTAGCCAATGACCTAACCTAGGTCTAGTGTTTGAAAATTCATAAATCTCAATTATGATATCCAAAAATAATATAGTATATCTCATTTTCAAGATAATTTCTTCCTCTACAACTTTCTAGAAGATCACTTGAGCCAATTCAAATCACAGAAATCTTTAAATTTGCTTCCAATCACAATACTCACAAAACCTACACTTATGGCTAGGTTTCACCCAAAAATGCACATAACCAGTCAATAGTTAACAATTCATAACTCCCAACGTACATATATAAAAATTACAAAATCAGTGGCAATTGAAAGTTAACAAGATAGGCTTCAACTTTCATGAAGACCATTTTCACCAATTTCTCCTAAATCAATCTAGAAAAATCATCAAAGGTTTAGGTCTTCTAATTGGTCTTCGTCAAATGTTTCCTATCACTGATTTTCAAAGCCAAAATTCAACCTCTTAAAGCTACAATTAGACAACACTTATTTCACAAGAAATTGTAGCCAAACAAATAAAGTTTCATTTGGTTTAAACCTCACCTCATTTTCTTAACCACACAATTAGTTATAGCAAAAACATTAAACCGTGATCAATTTGCAATTTCTAGCTTTGCTCCTAAACTCATATTCTATCACTTCCAATGTCAATTACACATCAATAAGCCCTAAATTTAATCATTCATTCAATCAAACCTTCATCAAACACTTCACTTCAACATCATTCCATAAAATTGCAGCCTCATACTCAATCATTTTCCTTTTAACTATTAATCATCTAATATGACTAAATGCACTTCAAAATACATAATTCACACACTAATTATCTTAACCTATTTATGTCTTACACAAACATACCCAACAATTCAACCCATAGGTTTCATGACCTTCATGCATCATACATCATATATAATGAACAATAACTTCCAATCAATGTAACTAACTACTAATTCATTCATGAAATACATAAGTAAAGCTTAAACCATACACTTACCTAATCAAAGCTTCCAACTCTTCAATTCTCCAACAACGTCTCCACCTCACTTTCTTACTTCACTCTACATACACAATTACCATGATAAGAAGGTAGCTTGGAGGCATGAAGGAAGGCTCTTAAGGTTGGAGGAAGAGACACTTTAAGGAGGAGAAAATCGACGGAGAGGTAAAAAGAAAAGAAGGTTTTTGGATGGAATGAAGAAATAAGCAAGAACTTGATTTTTTCCAATGAAGTTGCCGTATTCAATGGGTTTAAAAGGGGTGAGAATAAAACAAAACCATTAAATGGTGGGACACTTGGCATTTGTAGGAAAAAACAAAATAAGCAAAGGACAAAACATGTAATAGGATTTTTAAGAACCCTAATGTGAAATTTGACCCATCCAAGTCCAATGGCCCAAATTTCAAATCCAAAATGATATATCCAATATTGTAGGGCCATTGGACAACAGTTTTCAATACTGAAAATCAACCGGTTCGCCACTTGACGATTTTTTCGGTCTGAAAATTTTCTCTGGAAAAGTCCAGAAAAATTTCTAAAATTCTCTTAAAATATAAAACACACAAAAATTCACTCCAATAAATTTTTCAAACACAATTTCTACATTATTCATAATAAAATTCCGTTTAGGCCCAAATACCGGGAAATATCATGAATGCATGTACAGTTATTTTTCATGTGCAAAAATTCACTGTTCACAAATACCAGTATGCATGAAAATGCCAAATCAGTCCTAATCACTCTCATCCCTGACCAAATTACTATTTTACCCTTCCCGTCGGGGGTGGGATGTTACATGAGTTATGTGGATCAACATTGACGTGATATAGAGTACAGTGTGGGAGAAAGAGTATTTCTAAGAGTGTCACCTTAGAGTGGAGTTTTGAGATTCGATAAAAAGGTACATTGGTCCTTATGAGATCATCGAAAGGATAGGATCTTTGGCCTATAAGTTGGCTTTACTGAATGAGATGTCTCGATTGCATAATATATTTCATATGAGTATGCTCTGGAGATATCGACCGGATTTGACACATATGATTTCAGCTAAAGAGATTGAGGTTGCTATTAACTTAAGCTATATTGAGAAGCCGATCGAGATTGTGGGGTCTCAAATCAAGTAGTTAAGAAACCGAGTCATTCGATTGGTGAAAGTCCTTTAGAGGAACCACTCAACTGAGGAAGCAACTTAGGAAACGGAGGAGCATATGAGGAGACAATATCCCCATCTGTTTGAGCAAACAGGTAAAAATTTTGAGGACGAAATTTCTTTTCAAGAGGGGAGAGTTGTAATGTTGGGCCCAGATCCCATAAGTCCGAATCCCCGAGGCTGGCCCCTCGGGTTGCGCCGGCGACGGACGCCCAATACCGTCGGACCCGATCCCAACATTTATACACAAAAACGATCAGTCGGTACACACATACATTTCAAAAACATTCACAACTATCAATTAAAGACCCCATAACCATGGGGATTTCATACCATTGCAAATTAAAGGAAATTCAGCAAGTATTCTTAATTGTAGCGTAATACAAGACAGAATATAAAATCTAAAGATACATGAGTTATGCTCCATGTTAATATGCTCGGAGGGCCAACAAAATACGAACTTAATACAAAGCTCCTAATTTATCTGAAGTTTCCGATGCCGCGCAAAGTCAACGATCGTCCCGATGCACTTTTGAGGAGAAAGTAATGGGTTGAGCTACACACTCGATGGTTAATATAATTATAGCCATCGCAATTAGCACAAATCCCACATATGAATGTATATATATATTATATCTATCTGAGACAAGAATTCCAACATTCACATGCTACTCAACAATTTATGCATTCAATACAATTAATTCAATTCATAATTATGTCACAAAATATGCTTCACATAATGAACAATTCACATATGCAATGCACATCACAATGGCTCGAGGGTTTCATGGAAATAAAAGGGAGAAACCGAAGTTTAACCCTGAACGAAATGAGTCCATTCGGAGCTCATATGCCACAAGCGGGCAGCCGGGAGAAGGCTCTTGTCTACTTGCACGTGACGAACGAAATGGTTCCACTCTCGCCCAAACAAAAGCACATAAGCATGCTCATCATCGTTTAATCATACGATATTTTTTCATGTCTTGCATTTAATTAAAATGCCATGACCGAAGTCTAGGCATAACATGCTCAAAATCTATGTAATGTTATCAACTTCCATGCTTCCTTCAAAATATATGAAAATCAAAGTCATTCAATTCATCACATTTAAACATGCATCATCTACAATATATATTCATACATAGGCAAGAATTTGCCTAATCACACAATAACTATAAGTATATTACCCACCTAAGATCACTCGAGTAGTTGAATCACTGATGTCCTTCCTCTTGCGATGAAATTGGGTCACCTTGGTTTCCTAAAACAACCAAGTTTCCATCAAATCAATATCCACATAACAATAACCAAAGCTTGGAAAGCCAAAATAAAGCATTAAAAAGTTTCCATCCAACTTTCTCCTAAATTCCGAACCCTTCGAAAACACTTTCCGAACTTCCCTTCTTCATACAACTCGTAGCCCTTGATCTCTAGTTCACAACGGATCAAAGATCACCTCAATTGGACATCTACACCAAAAGATATGCCCAAAGTACCAAAAATCTCATTTTCGGAAAACAGGGGACCTCGTCGCGGCGACCACAAGTGTGCGCCACGGCATGCACCCTACTCGCACGTCGCGGAGAACACAGGTTCGCACGTCGCGACGAAGGCCGATTCTCTCGTCGCGACGAATAAATATTTTACTCGTCGCGACGTAGCTTCCCTTCCTCGCACGTCGCGACGTCTGCGTCGAAGAACCGACCCCCGAACTCCAATTTTCTGCATATCTCGTCTTAAATCCTCTTCTAAACTCAAATGCAATACAACGAAACTATAGATCAAGTTCTCTACTACATTTCTAACCCATTCTAAGCTTCAAATCCAACACGAACACATCAACATAAGGAAATCTCTACATTTTCACCCAAAAACCCTAAAACCTTCGATTCTCACGGATTCAACATTCTTTAGGTTTAAATCTAACCAAACCAAGTTAAGAAGGCACTAAACTTACCGGAAAACGCTTCCAACTGTCGGAAAACCTTAGAAATCAAAATCCTCTCTTCTTCCTCTCCACGGCTACGACTCCTCTCTTCTTCTTCTTCTTCTTCTTTCCTTTTCCTTTCTTTTCTATTCTAATTCTCCTCTCTGAACCCTAAGGGCATGGACCCTTCCTAATAAGCCCAAGCCCAATACAACTTAAGTGAACTTCTCAAAAAGCCCTTACACAATTTAAATCCTCTAATGCTCATTTAAACCATATTTAAACCTTAATTATCCATAATTCTCTCAATTTAATCAAACTAAGGCAAAAATCACAATTCATACTGAATAATATCATTAAAAAAAATTCGGGGTCTAACATTTCTCCCCCTCTTAAAAGAAATTTTGTCCTCGAAATTTACCTGAATCATCGAAGAGATGCGGATACTTGTCCCGCATAGCCTCCAATGGCTCCCAAGTAGCTTCCTCTACTGAATGATTCTTCCACAGGACCTTGACTAACTGAACCGTCTTGTTCCTAAGGACCTTGTCCTTGGTATCTAAGATTTGCACTGGAAGCTCCTCATAGCTCAAATAATCTCGCAACTGAACCTCAGCAGTCTGAATGATGTGAGAAGGATCCGATCTATACCTTCTCAACATGGACACATAGAAAACATCATGAATCTGCGATAACTCTGGAGGTAACGCCAATCTGTAGGCGAGTGGTCCAATCCTCTCAAGGATTTCATAAGGACCCACATATCTCGGACTCAATTTTCCTTTCTTGCCGAATCTCAATACTCCTTTCCAAGGAGATGTCTTAAGGGACACTTTCTCACCGACCTCATACTCCATCTCCTTTCGGTGAGCATCAACATAACTCTTCATCCTATCCTGTGCTACCTTAAGCCTCTGCTTAACCAAATTGACTTTATCGACCGTCGTCTGAATCAATTTTGGTCCTTCCAATTGTCTCTCTCCTTCTTCATCCCAACAAATCGGAGTCCTAAACCTCCGCCCATACAATGCCTCATACGGAGCCATCTGAATGCTCGAATGGTACGAATTATTGTAAGCAAATTCGACCAACAACAAATGCTCATCCCATGCTCCTCGAAAATCCATCACACAAGCCCGAAGCATCCCCTCAAGTGTTCGAATAGTTCTCTCAGATTGACCATCCGTCTGAGGGTGAAAAGTCGTACTAAAGTTCAGCTTCGTCCCCAAAACTGCCTGCAAACTGCCCCAAAACCTCGAAGTAAACCGAGGATCCCTATCAGACACAATGGAATCCGGAATCCCATGCAATCTTACTATCTCATCGATATACTTCTTTGCCAACACATGCAAAGAATCAGTCTGTCGAATCGCCAAAAAGTGGGCTGACTTAGTCAACCGATCAACAATCACCCAAATGACATCATGCCTCCTGTTGGTCCTGGGCAAACCCATCAAAAAGTCCATCGTCACTTGTTGCCACTTCCACTCCGGAATAGGCAACGACCTCAACTTGCCCGAAGGTGCCTGGTGTTCAGCCTTGACTTGCTGACACACTAGACACTTACTGACGAACTCTGCGATATCCCTCTTCATATCTTTCCACCAAAAATGTTCTCGCAGATCCCGATACATCTTGGTGCTACCTGGATGCATAGCATAAGGCGCATTGTGTGCCTCATCCATAATCTCAAACTTAACCTCCTGCACATCGGGAATACACAACCTGCTCCCAACTGTCATCAGTCCATTATCCTACACATCGATCTCAGAAACCTTGCCATTCTGAATCTCATCCCGAAGCTTGCTCAAATCTGCATCTCGCGCCTGCAATCCCCGAACCTTCTCCCTGAGAATCGGTCTAACTCGAAAGTGAGCTAGAAGGCACTCTGACTCCTCCTGCTTTAAGCTTATCTTAAGCTTGGCCATCTCTTCCAATAAAGGAAGATAAACCGATCGAACATGAGCAATAAACGACTTCCTGCTCAAGGCATCCGCCATAATATTGGCCTTGCCCGGATGATACTCAATCAGCAAATCATAGTCCTTAAGCAACTCGATCCACCGTTGCTGCCTCAGATTCAGTTCCTTTTGGCTCAACAAATACTTCAGACTCTTATGATCAGTGAAGATCCGAGTCTGAATGCCATACAAATAATGCCTCCAAATCTTCAGAGCAAAGATTACTGCTGCTAACTCCAAATCATGCGTCGGATAATTCAGCTCATAAGGCTTCGACTGCCTCGAAGCATAAGAAATCACCCGATCTCCCTGCATCAAAACACATCCAAGACCCTTCCTCGAAGCATCACTATATACCGAATAACCTTCATCTCCCGAAGGCAAAACCAAAATCGGAGCACTCGTCAATCTGCACTTGAGCTCCTCGAAGCTCCTCTGACAATCTTCACTCCAATCAAACTTCTGATTCTTCCTCAGTAACTTAGTCATCGGAGCGGATATCATCAAGAATCCCTCCACAAACCTCCTGTAATAACCTGCTAAACCCAGAAAGCTCCTCACTTCTGCTACATTCTTCGGCGCTTCCCAACTCACAACTGCCTCTATCTTCTTTGGGTCCACATGAGCTCCTTGCTCTGAAATCACGTGTCCAAGAAATGAAACTTCCCTCAGCCAAAATTCGCACTTATCGAATTTGACATACAACTCATTGCTCCTCAAAGTCTCCAAAGCCATCCTCAAATGCTCCTCATGCTGCTCATCACTCCTGGAATACACCAAGATATCATCAATGAAGACAATGATAAATTGGTCCAAGAATGACTTAAATACCCGATTCATCAAATCCATAAACGCTGCCAGAGCATTCGTCAATCCGAAGGGCATAACCAAAAACTCAAAGTGTCCATACCGAGTCCTGAAAGCAGACTTCGGCACATCCGACTCCTTAATCCTCAACTGATGATAACTCGACCTCAAATCAATCTTAGAGAAGACTCTCGCCCCTTGTAATTGATCAAACAGATCATCAATGCGAGGAAGCGGATACTTGTTCTTCACCGTTACCTGATTCAACTTCCGATAGTCCACACACATCCTTAACGATCCATCCTTTTTCTTCACAAACAGGACCGGAGCTCCCCAAGGCGAAGAACTCGGCCTGATATACCCTTTCTGCAATAACTCCTCGAATTGCTCCTTTAGCTCTTTCAATTCCACAGGAGCCATCCGGTAGGGCGGAATTGAAATCGGCCTTGTACCTGACAAAAGCTCAATGGGAAACTCAATCTCCCGAGCTGGCGGTAGTCCTGGTAATTCCTCGGGAAATACATCCGAGAAATCCATGACTACTGGGATATCCTCCAACTTCCCTCTATCAGTCCTGGAGTCTATCACATAAGCCAAAAACGCCTCACAACCCTTACTCATCATCTTCTATGCTGTCAATGCTGAAACAATTCTGGGCGGACTCGCTTTTCTGTCCCCAGTAAGCACTACTATTCTGCCATCACCCAAATCAAACTCTACTGTCTTCTGCTGACAATCCAGACGGGCATTGTACTTCTCCAACGTATCCATACCCAGAATCACATCTAATCCGTGCATCTTCAGTGGCATCAGATCTACCACTAGAAGTCCTCCACCAATACTAAGCTCACATCCTCTAAACACCTGACTAATCACAATGTGTTGACCAATCGGAGTACTCACCATTAGCGGAGTATCCAACGGACTCGAAACCCCATCACACACAGGTCTACTCAACGACACAAACGAGTGAGTAGAACCTGGATCAATCAACACAAGCACATCATCAGCAAATAAATGAGCCATACCAGTGACAACATCTGGAGCGGCTTCTGCATTCTCCCGTGTCATAGCAAACACCCTGGCTGGTGCCTGCCCTCTCGGCCTACCCGGAAAACTTGCCCTCTTGGCAAGACGTCAGGCGCCACCTCTGAGAAGTCCTCTAACCCACGCCTCTCTGTCCTCCTAGGAGCCTCAGATCCGAGGTCCCTCTCTCCGACTACCGAGTACACACTCTACCTCCTGTGCCTTTCTCATCCACAAATAAGCATGCTCCGCCAATCAAGCACTCCCACCATGGAAATTACCACAATGCTCACACTTAGGGACAGATGACCTGTCCCCATCTCCCCTTCTACTGCCGCCCACCGTAGAAGCTTGGTGAGAAACAGTAGAGGTCCGCATCGGCCTAGATCGGCTCGCACCACTGCTCCTCTCCTCTGAGTGAACTGGGAAGCTCCTAGCACTCCTGCGCATAGGAGTACTAGTGCTACCCTCTCTCTGATCGCCTCTGCCTTCCTCTTCTTGTTCACAGCACTCTTGATATTCTCTATGTTCTCCACCCGAAGAGCTGCCTCAACTAACTGCTGGAAGTCACCGAAATTCTGCACAATTACTTTCTCCCGGATAGCCAAATGTAATCCCGACTCAAACCGACGACATCTGGCAACCTCACTCAAGATCAAGTCCAAGCATCATACCGATAACTGTGAACCGCGCCATACTCACTCATCATCTCCTCTCGAGTGAGACTCGAAACTCCCTCCGCTTCACTGGACATAAACCTCTGACAGATATTTCTTCTTGAAAGCAGCCACAAAATTCTGCCATGCCAACCCCACTGGCCTCATCTGACTGCCCGGCACGGTCTCCCACCAATGCAGAGCATCACCCTAAAGCAAACTGGCAGCATACACCACTCGCTCATCTGCCTCACAATCCATCTGATCCAACACCCTTTCTGTTCTCCGCAACCATGTCTCAGCTTCCTAAGGATTCGCTGTCCCAAAGAAGTCAACTGCTCCATACTTTCTCAACTTGTCAAACTGTTTTCCCCTCTTAATCGGGCCGGAGGTATATCACGATCCGCCCATAGCCTGAACAAACGCCTGAGTAAAGGCTTGAAACATCCTCGGATCAAACTGGGGCACTTGCTCCTGCATAGCTGGCGACTCCTGAGTCGGCGAACGCATGGGCTCACTCTCAAGCCCTACAGAAGCCTCAACATGCATTGGGGCTACAGACTCATCGGTCCTCTCCTCCCTAGTCGGAGAGTCAGGTGCAGCAGACCTGTGCATAGCGCCTCGTGTCCTTCTACGAGGTGGCATCGTACTCCTTCAAATGGAAACACTAAGGATTAGCTATACGACAATCTACATGTATGCATGGTATGCATGTCACTTAATCAATGCAACAAGAAAGCATATATCACACAATCCTATCATGCAGTCTAAGCCAAGGACACCTAAACCTAGGCGCTCTGATACCAAACATGTTGGGCTCGGATCCTGTAAGTCCGAATCCCCGAGGCTGGCCCCTCGAGTTGCACCGGCGACGGACGCCCAATACCGTCAGACCCGATCCCAACATTTATACACAAAAACGATCAGTCGGTACACATATACATTTCCAAAACATTCACAACTATCAATTAAAGACCCCATAACCATGGGGATTTCATACCATTGCAAATTAAAGGAAATTCAGCAAGTATTCTTAATTGTAGCATAATACAAGACAGAATATAAAATCCAAAGATACATGAGTTATGCTCCATGTTAATATGCTCGGAGGGCCAACAAAATACGAACTTAATACAAAGCTCCTAATTTGTGCGAAGTTTCGATATCACATGAAGTCAACGATCGTCTCGATCCGCACTTTTGAGGAGGGAAAGTAATGGGTTGAGCTACACATTCGATGGCTAATATAATTATAGCCATCGACAATGAGCACAAATTCCAGCATATGAATGTATATATATATTATATCTATCAGACAATAATTCCAAATTCACATGCTACTCAACAATTTATGCATTCAATACAATTAATTCAATTCATAATTATGTCACAAAATATGCTTCACATAATGAACAATTCACATATGCAATGCACATCATAATGGCTCGAGGTTCCATGGAAACAAAAGGAGAAACCAAGTTTAACCTCGAGCGAAATGAGTCCATTCGGAGCTCATATGCCACAAGCGGGCAGCTGGGAGAAGGCTCTTGTCTACGTGCACGTGACGAATGAAATGGTTCCACTCTCGCCCAAACAAAAGCACATAAGCATGCTCATCATCATTTAATCATACGATATTCTTTCATGTCTTGCATTTAATCAAAATGCCATGACCGAAGTCTAGGCATAACATGCTCAAAATCTATGTAATGTTATCAGCTTCCATGCTTCCTTCAAAATATATGAAAATCAAAGTCATTCAATTCATCACATTTAAACATGCATCATCTACAATATATATTTATACATAGGCAAGAATTTGCCCAATCACACAATAACTATAAGTATATTACCCACCTAAGATCGCTCAAGTAGTTGACTCACTGATGTCCTTCCTCTTGCGATGAAATTGGGTCACCTTGGTTTCCTAAAATAACCAAGTTTCCATCAAATCAATATCCACATAACAATAATCAAAGCTTGGAAAGCCAAAATAAAGCATTAAAAAGTCTCCATCTGACTTTCTCCTAAATTCCGAACCCTTCGAAAACACTTTCCGAACTTCCCTTCTTCATACAACTCGTAGCCCTTGATCTCTAGTTCACAATGGATCAAAGATCACCTCAATTGGACATCTACACTAAAAGATATGCCCAAAGTACCAAAAATCTCATTTTCGAAAAGCAGGGGCCTCGCCATGGCGATTCATAAAGTGTCTTGTAGCGGCATGTACCCTACTACGACGTCATGGCGAACACAGGTTCGCACGTCGCGACGAAGGCCGATTCTCTCGTCGCGACGAATAAATATTTTACTCGTCACGACGTAGCTTCCCTTCCTCGCACGTCGCGACGTCTGCGTCGAAGAACCGATCCCCGAACTCCAATTTTCTGCATATCTCGTCTTAAATCCTCTTTTAAACTCAAATGCAACACAACCAAACTATAGATCAAGTTCTCTACTACATTTCTAACCCATTCTAAGCTTCAAATCCAACACGAACACATCAACATAAGGAAATCTCTACATTTTCACCCAAAAACCCTAAAACCTTCGATTCTCACGGATTCAACATTCTTTAGGTTTAAATCTAACCAAACCAAGTTAGGAAGGCACTAAACTTACCGGAAAACGCTTCCAACTGTCGGAAAACCTTAGAAATCAAAATCCTCTCTTCTTCCTCTCCACGGCTACGACTCCTCTCTTCTTCTTCTTCTTCTTCTTTCCTTTTCCTTTCTTTTCTATTCTAATTCTCCTCTCTGAACCCTAAGGGCATGGACCCTTCCTAATAAGCCCAAGCCCAATACAACTTAAGTGAACTTCTCAAAAAGCCCTTACACAATTTAAATCCTCTAATGCTCATTTAAACCACATTTAAACATTAATTATCCATAATGCTCTCAATTTAATCAAACTAAGGCAAAAATCACAATTCATACTGAATAATATCATTAAAAAAAATTCGGGGTCTAACATGTAACATCCCATTAATTGCGGGGAGGGTAGAATAGTAAATATGAGTGATTAATTAGAGAATAAAAATGCATTTTCATGCTCATGCATAATATGTCATATACATACACATGAATATTGAATCGTTGCACATGAAAAAGACTATACATGCATTCATTGACATTTCAGGTATAATTGTTTATAAATGTGAGTATATTAAGAAATGCTGGCCCCCAAAATTTCTTCTTGATGAATAAGTATGATTTACATTGAGTATGAAATCTTTATGAAATTTTGTAGAAATTAATTATTATGTTGATTTTAGAAAGATTATATGATATAGGTTGATTGAAATAAAGTGTAAAGGTTATAAGAATGTTCAAGGGGTGTTTTTGAAAAGACACTTAAGGTTAAAAGAGCATAAGCCTATAAGGAAGGGTAAAAAGGGGCTTTTTGGGCTCATTAAAGGTAGAAATGGAAGAAAGAAATGTAGTCTTACTTTTTAAGGGAGGGGGGGAGAGAATGTATTGGGAGAGAAGAAGATAAAATAAAAAAGAAAAAGAAAAGAATTTCGGTGGTTTAGAGAAAAGACAAGACTTGAGCTAGGGTTTTTTTTCATTTCTTAGTCTTGAGAGAGATTTTGAAGTGGTTCAAGAAGAGAAAAAGGAAGAGGAAGAGAAGAGCTTCTAATTAAGATAAAGATCTTTTCATTTGGTGAAGAATCAAGGTAAGATCATTTTGAATCATTTGAATTTTTTTGAAAGAGTTTTAGGCCATGGAGTTAGAAAATACATAGGTTTAAGTATTCTAGAACCAATTTTAGTGATTGCATGTTGTGGGATTTTTCAATTTGAAAACCCTATTGAGTTGAGATTTAAGAGTTTAATGAAGTCAAATTGGTAGCTGAATGGTTATACTCAGGACTTTCCAAGTTTGCACAGTGCAAAATTTCAAGTCTTCCTTAGGGGTAAATTTCGTGTTCTGAATTTAGGGCAAAATCTGGATTCATCTAAGTTGAATTAGACAAAGTTGTCTTCTAGAAAGTTGTACCTTATCTTTATATCTTTCCAATGGTATATAGTATGAAGTTTTTGAACATTAGATTCGAAAGTTATGGCCCTTATAATTAGCGATGCTCAGGAGTATAGATTGTATCGTTCGATGATGACGTATCGTCTGGTGATGACGTGTTGTCTGGTGATGACATGTATCTTCTATGCACTGTTCATCTTACATCTTCTAGTCAAATTTTGATCCTATAGATGATAGAATCTGTCTTTAAGGTCTTCATGAAAGTTATATATCTTGAAGTCCTCTTTCAAACCGTCTAAAGAATACCTTAATCTGATATCTCTAGGGCAAGTTATGCAAATTATTCCAAATAGGTCTTAGATTGAAACTTCTTTCTGGTCACTGTTCATCTTGTATCATCTGGTCCAATTTACACGACAAAATCTTACCTTGATATCTTCATGAAAGTTGTAGATCTTGAATTCTTCTTTCAAACCATCTAAGAATGACCTTAATCCGATATTGCTAGAGAAATTTATGCCAATTGCAAAACATCTTCTGTGTACTGTTCATAAACTTCTTCTGGTCACTATTCATCTTATATCGTTTGGTCCATTTATGACCCTTTAGATGACAAAACCTCGCTTCAAAGTCTCATGAAATTTGTAGATCTTGAATTCTTCTTTCAAACTGTCTAATAATAATCTTGATCTGATATCTCTATAGAAAGTTATGCCCATTGTAAAACAACTTCTGTGTACTGTTCATAAACTTCTTCTGGGTACTGTTCATCTTGTATCATCTATTCTAATTTTGATCTAGTAGATGACATAATATTTCTTCAAGGTCTGCATAAAAGTTGTAGATATATAAGTCCTCTTTCAAATCATCTAAGAATGATTTTGATCTAATACCTATAGGGAAAGTTATGTTATTTTCTCCGATATAGGTTTAATATGATTAAGGACAGAATCTTGTTTGATTCTTTCAGCCATAAGAAGTGATTCTTAGACCAATAGATTCTTAGACCAATAGATTGCTAGCACATTTCATTCTACCTCTCCATAAAAGTTTATAGTCTTTGACACTAGATTGAAGAATATGTGATTCTTTTCCAATTAGGAGTTGTGACCTGAGTAGCCAACGTGAAAAGAGCTTTAAGCTCAGTTATGTGCATCAGAGCCTCAAGCTCAACATTTAACGAGCTCGGTATCTACAATAGATATGGGACAGTATTGAAATGAGTCCGGTATCTACTATAGATACAGGACAGTATAGGCACTCGATCATAATAACCTAATAATTAGACAAGAGTCACATGAGCATTCCATATGCATTATGTCAAGTATGTTTGATTGATTGAAATGCAAAGTTGCCTATGCTTAAGTGATAAAGTGATATGCGATCAATTATGAAAATATGTGAAATATATGTTATATGTGTTGATGTGATGCATGAATTAAGTGAACCATCTATGATGGTTACCTCATTGAGTTCACAAAACTCACCAAAATTGCAACGTTAACTTTTCAGGACCGAGAGACAACTCTAACTACTAAGAGACTCTACCAGCCGTGTAGATTTGTGTTTTGGAAGAGAAGTCATGACTCAAAGGTCGGTCAGTTGAGTTTTGGACAGAGTAGGCAGATTTTTGTATATTTCCTCTTTCATATAGTACTTTTGTATTAGGCTACGATGATGCACATATAGGAAATGTTGAAAGACATATTGTAGACCTTCGGTAATTGCAAAATGAAATAAGAAAAAAGTTGGTTTCAAAATATTGTCATTTTCTTATGATGTTTTATAAGTGAATAGAGATATTATGCCATTTTAAGTGAATGTAGTGATTGAACGTAGCGTGACATTGTCTTAGGTTATATACTGGAATGACCTTTAGGTGTCTCGGTATGTATTATAAGGTAAGGGGGCGTTATACTTACTTGTGTTGCTCCATTTCCTTAAATAAACGTCTATTCCTCTCCTTCTATATGTGATATATCATCTGAAACGAGGTCCAGATGATGAGACCATCCACCTCCTAGGTCTGGATTACTGTATAACATCATTCAATACCTCATTCCATTCATAGAAGAAATTTAGTATCCCTATCATATGCAAAATTCTGCTCCACACCACTTTGGTATATTCATATTCGAAAAACAAGTGATTTCTACTCTTATTGACATGTTTACACAACACACAGAGGAGATCATAGCTACCAAACCATCTGTCCTTCGTTCTCAATCTATTTTTAATAGCCAACCACAAGAAAAAAGCATATTTGGAACTTAATACCTGTTTCCATACCAAATCAGCCTATGGTACCTCTTCATGCAACTCTCTCCCTATATCATATGCCGATTTGATTGTAAATTCCCTACCTTGATTTGCTGCCCAAATCAGCTTGTCTGATTTCAAAGTTGCACACCATTCATATAATGTTCAAGTGGCCAAATCTGCATCTATTTAACCGTGCCCTCTCCCGAACTATCCATGCCCCCATAGCTTCCTTAGAGATATGGTTTCTAAAAAGTATTAAAGCTGTCTGTAACCATAATGGGCTGAATTCATTCTAATTTTCAAACCAGAAACATGTATCCTCTCAATTCTCGACCCTACTTTTAATAATATGATAAATCATATCTCGTAGCTGCAACAAACTTTTAAAAATCCAAGAATGTTCATACCTTGACTGAATTTGCCAAAAACTCTACCCATTAAAGCGATAAATGTTGGGACCCCACCCTTGTGAGTCATGTGGCCGACATCCTAAGTGACATCTAGATGCGCATCCCATAAGGGTGGTGTGTCCACACCAAACAAACCTAAAAAACGAACTCATTTCACCTACTTCTGGATAGGTTTTGGAAAACCTCAAAAAGGAATTTTAATAAGACTTCTTCAGAAAAAAATTTCCCATTGTATCAAGTTTCTAATGAAACCAAAATCATTCAATTTGGTTTAAAACTTTAAAGGTTATGGCCCAAACACTTTCGGACTATTACTAAACCGAGACTGAACACTATACCCAACTTTACTTCGAAAATTGAAATATCTTAGAGGCTGAATTGAAATTCAATTCCTTCATTACATTTTTAGCTTCATGTCTCTAGTTTAGTAAGAAACAAGAATCAACTCATTGGGACCTCTACAGATTGAGATATCACCAAAATACCGAAGCATGTTCAGAAAAAATGTCCAACTCATACTCTTTTAACCGATTCTCTCACTTTGATTCAATGCATATTTTTCAAATTAATATAAAAACCTACAAATTTTTATGTAGAGGTAGAATAATGTCTTAGGAATCCAACGCTTTAAAAATCAGGTCAATCAGAGGTCGGACAAAAAAGTTATGATTGAAAGAAGGAAGGCTATTTAGGGTGAGTCAACCCTTTGGACAAACAAGCACGACGGTGCTTTCCAACCCATATCAGCAAAGTCACCCTCGTGGCGTTCAAATTTGCTAACTTCAAAAGTCACCCAACTCTGCTTCATCTCTTCCACCGACATCCTAACTTCAAACCTCCATAACTTTTGATCCAGAACTCTAAATTTTGAAAAATTTATATCAATGGAAATATAAAAGCAATATCTACAACTTTTATGAAGAACTTAAAAACAATTTCTGCCTCTATAAGGGTCTAAATTTCATATCAATGTGGCTGTCCGAAAATGTCATCCCAAACAGTATCTCAAACTTATAAAAATCTCATCTTTCAACTCCCATGTCCAAAAATGACATACTACAAATCCTTGGAAAGCTAAGAAATTCATCTAAAAATTTCAAGAATATGATTTCATCCAATTCATCCTAAATTAACACAGTATTTCTGTTGAAGCCAGAACTCAAATTCTCACCCTTATGAAAAACAGAACAAAAAAAACCAAAAGCAATGAACAAATTTGAAACATCATCGGCAAATCACAAACTCACTTTATTAACATCAAAATATATGAAATTTTGATAAGCTTTAGCAAGCATTTTCAGCTACAATACATCAATATCTCAACTCATTTGACTCATCAAAACCACAATTAAACATCATTCCCCATAACTGTCCTATACACATATCCCATGCTGCATTGCACTTGTAATGCTCATAACTTTCCACTCCGATATCCAAAAATTACAAACTTTATATCTTTGGAAAGCTAGAGAGATAATCTTCAACTTCCATGAAGACAACTTGGTCAAATTCATCCTATATAAATCCAGAATTTCCCTCAAAGCCAGAACACAAAATATACCCTTATGAAAACTTGGAAAATGCAAAGTAAACTTTTGGAGAATCAATAGCCAAACACAAACGTAATCTAAATATCTTTCATTAATATCAAAAATATGAGTTCTTACAAAGATTTAGTAGGCATTTTCAGCCCCAATACATCAATGCCTCAAAAAGTCAAAATACAAAGAAGGCACATGAACAGTAATTTTTGCTCCAAAAATGCAACTAAAACCTTGTTTACAAAGTATATCTTCAAAAGAAAAATGCAAACGGGAGTGATGCCTTGACCTCGGCTCGGTCACTCATTATCTTGGTCATCACCTGAGGATGGGAAGGAAAGGGGGTGAGCTCGATGGCTCGTGGGTAACAGTTTTATAATCAAGAAACAAGCAAAAACTCTTGAATACTCATTTCAAAAACAAAATTTACATTGAAACACCATGCAACACATATTTCCCAAATTCATAACTTATCAAGCAATTCATCACATCAAGTAGAAATGAAAGCATAAAAAAATCACACATCATAAATACATAAGCACATCGGGAATGGTTCAGGTGGATCCAAAACAGAACGTACTACACATTTCTGCATAGCGGTCTTGTATAGCCATGAACTTATGGGAGTCCATGAGGAGCTCCATGTCATTAGAGGGCAGGCAAGAGAAGCCTATTGACAAGTGCATTTGACTTACTTAAGGGACCACCACAAACTCACATAAACATGCAATTCACATTTTTCAAACATATTACCCAAAATGGCACATTTTCAAAAAGTAAATTCATTATATAGTATCTTTTCAAAATCATTTATGCATTCTTTTACAAATCATCAACACAATATGAAATCATTCTCATAATTCATTCACAAAAACATATGGCACATTCTGAAACCATCTTAAAGAGTAATAAATGCACATTTTCAAGGTAGTTGGAAATCATTTAATTCCATTTATTTGAAAGAAACTTTACTAGCTCATTTACCCAATTATAAAAATGTCACCCACCTTAATAATTCCTTGCTTTAAACTTACTCAAGATGCCTCTCCTCTTGCTCCTCTTACCTCCTTTGATTTTCTTCACATTTACAAAAAAAAAATCCCAAATCAATAGAGATTTAAAATTGGAAAACCCAAAGAATCAAATGCTTGAAATTGATCCTAGAATACCCATACCCATGCCTTTCCTAAGCTCTTTGAACCAAAAACCCCTCAAAACTCTAAAAGATTTAAGTCAACTTACCTTGAATCTCCACCAAACAATTTGCTTCTTGGCTTTAATGGAAGATCTAACCTTCCTCTTTCTTTTTCCTTCTTGAATAACTCTAAAAAAACCACTCTTTAAAGCGAAGAAAAATTAAAATCTAGGTTGTTCTTCTTCTTTCTCTTCTTTCTCCTTTCCACCGAAACACTCTCCCTCTTCTTCTTCTAATTTTCGTTTTTCTTCTCTCAAAATCAAGACAAATATTCTTTTCTTTCTTTCTTTCTTTTAATGAAGCTAAAATGGCCAACTTGCCCTTCCTTCTATGCCTTAAAACTTTACAACTTAAGTGGTCTTCTTAAACTATCCCTTATACATACTTACCACCTTAACACTTAATTCAATTTACCTACTTCATATAGTCTTACTCACATTAGCAAACTAATTAGTCCCAACAATATCTAATCACGCTTATTCATTAAAAAAAAATTCGAGGCCAACAATAAATTTGCACCCACTTGACCCACAATGCTTCTTTATCCACAAATAATCTCCATATTCTCTTCATAAGTAATACCCTTTGCATTTGTTTTAATCCTAGGTATTTTATTTTGTCTTACTAAATCATCGTATTATAACATGTGGAAAGAAACAAATAAAGTCTCATTTTGTTAATTAGTAGAGTCGATTCTAATATTATCTCCATAACTTATCGATTAAGGTTTTCAGGTTAGCGTATCTATTTTTTTATAATTCAGTGAAATTTTATAAAATAAATTAAAGTTATGTACAATCAAGAGATTGTCAAGATGTAAGTCTCTTTTCTAAACCTAAAGGCATGACCTTTCATGACAGTATGAGGACCCTACAAGATTGTTCCTTGTGGCCATAAAAACCACAACATCAAGCATATACATTCTACCAAACTGAAAGGCCCTATAGACAAAGATCATCCTACCAAAAGCACAATCAATTTTAGATAGCATACTAGAGCAGAAACATATCCTAATCAGTCATATCTTTAAATACATAAAACACGTACATCAAACTAGTATATCATAAGAAGAAGTTCTCCAAGTTTTCCTATATCCTTGAACCGAGTGTTGCCCGCATTGTTTAGTGAACCAATGTTGATGAAGGGGACCCATACCCCTTGCTACTAGCTTCCATCTAGTCCCTGATCTCTCTTTCATATGTTTTCCAAACACACCCAACCATCCTTTGTAATAGGAAATGTGCTAGCATAACTAACCATCTTCCTTTACTGTTATGATAGGGAGACCATGTCTGAAGACGTTTCCACCTGTATGTTACTGTAGGTTGAAGCATTCCCTGGAACTAAAGTCCCTCTAGCTGAGTATACTGAAGAGGGATTTGGATACCCTCTATTTCCTTAAACCTGCAATTAGAAACCGCAATGATGAGGAAGGAGAGATAGGTCAGCTCTCATCCATCTTCCTTCGAATCACTGATCTGGTCCTCCAGCTTTGAAGATATCCACCAGGGTTTTAAGCTTTCCTACTATTGGGTTACACAAAGCTTTCCTACTATTGGGTTACACAAGGAGAGAATTGCTGATATTTGTGACACCTTAATCTTCAAAACTTCTTGGAGATATCATCCTCTTTTGCCTGAAGTTAGTGTTCGGTGTACCCTCCATTGAAACAAGGGAGTGTGCTTATGATTGACCGCTCGAACTAGTACCTACAACACAAGATAGAAGAAAACAAACCCAAAATACAATTTACCTACTCTCAGTGCTTAAGTAAAGTTGTTCCATTACTTAGAAGATCACTTTAGTGTTGATGCTCCCCACTTCCATGGCCTTGTCTTTGAAGGTTCTGAGGTTTCTCTCAGATCATATGTTATAAACTACAACAAATAACAAATAATAAAGTTATTGAGGTCAATGTTTCTGTGGCTTGGCGTTTGGTTGAACCAATTTTGAATGGATTGAAGATTTAAAAGGTTTGGAATATTTATCTGAAAGTGACTGAGTTAGTGTAGCCACACTAATTTTGAAAAGGAATATTAAAAGGAAAGGTGCCTAATAGATTCATTTTCCAAAGAGCAGAGTGAACAATGGTTAGGACAAAGGTATAAAGTAATTGATCTCTTGTTTGTAGCTTATTAAGGAAAGTTGACCATAAGATAAATGCATACCTTGGGTTTGTACTTTGATTCCACACCAATTTCCACCAAGGTACTCTCAGATAAGAAGGTCTCATTAAAGTGTATGCTGAAGAGTTAGTGTAAGTTTTAGTGGGGCTGGCAATCCATTCTAGCCTATCTGGCTGAGACTCATCAGACGTATCTATATTGTTGACTTGGGTTAAATATATTTGAGTGGATGGCACAACTAACTAGTTATGTAGCACCTTGTTTAACTACGCTGTTTTTTTAATAAAAGGATTATTAGAAAAAAGTAAGGTTAGAAAGTAATGGTTTCATGCCGATCGATATCAATTAAACAATGACATATCAAATTATCATATTTGATTGTATTATTAAATTTCGGTATGACTAGTATTGATCAATAAATTGAAATTTCAAATTTTATTTTATATGTTAAAGTTATAGCTTAAAAATTAAGGGTTAAATTAAAAAATAAACATAAACTATTTTTGAAATAGTTATTATATCTAAAATAAAATTTTAATTATTATAACTGAAAATAAAAATATTTTATGTTAATTTTAATAAATAGAGATATTGAATCAAAATTTGAAATATTTTTTAAATTAATATGTAAGGTGATTAAATGCCAAAAACTTTTTGTTTTCTTTTGGGCGACGAAGTTGATACTCATGTTGGCTTGCTTGAATTGATATACCCAACATTAGATCACTACTCCCCAACCTTGAAACATTATCCTGGAGTCAGATACATCTCTTTACTCCTTTATAAAATAGAATGATATATAGAAGTTAAATGTGCTTGCATCAGTGTGAGATATAGATAGCATCACCTTTTTCTCCGACTTGTTCTAAGAGATTGGGGTGGATTGTGAGGCACAATGCTTGCATATTTTTAGGTCATTCTATTTCATTTATCCTTACACACCAAAAGAATTCCATTAATCTATGGACTTGGGATGTAGTATATCATCTTTTGGCAGTGAAATCCCCTCAAAAGATATGAGTTGTGGACAACTTATTGAAGATCCCAAGCTTGTTGAATGTAGAAATATGATAGTAACCAATTAATGTGGCGGGAAAATGCAATTAGGAATAACAGAAAATAGATTAACAGTTAATTTGTTGATTCATTCATTTGTTGATTTCTTGTATAAATAACCAATAGATTGCTTGTAACAAAATATAATAATGGTGAATGAAATGTGAGAAACCCAAAGAATTCACGGTGAGTTCTTGGTTTATCCATAAATTTGTGTTAATAGTTTCTAAGTCCCATCATTGGTATCAGAGCTTCCCCAGTCCTTGACCATGGCGAAATAAACATGTAGCACCCCAACTCCCGCGAGACCCGAACCCGACATCTACAGTGACATCCGAGCCCGTGACCCGCGAGGGTGGCATGCTAGAGCAGTCAATCACAATTTAAAACTCATTATGAAATTTTTCTTCCAAAAACTTTTTAACGCGCGGAAATCAAAACACACTTTGGGCCCGACATATCACAAAAATATTTTCAGATACAAAACACTTTCAGTTATTAATTAGCACTCAACAGTACTCAATCAGTACATAAGCAGAAAGGCATGACCCAACTGGGCTCGATGCCATTTCAACACAATTCGATAATCAAAATCTCAACACACTATTACATTTATTAAGCTAGGGCCCACCAAACAAAACATCAGACTCATGCAGATGTGACGACATCGATCCCGACCGTTACTGCGCCTTGCTAGTAACGATCATACTCCCGTTAGTCTAACGGGGTACTCTTCAATTCTGAAAAATAGATGCAATGTTGGGTGAGTTTGCGAACTCAATGAGAAACCATCATCGATGGTTCACCCAACTCATGCATTCACAATCAATTCACATTGTATCACATAATATCACATTCCAAATTAATCCATGCATTACCAAATTCACACATATAAGGCGTATCGCCTTTCACACAATTCGCATATAAATATTCATATATGCAATGTACATGTGACTCTTTCATTTTCTTTCGTTGTTGTGACCGTGCGCCTGAGCTCATATACGTTGAACCATAGGCTCTGAAACATTGGGCTCAAAAGTCCTAATACGTTGAGCATATAGCTCTGACAATCGTTGGGCACGAAGCCCTGTGCGTTGAGCTTAAAGCTCTCATATACAGTGGTTGCACCGGTCACAACTGCCTTTTTATCTGATCATACTGTTATGCATGTATGCACATGTCCATTTTTCAATACATGCATTATATTAGGATTCCATATACCTAATTCTCACCATTTGAAATCAATTATGAACAATTTATGCACAACCAACACTTCTTTATCACAGTCCAGCTATCCCGAACACTCGTGGTCCGGAATCAATCAAATCAAACACATATAATCCGTCCTTAACTCCACATGGCATATTTGCATAAAATTAAACACATAAAGGTTGAGAAACCAACTAGGTTACTCACCGCACTTCCGAAACTACAACTGAAGTCTCAAAGATCGCCAAATGGAATTGCTCCATCGGTGCCTTTAAAACAATCGAAAAAATCGAATATCACTCATTGCACAATTTCCAATATTCAAAATGCAAATATAGCAAATACATCGAGTAATCGTACATGTTATGACATTCCCTAAATTTTCCCAATTCGATCACTTTCACTCTAATTCATAGCAAAATCCAATTACCATAAGTCAATAGACTAATATCCAATTCTCTGCAGTCACCTTCCAATTAAAATCACAATCACTATTTATTGTCACTAGATTCCCATAATCATCGAATTAAAATCCGAAATCCCATCTTATCAATTCAAATTCTTAATCTCTAAATTCCAATTAATCACTTAGAAAACAATTCAATTGAAATCAAATCTCAAATTCATTACTTGTAACAATCATCTTAAAAATCACTTCATTTCATTCTCCCATATTGAAATTCCTAGTCTCAGAAATTCAATTGATCCATAGCCAATCCATTAGAAACTAATCCTCCAAATTCATAATCTCCATATTGAATTTAATCCATAGGTAATTGAACTGTCAAATTCCTAGATCCCCATAATTTAAAACCTCAAAAATCTCATTTTGGAAAAATCAGCATTCCTCGCCAAGATCGGATCCTTCATGCGCGAGCTCCCATTTTCGCCACGTTAGCGGGCGTAACTTTCGCCTCGCCACATGGCGAACAGCGCGCTGGTCATGGCATACGCGCAGCGTCACGTTGCGACGTGCGCTAAACCTCCTCGCCATGGCGTAAATCGTCACCTTTCATGCGCGCGCGTCGAAATTTCATTCGCCGCAGCCTGTCTTGCAAGCCTCGCGGTGCGGAAGAAGGATTGGCTCGCCGCGGCGTGTTCATCACTCGCCGTGGCGTGTTCATCACTCGCCGCGGCGTGCGATCCCAGAAACGCATACGAAACCCAGAAATTTCCAGATTTCTCAGATTCAACTCCATCCAAATCCATTTTAAACACTCTCAATCAGTTTTAAACCTTAAACCCAACTTATTTCTAACCTCAAATCATCATTTAACTCACTTTTCTTCAGAAACCCAAATCAAAATCAACGAAACCCTATCATCGACATTTTCCAATTTCTAAACAATTTCTTACTCAAATCTATGATCAAATAGCATAAACAAGTATAGACTTACTTGATTCAAGCTAGAAACCTTCGAAAATCCTCCAAGAATTTCAACTCCACGTTCAAGCACACCCACGACCATCGATGATGACAATGAACATTTAAGCTTATCTTAAGCTTATATATATATATATATGATCATCTACCACATGTCCAATTCTTAGGGTCAAACAAATCCGATTCTTATTATATTTTTCTCCCAATTTCGCAACAACCATAAATAAAAATTCCCAAAATCATAATTCAAATTGTTTCATATCAATTATCAATCAATCTTGGACACGAAATCAAATAAATCAGTCACTAGCCAATTTTTCGGTCCGGATCCATCACTCTAAAAATTCCAGAAAAGTTTTTCATAATTTTACAAAATTAGAAAATGCACATTCCTATACTCAATTTCCAATTTCCATTTCACTGAATTCCATCTTATTCCAATTTCATATTCAAAACCTAATTTATGCACTTATTCGATTTCCAAATTTCACAACCAAATTTTCATCCGTACAATTTTGATCAATTTCCAATTGCACAATTAAGCCAATTTTCATCTGACCAATTATAACCAATTTTTGATTTTACAATCAAGTCGGGAATTGTCATACATGTATGTACATATATATATATATACGCCAGGCAACAATACATTTACCGATGTCTATGGAAACGATAATGCACATACAATGCAACATTTGCCTGTACCAATCCTAACCCGATCCAATTTACTGACATACCCGTCACACCGGTAACGGGATGTTACAAAACAAGATCCAATGATCTTGAGAAGCAAGTTGAATCAACGATTAATGAGATTGATCAGAAGTAGGAGGCGATGCGTAAACACACCAATGTGAAATTTGTTGAACTCGCGGAGTTGATTCGAGGTATCAACTTACAAAACCAAGAATGGGTAACAACGATGGCGGACGCAGAAATCTGTAGTCGTGAATTGCATGTGGGAGGAATCCGACAGAGTTGGGGCAAATCTACTCGTTTAGAGTTTCCTAAATTCACCGGCGATGGGTTAAATGGATGGCTACTATGCTCTGATTATTTTTTTTAGGTGGCGGATGTTTTACTAGTAGAGAAAGTGAAAATCACGACCCTACATCTCGAAGGGAAGGTGCTTCAATGGCACTAAGGCTTTGTTAGTCTCAAAGGCACCACTACTTATGATAATTGGAAGGAGTATGTGACTGCTTTGACTGCTTGATTTGGTGATAAGGATTTTAAGGGATCCACTTGCTGATCTAAGGAATCTCAAATAGGTATCAACTCTTCAAATTTACAATGATGCTTTTGATGAGTTATATCCTAAGGCCGGTATAACAGAAGATCAAGCATTGAGTTTTTTCTTATTTGGGTTAGTGGATGAACTACTAATGTTAGTTCGAATGTTTAAACCTAAAACTCTAGTTGATGCTTATGCTCTCTCGAGGCACCAAGAATTGATTATTGTTGCAATTCAAAACAAACCTAAGCCATCCTATTCCAACCCGACCTTACCTTTTACCACAAAATTTTCCCACTCTAAGCCTATAACAATTTCAACACCTATGCTAAAAACATCAAACACTCCTGTTATTACTCCGAAGGAACCATCTACTACCAAATTTCCTTATAATTCTAATCGAGCCTCTAGAATAACTAATAAGGAGATGGATGAACGTAGGGCAAAAAGGTTTTGTTTTTAGGTGTGAGGAAAATTATACTATGAACCATAATTGTAAGAAGAAACATTTGTATGTCATGTAATTAATGCCTGATTGTGATGATGAGTTAGAGGATGATTCTATACTGGAAATTGAGGATTGTACTATAGATGTTCATCTTTCATTGCATGTTATGTAGGGTCTATCTGGGGCTCAGACTATGAGAATTAGAGGGGAATGCAATCATAAAAGGTTGAGAATTCTTGTAGATACAGGTAGCACTCACAAATTTTTAAGTTCTACAATGGCAACCAAGCTTAAATATATGCTCACACCAGCTACTGCAGTTCCTGTTGAGGTGGCAAATGGTCAAAGTTTATAGTGTAATAGTAAATGTATGAATTTTAAGTGGCAAATACAAGATACTTGGTTTACTACTGATATGTATATCATTGATTTAGACTCTTATGATGTTATATTGGGGGTCCAATGGCTGTCAACATTGGGGGAGATTAGCTGGAATTTTCGGACTTTGAAGATGACCTTTATGTTACGTAATGAAGGAAAAATATTACAAAGAGAAGCTCAGAAATTTAGAGGGAATGAGTTGAATTGTCTTACCTTATATGAGGACAATTAGAGATTGTAGAGAATGGTGACAGTCCTATTGGGGAGGAATTGTCTTGCTGCAAACTAGAGAGTGGTGATTGATGGCCTGAATTGGAGTTGTTAATGGCAAAGTATAGTGATGTTTTTCATGAGGCAAGTTCCCTGCCACCTAAGCGAGCACATGATCATAAGATACCATTGAAGGAGGGTGCTTCTCCAGTTAATAGAAGATCGTATAAGTACGCACCCACGCAGAAGGATGCTATTGAGACCTTAATTGGTGACATGTTGAAAGCTGGAGTGATTCAAGCTAGTACAAGTCCCTATGCAAGTCCCATTGTATTTGTAAGAAAGAAGGATGCTACATGGAGGCTGTGTATTGATTATAGGGAATTAAACAACCAGACGGTGAAGGATAAATGCCCTATTCCAGTTATTGAGGAGTTGCTGGATGAGTTAGGCAATGCTTCTTATTTTTTTAAAATTGACCTTAGAACTGGTTATTGGCAAGTGAGAATGTATGAACCTGATATTCCTAAAACCGCTTTCAAAACCTATAAAGGCCATTACGAATTCTTGGTTATGCCATTTGGCTTGACCAATACCCTAGCCACATTTTAGAATCTGGTGAATACTGTGTTCAAAGCCTTTCTGCAGAGATTTGTTTTGGTTTTCTTTGATGATATCCTCATTTACAATGAGTCTATGGAGCATCACGTGATTCATTTGCAGCAGGTTCTTCAAGTTATGAGGGAAAACAACTTACTTGCTAAACAATCTAAATATGCTTTTGGGTGTAAATATGTGGAATACCTAAGGCATGTTATCTCAAGGTATGATGTGGCAACCGATGAAAGTAAGATTATTGTAGTGCAACAGTGGCCTGTACCAAAAACTCCAAAACAATTGAGGAGTTTCCTAGGCCTCACAGGATATTACATTCGTTTTGTTCAGAATTATGGGGCCATTGCAAGACCCTTGGTGGATTTATTGAAAAATTATTATTATGGAAGAATGAACACCAAACTGCGTTTGTTAAATTGAAGGAGGCAATGGTGACTGCCTTGGTTCTTGCATTGCCTGATTTCACTAAGGATTTTGTCATAGAGGCCGACGCATCTAGCACTGGAATTGGAGCTGTCTTGATGCAGAATGACCATCCAATAGCTTTCATCAGCAAATGTTTGTCTCCTCAGCATCAATTATTTTCAACTTATGAAAGGGGGATTTTTGCCATTTTTTTCGCAATAAAGAAGTGGCATCATTATCTCAAGCCCGAAAGTTCATAATGTTCACTGATCATCAAAGTTTACATTACCTGCTAGAGAAAAGGCTTAGTACTCACACACAACAAGCATGGATGGCTAAATTGATGCAGTTCGATTATGAAATTCAGTACAAGAAGGGAGTTGACAACAAGGTTGCAGATGCTTTGTCCAGACAACCTGAGGTATCCCTACTTGCCTTGACCTCTTTCATTCTTCCTACTGAATTATTTACTCAGATTCAAGAGACTTGGCAATTTGATTTGCATTTGTCTTCCATTATTATTGAAAAAGTGCAAAATCCTCATTGTCATCCTAAATCTTCTTACTTGAATTCCCAATTGAGACGAACTAGTCGACTAGTTGTTGGGCAAAATGTGATTTTACAAAATAAGCTCATTGAAACATTTCATGCATCAGCACTTGGGGGTCATTATGGGGCCATATCTACTTATAAACGATTGGTTGCTTTAGTGTATTGGCCGAAAATGCTGAAAAATGTCAGGGAATTTGTTAGGCATTGTTCCATTTGTCAATGGTATAAGCTTGAGTTATTGGCTTCTGCTAGGTTGCTGCAACCATTGCCACCTCCTATTTCGTTATTCACTGATATGACCATGGACTTTATTGAGGCACTTCCAAGTTCCCGAAGCAAAACCATTATTTTTGTTGTAGTTGACAGATTGTAAAAAATTGTTCATTTCATTGCCTTGTCCCACCCATTGACTGCTAAACAAGTTGCTACTGCATTCCTTGATCATGTGTACAAATTGCATAGTATGCCTCAAAACATTACAAGTGATCGTGGTTCGACCTTTCTTAGCAAATTTTGGAGAGAATTTTTTCAACTTCAAGGGGTACAATTGCAGTATTCCACTGCTTATCATCCGCAAACGGATGGTCAATCAGAGGTTGTGAACAGGTGTCTCCAGTGTTATCTTCGATGTGTCATTAATGACTTACCCCATTATTGGGTTTAGTGGCTTCCCTTGGCTCAATTCTGGTATAATTCGACATTCCATTCATCCATTCAAATGCTCCCCTTTGAAGCTCTCTTTGGGTTTCCACCGCCCATCCATAGCCCTTATTTTCTCTAAGACTCCAATGTGGTTGCTGTTGACATTTACTTGAGAGATAGGGAATCTACGATTGCTCTGCTTCAACATCTCTTGCAACGTACAGCTCAGCGTATGAAGTCTTAGGCAAGCAAGCATCAAACTGATCGCAATTTTGAAATTGGTGATTGGGTGTATTTGAAACTTCAGCTATACTGACTTCTATCAGGTCATAACATCAGAAGTTTAAACCCAAGTTTTATAGGCTATATCAAGTGTTGGATAAAATGGGTGTCATTACCTATAGTTGAATTGGCCCCCTTCGGCTCAACTACACAATGTCTTTCACGTTTCTCAGTTAAAGCTGGGCTTCCCTCCTACAAGTCCAGCTCTAGATCTTCCCTGTATTTCTTATATCCAGGATGCCATGCCATAAGCTGTGTTGGATCGTAGGACCATGAAACGTAAAAATGCAGTTGCTACGTAATGGCTCGTGCATTGGAAAGGTTCTCTCCTGTCGATGCGTCTTGGGAGTTTGTCTATGAGTTACACACGAGGTTTCCTTCTGTCCTTGAGGACAAGGAAACTTAGGCGGGGAGTATTGATAGAAAAAAATGGGACATGGAACTTATGTGATTTACCCGAATGTAAAAAACTTGTGGGTGGTAAATGGGTTTATATTGTGAAACACAAGGCCGATGGTTTTGTGGAACGGTTTAAGACGAGGTTAGTTGCTAAGGGCTTTACTCAATCCTATGGAATTGACTACCAGGAGACATTTGCCCCAGTTGCAAAATTGAATACTGTAAGAATTCTGTTATCCTTAGCCGCTACTATGAAATGGCCCTTATTGTAATTTGATGTAAAAAACGCCTTCCTACATGGTGAGTTGGAAGAAGATGTGTATATGGAATTGCCCCCAGGTGTAAAGAAGTATAAAGGGAGTAATGAGGTTTGCAATCTGAACAAAGCCCTTTACGACCTTAAACAATCTCCTCGAGCATGGTATGGAAGATTCACGAAGGCAATACTAAATTTTGGTTTATGTCAAAGTAATGCCAATCATACACTGTTTCTGAAAAAGAATGGTAATTCTGTTACTGCTCTTATAATATATGTAGACGACATGATTTTGACAGGAGATGACGAAGTTGAAATCGATCGAGTGCAAAAATAGCTGGCAAATGAATTTGAAATGAAACATTTAGGGGACTTAAAGTACTTCTTGGGAATTGAAGTGGCTAGATCCAAGGATGGGATTTTTTTTTTCACAAAGGAAGTATGTCTTAGACCTACTAGTTGAAAGTGGTATGATGGATTGCTGTCCGGTTGACACACCAGTTGAGCAAAATTTAAAATTATGTTTGGGAACTGATGGTGATACAAAAACCGACAAAGAGAGATATGAAAGACTTGTTGGTAAGCTAATTTATTTGGCACACACAAGACCTGATATAACATTTGTTGTTAATATTGTAAGCCAATACATGCATGATCTGCGTGAATCCCATTTGGCTACTGTGAGAAGAATTCTTCAGTATTTGAAAGGATGTCCAGGAAGAGGTGTTTTATTTAAAAATCATGGTCACCTCTGTGTAGAAGGCCACACCGATGCTGATTGGGCAGGTTGTGTAGAGGACAAGAGGTCCACTTCTGATGACTTTATGTTTGTTGGCGGAAATTTGGTAATCTAGCGTAGTAAGAAGCAATCTGTGGTTTCAAGGTCCAGTGTTGAGGTTGAATTTAGGGGCATGGCTTTGGGTATATGTGAACTTCTTTGGATCAAGAAATTACTGAAGGATATCGGATTCGAGTTACAAACTCCTATGAAACTATTTTGTAACAATAAATCAGCAATTGAAATTGCATTCAATCATGTTCAACATGATCAGACCAAACACATAGAGATTGATCGTTTTTTCATAAAGGAACAGTTGGAGAATAAAGTTATTGAGTTGCCATTTGTGAGATCAAATCAACAGCTTGCATATGTCTTAACAAAAGAGGTATCTAAGCAAGCTTTTGAAGAATCTATGAACAAGCTGGGCATGACAGACATACATGCACCACCTTGAGGAGGGGTAATAGTAATTATTATTTAATTAAGATTTTGTATTTATGGTTCTGATTTCACTGTCTATAGCCGTTACCTAAATTAAGGATGTAAATACTTAATCCTACGCTAGAATCATGTGAGTATTCTTGTATAAATTGGTGGTTGTATATTATGAAGAGATATACAAAATAGAATTACTTTCTCTATTCTGGTATATCTTTTCTTTTGTTTTTGTTGATAGATAGTAATACCATCTTTTAAACATCATCATTATTTACACGTCAGGGCAGTGGAACATTTCAACCAACACATGTCTGAACTTGCTGTAAGACAATGAAATTGCAAAATCATGTGGTTAGATAATTTGCGGCCCAAATTTTGATGTATTCTCGTCCTTGAAAACAGAGGGGGTGCCACGAAGGTTTCCGGTAAGAAAAGAGATGCATTTTGCTTGTCCATATCAAAGACATTTTTCAAGAAAAATGACGGGACTCCAATGGGGTCAAAAGTGCAGGTAGGATAATTCAAAGAGTTTGCTTTCGTGGTGCAGTTTAGGACCTTGGTTTCGGAGCCCCTATTCCCTTAATTCACCACAAAAATGCAGCAATTAAGCATAGGAATGTTCACTCACCGATTAGGGAAGCCAATTGCACGGCTCTTTGTGTTGGGTAATATTTCCTGTATTTAGTTCATAGCCTGGTCTCTTATGAACTAGAAGTGACGATTGGTTGGTCAAACCATTTTGTTGGCAGGAACTTCAGATGGTCGAGCACAAATGCATTCTTGGCAGCTGACTGACAATCAAACGATTGTCCCATTATTAATTCAACCTTACAAAAGATTATTCAGGTGAACACCAAATGAAGGCCTGTCAGCTCTGGTCATTTTGTATCATGCAAAGAAAATAAGAGCCATTTGTTTTGGACGCTTTTACTAAACTTTGTACGTGTAAGATGTTTAGGTAGCTCCTCCCACTTCCAGAAAAGACTTTTGTCTCTGTTTGATCAAATTGCACAGATGCTTCAAACTCAATTTACTCTGTCAATTGGTCTAATGGCAGCATTGCGCTCATAGCAGTCCTAAGAAATGAACCCCTTCATCCGAGCACCACAGGGTATACATTGAAAATAACTTATCCCGTAATTTCACAAGAAAAAATTTGGGGATTGCCATGGTGAGATATTGGTGAATTTACCTTAAATGTGAGGAGTCCATGTATAGTTGTCTTCGACATTTTCTTGTGAGTTGTTATTTGGCAGTGTTTATAGTAGCACAGGTGGATAGTTGGCCCAATTGTTCCGAGTTATTACTTCCTGGACTCTTGAACTTTCTAGAAATTAATTTAAACAGTGTATTCTAAAGTTAGAGTCACGTATGGGTTCTACCTTTCGCCAATTGTCTAAATAACCTTCCATTTCTAATCCTACGTTTGATAGCATCGGATATGGCAGCTCTCATCTTTATTAGTTGTTACCTAAAGTAAGAACAATTATTATTTTTATTTAGTTCCTATAGGCTCCTCCTTCTGATTATATAAAAGTGTACCCACCTTAACCAAAGTGATTGCCTCTCTATGCAAAGCCTTTTTTGCAATTAGGGTTTTATTACTAAGAGTGATTGACTTAATTCCCAATACTCCTTTCCCAAGTGGTTCATGTCATTTGACCTTAACCATTATTCTTCCTTCTTTTTTCCTCCCTATAGGAAATTTCTCATACTTTTTTCAATTGAATTTGATACACCTTTGTAAAGCAATATATGGGTTGCCCAATAAACATAGAGTGAGTTTAGCACTGATTTAATAAGAACTAACCTTTCGCTATAAGATAGATCTTTATAGCACCAGTGGTTAAGTCTCTAGTAAATCTTATCTAATAATGGTAAGCTTCCATAACCTCAATCTCTTTGTAGAGATTGGTAACCTAAGGTAGTTAATATAATGGCCTTGCTCTATATTAACTACCTTAAACCGTTACCTCCTTTAAAGAGTTTAATTATCTCACCGTTTATTAAGATTCTGAATGAGGTTATGGTGATACATTCCAATACCAGTTTCTATATTTTTTCTAAAAAGCCAAAAGCCTAGAGTAGATTTATGATGAAGTTTCAACTAACGTTATCAAAGGCTTTATTAAAGTCGACTTCTAAAGCACAACTCTTAGCAGCTTTCTTTCTTGCATAGTTCCTGAATAGTTCTTATGCCCAGCAAAATATTATCCCTAATGTTTTTTAAACTTTTTATGAGTCTCCAATAAGTTATTGAAAAACTTGTTTTAATCTAATTGCAAGGACTTTTGAAACAAATTTATACACAAAGTTATAATATGAAATAGGCCTAAAATTTGTTGCAAGGTTAGGATTTCTAGTTTTAGGAATCAAGTTGATGTAAGTTTTATTTAGCTCTTTTAGTAGTCTGCTACTATCTAAAAATTCTTGTATGGTATGGCTATATATCTAACAGAGTTCTAGGTTTTTTGGAAGAAGAACCCATTGAATCTATCTAAACTGAGGGCTTATTTCAAACATTATTTTTTGGGAGGAGGGGGCGAGTTTACTAATATGCAAATAATTTCCTTTAGGTCCTCTAAGAGCTCATTATTAAAAAAAGAATCTAAGGAGGGGAACAAAAGATATAATGGTTGCTTAAGACCCAATGAATTCTCTGAAGTGTCAGTGAGCTTCCTCTTTTAACTCTTCTTAAAAGGGAAATGTGTTCCCTCATTTGTTTTCTTCAAGGTAATGATCTTACTGCGTATGCTTATGGATTGAACTATATTGTGGAAGAATCTAGTATTCTTGTCCCCCTTTGAGTCCATTTCAATCTAGCTCTTTATCTTAAAATGAGTGGTGAATTGAGATAATTGTTATGTATTTAAAGATTGCCTTCCTTTCTTCTTCAATTTGAATAAGAATAATTTTTCTTCTGGTATAGACCATTTTGAATTTGAATCAATCTTGATTTATCATATGCAACTTCATCCTTTATATGTATAGATCTTCTAGTATTTAGATTTTTAAATTTCAACTTTATTAGTCCCAGTTTTTTGACACATTGGAATTATTTGCTACCTATTATCTCTTTTTATAGACATCTATTAATTGCCTCCATAAAGCCTACTTCCTCTACCAAAAAATTGTTAAATCTAAAGGGACTTTTCCTCTTCCAACTGCAATCTATATCTTGTATTATTATTAGGGAGTGATCATATATTCTATGGGCTTTGAATATGGCTTTACTTTTAAGAAACTTCTTTAACTAGTACTTATTTACTAGAGCTTGATCAATCTTTTTTCCTATCATCCAATTGGAATTCTATTTATTGTACCAAGTAAAGAACCTACCTTTGATCATCATATCAAAGAAATGTATTTTTTAAAAGCAATATCTGAAATAATTAGTGAAATAGTGTTGACCCATATTTCCTTCATTGTAGAACACTACTAAAGTCACAAAGTATATTCTAGAGGCATTGCATTGTTACATAAATAGATTTCATGTTATACCATAGTGCTCTTCTAAGGAAATTATAGTTGGAACCATACATAATAGTCACTGATATAGTATAACTATTAACACGTGCATTATTTGGTCAATTGAATCAATTAAGCTGAAGTTTGCTTTGTTCAAGTCATAAGCTACAATGATGTGTCCGGGATGATGATTTTTGGTGTTTTATTATAAAGGACTAAGAATTGCCCAAGGCGTATATCTTTAAGATGTTCTCTTGCTTGGTTTGCTTTCCTTTCTAGGACAAAATCTCTAACATTGTTAAGCTTATTGTACCTTTTGATTTGCTTTTCTTCCATATTTTCCTTTCTCATTGCTTTGGAATTCATTAAAATCAAGTTTTATTCCATCATTCTTATAAAAGTGTGCCTCAAATTTTCCTTCCCCTATTAACTACTACTTAAAAATATAATTTTCTTTGATAAGTGTTACTGAATTTTGGTATTTTGATCCCTTAATCTCATCATTGTTTAAGGCTTTAACAAAGCATCATAATCACCCTTGGTAGTAATTCCTTTTCCTTTATCTATTAGGCTATTTTATGCTTGAATATGTCTTTCCCCTAAATTTTCTGTCCTTTTTTAGAGGAATTGTAATGAATTTGGCCATTAAAGGCAAAACAAGAGTTACAAATAAGCTACAAAGAGAAGTATATATTTGTTAGGCAATATAAGTTACATAAAAGAGAAATTAGTAAACAATCTAAGAATGGAAGGGGTTAAATGTTCCACACTCTAGTCCAATACTCCTAGTTTTGCAAATTGAGTTTATGTAGGCTAATATATATTTTGATTTGTACAAACAATTTGTTTTGAAACTACTCCTTAGATGAGCTTATATTAAAAAAATTTCGAAGGTCCTCTCCTCCCTAGAAGCCTTGACAATGAAAGAAAAAGCTATGCAAAAGCACCACCTGAGAGGATCATCAGAAAGTACAAACTGACCACAACAAGCCTTGAAAGAGTTCTAACAATTAGGAATATTCACCATACAATAGCTATATAGGATAGCCTGTTAGTAGTGTGCCCTAGGCCAATGGATAGTTGTAATTCATGTATTAACATTATGACTTGTTAATAATATATTATGAGGTATTCCTTTCATATATGCATGTATTTCGTTTATGTAATGTGATTTACATTCCATGAATAGTTTTAGACTTATGTCATCAAGTATGTAACTTGATAGTAAAACTATAAGCGTTATAAGACTATTCTAGACTGTCCCTGGTCGATCATTATTGGTGGAACAATAATGAATTAAGGCTAGTATGTATTCTTGTTGATGATCACGTTTACTGATCATGGATATGAGATATCAAATCAGAAACATAGATATATGTTAGAGAACATATATTGGACCGACCCACATAAAAAATATTACATGGTTTCATGTCATTAGTGATTCTTAATATGGTTTGACTTTAGTCCTTTGACCTGAAGTCATCATGGTTTCCTATATGAGGAATTTGGTGTTTTGATATTAGACTAAGTTATTTTTAACCAAATAACAAGTAGTCTTATGTTGGACATCAAATGAATCATGCGGAGGGATGTGAATGACGTAGATGGGATTTGTACCTCTTTTAAATGAGAGAGATATCATTTGGGTCTCTTGATAAGTGTGACTGAAGAAATGCATGGTCGTGCTCAAATGAATTGATGAAGAGTCATCAATGTCATTTGTTATAATCAGTCAACTTGGGGATCAAAAAACTATGATTAATCAAAGGTTGACATGTACCATGTCTTATGATTAATCTTGATATCGTGTTATAAAAGGACTGAGCTTATAATCATGGTTACAGTTTAAATCGGATTATCGATCCTCATTTAATTTGGGTAGTCATAATGTCTTGCTAGAGGCCACTTATGACTTATAGGCCTTGAAGTGTGATCAAGCCCATTGCCAACATCAAATGAGCCTACATGGTCGCACACAAAGAGTGATGTGATCTGGGCTTATTCTCTTGGGCCTAATTTATTAGGTATTGAATAAATATATGTAGATGTATTTATTGGACTATATTGAATTAAGTTATCGGGCTTTTATTATATGAAATATAATGGGCCGAAACTTATTGGGGCCTCAATGGGATTAGGGTTTCTCTATAAATAGAGAAGCTTAGGTCTCATTAGATAGAAGACACAATTGTCACGAAACCCTAGCCACCATTCGAGAGGAAAATCGTGCGGCGTTCAGAAAAAGTTTCAGGACGTGCTAGCACACCACAGCCGCAGGCCGAATCGTGCATACTCGTGTGGATACCGATAGAGGGCATTCGCATTTGCAGTGTCTTGGAATCTGAAAAATAAGCAACATATCCACGGCAATAAGGTATTTTCGTACATCCTTGGTATTTTCGATTATACTTCATGTTGTTGTATAGTCTTTTTCGCAGTATATTGTGAATACTCAGGTCATACGCGATCCAACATAGCCCTCTAACTAGTATCAACAAACTTACATTGAAAGAATAAATATTCGTGACTTGCCTAAGCCATTTGACATAATATGCACCAGTTAGGGATACAGAGAAAGCACTTCAATTTGTCAACTGTAGGTAATTTTTCTTTTAAAACTTTCCATAATATAAATGCAGCTCAAGGATGGTAATGCTTGATCCAAACAACCCTAATCCTGGAAATTATGGCAAGGTGCTTCTGCATGAAATTCCTACAAGATTTGTTGGTGAAAATCCTATTGCTGGCGTGCTTCCAGATAGTTTTTTCCTCCTCTCCAAACAGTTTAATTTGATGACTTTCAAGTAATATAGAGATGGGGACATCAAGTAAAGGTTTGTCTATCTCTCAGAGCCTCCTCAACTGTGATGTTCTGGTCCAGAACATTTCTAAGATAGTCCATCCCTTGTGGGTTAATTAGAGGGCCATAAGACAACCAATTGTCAAACTAGAAACTAGTGAGTTTACCATTCCCAATCATAGTGACAAATTCATGCCTTAAGTTATCTCTTGTTTTAAGGATATTTCTCCAAAGTTGATGTGGAATTAGCTCTAATTTTAACATTCCAGATGCTTCCTGTCTTGATAAATATGTCATGTACCCATTTGCACTAAAGAGATTGCTTATCAATTAATAAACGTCAAAGTCTTTTTGCCATCATAATTGTATTCATCATTTTCAGAGAGACAATCCTAAGACCTCCTTTATTCTTGGGTAAATAAACCTCATTCCATTGCATATGAACCCTCTTTGCAGATTCCTCCCGTCCATACCATATAAAGGTGTTGCAAATCCTCTCTACAATTTTAATAATTTTCCTGGGTATAGCCATATGAGCAGACCAAAATACATTGACAAAAATCAATACAAAGGAAATAAGTTGGATCCTACCTACTGTCGATAGGGATTTAGAGCTCTATGATGCAATTTTACTCTTTATCCTTCCTACTAACAAGGAGAAATCAATAGAAGTAGGATTCTAACTAAAAATTGGGATACTGAGATAGACCATTAGTAATGATAGAAAATTGAAACCAGTGATGGATTAGATAGTGGATTCACACTCCAAGGTAGATTTAGACTAGAAGAAACCACTTTTAGTACAATTCACTTCCAAAATAGAGAGATTGCTAAATATTTTCAAAGCCTTCATTGGTGTAGAGATAGAAGTATGATCTGCCTTAGAAAATAAAATAAGATCATTTGCAAAGCTCAAGTTTGTAATCCTCATATTCTTGCACTTAAAGTGATATTTAAAAGTTTTAGTTTGGTCTACCATAGTTTTAAGAGTTTTGTTGAAGACCTCCATAACAAGAGCAAAGAGATATGGAGAAAGGGGTTCACCTTATCGGATTCCTTTGTAGTTTTTAAAGTTTTTACTAGGCTGCCCATTCACCAAGACTTTAAAAGTAGGAGTAATGATACATTCTGAAAACCATTGTACAAATATTGGAGGAAAATCCAAGACTTGGCATCATAATGAAGGTCCAATCCACACTATCAAAAGCTTTTTTCAGATCTAGCTTAAGAAAACAATTCCTTCTTCCTCTTCTAAATCCAAAGGCTTTAACAAGTTTATGCAGTAACATTATATTGTCCCCCATAATATGACCTGAGATGAATGCCTCTTGAGATACATCAATGTCAGGCCTTGTTGAAAAATAAAGGATTAAAACCATCATAACTAGGCACTTTGTGAGGGTTCAATGTCTTCAATGAGGCTTCAATCTCTTTTCGAGAGATAGGTTGAGACAATCTTTCAGCATCATGAGTAGTAATATCAAACTGCATAAGCTCCCTAAGAAAGATTTAGGAAGAAATGGCTTTAGGAGGAGTTTGTAAAAGTTTTGAAAAGTAGATAAACGCATTAAGAAACAGAGAGCGTTAAGAGTTTAACTCTTGGTTGTTATGCATCAGTGAGACTATCTTGTTACTGCTTCTCCTGGAGATAACTAGTTTATGGAAATAAGATGTATTTTTGTCTCCCACTGTAAGCAATTCAATCCTCAACTTTTGCTTGAATAATGAGTAACCATATAAAAGTAAAATGGAGAAGTGTTGCATGGCAGTTCTTTCCTGATTCTACAGATAGGTGGATTTGGGGTCAGCTTGGATAAAATATTGACTACTTTCTAAGGCAATTCGTGCAGTATTTAGGAGATGGTGAGTATTGCCAATGTTTTTCTTGAATAAGACTTTCATTTCCTACTTAATGAGAGAAAGTTTATTAGCGAGGATGAATTGTTTAGAGCCTTGTACAGGTGTACTTAAAGCTTTTAAAATGCAAAAATTAAACTCAATAACCTTAGCTAGGAAGTTGCTAAATCTAAATGGGAAATAAACTCTCTCAGCCTCCAAGCGAGTTACTATAGCTGAATGATTTGAAAGGCTTTGGTTGGTAAAAATAGTGTAGCTACTAGGGAACTTAGTAAACCACATTTGATTTTCCATGCGTCTATTAAGTTTCCTCCTTATGAGATTATCTCCTGCTTGCTTATTACACCAAGTGTAAAAGCTACCACAGCTAGAGATATTTGAAACTTGAATATCAAACAAACATTACCACATGTCATTATAAGGGTTGCCCACTAATCTGACCTTCCTCAGGATTAATGAAAGTGTTAAAGTCACCAACAATAATTCAAGGTTGAGAGATGGTAGCTGCTACAGATTTAAGTTGTACATAAAGTGCAAATCTCTTATAGGCATTGTTATGTGCATAAACAAAAGAAGTGAAGAATGGCATACCTTTAAGGTGAATCAATTGATCTAAGACAAAACAGATTGTGGTGTTGACCATCATTGTGTTGTAGACAATCTATATTAGGCCTTTTGGATGGTGAGTGTAATTGGAAATCAAGTCCTAATGCGTAGGCAAAAATTGGAGGATGTTGCAGTTTGGGAGTTTGGTATAAAAGCTTTATTCCTTAATACCATATACCTCATCAAAAGCTTCTTGTGACGGGCATTAGCCCCTCTAATATTCCAAGCTATTATATTCATGGTTTACGCTCCCCAGTTGGGGCCTTTTTCTTTTTAATTGATCTCCTTTTAACAATTGGTTCAAAACCTTCCTCCTGTCTTCAATTTGTGTTTGTAGAAGCTTAAGTGCAACTATCTAGTTCACTATCAGAAAATACATTGCAATTAGATGAATTATCATGTATTTTTTCTATCCCTATTTGATAGGCTATTAGTTACAGCTAACAAAGAGTGAGTTTGAGTAAGAGCTTATGGATTTAACTATATTTCAGCTTCTGTATTGAGACTATTATTTCCACCTATCTGAGATTTCATTTATGCAAGAGTAGGTGAAGTTAGTGGTGTAGTTTCCTTAGTATTGAGACCCAAAAATTTGTCATAACCACTAATGTTAAACACTCTTCCTGTAGGTTTCCATAGCGACCTTATATTAAGTTCTAGCTTCCAAGCATAAGACACAGTGAGTTAGTCTTCAAAAGGCTCCAAGCCTTCATCCAATTAGATGATAGGAATACTCTCAAGGAGATTAGGCATAGAGGTAACCAAGACACAGATTCTACCAAATTAGACTTTCCTTACTTAAGTGGTGGCTTAGTCCATGAAAATTGGTTGCTAATAATACTAGCAATGTAGCTAAGTCCAACAGTGGTCTAGTATTCAAGTGGAACACCATAGATGCTTATCTATATAGGAATATTGTCCTGCTTGATGTCCCTCAACTTTATTCCTGGACGCTAAGTTTGTAATAGAAGAGACTTACCATGAACATGTCAGGAGCTATATTGGAGTACCTTCTTCTCATCCTCTAATTTGGAGAATTTGAAGAGAAAGACCTCATCGATATTAATAAGAACCTTCTACAAACCATAGTTTTTCCAGTTGCTCAAAGCCCAATGTTTCATTACAGCATATGCCACCCTCTTTTCAATGAAGAATCTAACTAGTGTTGAGTTCCATTTGGAAGCACCAACTTTGAGCACCTTCAAAGGAGGTGAGACGATCATGTTGTCTATTGAGATTGAAGGTGGAAAGTAGCTGAGTTTCACTTTAGGGGTGACCTTGCCTCCCACCTAGACCTAAGGTTTTCTGATGTTAGGCATGATGTTGGGATATGGAAGGATAGTAGAGGTAGGAGGGGGTGGAATAGAGGGATAGAAGGGGGTAAGGGTACAGTGGAATTTGAAGGTAATGAACGGAAAGATTTTGTATTCATGGAAGCAAGTTAATGTCTGATGGGTAAAAGAAAATAGTGGGGGAGTAAAGAGGCTAAAAGAGGAGAAACCAAGTAGCTGGTTAGAATATTGAACCAAAGAATAGTAATAAAGTGGTGTAGAAGGTAATACATAGATATCTAAGCAAAAGAGACTGGAACGAAGCCAAATAAGAGAGAAATGGAGTAAGGTGAACGTGAAGAGGATGGGTAAGGAAAGATACAGTGAAAATGGCAAGCAGAAATTCACATAGATATGTTCTTTGAAGTCCCCTTTTATGAATGTCCTTCTTAAAGGCTTCCATATTTTCCCTTATTGTTTCGGTGATGGCCTCCAGCTATAGGATACATAAATTAAATCTTCATCTATCTCACCATCTTCACCAAGTTTCATTATTAGAATTTTCTCTGGGAGTAGCTTATTAAGTTCCACACTAATACAAATTCTTGCATAGCCTATTTTTTTCTTGCCTATTCTTTTCCTCTATGTGATATCTTCCCCTTTAGTCTCCAAACTTGAAAAAACAAAGGTATATTATAAATATAATATGGTCCAGATTCCATAATACTTCTAAATTCACTTTGAATTTGAAATTTGAACAATATGTGATTATCTTCTAAAATCATTACCTCTTGTGGGCCTTTTCCTCTCCATATTCTAAGTGCTTAGCTTTGAATCTACTAAAAAAAGGCTTCTGATCTATAAAGAATCTAACAACTGTTATGTCCTAGGCCTTTTCTCCTTTTCTTAGAGTATCTATATCAGTTGATAAAGTAGTTTTGCCCCCTAAAAGTTTAGGGGGTATTTGAGGAT